>CM041017.1:13484859-14213992 GCA_022984855.1 Dimocarpus longan | reverse complement strand
GTTCTCCATCAGGTGGATGGTGGTAGAGATTAATTTAAAAAAAAAATTAAAAACCAAAATTAGAAAAAAAATTAAAGGAAAATTGAAAATAAAAGATGAAGATTTATTTTCATCTTCACATTTAAACAGAACAAAATTAAAAAATAAAAATAAAAAATAAATTTAAATTGAACAAAATTTAAAAAAAAATCAAAATTAAAGAAAGAAATTATAGTTGAACAAAAACAAAATAATATATATATTTTTTTTAAATGAGAGATTTAGATTAAATCAAAGTTTGAATTTTTGGGTTCAACCCAGATTTTTCATTTTTTTTAATATTTTCTTTTTATTCAATTTTAATTTTTTTCAATAATTTTGTTCAATCAATTTTTTTTTTTTTTAATTTTGTTTTGTTCGAAATCTTCATCTTTTATGTTTAATTTTTTATTTTGTTTTTTTTTTGGTTTTTAATTTTTTTTAAATTAATTTCTATCGTCCATTTGAAGATAGATAGATGATAAAGATCTCATTAAATTTATTTAAAATTTTTAAAATTTAATTTATAAAAAATAAAATATGAATTTATTTAAAATAATTCCTTCATTCAATATTTTCTATACTATTAAACATATTTACTCGTTATCAAAGTGAGTCAACCCTCTTATTAATACAAAGAGTGTTGCTTGTATTAAACAAGCTTTCTCCATTCCCTATTACGGGGGGCGGGGTCCAATGTAATTCCATTTTGGGGTTGGACAGTCTTAAGTTGTACAAGCTTTAATTGGACCGAAAAATGACCGATCCAGTTGAACCGAAGAGAGCAAAGCGATAGATAGTAAGACAAGGGAAAGAAAATGAAAACGAAAAATGAGAGGAGGAGAAAAAAAATGACAACCATACAGATTAAAGGACCGCAAAACTTTGAGACATAAATTCATGAATATTATCTATTTGATCTATTTATGCACAAACTCATGTGTCCTTTCTGCTTCGTTTTTTTGTCAAATCTATTTTTTTTTATGTTTACGATAACTCATAAGTCACCATCACTCCAACTATGATTTATAGTATTCTGTATGAATCGACATATTTTACCATTATACCATTTTCAAGCTTCAAACTGTTGAATTGCATATCTCCATTTATTATAGATAGTTGTACGACTCTTTATTCATTTTGATGTGCGGAGTTCAAATCCTTTTTACTTTAATTTTTTTTTTTTTATCATGTTTCAATTATACGAGTAGTGATTCTAGTGTCTCGGTAAGTTTCATAATAAACTTTTAATCCATTTGATATTTATTTTAAAATAATAGTAAAATAAAAATAAAATGAGGAGGATCTATGTTTCTTTGTCATAGTTATTAGAATTCTTTAATTGGATTTAAATATATCTTTACTAGTTTTGTCAAAAGATTTTTTTTTTTTCTTTTGAGATTTACAATAATTTTTAATACCAAATCAAATGACTGTAAGATTTTATAGATATTTTGATTTAATATATAGTTAGAAAACCTACTCGCCAAACAAAAAAAAGATGACCCACAAAATAACGAAAAAATTGCTGCTATATGAAATGCTTGATGAGATTTGAACTTAATATATAGCAAGAATGGGTTGCCTCTACTCCAATGAGGTAACCCTTTGGTCAAAAGATAGATAACTTAGATGGAACATAATATGATAGACTGCGTACAAGTTAAATGATGAAACTAGGAGATTACGTGGGCCCATTAATTTTGAAAACATCCATGGTCCCGTGAGTGCGTTCCTGCAAGAAAAGTTGATCGGTCAGCGTCAAAGGGCCACATCACATTTTCAATATATGACGTAGCATTATGTTATTGTTCCATGCCCAAGTTTACTCACCACCATGGAAATTAACTCCTAAGTACTGCCATATCTCATCATAATCTCCCGTACAATTATATATTATTATAAAAATAAT
Organism: Dimocarpus longan; assembly: GCA_022984855.1. Classification (NCBI taxonomy): domain Eukaryota; kingdom Viridiplantae; phylum Streptophyta; class Magnoliopsida; order Sapindales; family Sapindaceae; genus Dimocarpus; species Dimocarpus longan. Next base: position 14,212,062 of record CM041017.1, on the reverse strand, counting down.
CCTATTTTCCTACTGTACTGTAATATATGGTCAAAATCTTTTAATATTTTTAAAAGCCACCGATATTCTTCTTATCCATTTATAAGATAAATCAAAGAACCCTTATTATTTATGAAAATATCCAAAAAGACCTCATTATCATCGAAATTGATTTTAAAAATCAAAATTTAATCGTTGATATGAAAGAATAAAATTATTGGAGTATTTTGATTATTTCAATTAGTTTAATAACGATAATAACGATACGATGTAAAATGAGATTCTTAAAATTATAGGAAGATAATTAGTGATTATATTAAATTATAAGATGAAAGCGGGATTATCTCACTATTCTATACTATACTATTTGCCCAATTACTTACAATTACTCTCATGTTATTTACTTAATTTTATTGTCCCTTTCTTCTCTTTTAAAGCTGACACCAAATGATTTAAAAATCTATAAAGATATATCATAATTAATTACTATTTATGCAGTCTCATAATTAGAGACATAAGTTGCTTCTATAGTAAGGTACCCATACAAAATTTCTAAAATATATTTGATACGGGTTGAAGTACATCATTGAGGTGAACGAAAAGATACTACCATTTATGTTGGGATGTAATGTAATTAATATGAGTTATAAATTTTCTTGACCTCTTTTATCGATGAATTTTTTTGAAAAGCAGTGTTTCCTCTTAATGTTGTCTTTTGTGGTCCATATCAATCAAGTTATCTCCCATTCATGTGTTTTTGAATCACCATAGATTTTAAAGTATCAACATCGTTTTGATAAATCCAACGTACAACTACACATTTTAATGCTTCTCAGATTTATTAAATATAACATCAATGCCACCAAAAATCAAGTTATAACAACTCTTACATAATTGATCAAGATTATAACAAAACCATAAAACTTTTGAATTGAACAGGCTGTTTACTGAACAGTGACATATCTGTTGTACCGGTTAAGATTCTACGAGAGTTCCTTGACTTTGCTTGTTGCGCATTTGGTCTCGGGTTTGACTCGTGATGCCACCAGAAGTGTGTCTCATTTTCCCCTCCTTCATGAGCTTTTCTTTTGTTTATAGAGCTTCAGTTTCGGATTATATCTTAGTAACTTGATTTAAAGAGTTGGATAATATTAATTATACTATATTTATACTTGTAATGCGTATGTGATGTGAAAAAAAAAAAAAAAAAGATTCTACAAATGTTTTGTGACTTTAGATTTCAACTCAAATCTTGGAACTATTATTCAACAATGACAAAATCAAGCGTAACACAGGTGTACAAAAATATATGCCCGATTGGCAAAGTTTGTTTTATATACACGTTGATGTCATTCCTTGTGTTAGATCTTTGTACTTATATTCTCAACTCAACATGTGAGTCGGATACAAAACATGCCATATGATTGGTGTCAGTATTGAATAAGTTAAAAATTTGTAAATTCCAAACTTTTGTAATACGGTGGTAACTAAGTCAGTTGTATTATTTCAATATTTTCAAAATTTTGTTATTAGAACTTATAAATTATTAACTTTAAACAATTTTATATTTAAAATTTTGTTGGACCTAAAGTAAAAAAAATTAATTGATTAATTATGTCATATAGTAAAAATTAGATAAAAAATTTACATTACATAAGATATATCTTAAAATTTTATCTTAAATCTGAACCCCAACCTCAGCAAAGATTTATTCGAGTCCTTAAGGGGTAAAATTGAATGTTGTTGAAGGAATATAATGGTTGTAACTATATAGTTTTATCTTAAATTTATTGTGAAAGTTCTGGATAATATTATAATAATATATTATTTAAAGTCGGTCATAACCGACTCTGTTTTTGCCTATATATACGTGTGTAACGCATCAATGAAAAGATATATAATTTGCCTTCAACTTTTATATTATTTCTCTGGTGCTCTCTCTCTCTCCCTCTTTATTGCTTTTGTTTTCTCTCTTTATTATTTTATTTGTTTCTCTCGCCTCTCTATCTCTCTGTTATCTCCTGCTATTACTTTTGCTTTCAAAATTTGTCACAAGTCCCTGGTAAATTCTCTTTAAGCCCCTGATGATTATTAATTTTATTATATTCATTTATTTTAATTTTATAACACGTTATCAGCACGATCTTGAACCTGAAGTTCTTGATATTCTGACTCAATATATGTACGGCTTTGCCGACTCAATTAATGTACGGCTCTGCCGACTCAATCAATGTACGGCTCTGCCGACTCAATATATGTACGGCTCTGCCGACTCAATCAATGTACGGCTCTGCCGACTCAATTATTATTATCATGCATTACAGATCTAACTATTTAATTTTATTTATTTACTTATTGTTACGTACTATATGTGCAGCTCTGTTATTATTATTTACTATTTTTATTATGTATTTCATGCACGGCTATGCCGGCTCAATATATTATTAATTAATTGATTTGTTATCTCTGTTATATCTTTATATTTCATATATTTTATTATCTCAAATTTATAATGTACTAGAACCTGAAGTTCTGGATTTTAATCAATGGAATCTGAAGTTCTAAATATTTATTGTTAAAACCTAAAGTTATTATTTTTGACCTGAAGTTCTAAAAATATAAATGAAATTTTTGGCAACCTGAAGTTTCAAATATATCATTTTGATTATGTCACTAATTGTGATATTTTATGTATATAGTCATGTCAAATATCGCAAAACCAGAATTTGCTCTACTGAATATATCAGGAAATAATTATCTTTCATAGATCCTTGATGTAGAGTTGTATCTGCAGTCCAAGGGCTTAGCTGATACAATTAGAGATAATAATGAAACATCTCTACAGGATAAAGCAACTGCAATGATCTTTATCCGCCGTCATTTACATGAGAGCCTGAAGACTCAATACCTCACAATTAGAGATCCACTGACTCTGTGGAAAATCTAAAAGATAGGTATGACCATCAGAAAATCGTCGTCCTCCCCAGAGCCCGGCATGAGTGGAGTAATTTAAGACTCCAAGATTTCAAATCAGTCGCTGATTATAATTCTGCCCTGTTTAAGATAACCTCACAGCTGAACTTGTGTGGTGAAATACTGACTGATGCAGATCTGTTGGAAAAGACATATACTACTTTCCATGCATCTAATGTGCTCCTGCAGCAGCAATATAGAGAACGCAGGTTTACAAAATACTCTGAATTAATCTCATGTCTCTTAGTGGCAGAACAAAATAATGAGCTTCTGATGAAAAATCATGAACTCCGCCCTGCTGGCGTAGTTGCACTTCCAGAAGCAAATGCTAGCACAAGTAAAGGCCGTGGACGTGGACATGGACGCGAACGTGGTAATCATGGTCGTGGTGGGTATAAATTTTCAAGTAATCGAAACCAGAAAAACATCTCTCAAAAGTGGAATGTTTATAATGCTAAACATAACAAGGACAAAAATGTAGAGAAACATGCCCCTAAAAATTATGAAGATGTTTGTTTCAGATGTGGTATGTCTGGACACTGGTCTCGTACCTGTCGTACGACTAAGCATTTGGTTGATCTGTATCAAGCCTCTGTAAAGGGGAAGGAAAAGAAAATTGATACAAATTTTGCAGATCAAAGTGATGATCTTGAAGATATCACAAGCTTGAAATTATCGGATTTTCTTGATAATGCGGATGGAAAAGTGGATTACTCAATTAGTGATGGAGATATCCATACCAATTAGAAAGTTGCTTAGTTAATATAGTCATATTAACTTTTGTTATGTTAGTACATATTTTTGTAATCTTCCAGAAGTAAGATAACTTATTTTGCTTTATATTTTGTTATCAATGATGTACTAACATATGGTTTATCTGATGAAAGACGGATATGGATGAATTATCTATTCTCAAAAAGGAAGGTGCAGATATATGTATTGTTGACAGTGCAACAACACATACTATTCTTCAGAATAAGAAATATTTCTCAAATTTGACAGTAGCCAAAGTCAAGGTAAATACTATATCAGGTCCTGCAGATCTGGTTGAAGGTTCTGGAAGAGCCATAATCTTATTGAGAAATGGTACTAAATTATATATAAATGGTGCATTATACTCTAGTAGATCTAGAAGAAATCTACTCAGTTTCAAAGATATACGTAGTAACGGATATCATATTGAAACTACAAATGAGAAGAATGTTGAATATTTATGCATTACTAAAATTATCTCAGGCCAGAAGCTAATTGTAGAAAAACTCAGAGCTTTCTCATCTGGGTTGTATTATACAATTATGAGATCAATTGAAACTTATGTAGTTTCAAGCCAGAAGCTGTTTAAACCAATAACATTTCGACTTTGGCATGACCGTCTTGGTCATCCAGGATCTACGATGATGCGTAGAATCATTGAAAATTCTCATGGGCACCCATTGAAGAACCTGAAGATTCTATTATCCAATGACAATATATGCACTGTCTGTTCACAAGGAAAATTGGTAATTAAACCATCTATTTCTAAGGTTGGTTTTGAATCTCCATCTTTCCTGCAAAGAATACAAGGAGATATATGTGGACCCATTCATCCACCCAGTGGACCATTCCGTTATTTTATGGTATTAATTGATGCATCAGCAAGGTGATCACATATATGTTTATTATCCAGTCGTAACATTGCTTTTGCTAGATTGCTTGCTCAAATCATTAGACTCCGAGCACAATTTCCAGATTATCCAATCAAGAGTATACGACTAGATAATGCTGGTGAGTTTACATCAAAAACATTTGATGATTATTGCACATCAATCGGAATTGATGTTGAACATCCAGTCCCACATGTACATACCCAGAATGGTCTAGCAGAATCATTCATCAAACGTATCCAGGTGATTGCTAGAACTTTATTGTTACAAACCAAATTACCGGTTTCTGCTTGGGGACATGCTGTTTTACATGCAGCAACATTGATTCGACTTAGGCCTGCAGCTTATCACCAGTACTCTCCATTACAACTTGTACTTGGGCACCAACCTGATATTTCTCATTTACGCATTTTTGGTTGTGACGTACAGGTCCCTATTGCTCCTCCTCAAAGAACCAAAATGGGACCCCAACGTCGTTTGGGAATATATGTTGGTTTTAATTCACCTTCAATTATCAGATATCTTGAACCACTGACAGGTGATTTTTTTACTGCTCGTTTTGCAGATTGTCATTTTGACGAGACAACTTTCCCACCATTAGGGGGAGGAAAAATTTCTCCTGAAGAGAAGCACAAGAAAAATGTAACTATTGGAGAGAAAAATGAGCTGTCATGGAATGTGACAACAATATCTCATTTGGATCATCGTACTACCCAATGTGAAAGTGAGGTACGAAGAATAGTTAATCTTCAGATGATTGCGAATCAGTTGCCAGATGCATTTACTGATGCTGCTAAAGTGACAAAATCACACATACCAGCTGCCAATACACCAGTTAGAATAATTGTTCCTGTAGAACAATGTAATCAGAACGCAGCAAATGAATCATCTACTGCACGCCAGAAGCGTGGTAGACCAATGGGCTCAAAAGATAGTATTCCCCGAAAACGGAGAATGAAAAATTCTGATTCTTCTGAAAATAATACTCAAGCTACAAAATCCATTATCTCTGAAAGATCAACTCCAGGAGAGTTGTCAATCCCTGAAGAGACTAAAACCCCCAAAGAGGTACAAACAATTGATGAGTCACAAAATTCTGGAAATCAAGAAATTTCAATCAATTGTGCCGAAGGTATGTGGAATCGTAATGAAATAATCATCGATGATATATTTTCATATACAGTAGCTTTGACAGTTATGAACGATGATTATGAACCACATACTGTTAATGAATGTAGACAAAGACACGATTGGCCTGAATGGAAAAATGCAATTCAAGCAGAATTAAGTTCCTTAGCCAAACGTAAAGTCTTTGGACCTGTAGTCCAAACGCCTGAAAATGTCAAACCTGTTGGATACAAATGGGTATTTGTACGGAAACGTAATGAAAAGAATGAAATTGTAAGACATAAAGCAAGGCTTGTTGCACAAGGTTTCTCGCAGAGACCAGGGATTGATTATGATGAGACGTATTCACCAGTGATGGATACAATTACTTTTAGATTCTTGATCAGTTTAGCAGTCTCAGAAGGACTCGAAATGCGGCTTATGGACGTAGTGACAGCATATTTATATGGGTCACTTGATACTAATATCTATATGAAAATTCCTGAAGGATTTAAAATGTCTGAAGCATTTTTCAGGGGGAGTATATTAAATCAATGTGGACATATGTGCACTGCACTCTTTTTCCCTTCGATCAGGTTTTATCCCACTGGATTTTCCTGACAAGGTTTTTAATGAGGTAGTCATTTTAAGCACATCCAAATATTATTAAATCCAGAAGATTATAATATTTTAGATCCAGCAGATCATAAAATATCTTTTGTTTAGATTTTGAGTTTTTATTGGTAGAAACTTTTAAATGTATTATAATAATATCATCCAAGGGGGAGTATTGTGAAAGTTCTGGATAATATTATAATAATATATTATTTAAAGTCGGTCATAACCGACTCTATTTTTGCCTATATATACGTGTGTAACGCATCAATGAAAAGATATATAATTTGCCTTCAACTTTTATATTATTTCTCTGGTGCTCTCTCTCTCTCCCTCTTTATTGTTTTTGTTTTCTCTCTTTATTATTTTATTTGTTTCTCTCGCCTCTCTATCTCTCTGTTATCTCCTGCTATTACTTTTACTTTCAAAATTTGTCACAAGTCCCTGGTAAATTCTCTTTAAGCCCCTGATGATTATTAATTTTATTATATTCATTTATTTTAATTTTATAACAAAATTATATATATAGATTCTACTCTCGATATATTTTAATTTTTAAATTATTAAGATCAATCGTTTAAAATATTTATCACGACTGTGTCGAATGAGAGAGAATATAGTTCAAATTATGCAGAATTTTTAATTCAAATGTTGAGAACGTACATTACAAGTAAGAAAATAACAAAGTTTCTTGTCCTCATTTGTGTCTCTTTCACCTCTCCTTCTTTTATTATCTTCTACTTTACAAAGAAAGTTAATGAAGCTTTTGACAGTTTCCTCATTGCCTCGAAAACATGGCTTCTCTGCAGCAACTGCTAACTGAAGACGGATTTGAGAATGGGAACTTGTCGAAAAATAGGAAGCAAGTACTGAAGCTCAAAGACAGAGTTGGTCCAGATGATTCAGACTCTGTAGCACTGCCTATATTCATCTGCAGGCATGATCTCAAGTACAAGGCTCATGAGAAAGCTAGTAGTACTCGAAAAGGGTCCTCAGTTGTATCATCTAAAAGAGTTGGTTTAGGTAGAGAAGAGCCTCCTATTGATGAAGTTGCTATAAGAGCAGTGATTTCTATACTCAGTGGGTACGTTGGCAGGTATGTCAAGGATGAGAATTTTCGCGATATCATTAAAGGGAAATTCAGCAGTTGTTTGGAGATGAGAAGAAGCAAGAAGGATTCTGATAATGGGGCCTTGGCAAACATGGAACTTGGTGTTGAAAACATTGACAAGCTGATTGAAGACGGAGGGACAACCAAGAAGGAGCTTAGGATGAAATTGTCGAGGCATTCAATTAAGCTATTGAGCATTGTTGCCTCTTTGAATTCTAAAAAGTCTAGCAGTCATGATAATTCAACTTGTGGAATACCAAATTCTCATCTCTCAGCATTTGCTCAGCTCTACTTAGCAATCATCTACAAGCTGCAGAAGAATGATCGGATTTCTGCTAGACATTTGCTTCAAGTCTTTTGTGATTCGCCTTTTTTGGCACGAACCCACTTGCTTCCTGATCTTTGGGAGCATTTTTTCCTCCCTCACCTTCTCCATCTCAAGGTTTGGTATCACAAGGAACTTGACTTCCTCTCAAACTTACAATTTCGTGAAAAAGAAAAGAGACTCAAAGCTTTGAACGAGGTCTATAATGACCAAATGGACATGGGAACTACCCACTTTGCTGTCTACTACAAACAATGGCTTAAAATTGGAGCCAAAGCCCCAGCTGCACCTGTGGTGCCTTTGCCAACAAGACCAAGCTATGCGTCATCCAGAAGGAGATCATCTGATTCCTATGCTTCACGTAACTCCACAACAAGCAACAACTTGTAAGTCCCTAATTTATTTATTTATTTTTCATTTTAGAATGTTTCATTGGTTCAAAAAATCTTGCCCTGAATTTTGAAAGGTACCAAGCTGTGTTTGGTCCCTCATTTGAACGGAGATCAATGGATGCAGTCCATCCAAATCTAGCATTGGTCGATGATGCAACCAAACTGAGTGTTGATATAGATAAATATAACAACTTCAATTATGTTCAGGTGAGTGAAATTCTATTTCTATTTCGAAACTTCAATTTATTTTTCATGGCATTAGAAAGTATCATTCTTTGTTATTTCATGTGACAGAATAAAATGAGCTTTTGTCAGAGACCATATCAAGCTGAATTCCGACCCGAGACACAGAAATCAGGCGCTTTTCGTTTCTTTACCTGCAAGGGTGATGGTGTGCAAACAGAATTCTTGGGGAAGAAGAATTCAATTAGACATGAAAACAAGGCCTATTCTCATTCAAGTGAACTGAATAGAGCCATCACAACTATTTGCTTCTCAGATAGTTTAATTGAATGTGAAGTAGCAATCAGCGTAATGGCAAAAGCTTGGTTGAATTCGCATGGTGACCCTGCCATGGAAGCTGAATTATCAAAGGCATCCCTTATTGAAGGAATGCTAGAGGTCTTGTTAGCTTCGAACAACGACGAAATTTTAGAACTAGCAACATCGATGTTAGCAGAATTGGTTTCGAAAAATGAGTTGAGCAGGCAGATCATATTGAATTTTGATCAACAACTTGAGATTTTCATTAGACTTTTGAGAAGTAGCAGTCTGTTTCTAAAAGCTGGTGTTTTGCTTTACCTAGTGAAACCAAAGGCAAAACAGATGATATCAACTGAGTGGGTGCCATTAGTCCTTCGACTGCTCGAGTTTGGGGACTCATTGCAGATCCTTTTCACCGTAACCTGTAGTGCTCAGGCTGCTGCTATGTACTTTCTAGATCAACTTGTTAATGGTTTTGATGATGACAAAAACCTTGAGAATGCAAGAGAAGTGGTTTCTCTTGGGGGTTTATTGTTGCTAGTTGGAAGAGTTGAGAAAGGAGAAATACATGACAGGAGTACGGCTGTTTCCATCATTCTCTGTTGCATCCGTGCTGACGAAACCTGCAAGAATTACCTGGTGGAAAGTTTGAATAAGGCCTCCATTCTCGAGATCATTGTTGTCGAAAATCACAACTACTCCAGTGGTTGTGCCATCACTTTATTAACAGAGTTACTCTGTCTGACCAGGTATGATTTATGAAGTGAAATGAATTTTCTTCTTATTCTTGTCTAATGATTACAACAAAGCTCAAATTTGATTTTTTGATACTATAAAAACACACCCCAGAAAAACACAGATCATGAAATTCCTAGATGGACTGAATTGCGGATGGGGTGGCTTCAACACCATGCATATCTTGTTAGTCTATCTCCAGAAAGCTCCACCAGAAGAACAGCCACTGGTTGCAGTAATTTTATTACTGCTTGATCTTCTGGTAATGTCATTTATGTCACATTTGGAATAACTTTTACCTTTAGTTTTGTTAGTAGAAGAAAAATAGTAAAAATAGAAAATTTTTTATTGCTGATTGTATAATATATTTTAAAAGAGCTTTTGAAATTTTTGATTTATTATTAGTGGAGAAAATGATAATATAAAAAATTTATTAAAATGGCAAAACAACTTTCCTTTTATTTTTAGGAAACTTTTCTTGAAGAAACTAGCAAACTTGGCTTCTTATGGAAGAGTTTTCAAAAGTCAAAAGCAATTTTTGGGAATGTATACAAACACTCTCACAAGCTGCTTTTTTTTACCTTCCAAAAAAAGCCAGAAACCAGTTTTTGGAAGCTATGCCAAATAGGCACATACTCCATTTGTGATTTGTTTTGTAATCCAAAACAAGTAAAAGGTGTGTTTTTGGCTGTTTAAAAAGTGATTATGGATCATGAATGAAATGCATGTATTGATATAGAATTTGGAACGGACCCCACAAGAAGCAGCAGTTATTTTGCAGGGAGATCCTTTGAAGAGCAGCATTTACAGAGAAGAGGCAGTTGACACACTAATAGCAGCTTTGGACTGTCAAAAATGTAACGAAAACGTTCAAAAACAATCAGCCAAGGCACTCATGATATTGGGAGGTCAATTTCGTTGCACAGAAGAAGCAACAGCAGGAAAATGGCTGTTAAAACAAGCAGGTTTCCATGACGATTCAGACGACTCATTCTACAGCAGGGCTACTGTTGTTGATGAAATCTTGGTAAGCTTGGCGTTTCATCAAACCACCTCCCATATTTTAACATGAATAATGCTATGTTACCTAAATGTTTCGCACAATTTGACATAAAAAGTGGATTTGTATCGATTACATAAATTATGAGACACTGATGTATTATTGATATGATAATTATAAATCAACTTGTCATATTAATCGGACAACAAATATAATATAATCATTTAATATGAATCAATTATTTAATATAAAATTACTATGCAATTACACACTTGTTATAGTCCTTTATCACTTTATCTCATTCATAATTGTTATTGACATTTATCCTAATTAATCTGTTTTTTTTTTTTTTTTTTTTTTCCATTAATACAAAAATAACTAGAATGAGGAGGAACAAGAAGCGGCAGAAGCTTGGCAAAGAAAAGCAGTAATTGGGCTGCTGAAGAGTGGGAACAACAAGAGTTTGTTGGTTGGGCTTTCAAATTGTATAGCGAATGGGATCCCGAGTTTAGCAAGAGCAAGCCTATACACTGTTGCATGGATGGCCAAATTTCTCCATTCAATTGGTGATGAAAACATACTGTCTATGGCTTCATCAATATTAGTACCACAGTTGATTCAATCTTCATCTTATCACTCTCCTCTTGAGGAACAAATGCTTGCTTCTTTTTCATTTCACCGTCTCACTGCAACTTTAGGTATGCTCTTCTTCTTCTTTTTTCCTATTTTACTATGATCTTTTCTTCCCATATATATATATATATATAGACATTTTACAATGCATGTGGGTATGAATTTACCTAACAACTATAAATGATTGATTGCATTATAAAATTATTGATTGTATTTATTATATCTGATTGTATTATATTAGATTTGAATCATTAGAGTTTAATTTGATTCATTTAGTTGTAATCAAATATAATAATTATGTAATAAGATATAATAAATATAAATAGTAATTTTAAAATATAATCAGTGTTAGGTATATCCATACCAAATGCATTGTAGTGGACGCCACACACACACATGTGTGTATATATGTATATGTATATTATCTCTCAGATTAGGTAAAAACCAGAACCTTATATTATAAAACCAAAATTTATAGTAAAATAATTTTTTTATTTTAACTTCAAGGAATTTATTTGAAATAAACACAAATCATAAACTAGTCAAGACTCAAGAATACATGAATAGCTTTTTTTTTTTTTTGTTTGGGTCCTATTATTGGATTTGTTACGTTATATACTAATTAAGAAATAAAAATTTATTTAAAAAAAAATACTAGAGTTTGATAATTTTGTTCTAATATTTCAAAATATTTTAAATTATCTATAATAATATAAATAATTACTTTGAAAACGTGACAAATAATTTCTAAAAATTTTGTTTATTAAAAGTAGCACTAGCTAGGTATTAGGGTTGTAGATATATTTTATGTGGATGTACATGATTATGAATATGATATTCTTTAACCATCCACATATGGTATATGTAATTAAATTGACACCTCAAATAAAATATAAAGTTCGTAATCAAAGGATAGAATATCTTCCATAAACAAATTCTTAAAAGATGATACAAAGTAATGAAGAAAAACACTTAATAATAAGTATTTAGTATTGATAAATTTTGCACAAACTTGAATATTACTTAACAACTAGATGTGTATATAGACAGACAGTTGAACAATTTTTCATCCATCATTATGGTAGAAGTTCAAATCCTACCATGGCTACTTTAGGGCGTGTTTGGTGCCATCAAGATCCAACGGGTTCGAGAAAAAAAAAAAAATGTTTACATCCAGCCCATGCTATTGTTGGGAGCAAGGGTGGAAGGAAAATTTTATTTTTCTCCTTCCCATATGGGTCCCACACTTAAATCCCATTAATCTAGGATTTGTGAAACCCACCCATTTTGATAGGTTCCACGATTCCGAAATGAGTAGGATTTTTTTTTTAATATTATATTTTGTTAATTAATATTATATTTTTATTTATTATTTATATTAAATAATGTATTTAAAAATTAATTCATTACTTATTTCAAAAAAAATAAAAAATAAAAACACTCGTTACATATTATTTAATGATCAATTTACTATAACATTAAATTAATCAAATCAAATTCAATCCAATCTTAATTGTACCAAATACATTATGATCCTAATTAATTTAATCTCATCCAATTCTAACATATTCATTTCTGTTTAATCTCATACACCAAAAGGGACAATGTTAGAGGCTTGTGTAGGTGATTTAAATCTCTTGATTAGAAGTAGTTGTCTCCCATACATTTGAACCCATTTAAGGTAAGATGTCTTATACCTAACCTCTTTTGACCCGCTAAAAAATATATTTCAAGGTATGCTTAAATAAAAATTTTAACTTTCACTTAAATGTACATATGCATTTAAATTTAAAAACATTTTTAAATTTGGACATATGCATACGTTCAAACATAAGATTAAAGTTTAACACCTAATTAAATTCACACATACACATGAATTAAATTGAGAATAAACTAAGACTAATAAATCTTAAATTTAAACAAAAAGTACATACATTAAAATAACTTAATCAACATAAAATTAATTAAATTTGATAAAAGGTGCCAATCTAGTAAAAACATCATTCAAAATTTTATTCAAACATCTCAATTATCTTCAAAAATAGTTTGTTCCAAAACAAACTTATAGAATAAAATTAAATGAATAAAATAGTAATGCAAAAAATAAACTAAAACAATAATAATAAAAACAATATAGTGTATAATAAAATAATAATAATAATAAAGCTTAACTGGGTCGAGTCGAATCAAAAGTGCTTGATTTAAACCGGACCTGAAAATAAACCTAGTTATTTATTTATTTATTTATTTTCAAATCTAATCCGAAACTCGATTTTAATAATCTAAATCCACTCCAAACAGATTGAGGACCTGCGGATTTGAGCCAAATCAGAAATTTCTATCATCCTTAGTGAATGACTACTGTTAAAGTGTACTATAGATAACTCATATGGCGTTCTTTACATAAATTATTTTTAATTGGTTTTATTGTTTAAATTATTGACAGGATGTGTTTCAATGCTCTCATCGTTGGATAAAGACTTGGTAAGCCCTTTTCAGAATCCATATTGATTCAGCAAAATCAAACATTAGCCATTCATTCTATGGCCGTTACATCTTCATGAATCTCCATCAACATCAGTAGTTTCAAAGTCTTGATCTTTTTCATTTACTTTGACGTTTTGGTGTACGTGCATGTATATATGTGGTATAGTTTCCCTATTTTAGGATTTTGGTTAACTAATTTCTGTAAAGTGGTGAATTTCTAAATGAAAGATTACTTCCACAAGCAAAATATAAGTTTACATAATCACCACGTCAAAAACAAAATGGGGACAAATGATATCGAGCCTATCTAAGGTTTGCTTAGTCATACTCGAAATTTACTTATTTAAAAACTCATAATGACCCATTTTGCTATTAGATTTAGTTGAAAAATAATGTTAGACTTCCCAAATATTTTGTCCAAATTCATACCCAAATAATATGGTATGTGAGTTGTTAATAATTATCACATTATCTCATGATTTATAAGATTTTGATAATTCACATATCACATTATTTGAACAAAATATTTAAGAAGTCTGACATTACTCATCGACAAATATGATGATTTACTATGGACTCACATCGATTGTAATAGTATTTGTGTCATTTCACTTGTTTTTAATACTTTTATTTTTAAAATAAAGTAATATTTTTTTTTTAAATCACTAATAATCTCAAGGATGAAGATAAAATGTGAAAATTTACTTAAAATATTTAAAAACCAAAAGAAAGGGAAAAAAAAAAATGTAGATGGTGAGATCCATCATCTAGATATCCATTTCATCTCAAATCCACTGGTTCTCCACAATTGGGCTTTTATTTTTTTGGGTGTCAATAACCCCACCCATAAATATGATTTGTACATCCATAATTTTTTAAAACTTTTAATTACAAAAATGTCCTTATAGAAAATGACTAGTAAGGGCATATTCTCTTATACCCTTTAATTTGTCTTAAAGCTTTGGTTCTAAAATAAAAAATGCTTCTTAGAATTCCAACAACAAAAGTGTCTTTCTATGCATAATCAATCAACAACACATATGGCATAACTTGTTTTCTTTTAACATCTCTACTTCTCTCCATTTGCTTCTTTTTGAAGATATGATTTGTCTACATATAAATCTAGTCGACCAAAGTTCTTTAGCCCAATACTGCAATCAACATAAAACAAGAGCATAAATGGGAGAAATAGAAAGGAAGAAAAGAGAATGCAAGGAAGTTTTTATGTGGTTCGGTCAAAGGAATTGCTTACACCCACGACTGTTCTTTAGTTATTTTGGCAAAGAGATAGTATGTTATCTCTTCTTATGTACATTACAATTGATTTTTGCCCCATATTTATAGAGAGAAGAGCTACAGTTTCAGTATAATTAAAATAGTAAAGAAATATGCATTTGATTACATTTTCAAAACCGACACCTATCAGTGTAAAGTCAAATCCTGTAAAAATAAGATCTTGATATTTTCTCCAAGTTTGGCAGTTGAGTGCTCCTTAAATTGAGTTGTTTCCTTTATGAAAAACTTCAATATGCATGTTAAGTCACGGGCTGGATCTTGCTCTTGGCGAGCTGGAGCTAGGTATTAAATGGCTCTGATTATGACTGAGCAACGACTTGAGATAAAACTCTTTTCTACGAGCTGGATGACTTGAGGTTAGCGAATAAGAAGTTTCTCTATACGAATTGAGTGTCTTAGGGACTGAAAACTTGTCTGTGAGCTAGACATCTTATGATGCCAGGGCTTGCCTCTGCGAGCTGGATGCTAGCACGTTAGGCTTTTGTCGATTAGGTCGGCCTATTGGACTATTTCATTGGGCTTTTACCAGCTTATTCATGAAGTCCTTAAGAATACCCATAACATAATTAAATAGAAATCAATTATGTTAATGTATATTTATTACCCTAGATTGAATTACATAAAAAAGTTAAACATCTACATTAATTTTTTATCATTTGATATGTCCATCACCGAGTCAGACAAGAACATCTGGAAGAGAACGACTATACGTATCTATTGAAAATAATCAAGCTTTTTGAAAAGCAAGAAACATGAGAGTCTCGATCTGGGCTTTTACAAGAGCGCTTGCCTCTTGTTTCTTGACAAGGAATGACTAACATTATCTCTCTTAAATGGAAAAACCCAGCTTTTTGCATTCCTGTCATAATAAATAATAATAATAATAGAAAAAACAAAGACAAACTTATAAAGTTAAACTTTAACCACGTGTTTAATTATTATATGAATGAAGAATTCTTCAAGAAATCTAATGAAATTGAACCCAAATTCAAAGAGAATAGTAAGGATATTATTGATTGAAAAAGTGATTGTATATTAGTTACAAAACTGACTGAAAGACTAACTATATATACATAAGAGATTGCTTATGTTTTGAGCAACTACTCTTTACACTTGCTAGAATCTCATTGGATAATACAATGCTGATCTGTACCTCTATAACTAATTCTCCCGCCTTATTCTTGTGTAATCTGCTATTGCTCATACATAAGGAATCTTCATAAGGTGCACTTGATTATGCTGTTGAAGACATCTTGATGACAACTGAGTTGCTGCATCATCAGCTATTGTAAGCGGATGGTGTTGGTCATTTGCTTTAACATCTTCCTTCAAACTTAATGGGGAATTTGTCACCTTAAGTTTATATTTTAGAGCTTGAAATCCGAGTGTGGATAATAGCTTGGTGAAGATATCAACCGATTTATCAATTGAGGGTACATGATCAAAAGCTCTTTTTGCATGATTTTGTCTCTCACAAAATATAAACCCAACTCTATATGTTTTGTTTTGGCATGTAGAACTAGATTGTTGAACATAGCAATTATGCACTGGTTGTCCACCCAAATTGTAGGCAACTTATTTTGTGGAAGTCTAAGCTTATGAAGGAAGGATTGTATCCAAGTAATTTCTGCAACTACAGAAGCTAGACTTTTATACTCAACTTTTCTTGAGGAACGAGAGACTGTATGTTGCTTCCTTGCACTCCATGCAATTAGATTAGGTCCAAAATAAATGTAAAAACTGAATGTTGATTTTCTATCATCTGGGTTTGATGCCTAGTCTGCTTAAAAAAATCCAACCAAATCAAGAGTTGTTCTTGGGTTCTCTGGTCTGTCAAACACAAGTCTTTGTGTAGCAGTCCCCTTTAGGTATCTTAAAATTCTCTTCACCGACTTCCAGTGTTCATTTAAAGGTGTATGCATAAATTGGCAAACCTTGTTAACAGTAAAGGTAATTTTAGGTCTAGTGACAGTAACATACTACAAACCACCCTACTACAGACCTATACTCACTTGAGTTATCAATTGGATTGCCCTTATAAGCTGATAGTTAATTTCCTGTAGTTGTAACTATTGGAGATGAGAAGGGTTTTACACTCTTTATCTTTGTCTTCTTTAATAGGTCCTGAATGTACCAATGTTGAGAAAGATGAAGCCTTATATTGGTTTGTTGAACTTCTATGCCTAGGAAATAATGAAGTTCACCCAAATCCTTTAGTGCAAATAAATGATTAAGGCTTTTAACCAACCTTTCAATCTCTACCTTGTTTGAACTTATGACAATAATATCATTTATATACACAAGTATATATATATAGACTTCATTTGTGATCTTATAGAAAAAAGACTGATCGATTTTGCTTGATGTAAACCCAAGCTGAATGAGAGCAGTCCTGAATCTATCGAAACAGGCTCGAGGTGCTTGCTTTAGCCCATAAAGAACCTTGTGCAACCTGTAAACTAGCTCACCATTACCCTTCTCAAATCCAGTTGATTGCTGCACGTGTACTTATTCATCAAGAATACCATTAAGGAAGGCATTATTGATGTCAAGTTGTCTTAATGGCCATCATTGTGACACGACAAGGGAAAGAATAATGCAAATAGTAGTTGGTTTGACCATTGGACTAAAATTTTTAGTGAAATCAAACCCTACTAGCTAATGAAATCCCTTGGCTACAAGTTGAGCCTTGTGTTTAAACAGGGTCCCATTTGGATTTCTTTTGACCTTAAAGACCCATTTACACCTCACAAATTTCCTTCCACTTTAAGGAGACACCAAAGACTAGGTTTTGTTGTTTTTGAGTGCTTCTATTTCAATTTTCATGGTTGCCAACCACTGAGGATGAGTAATTGCTTCTTATAAAAAGCCTGGTTCTTGTTCACTTAACTATACAGTCTAGACCTTTGGCCTAAAAATCCTTGCCTTAGCTCTTGTGATTATGGGGTAATGATTTTAAAAAGGAGGAATAATACAGGTTGTCTCATTATTTACTAAAAGAATCTCATGAAATGATGTACGTGTTGTCTATTGAACTTGCTTATTGTTCAAGTTGATAGGTATTGTAGCATTTATTTGAGTTGCAAATGTAGTAGTTGAAACTGTAGGAAGGAAAAGAGAGGCCCCAGTAGCTGCTCAATTCTTATCTTTATTTTTGGTTTTAGTGACTTATTTAGCAAAAGGAAACACATCCTCGTTGAGTATAGCATTTCTTGCAATAAACATCCTTTTTTGCTAAGCTTAAACATTTGTAACCTTTATAATGACTGTGGTAACCTAAAAATGTGCATAGTTCACTTCTATTTTTCAATTTATGTTAATTATATGGCCTTAAATGTAAGTAAACAAGATAGCCAAATACTCTAAGGAAAGAGTAGTCAGGATCTTTTCCATACAATTGAGCATATGAAGTCTGTTCTTGAAAGATGGGAGTTGGCAGGCAGTTGATCAAATATATTACAGTAAGGAACGCCTTTAACCAAAAATGAATAGGTAGAGATATCTATGAGAGAAGACTAAGCCTAGTTTCAATAATGTGTCGATGATTTCTTTAAATTAGCCCATTTTTCTCAAAAGTGTAAGGGCATGAGTGTCTGAAATTAATGCCACATTCTACTAGAAAGGAAGTTAGTACCATAAACTCTCTTCTATTGTCGATTTGGAGAGTTTTTATTTTGGTAGAAAACAAAAGTTCAACCTAAGCTTTGAAGAGCCAGAAAAAACAATGTTAATCTACTATAAGCATCTAAGAAGCTAACATAGTATCTTGAACCATTTGTAGATGTCACAAGGGCTAGTCCCCAAACATCAGCTAAAACCAATTCAAGAGGGCATGAATATGATGTTGTTGAATTCTAAAATGGTTTTGCGTGAGATTTACTAACTTGGCAATCATGACTCAAAAATGATTTAACACTAGAAAACGAGACTTCACATTTATTCAAGAAGGTTTTTACAATTGAGAAAGAGGAATGTCCTAACCTTAGATGCCAAAGCAACAGATTAAGATAATTTCCTATACAAGAATTGTCAATTTTGACAGAATTATTTGCACATTTAGATGACTTATTTATAAAGACTTTAGGATCTTTATAGACCTCACATGGTGTGCTACTAGTCTTAGACTCTGAAATTGTATCTCTTCTTGCCACATTCTTTACTTCACTTGAATGTTCCAAGGGTAAATCAAACACATATAATCCATGCTTAAGAACCTTGAAAAGGTACCTTCTTCGTAACGCGGTCCTTCACAAGACACACATGAATGGAATTCAATAAAGACATCATTGTCTCTAATAAACTTAGATACACTAAGTTTTTAGTGATGTAAGGTATATGCAATGTATTTGTAAGTAGAAATGCAAGATTATTTAGTGTAAAGCTATTAGAACCAATAGAGGATATTTCCAAACCTACACTGTTCCCCATGAAAATTATTTCCTTCCCTTGATAATCCACTTTGTTCATGAGATTGAAACCTTTCGGTATGCAATGATCAGTGGCTCTGCTATCGGGGTACCATTAAGAGTGTCCAATCTGAGAGTGTCCAAATGGGCTTGCTATATCTGATCAACATCATTGCAACTATATTCACATTATTTCGATATGAGAAATCTAATCCTGAAAAAATTGACCCTATAGCATTACCTTCACCAACTGTGTTTGAAGTGAAATGAGGTTGGAAGGACTGATTAAATCGATAATAGCACCTTAGTGCTCTATGTCTTGGTGATAAACCCTGATCCTAGTTTCCTCGGAGAATTCATTTTCGATGATCGAATAGAGAATAAAGAGTCCGAAAATAGTGCAAAGGTTTTGGTTAGAATTCGATTATATTTATAAGGTCATGAGTGTTGTGTCAGGAAAAAATGAGAATTTTTGGTGAATAGTATTCGGATCTAGAACGAATAGTGATACTTTCGAAAAAGATCCGAAATTAGTGTTTAAGACCGAATTTGGACCCGGTTATATTGTCTAGAGTCATAAATTGAGATTTAATGGAAACAGAAGTTTTTGGATGAATAGTAAAATATTCGAAAATTTACCTTAAGGGTCGAAAAGGTCCAAAAATAGCAGGAGAATAGAGAAATAGACACGGATAAAAAAGAAGACCATTTAAGACAGTTTTAAGCGATTCGAATAAAATTACGATAGTCTTTTTGAGAGATTAATGAGTTTTAATGAGTTTAAACCCAATTGAATTTTTTTCGAAGCATGAGATTGGTAGATAAGACACCCAATTAGAGTATTTCATAGTCAATTTGAAGATTAGATGACCATGAAATAATTTTAGAATATTTTTCGGTCGAAGTGAAATTAAATCATAAAAAGGGCAAAATGGACATTTTAAGTTAAGTATGCATGAATCATGCATGAGTATAATATGCAGAAGTTGGTGTAATCCAAGTGAATGAGATTTTATCAATTAAGGGTATTTTGGACCATTCACTTATGAATTATTTATAGAATTGGTCACATGGGATTATTTTTCATTAAGAAACACATAAGAAAGCACAATCCATGTGATGCTTAATGAACCAATCAAGTGTGACTCTTATATTATTAATAATGTGATTAAAGTTGACTTAGTCAAATTGCATTTTGCCTTATGCAATTAGGAGAAGTTAGGAGGCCAAATTAAGAATAAAAATTGAGTATAAAAGAGAAGCTTTTCACACCAAAGAACAAGTAAGCAACAACATTTCTTCCTTTCATTTTGAGAGCTACGGTTGAGCAAAGAAAAAGAGTGGAGAGATAGAAGCAAGAGGAGACATATGGATAAGGTGGGTTGGTGAACTTCAAGTGAAGATTTTTTTTTTTTTTTTTTAATTAAAGGCAATAAGATCAAGTGGGGATGAAAGGACCCAACTCGGATTTTCTTTATCTGAATCCGAGTGGAACCCTCCTGGCACTTCATAAAATCCTTGAAGTCTTCGTATAGGTGACTCAAAAGGACTCTGTGAAGTAAAGCCGTAAAACAATTTCATTTCTTAACCATTTAAAAAAATTAGGGTGGAAAAATTTTTGGCAGCACAACGACTATTTCACCGATATTTTCAACCTTTTCAAAACACCTGTGAATTAGTTTATGAACATTCTCAAAGGCATACATTCATTTCCACTTCCCAAAGTAAATAAAAGCGTTTAAATTGAAATTATTTTAATATGCATAAAATCATAAGTATCAGTATAAAATCAAAAGTATTCACAACTAGTATATTCATTATATCTCAAAACACTTGTTTTAA
The DNA here is from genome assembly GCA_022984855.1 of Dimocarpus longan. Taxonomy (NCBI): domain Eukaryota; kingdom Viridiplantae; phylum Streptophyta; class Magnoliopsida; order Sapindales; family Sapindaceae; genus Dimocarpus; species Dimocarpus longan. The sequence continues at coordinate 14,191,035 of CM041017.1, read as the reverse complement.
TTTGTACAATAGCAGTCGTCGGATGTGCTTGCCTAACTTTGCATTGGAGATCGCTCACCTTGAGTATTCGCTCCTACACCAGTAAAGATTTTCATAATGACAAACAAGAAATAGTGAGCTAAATGGCTCAGTAAGAGATATGCATTTCTATTTAAACTTTCATGATATTATAAAGCTTAAAAGAAATTCATTCACGCCTAAATATTTATAAAAACTCATACTACTTAGCATGAATATATCTTGTACCCAATACTTAACATGATTTACCTATCTTCTCATGATAGTTAAACATAAACGTATATCCTCCCTAATGTTTCGTAAAACATAATCAATTCAAGCAGCTCATTTTGTTTCAGTATAGCATAAACTTGAAAAATAAAAATGGTGGTATACATATCAGTTAAAAACCATTGCGTACTAACAAAGTAATTCAATCACCAATCATTTATTCACTTATGGCACCTTAGGCATATGGCAGAGCGGAATCCTACATCGCTGGACCATATGATCGGTAACTAAGTAGCGAAATCCTACGTCGCTACGTGCGGAATCCTGCATCGCATAGGTAGTATACTAGCATAATAATATACCTTAGTAAGTACCATTGGCTTGATATAACTTTTATAGATAAGCTGCACTTCATGAAAAATCAGTATTTCATTTATAAACATAACAGTTTGTAAATTTCAATAAAAAGTTCAGCAGCTCATATCATTTCAGTTTAACATAAATTTGTAAAATAAAATGGTGGTATGCATGTTAATTAAAATTCATTTTGTCTTCATAAAATAAATCAACCACCATTCATTTATTTGTCTAATGGCACCCTAGGCATATGACAGAGCGGAATCCTACATCACTGGACCATATGATCGGTAACTAAGTAGCGGAATCCTATGTCGCTACCTGCGGAATCCTTCATCGCACAGGTAGTATGTTAGCATAATAATATACCCTAGGGAGAGGCGGAATCCTACATCGCTTTTCAGGTACCCTACCATTACCGACAATAACATAAAATATCCTAAGGAATACCATATGTGTCGCAAATCATTTATAAATTAGTTACATATCATATAAAATTCATGTATCATGTTTAAACATAAAGTTTCGTAGGGAGGATATCGTAAAACATTCAAATTCCTTTCATAACGTATTTCGTTAATTACATTTCATGAAAGCATACTTGAATTAAACCTTTCATAATATGTATTTATCATAAATGATACTCAAAATAGCCAGCACATCAAAACAGTGTGTAACGCTCATTTGAAACAATATTTAATTCCAAAGCAGTCTATGTCATCCACATAAACAGTTTCGATGCAAAAACAGCACATAAAATCTCTTCGAAACAGCTTACGCAATCATTCGAGATAGCTTTGGCATCAAAACAGTATATCATTTTAAATCAAAACAGTATGTTATAACACAATAATCGCTCATAGGACAGCACCTTAACAGCCCCCAAAAACAGCATACATAACAACCCCGAAAACAGTGCATAATGCACGTTTCGACAGCTCAACTAAGTGCATCTTAACAGCCTTTAAACAATCCATAAATAGCCCCTAAAAGCTACACGATAACAGTCCATAACAACATCAAAACAGCCCTTAAAACTGCATAATAACAGTTTCGAAAACAGCCCATAAACAGCTCAATAACGCTGCACATTGACAGCACCATAACAACACCAAAACAGCCCTTAAAATTGCATAATAACAGCCTGAAAACAGCTCATAAACAGCTCAATAACGCTGCGCATTGACAGCACCATAACAACATCAAAACAGCCCTTAAAACTGCATAATAACAGCCCTGAAAACAGCCTATAAACAGCTCAATAACGTTGCGCATTGACAGCACCATAACAACACCAAAACAGCCCTTAAAACTGTATAATAACAGCCCTGAAAACAACCCATAAACAGCTCAATAACGCTGTGCATTAATAGCACCATAACAACACCAAAACAGCCCTTAAAACTGCATAATAACAACCCTGAAAACAGTGCGATGACAACACCATACAACCGCACAATAACAACATCAAAACACATCATTAAGATCCATTTTTCATGTCTATGATTTCGAAACTAAAAGCAAAACATAACTGCCCATACATAACAGCCCCTATACGGATTTCGTAATGCACTTTCAATATCGAAATTCATTCGCAAACATATCGAAACAATATCAAACGAACCTCTGCACTAACGAGGTTCTAAATCCTATATCCCAATCAAGTCATCAACTTAATCCACAACTAAATCCTAAATATTTTCATTGTAAACGAAATCCATAAATTCAAACTTACCTCACGGAAACTAATCGAAACTTTTCGAAATTTACTTGCAAAGGGCTGTCCACTTTCCTATGCTTGACCGAACCTATACCAGCCTTAAACCTCAATTTCTTTTCATCAACTTAAGCATTTAAAACACGTAAAACACCACATAATCAGCAGATTACCTTATGGCTGTCCAAATTTCAAAAACAGTCCATAAACCAACATGCATGCAGTTGATTTTGATTCTCCCTCACAACCGAGCTTCCTTTAATCCAACAACAACATGCAAGCCTTAAAATCTCATAAAAACATCACTCAAATCCACATACAAGTTGCTGGTTTTCAGGAACTTACTTACAAGATTGATGAAAATTGCAAATAAAGAAAGAAGAGGGCTGTTCTCCCTCGGTTAGCTTGGAACCCACTCACGGCAGCAGCTATCATCTTCCTTCCTGCATGCATGTGCTAAAACCACTTAAAACAGCACTCAAACATCACACACCAGCTACTGGGTCTTGAAGACTTACCTTCCAACTTGATGAAAATCAAATGGGAAGAAGAAAGAAGGGTGCTACCAGCTTGGGCCTGCACTTGGACAGCTCACGGGCAGCTTACAATCACCGTGAGTCCTGTCCTTACCGCGCTCCACTCCATGGTCTGACTTCACCTCTCCAAACCGAGAGCTTCTTGCTCCTCTCCTTCTTGCTCTTGCATGCACGAACTCACTTCCAAAATCAACTCTCTCGGTTCTCTCTAAAGACAGCTCATGGGTTCTCTCAAGCTCCCTCTCTCATTTGCTTTTCAATTTTGCTTCAAAAGTGATTCGGTTCTGCTCATAATAAGAAACAGTGATCGATCTCAATTGGCTTCCCCTTTTTCAACTTTCATTTATAAAATAATATATATAAATATGCCTTCCACTTGCCACACACATGCCACAAAGGAATTTCACTTCTTTAACTAAAAACTCACCATAAAGCTTACGACAAAAGCACTTCTTTTGATGATCGAGCTACATGAGCAAGTTATCTTCTTGATTCTTTTCTTTATTTCAACTTTTCATGTCATAAATAAATGCATCATACGGATCTTCCACTTGTCACGCCTAAATCATCATCCACTATCAAAATTTTAATTTATTTAATTTCCTTGATTGTCATATGTCCTTAATGCATAGCCATTTCAATCTTTTTATAACACATGTCCCTCCAGGCACAATCTCCCATGCACCATCTTCCATGCAATCAATTTATGCTTTACGGTTTTCGCTTTTCACTCGGATTCGCTTCGGGTCCGCCTGAAAATTTTATTGAAATCCAATTTCACAAATGAAAACTTCATTAGACCTCGAATACTTATTCGGATCCGATCGCTCTAATTTATTTTATGATTTTGAATTTAATAATTATTCCCGGATTCATCTGAAAATTTTATAAAAATTCAATTACTCATCCGGATCCGAACGGATAATTAATTCCATCATCCCTTAATCAATAATCAACATTTAATGAATTACCTAGACACTGGGATGGCATGTTACAGGGGAAACAAGTGAAAACAAGCTTGGACTTTGTAGATCACATCAAGGTACTAAAGTGAAGAAATTATGCAGTTAGTGTTTTAATGCATTCTTTTCTTCAATTAATTCTTTCTTTGAGCTACAAGCATGGAAGTATGATGAATTATGGTTGGAATTTGATGGAAAGTATGATAGATAACGTTGATGCATGAAACTAGTGAGTGAGTGATTGATTTGGAGTTTAATTAGTTTTTGTTTAATTGATGTTTATTTGATGCATTGGTATGTTAATTAAGAATTGGAGCTAAGAAAAATGAGAAATGAAGAATTTGATGTACACTAGTAAGGGTATGAGTTGAAGAGCAATGAGAATTAGTATGAGTTTTTATGTTTTTATGGCCTTAAATATTGTTTTTAATTAATTAAAGATGATTGGAATTGAAATTAGGAAAATAGGAATTTTGTATAAAAAGTTGGATATTATTAGTAAGGTTTCATGGCTTAGAAGTTAGGCCAATTATGTGCATTTTGATAAAAGTTATTGACCAAGGGTATTTTTGTAATTTGCTATGATAAAAATGTGGTGGATCGACGAAAAAGGCACGGAGTAAGTGAAAAACGGTGAAAGTAAATTGTGAGTGAAGTTTTTATTAAAATTTAATGTACATTTTATGTTGTACATTATTGAGTTTATAATTATTTATTCGAATTCATAAATGTTAGTACCTTGTTTTAATTATGATTTCTAGCATGAAAAGAATAAAAGCTTATTGCATGTGAAATTTTAGAGCTTGAGTTGAAATAAGAAAAGCTAGTATTTAGAACCATTTGATATGATTTAGTAATATATAAGCATATTTAAGACATGCTAAAGATTAAGAAATTTTTGGTTTTTGCCTTAGAAAGAATAAACTTTTTTAGTTTGTATTAATTACTCTTATTATGAGAAATATCTAGCATGTATGTTGAATTTAATATTTAAGTGATTAATATTTTTTGTATTGATTTATTTTGACGCATACTAGAAAAATTTAAGAAAACTATTTAGGCTTTTGCCTTAAGAAATCAAAGATTTTTGAATAAAGTAAAGTGATTTTAGAAATGTCTTTGGTTTACCTAGCCAACGATGAGCAGCGAGTACTCGACTGAGTGCCCTATACATGTATGGTTAGTTGTGAGTAGAAATCTAATCTTTTCAAGTGTAGTTTGGTTTAAAGTTTATTTAATGGTTATTTGTATTTATTCATTATATATTTGAGTTGTGTATTGCAATTATATTGAAATTATATTTTACGAGTTTTGAGTTGAGTACATATTTATATCAAGAACTTATGAGAATTAAAGTTTTTAGGTTTTTTGCCTTAAAAAATAGCTTATTTGAGAATGTCGAGAAAACATATTTTACCACGTCAATGGTTTACCCTAGCCCCAGTTGAATACCAGATTAAGTACCCTATACGTGTACGGTAGATGTGAGAGAGAGTCACTAACTGAGAGTGGAGTCTGGATGACTTCTAAGAAAAAGAGTCAATTGAGTCATCCTCTGCACGTATCAGGGTAGTGTAGTAGAGACCGATTGTGAGAGGGTAATGTGTGCCCAGAGTTTACGCATTGGCGACTACACTTGGTAGATTCCCTAACTCCTAGTGGTTAGCAAGAGATTTTATGTTACCACAATAGGAGTAGTTTCCCTAGGTTACCATTCAGGTAAGAAATGAGACAGTTTTAGAAAAAGATTTAGAAAGAGTTTAGAAAACAATTTGTAAACGAGTTTCGAAAGTGTATTTTAGAAAAGCTTAAAACTGTTTTCTTTAGTTTCGTTAAATTATTATTCTCATTGAGATTTCTCACCGTTTTCTATATTTTTCCAAAAACCTCCCTCAGATGCAGGAATTAGTTGTCCGACGGACGAGGCACAAAGCGTCGTACAGGCTGATTGACGGAGACAAGCTCTACTACATCTTCTCATGTGGGTTTATGTTCCATACCATATGCATATTCATTTTGAGAAAAACGTTGCATTTTACATAGTTTTGGAACTATATAAATATGTTTATAATTTGGAGATATAAAGTTATATTTTATGGTTTATATATGTTTATATATTAAAGTTTTACTTAAAAGGAGATTTCCATTCCATTATATGTTTATTCAAAATAGTTTGAGGTGATTATATATTATGATTTTAACTTATAAGAATTGTAAGTTGTGATATGTAGTTATAGTGCTTTGAACCAATGTATATATTTATATCTATGTTGTTATATGATTTATTGAATTGAAATTGAAAAATGGTTGCGATTTGGTTTGTGTTTTTGATAATGGTGGGCCCGAGGCTCTAGTGGTTGAGAATTTATAAAATAGAAGTGTTTAGTTTCAAATTTGCACGGTGGCCAAGTCAGAAGTATAGCCGGCACTTTGCCGAATTTTCTTTAGATTTTAACGTGAAAATCTTTTAATGCCACCACCCTCCGTTTATCATTTTATAGAAAAGTAAAGAATTTTAAGTTTAAGAAAAGAAAATTTTATGCCTCAACAGGATTCTTCGAACTGAGTTAGGGTTCATTGGGATTCCGTTGGGATACTTCGGGGTTTTTCTCGGGCCTAGAGTAGTGGTTCGGGAAGGGTCTCGACACTTGGCCTATGGTAAGTTTGACAAGACTGTCTATTATTGTTATTTCGTCCCCTACCACGACCTCTTCTTCCTCTAAAGCTATTACCACTCTACCTTCCTCCAAAATTGTTTCCATTAAAAACATGTTATCTTTACTTGATCCACCAGGATTAACACCACCATTCTTCTTGTTCATAGCAAGATTAATGCTCAGATTTTCTCCTTGTGAAAGTTTTTCGATTCTTGCATCATGAGTAAGTAGCAAAGTTGTGGTCCTAACCATTGATGACTTATTAGAACCAAGGTGATGGACATCACAAAAGGATCATATTCCGGTCCTAAGCCACTTAAGATAGCTATGATCTTGTATTCTTCGCTCATCATATAGTTTGTGAATGACAAAACATCTATCACACTCTTTTCTTTGATAAGTACTTTGTCATTGACAACCCTTCATTTTTCAAGGTTTCAAGCTAAAGCTTGAGTTGCGTCACATTGGCTCTTGACTGTGATTTGAACATCTATTCTATAGTTATCCAGGCTTGGCAAGAAGCTTCACATCCAACTAGGTTAGGAAGGATCTCTCGACTCATAGATGATAACAGCCAATACAACAATACTTAGTCTTGTTGTTCCCAATCCAAAAATGCATCATTGATGCATCTACATTTATTCTATTTAGAGGAGAAAAAGATTGATCAATATAACGTTTGAGCTGATTACCATTAATCAATGTAAAGACTTGTTGCCTCAAGGTAGTTGTTATGATCCAATTTCACTATCAATTCAAGCTTGATCAGTGACAAGAACCATGAACCAGCAACTAGATTAGGTGGATGAACTGCACCATGACTTGAAGTAGAAGGCCTGACATGATCATGCTTTGATACCATTTTTAATTCTTTTATGAATGAAGATTCTTCAAGAAATCTAATTAGAAATGAAACCTAAATTTAGACAGAATTCTAGAGATATTATTTATTGAAAAAGTGATTGTATATTAGTTACAAAACTAACTGAAGGACTAACTATATATAAATTAGGGATTGCTTATGTTTTAAACAACTACTCTTTACACTTGCTAGAATCTCATTGGATAATACAATGCTAATTTGTATGTCTATAACTAATTCACCCACCATATTCTTGTGTAATCTGTTATAGCTCATACATAAGGAATCTCCATGAGGTGCATTTGATCATGCTATTGAAGACATCTTGATGACAACTGATCGGCTGCATCATCAACTATTGTAAGTTGATGATGTTGGTCCTTTATTGTAACCATATACAAATCAAAACACTAAGTTGTAGACTCACAACAACTTTTTTTTTTTTAAAACAATGTTCCAAATTGTTGACCAATAAAATTGACCAACAATCAATTTAATGCAAATTTTATGAATTGAATAAAATTAAAAAGGTGATATTAAACAAAGATCAAACAAAAAGATGAAAGAGAGAAGACACAAGGTTTTTAACATGGTTTGGCTATAAGTTAGGAAGTGTACGTCCACGATTATGTTATTACTTCTAAGAACAACTGTGTTACAATGATGCGGTGGCGTGTTGTCATGTTTTATACTTATTCAAACCCTTTATAGAGTGTTAAGATTTTACATATAATTAGTGTAATATACCCTTCCGGATTTTAGTACTGTATATTTATTGTACAATGTATTGTACAAGTATGCACTTAGTTATGAAATAACAAAGTAATTTTAAAGTGCCCAGATGTGTAACTAAATTTTTGTAGAATTTTCGAATAGATCGGAGATAGATTCGAATACAAGAACTAGTATGGCTGATTGTTTTCTAAACACATTCAATTGAAATTCTAATTTCACCCACCTAAGGTTAAATATGTGAAAAGGGGAATGAAATTCTCTAGAAAGGTTATAGAAGGAATTATAGAATTTTGAAGGGCAATTGGTGGAAATAAAAGAATTTTCTAGAAAATGGGAAGGATGTAAATAAAGTGTTATGGTAAGAGCATTTTTGGAAATAAAAGAATTCTCTAAAGAAGGAGCAATGATGTAAATAAAGTGTGATGGTAAGGGCATTTTGGAAATTTTAAAATAGTGACATGTGTAGAGATAAGGATAACATATGAGTGATTTTGGAGACAATCTAACCAACTAGTTAGTATTTGGTTGAAATGAAATGAAACTAGTTAAAATTGAATTGGTTGTTAGATTTCAACCAATCAAAAGCTTTAAATTCTAACTACTGGCAATCTTGTAAATTTAAGATTAGTTTAGAGGCAAATGTTAAACTTAACCAAGGCCTATATTAAGTTAAGGGTGCATGAGATGTCTAGAAAATTGAAAGCAAAAATTGAAAAAAGAGAGGAGAATGATTCGACCAAAAGGGAAGGAAGAAGGATAAGTTTTTCTTGATCAATTTTTTTGTGCTAGAATCATTAAATTCACTCTAATTTAGTGATAGGGCAAGGTTTGAGCAAAGAAAGTGAAGTGAAAGTGGTAAATTTACCTTAATTTTCATGGTATTTTGATGATTTCTTGGTTGAAGGATAACTTGATGAGTTGATGAAATTTTTGGTATGTTGATGAAATTTTTGGTATGTTTAGATTAACTTGTATTCAAGTGAGGAATTGAAAGGAAATTCAAAGGGAACCATTAGACAAGCAAGTGACCAAGGTGAGCATTATAATATTCTAGGGTTTTATGTAATTTTTCAAGAAAACTTAAATTGAGTTGATTTTAGGACATTAGATAAAGATTTGAGTAATTTTAATATGTTTGGTGGCCATGAAAAATGAAAGGATGATGTTGGATGTATGATGTGTATGTTTGCTCAAGATTGGGGTTTGATGTCAATGGAATGATTTTAATATTTTGATGTATTCATTTGAGGTTATACATGATTCGAATATGATGTGCACCAAGAAAATTAAAAGAAAAGTTTGGATTGGGGTGATATGTGAATTCGGCCAAGATGAAATATTAGGGGTGCATTTTATGTTTTTGTCATTTGAATGATTTATGGTGATTTTGATATGAATTTAAGATGATTAATACATGGGAAATCAAAAGAATAATGTATACATGTAAGTTAGTGTAATTGGCCAAGATAAAGGGCATACTAGTTTGAATGCCAAATTGGGTGAATCAGTATTGTTTCAAATGAATTGGTAATGGACTCTAAACTAAAATATGCATTGTAGGTAAAAAGGGAGCAAAGGAATCAAGAAAGAATTTTTGAAGGGTATTCTAATGATTGGAAGCCAAGTGAGTGTAAACACATTTTATGAATGTTAAATGCATTATTAGTTCACTTTTTAAGTATTGTTATAATTTTCCATCAAGCATGCTAGTTTATGAATACTTTTATGTTTTAGTAAAAATAATATTTTACTAAAACATTATTTTATGAATGAAATTATAGAAATAATGAGCATTTAATGCTTTAGCAAGAATTCATGCAATATGTGTTTATATATCCATACTTATAGAATGAGAAATTTGACTTTGGATTATATGAAAAGAAAGTTTTCAAAAGCTAATTGACAGGACCTGCCCCAGATTTCTACTAATGAATCTGGCAGCACTTCCGGGCATCCCATAAGACTCTTTTGAAGCCTATCTACTAAGGCCCAAAAGGACGTCATGGAGTGAGCCTATAGTTACTAACTATCTCTGAGATCTTGGCCTGAAATTTATCTATTAAATCATAAATAAATAAATTTTTGAAACATGCAGCTATAAATAAAATGCTACAAAATATGTTTATAAATCTGACAATCATGCAAACATTTAATTTCTATCTGAAATCAAATGAATGTACTGAAGGAAAAACAACAATTGTTTTTATGAAAAATATGAATTTTGCGGAACACTGAGTTTTAAAATTTTTAGAAAACTCAATAAACCCTAGATCCATAAAACAATGAAATAAAATAATACAAGATAAAATAAAAATCAGATTTTTACCTTATGTATTGATCTCTATGGATTGCTCACCACCTAGCCTTCCTCAATATGACTCTACACCAAGAAACTAGTGAGTGGGCACAGTTATATAGTATTGTGCTCACTTTCTTTTGATTTCTTTTCTAAAAAAAAATCAACAATATATATAAGAAGTGGGTTTATGATTTTGGTTATGCTAAAAGAAAACTTTTTCTCTTCTTTTCAAAGAACGTAAAGTAAAACCAAAATATAACTTCTGTGTTTTTGAAAAGAAAACTATTTCTTTTCTATTTATAGGCAACTAATTAGGGTTTTAATTAATCAAATTAACATTAAACCCCAAATTTGTTAAAATTAAACTTTTGCCTCATATAACATAACTAATTCAAAATTAATTCATGTTATATTTTACAATTAAACATGTGACCTATAATTAATTCATAATTAATTTATACCCCGTCACAACTGAGAATCAAATTAAAAACCTCTTATAAAATTAATTAAATAATTATTAATTCATAATTAATAATTAACTAATTAATTATCAAATAATTTGAATAATCAATATCATTCAAATATTAAGTGAACACAAATGTTGCTACTTGCGTAACAATTATAATTGGACAGTCCAATTACAATATTCTATATACAAGTTTCTTATAGTGAAATGAGCTATCAAGGGGACCCGATGGACCTACAATTTTGAGCTCCAATAATATCGAAATTATTAATTAAACTCTTTAATTAATAATTTACTATTATTAATCTTAGAGTTACTCCACTAAAAACCTAAGATTGCACTCTCAAAATTGTAGATGTTTTTATACAATCTGAAATTTTCAGTGTCCATTGATTTAATCACTACATATGATTTGACCCTCCACAAATAGTTCATAATTAAAGCTAGGTCAAAATGTCCGTTTTACCCCTCTAATTATTTCTTAATCCTTAAGTACCATTGATTCTCTAATGAACAATATATTCATAACAACTTATGAATTTATCTTTCCATTTTCATATGAATGGAAAGTTGAGCGCTCATATTGTTCAAGACCTGAATCAACCCTTAAGGGAACTACTTCTCTACTTCTCGCAAGAAGGAGTGGATTCCACTATCGTGTAGAACGTTCCCAGCTACTTACAAATCATATCCCCAAAGTACGAAGTTATTGACCGGACATCTACACCGATCTCACCCATGTAAATCAAAGGATATAACTCAACAAGCAGGAGTCCATAATACACTCAGGATTAAGATCAATTCATATATGATCATCTGGTTGATAAACATAAATCTCTGAGTTTAACGGATATTAATAAGAGAATTATGTTTATCGTGGTCCAGTCCTATATAATCTTTATTATATAAGATGCCTCCATTTCCATGTCACTACATGAATAATCTCGGATAAAACTATCGTACCGAATACAAAATGGACCGCAACTGTAGATTTACCACAAATAAAGTACCCAGCTTTATTTGTTTTCTACGGACTTTTTAGATTACTTATTTCAAATTAAATCCGCCTGTATATAACACTTATATACTTAATTTGAAATTACATTAGTAATCAAGGATGTTTCTCATGATATATACAATTTTTGCAAAATATATAAATTGAATAAAATGAATACTTTATTATTTATAAAACCGTTTACATTATTACAAGCTCTTAGGGCATAAAACCCAACAATCTCCCACTTGCCCTAGAGCAGATGGGATATATCTCGTAATCCTAGACCTTCTAGATGACCTTCAAACACTTTAGCCGTTAAGGTCTTCGTAAACGGATCAGCAAGATTGTCTTGTGATGCAATCTTCATCATGTTCGCATCTCCCCTTTGTACAATCTCCCTAATGAGATGATATTTCCTCTCTATATGCTTCCCTCGTTTGTGGCTTCTTGGTTCTTTGGAATTAGCCATTGCACCACTATTATCACAATAAAGGGTAAGTGGTTTATCCATATCTGGAACAACTTCCAGATCAGTCAAGAATTTACGTAGCCATACCGCTTCTTTAGCTGCTTCACAAGCTGCTACATATTCGGCTTCCATAGTGGAGTCAGCAATGCATGATTGCTTAACACTCCTCCATACAATGGCTCCACCACCAAGAGTGAATACTGATCCGGACGTGGATTTTCTTGAATCCTTATCCGATTGAAAATCAGAATCTGTATATCCTAGTGGGATCAAATCCTCTCCAGAATATACGAGCATATAGTTTCTCGTTCTCCGAAGATACTTGAGAATATGCTTTACTGCCACCCAGTGATCTAATCCTGGATTGGATTGATAACGACTAACTATTCCCACCGAATAACATATATCCGGTCTCGTGCATAACATAGCATACATGAGACTGCCTACTGCAGAAGCATAGGGAATCCGTCTCATATCCTCAATTTCTTGAGGTGTCTTAGGACACTGTTCCTTAGACAAATGAACTCCATGACGAAAAGGTAAATTACCTTTCTTAGAATTCTGCATCGAAAATCGCATAAGAATCTTATCGATATACGATGCTTGAGACAGCGCTAACAGTTTGTTCTTACGATCCCGTATTATTTGGATCCCAAGGACATAACTGGCCTCTCCCAAATCTTTCATTTGGAATTGGCTAGCGAGCCAGCTCTTTACGTCTGACAATACTCCAATATCATTCCCAATGAGTAGAATATCGTCAACATAAAGTACAAGGAAAACCACTTTCTTATCGATTATCCGTTTGTATACACAAGGTTCATCGATATTTTGCTCAAAACCATAAGACTTGATCGAAGTATCAAACCTTATATTCCAAGATCGAGATGCTTGCTTAAGTCCATAAATGGACCTTTGCAACTTGCAAACTTTTTGCTCTTGACCTTGGGACACGAATCCCTCTGGTTGTACCATATAAATACTTTCATCAAGATTACCGTTCAAAAATGCAGTCTTGACATCCATCTGCCAAATCTCATAATCGAGACATGCAGCAATGGAAAGAAAAATCCGAATAGACTTAAGCATAGCTACTGGCGAGAAAGTTTCCTCATAGTCAACTCCCTCTTTCTGGGTATAACCCTTTGCCACTAGTCTAGCTTTAAAGGTTTCAACCTTTCCAGCCACTCCTCTCTTCCGCTTGTAGATCCACTTGCAACCTATGGGTTTTATCCCATCTGGTTGATCCACAAGTTCCCAGACTGAGTTAGAGTACATAGACTCCATCTCGAGATTCATAACTTTAAGCCATTCCTCCTTATCAGAATCCTCCATTGCATCATGATATGTCAATGGATCATCTACACTCTCATCAAAGATAGCAATTTGTGCCTCTCCAATCTTTCTGTAGTGGACTGGTGGTCTAATAACCCTCCCACTACGATGAGGTGGTAGATGATTCTGATGAGAATCTATCTGACGTTCAGACGTGGTTTGAATTATGTCATTGTCAACAACTTTTGCTGACAAGGTACTATTCGACCCAGGAAGTAACTCCTCGAGTACAACTTTACTTCGAGGTTTGTAATCTCTCATATAGTTCTCTTCAAGAAAAATAGCGTTTGTCGATACAAACACTTTGTTTTCTTCAGGACTATAAAAGAGTCCGCCCCTAGTCTCTCTGGGATAACCTACAAATAGGCAAACTTTTGAACGTGGTTCCAACTTCCCAGTCTTGTTCTTCAACACATGTGCTGGACACCTCCATATGCGAAAGTGACGTAAACTAGCTTTACGACCTTTCCACAACTCTAAAGGTGTCTTTGGAACTGACTTAGATGGCACAACATTCAAAATATACATTGCAGTTTGCAATGCATATCCCCAGAATGAACTAGGTAATGATGAATAACTAAACATAGATCTCATCATGTCCAAAAGGGTCCGATTTCTCCTTTCTGCAACACCGTTCTGCTGGGGTGTTCCAAGAGCAGTCAATTGGGATAAAATCCCATGCTCAAGCAAGTAATCCTCAAACTCTGTATCGAGATACTCGCCTCCACGATCTGATCGTAGAGTTTTCAATGTTTTACCTAATTGATTCTCAACTTCAGCTCGAAACTCTTTGAACTTTTCAAAAGTTTCTGACTTTCGTTGCATAAGGTAAACATATCCATATCTTGAATAATCATCAATAAATGTGACGAAGTATTCATAACCGCCTCTAGCTTTAACATTCATAGGACCGCAGACGTCCGAATGTATAAGTTCTAACGGTTCCTTAGCTCTAAGCCCTTTTCCAGTAAAAGGTCTTTTAGTCATTTTACCTTCTAAACATGATTCACAAACAGGTAAAGTACCGATCTTTAACTCATTTAAATGTCCGCTCTTTACAAGTCTGTTTAATCTGTCAAGGTTAATATGACCAAGTCTTAGATGCCAAAGATATGTATCATCATTATGAGAAATCTTTTGTCGTTTTGTTTTTGGTTTTTCAACCTTAAACATTTTAGTATTAAGCAGTGGGTTATGCATTAACGGTCTTAATACATATAAATTGTTTTCTTGTATCCCTGAACAAATTTTCAAACCATTTCTAGAAATAATAACTGATTTATTATTAAAAGAAATAGAATAATTAAATTCCAAAAGTTTAGAAACAGAAATCAAATTTCTCTTAAAACCTGGAATAAAATAAATATTGTTCATTATAATAAAACAATTATTATTAAAATGAAGTCTAACTTCTCCCACTGCCTTGCTGAAATGACTTCCCCTGTCCCGACTCTCATGTTAAACTCACCCTCATCAAGCTGCCTATATGAATCAATCAACTGCAAAGAAGAACAAACATGATTAGTGGCTCCTGAATCAATTATCCAAGGGGATGAATCATCCTCCACTAAACAAGATTCAATGACTAGTAAATCACATTTACCTTTCATCTTCTTCTCTTGGAGCTCCTTGAGGTACTTGGGATAGTTCTTCTTCCAATGCCCATCAACACCACAATGAAAACATTTTCCTTTGGGCTTTGTGGCCTTGGAGCCCTTTTTGCTCTTCTTTTGAGTAGCTTGCTTCTTGGGCTTAACATTAGCCTTAGCCTTTCCAGTGTTTCTCTTCCTCTTATGTTTAACAGAAGAAGAAGTCTCAGCAACATTTGCTTCACCGGACTTATTTTTGTCCTTATTCATAGACTCATAAGTAGTGAGCTCATTTAGCAACTGTGTAAGTGAGTAAGTCAACTTGTTCATAACATAGTTGCTCTTGAATTGCATGAAACTCTTCAGAAGAGTTTCTAGTATCATGCTCACTTGGCTACGCTCATCTATAGCCCCACCATGGCTTTCAGCTGTGTTAAAGTGGGTCATCATTTTCAAGACATGCTCTCGAACAGATGTACCCTCCTTCATCCTAGCAGTCATAACAGCACGAACAGCTTCGTGTCGTTGCTGCTCAGAAGGTTGCCCAAACATGCCCTGCAATGACTCCAGTATTTGAGTTGCTGTTGTCATTGCCTCGTGCTTGGTAGCAAGCACCTCGGACATCCCTGCTAACAAATAGCAGCGGGCCTTCTCATCAGCTGTGACCCATTTTTGATAGGCCTCGCGCACAGTACGTCCAGCATTTTCTGCTGGCTGGGGAGGACAAGGCTGAGTCGTGACAAATTTAAGATCTTCACAGACCAGGACTGCGTTCATGTTACTTTTCCATTTGACATAATTTTCCCCGTTTAATTTATCATTAGCAAGTATAGAAATCAACGGAGATACCATTGCTGAAAATAAATAACAAACATTTAATATCAATTTGCAAAAATTAATATCATGTAATTTTGGCATAAAATTAAACGTGATGCATGATACACGAATAATGAATTAGAAAATACCCTAAAAAATAATTACTACGCCACGATAATCTAACATTCCACAAATAAGTGCCGCCGTAGGGTAGGTCAAGTATTTGTATGTTAGACTGAGACATTCTCAATTAAATAATATAACAAAATAACTCTTATTCATATATTATTTAACTACTGTTTTTCGGTCAGGAAAATAATTAACAATTAATTATTTTCTTTATGAGTGTAACCCATCATTTCGGATTCCATGGACTTAACTCGAGAATTGCCGCCGTAGGGTAGGTCAATCCCAAGATACATCTAGAAATCCTATCCGTTAGGAAGTCAACCTTGATCAACTTAAATGGACATCACCCGTAGGGGGACGATAACAAAGCCGTCTCGAGGCGCCTTTAAGTTTCACGGTGTTGAACTAATGATGGAGACCACGAGATATATTGTCATATATCTCTCTCCCACTCACTATTTTAGGATAAGGGTTTTCTATTTAAATATTCCTAGTCATCGTCTTAGATTATTAACGGCTAAAAAAAAATAATCTAAGTTACTAAGAATTTATGTGTTGCTAAAGTCTGAAACTTATTAACACTTAATGAATTACCAGATTTTTAACACTTAAAAATCTAATTCAATTTATAAATATAATATAAATAATCAAAATTATAAATATTATATTTAATATGAAGTTACCTGATTTTAACTAATTAAAATCTAATCCACATTATGAATGCCAATTATTGAAATATAATTTCTAACTTGAAAACTATGATTTTCTACTAAAATCAATTTAAATTAATTAAAAGACATTCTATGTATTATTCTTCTATTTATACTAATAAACAATTTAATAGTAAAATAAAATAATATATATGATGCATGTCATGTTATAATGTAATGAGTAGGCACCTCATGATTCTATATGACATATGTTGATGCATGTACATGTTATATAATTATCAATTCATCTCATGAAAATAATTAAATAAACAACATGTGTATGACCGGATTCTTTGGTTTTGACAACGTAAATCTAATTTCAAGATTACATTAATTAACTAAGGCATTCATTGGCCTTCACTTATAGTCTTCAGGTCTTGACAAGTCTTCATGGGCTCTCTTGGGCTCAAAATTAAATCCAATTTAATAATCAAGAATTTCCATCTAATGGATTGGACTTTAAGCCCATTTCTTGATTTTTGGATCCAAGAAAAATTATCTAATAAATTATCAAATAAAAATATGTGCAAATTGACCATCAATTAAGTGCACTAGATGCACATTTGTCTTATGCACAATTGTGAATCTAACATTCACCCGTAAACTTATGTAACAATTTCACTAAGTTTTTGTCTTTTGTGCATTATAAGCAAACAATTTGCTATTTTGTCTTTTGAACATCACACGCAACTCTCTGCACCATATTTTTATCTTTTGTGTGTAACAAAAACAATTGTAACTTTGACTTTTCATTGCATAAGTGCAACAATTACACTTTTTGACTTTTGCATACCAGAGCAACAATTGCACAAGCTTTTGTCAATCTCGGTTTTCACAGTGCAACAATTTTACTTTAAAACAAATTGCACCAAGTCAAATTTGCACGTTTACCGAGCCTGCAGCAAAACTGCGCACATCAAAGGCAACAGCCATGCGCTTGTTTTCGCACTGCTGCAACTGCCCAGAAACACACAAAAATTGCACGCTGCTGTCTGTTGTCGTGCGGCTGCTGTCCAACTCTATTTAATCGCACAACAAACTGGTTCAAAACCAGTCACCAGACCGCATACGCAACTGGTTCAAAACCAGTCCATAATCGTATCTGCCCAGAATAGCAGCAAATCCTCAACCGCATCAATTTACAGAAAATATAAAAATCTAAATCTATAAATTTACAACAGAAAATTTGCCACAAACGGCTTACAAATTTATTTAAATTAAATAACCAAAGAACCATATAATTAACGATCATACCATGCAATCCTCATTCATCAAACATGAATAAAATACATCATAATAAAAAAAATAGTGCCTACTCAATGACATACATATCAATACAAAACATATTATTTTAAAATCATTATTTTATTGGAACCAAGGCTCTGATACCAATTGAAGGAAAAACAACAATTGTTTTTATGAAAAATATGAATTTTGCGGAACACTGAGTTTTAAAATTTTTAGAAAACTCAATAAACCCTAGATCCATAAAACAATGAAATAAAATAATACAAAATAAAATAAAAATTAGATTTTTACCTTATGTATTGATCTCTGTGGATTGCTCATCACCTAGCCTTCCTCGATATGACTCTACACCAAGAAACTAGTGAGTGGGCACAGTTATATAGTATTGTGCTCACTTTCTTTTGATTTCTTTTCTAAAAAAAAATCAACAATATATATAAGAAGTGGGTTTATGATTTTGGTTATGCTAAAAGAAAACTTTTTCTCTTCTTTTCAAAGAACGTAAAGTAAAACCAAAATATAACTTCTGTGTTTTTGAAAAGAAAACTATTTCTTTTCTATTTATAGGCAACTAATTAGGGTTTTAATTAATCAAATTAACATTAAACCCCAAATTTGTTAAAATTAAACTTTTGCCTCATATAACATAACTAATTCAAAATTAATTCATGTTATATTTTACAATTAAACATGTGACCTATAATTAATTCATAATTAATTTATACCCCGTCACAACTGAGAATCAAATTAAAAACCTCTTATAAAATTAATTAAATAATTATTAATTCATAATTAATAATTAACTAATTAATTATCAAATAATTTGAATAATCAATATCATTCAAATATTAAGTGAACACAAATGTTGCTACTTGCGTAACAATTATAATTGGACAGTCCAATTACAATATTCTATATACAAGTTTCTTATAGTGAAATGAGCTATCAAGGGGACCCGATGGACCTACAATTTTGAGCTCCAATAATATCGAAATTATTAATTAAACTCTTTAATTAATAATTTACTATTATTAATCTTAGAGTTACTCCACTAAAAACCTAAGATTGCACTCTCAAAATTGTAGATGTTTTTATACAATCTGAAATTTTCAGTGTCCATTGATTTAATCACTACATATGATTTGACCCTCCACAAATAGTTCATAATTAAAGCTAGGTCAAAATGTCCGTTTTACCCCTCTAATTATTTCTTAATCCTTAAGTACCATTGATTCTCTAATGAACAATATATTCATAACAACTTATGAATTTATCTTTCCATTTTCATATGAATGGAAAGTTGAGCGCTCATATTGTTCAAGACCTGAATCAACCCTTAAGGGAACTACTTCTCTACTTATCGCAAGAAGGAGTGGATTCCACTATCGTGTAGAACGTTCCCAGCTACTTACAAATCATATCCCTAAAGTACGAAGTTATTGACCGGACATCTACACCGATCTCACCCATGTAAATCAAAGGATATAACTCAACAAGCAGAAGTCCATAATACACTCAGGATTAAGATCAATTCATATATGATCATCTGGTTGATAAACATAAATCTCTGAGTTTAACGGATATTAATAAGAGAATTATGTTTATCGTGGTCCAGTCCTATATAATCTTTATTATATAAGATGCCTCCATTTTCATGTCACTATATGAATAGTCTCGGATAAAACTATCGTACCGAATACAAAATGGACCGCAACTGTAGATTTACCACAAATAAAGTACCCAGCTTTATTTGTTTTCTACGGACTTTTTAGATTACTTATTTCAAATTAAATCCGCCTATATATAACACTTATATACTTAATTTGAAATTACATTAGTAATCAAGGATGTTTCTCATGATATATACAATTTTTGCAAAATATATAAATTGAATAAAATGAATACTTTATTATTTATAAAACCGTTTACATTATTACAAGCTCTTAGGGCATAAAACCCAACATGTACTGCGTCAACAATTGGAACCCACCTAAACTGCACGGCGTGCTCCGGTACCTGGAATCACCTGCACCTGCACTTGGGGAGGATTTTAAACACACAACATAAAACTAAAATGAGCTAAAAGCTCAGTGAGTGCGATATCTTTATAAAATTTTATTTCCTCCCAAAAATTTGCTTCAAACATACTTTCTATAAAATATCTTTAATTTCTAAAAGATGCTGGTTTTCATAAAATTCTATTTTGTATCTGAAAAGGTTTACTGAAAATATTTCATATTTCTAAAAAAAATCATTTCTTTCGAAAATCTAGCTATCAAAGGTATGCTAACTGTATTTGATCCCACGAGCAAGCTAAAAACCACAGAGGCGGTCGGACCATCTCCACTCAATGTGGAGGGTCACATGGCGCAAAGGCTAGTGTCGCCCACCGTGACAAGCTACTAAAAGACATCTCGTATACAAGCGTGGCGGAACTATCATCGCTCACCTTGCGTCGAGAAATACTGTAAAATCCAAAACCGCGTTCGTCGGAGAGCGAAATATTTTTCCGATGGATCGCGTCCGATCGGAAAAATATAATTATCGAGTCCGGAAATAATTGGAATTATTATTTTCGATTAAGAGAAATAAATTCGGGTTTGTGAGACGGATTCGAGATTTATTAAATAATTCCGAGAGTAGAAACCGAGAGTTAATCAAAAGTGATTAAAAGCGGATTCCAGGATGGACGAAAACGGAAACAGAATCCGAGCTTGGAAGTTAAATCAAGAATGCATGGAATCCAATAAAGGGAAGGCATGTTGGTGACACGTGTCACACATGCATTGGATGAAAAAAAAAAAAAAAGAAAGAAACAAAATTATGGCATAAACGGTCATAAGAGACACAATCAAACCAAGCCATCATTTGGTCACCATTTTATTATTTTATTCATTCCAAAATCGGATCCAAACATCTGCCAACTTCTTCTTCTTCATTTCAAAACCGAGTTCAAAAAGCAAAAGGAGAAGTGAAGCAAGCAAGAAGAATGAAATGGTCAAGCAAGGTGAGTGAATCGTGAGCCAAGAGAGAGAGACCTTCAGGCGTACATGCAAGCAAGGTGAGAGGGTGAGCTGCTGTCACCGTGAGCTGAGGAAGGTGTTGTCACCTTGCTGCCAAACTGAGTTGCTGCCATCGTGTGGGTGCAGCTACTGCTGTGGATAGGAGCTGCCAGTGTTGCCTTGTCCTGCCGTGAGCTGAATATAGCTGCTGCCCATGAAGCTCCAGCTGTTGTCGCCATTTGTGAGCTGATGGAGAGCCGATTTTGAGCTTGTGAAAATGTTGACAGATGTGAAAACCATGGAATGGAAGGATAGGCAGTTTAAGGATGCAGATCTGAACTAGAAAGTATGCATGCAAGCATGAAGGAGCAGTGAGTTGCTGTCACGGCTGTGTGTAGAACTGCTGCTGTCGTGGTGAAGACGCTGTTGCTGCCGAGCTGGAGCTGTGCTGTTGTTGGCGTGGAGTTGAGGTTGCTGCTGCCAGACGCGACCTGCTGCCGCTGCCGCTGCCGTGGACGGGAGCTGCTGCCGAGCTGGAGCTGTTCTGCTGCTGGCTGTTGCCGTTGTTGCTGCTGCCTGACTGTGAAAGCTGCTGCCAGGCGCTGTCCTTGCTGCTGCTAGGCTGTCATGAGAGCTGAAGCTGCCGTGCAGAGCTGCTGTCAAGTCTGTCCGTGAATTATACATTCAGACTTGAAGTGGAACAGCAAGAAAAGACGCCAGTTGCTGGTAGAAGAAGAAGCTTGCTGCAGCGAATAATTCGTCGCCGTTCGGAGTAAGGTAAGCGCTGCCCATTTTTATTGTTGAGTCGTTTTGGTAATTAGTAAGCAATCATGTGAATAAAGTGGAGATAAATGATGATATTATGCTTGGGACTAGGATTGGGAACCTCGTTAATGCGGAGGTTCGTTCGTTTTGTTGTTTCGGTTGGTTTTGAATGATTTGGTAAACGATCGTATTCGTTGCGAGTTTTGTATATGGGCTGTTATGAGATGTATAGGGGCTGTTGAGTTATGTTTTTAGTTTCGCATTCGTTATCGCGGAAAATAGATAATATTAGAGTGTTTTAAAGGATCGGATATTCGTTCGGTTATTTAGAAATCGTTTCCGAGCGATTCGGTTGAATATTCCACGAATGCGAGCGTTGTTAGTTTGTGATTTTCATTGTTGAATATCAAAGTAAATGTGATGTTATCTCGCTGCCCCGAGAATGTTATTAAGCCCGTTAAAGTGTTTAAGTAAAGTCACGAGCTGTTATTAACGATAAGTTTAAGCGGAAACAAAGAAATCGCGCGAAACGCGTAAAATCGATAAATCGCGATGATTAGTGAAATCGCGTAAGCTTTAAGTTTGTCGTTTAATTTCGAATCTTTTGTTTAGTGAATTCATTAAAATCTGATTTTGATGATGTTACATTATATTCGAATGGCATAGTTGTCGGTTCTATAACCGCAAAGTTTCGAATATTTTTAAGTCACGATATCGAATCGGTTTGAAATAGTTTTTGCGTGCGAATATGAATTATCCGTTTTGTTATCGTGCGAGGATAGTCACTTGAATTATTGTGTTTATAAATCCTCGTATGGCTTAAAGTTTAGTTGCGCACGAGTTATGTTTTAAAGACATCTCGATCGAAATCAATTGTAGGTGAATCGGGAATCGAACGAGAGCCGTAGCGGGAAACGGTGATAAGTATTTTGGAAGCAAGTTGTGAGTGAGGATTTTTAAAAGTTTTCATACATTCTATTTTATGAATGCAATCAGTTTGAGCAAGTAAAAGGTTTTGAGATTCTAGTAAAGTTTATAGTTTTCAGTTTATCGTTTATAAATGCATGTATATTTTTATATGAGATACTATGAATATGTTTATATTCTTCAGTAAAGGAATTGAGTAAGTTGAAATTATATACATGCATGAGTTAGTATTTGTGAAAGTTAATTTGCAATATTACAGCATATTGCCGAGATTTCATTTTATATATGCCTATGGTTTACCCTAGCCCCTAAGATTACACCCGGCCGAAAGTATTCCATACGTGTACGGTAGTTGGGGGGAGTTACTAACTTTGGGGGGATCGAGTCTGTCAGTCACCCTCTGCACGTATGGGATAGTGTAGATCTGCCTGATGTTGGAGGGATTCGCGATCCCAAAGTTGTATCCACATCTGCGACTACACATGGTGAGAGTTCCCCTATCCTAGTGGCGTGTTTTCGCACCGTCACGAAGGACAAGATTTCCCTGGGTTGCCAGATAAGGCTAGTAAGAAAATAAGAAAAGTTTGATAAATAACTTTCGCAGCTTTTAAACGAGTTTACAGTTTTTAGGAAAAGTAAGTAAGTAATAGTTTTCCAATCTATTTTTGGGAGGAATATTATTTTAAGCAAAAGTATAGTTTATGATAAACTCACCCACTCACTGAGTTATTCTTACCACTGTTTTCCTGTTTTCTTAAAAACCTCCCTTAGGTGCAGGTGCGAGTAGCGCGGTTGACGTATCTCCTATGGACGGACAGGCCACGGACAGGCCAACTAGACACGCGTGACCAGACTGCACTATTTTCTAGCATAGCATCATGTATTGTATTTAATATCATTTTCCAGATTCTCTAGTTTTGTAAATATCGTGCATGTCGTTTTTAAGATTTATTCAAGTTACTTCCGCTTAATTGCATGATTATGAGTTTAAAAATGGTCGGAGGCCTATTGATTATAGAAATTGTTGTGAATACAATTATACAGGTTTTATGAGATATTTTACAGGGTGGAATTTTAGAAAAAACAGCCGTTGTGCTGCCGGTTTTCTGTGAAAATCCTATTTTCATAAAGTTATTTTCAACGAACAAAATTCCCACCCTTTTTCAGAAACAAAAGGATTTCAAGTATTTTAGAAAAGAAAAGAGGCTTAGCTTCACGGGAACTTTCCAGTCAGAGCAGATCTCGACTGGAGAGCCACCGTGGGGTTGCCGGGCAGGTCGCCTAGCTAGTAGTTAGAAAGGGGCCTGTCAACGTTGGTATCAGAGCAAAGATTTTAAATGCATTACATGATTTTCAAACATTTTCATAGTATTTCTCAAACATTATATGAAGTGCAGTGAGTCATGCGTCGTGTCGGTCGTCCGCGTATAAGGAGAGCCGCGAAAAATGCTCCACCTCTTGCTCCAGAAATAAGGGAGCAAGTAAATGAGTCTGTCAATGATCCTCAGCCAGGGGTTCCAGTTGAGCCACCGGCAGTAGAACCTGAGCAGGATCCGACCGAGAGATTAGCCCAGGTTATCCAAGGGCTAAGGCCTCGTGTACCAAGCGCCACCGTTGAGAGGGCAAGGAAATTAGGTGCCGATGCTTTTGACGGAACAGGTGGTCCAGAAATTACAACAGAGTGGCTGGATAATACTGAAAGAGTGTTGGAACAGATGGAATGCACCGATCTCCAGAAGGTGTCAATTGCTTCATTCTTACTTCGAGCGTCAGCTAGAGATTGGTGGGATTCCGTCAAGCGGAGAGCAACCGAACAAGTCACATAGGAAAAGTTCAAAGAAGAGTTCTATGAGAAATTCTACCCTAGGGCATACAAAGACGCAAAGATTGAGGAATTTTACAGTCTTTTGCAAGGTAACATGTCTGTGGAGGAGTATGAAAGGAAGTTCACTTAATTGTCTCGAGTGGCACCGTTTATAGTGAATGATGAGGTGAACAAGTGCCATAAGTTCGTGCAGGGCCTGAATCCGAAAATCAAGGCATATGTGGTAGCTGCAGAGCATAGATAATATGGACGGTTAGCTACTAATCAAGGCATATGTGGTAGCTACTCCTACCGGAGATTCCTTAGTAGTAGAGAGTGTTTGTAGAGATTGTGATATTGTACTTGGGAGTAGATCCTTTCCAGTTAGTTTGATGTTGTTGGATCTATGTGATTTCGACATTATATTGGGTGTGGACTGGTTAGCTACGCATCATGCCGTGGTGGATTGTTTTCAGAAAGAAGTCAAGTTCAGTTCAGTGGGAGAGTCAGATGTAGTATTCCGAGGAGAGCGTAAAATGCTTCCATCCCATATCATATCAGCCATAACCACCAGAAGAATGTTAAAGAAGCAATGTGCAGGTTATTTGGCTTATGTGATAGATTCGTCCGAGAGGGAGACTCAGCTAGAAAATATTCCTGTGGTTGTAGAGTTTTTTTTGATGTGTTCCCAGAAGATCTTCCAGGTTTACCTCCGGATAGAGATATTGAATTTGAGATTAATCTGATTCTGGGAACAGCACCAATTTCCAGAGCACCGTACAGGATGACACCTCCAGAGTTGAAGGAATTGAAGGTTCAGTTGGAAGAATTAGTAGACAAGGGTTTTGTTAGATCCAGTGTATCTCCTTGGGGAGCACCAGTGCTCTTTATTAAAAAGAAAGATGGAAGTATGAGATTGTGTATTGATTACCGGGAATTGAATAAGGTGACTATTCGGAATCAATATCCTTTACCAAGGATCGATGATCTGTTCGATCAGTTGCAAGGTGCAAGGTTGTTTTCTAAGATAGATCTGAGATCAGGGTACCATCAGTTGAAGATCAAGGGAGATGATATTCCTAAAACTGCCTTCAGGACGCGTTATGGACATTATGAATTCTTGGTTATGCCTTTCGGGCTAACCAATGCCCCAGCAGCATTCATGGCATTGATGAATCGGGTGTTCCATGAATTTTTGGATAAGTTCGTCATAGTGTTCATTGACGATATATTGGTGTATTCGGGCAGTAAGAAAGAACATGCTGAACATCTGAGACTAGTTTTACAAACGTTAAGAGAGCAGCAATTGTATGCCAAGTTCAGCAAATGTCAGTTTTGGTTGAATGAAGTTTCATTTTTAGGCCATGTAGTTTTAGCTGATGGATTAGTGTTGATCCTCAGAAGATTGAAGCGATTGTGAACTGGAAATCGCCTACAACCGTAACTGAGGTTCGGAGTTTCTTAGGTTTGGCAGGTTATTATAGGAAATTTGTAGAAGGATTTTCTAAGATTGCCATTCCTTTGACGAAGCTCACCAGAAAGGAAGCAAAGTTTGAGTGGTCAGAAGCCTATCAGAAGAATTTCGATGAATTGAAGACAAAATTGACTACAGCTCCAGTGCTTACTCTTCCTTCCGGAAATGAAGGCTTTGTGGTGTACAGTGATGCTTCGAGGCAAGGTTTGGGTTGTGTTCTGATGCAAAATAGAAAGGTGATAGCTTATGCTTCCAGGCAGTTAAAGAAGCACGAGCAGAATTACCCAACCCATGATCTAGAGTTGGCCGCAGTAGTTTTTGCACTCAGGATCTGGAGGTATTACTTGTATGGAGTTCGATGTCAGATATTTACAGATCACAAGAGCCTTCAGTATTTGTTCTCCCAGAAAGAGTTGAATATGAGACAGAGGAGATGGTTAGAGCTGCTCAAGCATTATGATTGCACCATAGAGTACCATCCCGGGAAAACAAATGTAGTAGCCGATGCATTGAGTAGGAGACCCTCCAGCTCGGTAGCTCATTTAAGAGCTGGGTATCTTCCATTGTTAGTAGAGATGAGATCTTTGGGAGTTAAATTGGAAGTACGGAATTCAGGTGCATTGTTAGCTACTTTTCAAGTTCGACAATACTCGTGGATAGAATCCGAGAGTTGCAGATTCAGGTTCCTCAGTTAGGCAAGATCAGACAGAAAGAAGATTCAGGTCAACAGGGAGACTTCTCAGTCAGGGATGATGGTACGTTGAGGATGAGACAGAGACTATGTGTTCCAAATGTGACGGAACTCAAGAAAGAAATTTTAGATGAAGCTCACTCCTCAGCATACGCTATGCATCCGGGAAGTACGAAAATGTATCATACCTTGAAAGAGCATTACTGGTGGAAAGGTATGAAGAGAGAGATAGCTGAATTTGTGTCAAGATGTTTGATTTGTCAGCAGGTGAAAGCCGAGCACCAGAGGCCATCAGGACTTCTTCAGCCACTTTCTATTCCAGAGTGGAAATGGGAGCGTATTACTATGGATTTTGTGGTAGGATTTCCTCAGAGTCGAAATGGTTATGACAGTATTTGGGTGATAGTAGATCGACTTACGAAGTCAGCTCATTTCCTACCTATCAGAAGTACTTATTCCTTGGATCGATTGGCTAAGTTGTATGTTGATGAGATCGTGAGATTACATGGGGCTCCAGTGTCGATCGTATCAGATAGAGATCCGAGATTTACATCCCGATTTTGGCCTAGTCTCCAGAAAACATTAGGTACTTGATTACATTTTAGTATAGCATTTCATCCGCAGACAGATGGTCAATCTGAGCGTACCATTCAAACTTTAGAGGATATGCTCAGATCTTGTGTGATAGAATTTGGAGGAAGTTGGGATACTTATCTGTCCTTAATCGAGTTTGCCTATAATAACAGCTATCAGGCTAGTATCGGTATGGCACCGTATGAAGCACTTTATGGAAGACGGTGTAGGACACCGATATGTTGGGATGAGATGGGCGAAAGAAAGTTGATTGGGCCCGAGCTTGTTCAGATGACTACAGATAAGATCAAGGTTATTCGGGACAATCTGAAGATAGCCCAGGATCGTCAGAAAAATTACGCAGATAAGTGTAGGAAGGATTTGGAGTTCCAGATTGGAGATAAGGTGTTCCTACGGATATCTCCATGTAAAGGAATAATTCGTTTTGGGAAGCGAGGTAAGTTAAGCCCTCGGTATATCGATCCCTACGAAGTAATTGGCAGAGTAGGTGAGGTAGCGTATCGACTTGAGCTACCAGCAGAACTTTCCAAGATCCATAATGTATTTCATGTCTCGATGCTCCGTAAGTATATAGCAGATCCTTCGCATGTGTTGTCAGAGCAGCCAATGGAACTCAAGGAGAACCTATCTTATGAGGAGACCCCAGTTCAGATTCTTGATAAGAGAGATCAGGTTCTTCGTAGTAAAGTTATTCCGTTGGTTAAAGTGTTGTGGAGGAATCATGCAGTGGAAGAGGCCACGTGGGAGCACGAGGAGCAGATGCGCAGTCCGTACCCGCATCTTTTTGAGACAAGTAAGTATATTTAGATAGTCAAGTTTTGAATTTTCTAACTTAAGAAAGTATCAAGTATGTTTGATAGATGCTAGTGTTGAAATGCATTGCATGAAAGTTGTTAAATTTCGAGGACGAAATTTTTATAAGGAGAGGTGAATTGTAAAATCCAAAACCGCGTTCGTCGGAGAGCGAAATATTTTTCCGATGGATCGCGTCCGATCGGAAAAATATAATTATCGAGTCTGGAAATAATTGGAATTATTATTTTCGATTAAGAGAAATAAATTCGGGTTTGTGAGACGGATTCGAGATTTATTAAATAATTCCGAGAGTAGAAACCGAGAGTTAATCAAAAGTGATTAAAAGCGGATTCCAGGATGGACGAAAACGGAAACGGAATCCGAGCTTGGAAGTTAAATCAAGAATGCATGGAATCCAATAAAGGGAAGGCATGTTGGTGACACGTGTCACACATGCATTGGATGAAAAAAAAAAAAAAAGAAAGAAACAAAATTATGGCATAAACGGTCATAAGAGACACAATCAAACCAAGCCATCATTTGGTCACCATTTTATTATTTTATTCATTCCAAAACCGGATCCAAACATCTGCCAACTTCTTCTTCTTCATTTCAAAACCGAGTTCAAAAAGCAAAAGGAGAAGTGAAGCAAGCAAGAAGAATGAAATGGTCAAGCAAGGTGAGTGAATCGTGAGCCAAGAGAGAGAGACCTTCAGGCGTACATGCAAGCAAGGTGAGAGGGTGAGCTGCTGTCACCGTGAGCTGAGGAAGGTGTTGTCACCTTGCTGCCAAGCTGAGTTGCTGCCATCGTGTGGGTGCAGCTACTGCTGTGGATAGGAGCTGCCAGTGTTGCCTTGTCCTGCCGTGAGCTGAATATAGCTGCTGCCCATGAAGCTCCAGCTGTTGTCGCCATTTGTGAGCTGATGGAGAGCCGATTTTGAGCTTGTGAAAATGTTGACAGATGTGAAAACCATGGAATGGAAGGATAGGCAGTTTAAGGATGCAGATCTGAACTAGAAAGTATGCATGCAAGCATGAAGGAGCAGTGAGTTGCTGTCACGGCTGTGTGTAGAACTGCTGCTGTCGTGGTGAAGACGCTGTTGCTGCCGAGCTGGAGCTGTGCTGTTGTTGGCGTGGAGTTGAGGTTGCTGCTGCCAGACGCGACCTGCTGCCGCTGCCGTGGACGGGAGCCGCTGCCGTGGACGGGAGCTGCTGCCGAGCTGGAGCTGTTCTGCTGCTGGCTGTTGCCGTTGTTGCTGCTGCCTGACTGTGAAAGCTGCTGCCAGGCGCTGTCCTTGCTGCTGCTAGGCTGTCATGAGAGCTGAAGCTGCCGTGCAGAGCTGCTGTCAAGTCTGTCCGTGAATTATACATTCAGACTTGAAGTGGAACAGCAAGAAAAGACGCCAGTTGCTGGTAGAAGAAGAAGCTTGCTGCAGCGAATAATTCGTCGCCGTTCGGAGTAAGGTAAGCGCTGCCCATTTTTATTGTTGAGTCGTTTTGGTAATTAGTAAGCAATCATGTGAATAAAGTGGAGATAAATGATGATATTATGCTTGGGACTAGGATTGGGAACCTCGTTAATGCGGAGGTTCGTTCGTTTTGTTGTTTCGGTTGGTTTTGAATGATTTGGTAAACGATCGTATTCGTTGCGAGTTTTGTATATGGGCTGTTATGAGATGTATAGGGGCTGTTGAGTTATGTTTTTAGTTTCGCATTCGTTATCGCGGAAAATAGATAATATTAGAGTGTTTTAAAGGATCGGATATTCGTTCGGTTATTTAGAAATCGTTTCCGAGCGATTCGGTTGAATATTCCACGAATGCGAGCGTTGTTAGTTTGTGATTTTCATTGTTGAATATCAAAGTAAATGTGATGTTATCTCGCTGCCCCGAGAATGTTATTAAGCCCGTTAAAGTGTTTAAGTAAAGTCACGAGCTGTTATTAACGATAAGTTTAAGCGGAAACAAAGAAATCGCGCGAAACGCGTAAAATCGATAAATCGCGATGATTAGTGAAATCGCGTAAGCTTTAAGTTTGTCGTTTAATTTCGAATCTTTTGTTTAGTGAATTCATTAAAATCTGATTTTGATGATGTTACATTATATTCGAATGGCATAGTTGTCGGTTCTATAACCGCAAAGTTTCGAATATTTTTAAGTCACGATATCGAATCGGTTTGAAATAGTTTTTGCGTGCGAATATGAATTATCCGTTTTGTTATCGTGCGAGGATAGTCACTTGAATTATTGTGTTTATAAATCCTCGTATGGCTTAAAGTTTAGTTGCGCACGAGTTATGTTTTAAAGACATCTCGATCGAAATCAATTGTAGGTGAATCGGGAATCGAACGAGAGCCGTAGCGGGAAACGGTGATAAGTATTTTGGAAGCAAGTTGTGAGTGAGGATTTTTAAAAGTTTTCATACATTCTATTTTATGAATGCAATCAGTTTGAGCAAGTAAAAGGTTTTGAGATTCTAGTAAAGTTTATAGTTTTCAGTTTATCGTTTATAAATGCATGTATATTTTTATATGAGATACTATGAATATGTTTATATTCTTCAGTAAAGGAATTGAGTAAGTTGAAATTATATACATGCATGAGTTAGTATTTGTGAAAGTTAATTTGCAATATTACAGCATATTGCCGAGATTTCATTTTATATATGCCTATGGTTTACCCTAGCCCCTAAGATTACACCCGGCCGAAAGTATTCCATACGTGTACGGTAGTTGGGGGGAGTTACTAACTTTGGGGGGATCGAGTCTGTCAGTCACCCTCTGCACGTATGGGATAGTGTAGATCTGCCTGATGTTGGAGGGATTCGCGATCCCAAAGTTGTATCCACATCTGCGACTACACATGGTGAGAGTTCCCCTATCCTAGTGGCGTGTTTTCGCACCGTCACGAAGGACAAGATTTCCCTGGGTTGCCAGATAAGGCTAGTAAGAAAATAAGAAAAGTTTGATAAATAACTTTCGCAGCTTTTAAACGAGTTTACAGTTTTTAGGAAAAGTAAGTAAGTAATAGTTTTCCAATCTATTTTTGGGAGGAATATTATTTTAAGCAAAAGTATAGTTTATGATAAACTCACCCACTCACTGAGTTATTCTTACCACTGTTTTCCTGTTTTCTTAAAAACCTCCCTTAGGTGCAGGTGCGAGTAGCGCGGTTGACGTATCTCCTATGGACGGACAGGCCACGGACAGGCCAACTAGACACGCGTGACCAGACTGCACTATTTTCTAGCATAGCATCATGTATTGTATTTAATATCATTTTCCAGATTCTCTAGTTTTGTAAATATCGTGCATGTCGTTTTTAAGATTTATTCAAGTTACTTCCGCTTAATTGCATGATTATGAGTTTAAAAATGGTCGGAGGCCTATTGATTATAGAAATTGTTGTGAATACAATTATACAGGTTTTATGAGATATTTTACAGGGTGGAATTTTAGAAAAAACAGCCGTTGTGCTGCCGGTTTTCTGTGAAAATCCTATTTTCATAAAGTTATTTTCAACGAACAAAATTCCCACCCTTTTTCAGAAACAAAAGGATTTCAAGTATTTTAGAAAAGAAAAGAGGCTTAGCTTCACGGGAACTTTCCAGTCAGAGCAGATCTCGACTGGAGAGCCACCGTGGGGTTGCCGGGCAGGTCGCCTAGCTAGTAGTTAGAAAGGGGCCTGTCAAATACCCCACTAATGTAGAGGGCGACAGACTCTGATAGACTCAATCCCCCTGAAGTTAGATGGACTAGCCCTCCTAATACTATGCCATACATTATGGGGTATACCGGCCGGGTCTAAAGCTAAAAGGTCATGCTATCCATGCTCGGGCTATAATTTAAAACTGTTTTTCTTTCTGTTAAAAATATTTAACCATACCATTTAATTATTTTTGTTTATATAAACATATAAAATGTTTATAAACTCATTTACTAAATAAACTATTTAATAATTTATCAAAAATCAATATATAAAATATTGATGATAAACTAAGAAATATTTCATAACAATATAAAAACACACTAACAGCTTGCTTCCAACTTGCTTGAGAAATTCTGCTTCTGCTTCTACCTCGGCGACCTAACCAGCTGGCTGCCTAGCGACTTCCCTAGCTCGCTGCCAACGTCCTCCTCTAGCTTGCTGCTCCACCCTTCTAAACTCGAGCTACTCATCCGAGCCCCAACTCGCTCTCAGCTTTAACTCCTCCAACTCCAGCTTGCATTCAGCTTCAGCTTCTCCAGTTCTAGGTCACATTCAACTTTAGCTCCTCCAGCTCCAGCTCGCATTCAGCTTCAACTCATCCAGCTCTAGCTCGTATTCAACTTCAACACCTCCAGCTCCAGCTCGCATAAGCTTTTCCACTCTAGCTCCAACAAGCTCTCAACTCACCCACGCTCGTATTCAACTTCAGCTCTTCTAGCTCCAGCTCGCATTCAGCTTCAACATCTCCAGCTCCAGCTCGCACCAGCTCCTCCACTCTAGCTCCAGCGAGCTCTCAACTCACCCACGCAAGCTCTCAGCTCACTCACGTTAGCCCTCACTCTCTCTCTCTTTCTTCTTTCTCTTTCTCCTTACTCTACCTTTTCTCTCCCCCTTCAAACTGACGCAGCACACAACTATTTATAGGCATAGATCCAAACTGACTGTTCCTCAAAATTACGAGAATGCCACTGATTCTAGAGAATTCTCTTAAAATATCTAACAAATTCTCTTTTAGCCCCTCAACTTCTAAAAATTTCACTTATTTCCTTAAACTTTCAAAATTTTACACTTTTAACTATTTCACTTAAATTACTTAAAAATCTTTTTTTTTTTTTTCAAAGGGGCACACTGGAACATTTCTTCTCTCTGAACACAGGAACAGCAACATCCTCGGGAAAGGGTGTTACACTAATGGTTTACCAAAATTTATAGATTCAGACCCGATCGGTATACCCCGTAGTGTATGGCAAGTGTTGGGAAGGACGTGTCACTAACATCTGAAGGATTGAGTCTGTCGTGTCGCTCTCTACACGTGTAGGGTATTATCTTACTTTACATAGGCGATGCATAATTCCACTGTGTAGTAGTAAGATATCTTTGTAGTTTGTCACGATGTGCGATGCTAGTTTTTACGCCACGCGATCTCACATTGTGCGGCGTTAGATTAGTCGTCATGTGATTGTAGCTTCTTCGGGTTTCCATTAATATAGTTTTTAGAAAGAAAAAGCACTATACTAGATATAGATTTTAGAAAAACAATGCTTTGGTCACTCTTCGAAAGTTTATGAAATATTTTAGAATTTCATGATTCTATTTTAGTATGAAACCTTATAAGGTTTTATGCACGGTTACGAACTTTTAAAATATTGTTTAGTAAAATTGTAAAGTGCATGGTTTTAGAAATGAAAATATTTTGAGAAATAGAAATTTCTTTCAAAGGTTTTTGGGAGGTAGATTTTAAAAAGAAATAGTTCAAATAGAAAACTTTAAACACTCACTGAGCTCATTTAGCTCACTTTACTTTAGTTTTATATTTTAAAAACATTTTTAGGTGCACGGACAAGTGATCAGAGTGCCCGTTCTCCTACTTCAGACTAGATGGGCTGACAATGAGCGGTACTTCTATGAAATCACATTTATGCATATTTTGATTTAGATAAAATCATGTGTATGTATATGTTTTTGGTTGTAAATGAGTTTTGAAAACTTACAACGTTTGTAGTGATTGTTATGTCAATGTACATGAAATATTGATGACTATTTTATATGTATGATGAAAATATTTGATTTATGTGTAAATGCTTTTGATTTGTTTGCATGATGATATATTTTCAAAGTTTGAAATGATTTTGTTGAAATAGTTTCATTGTGGCTAGGATTTGGGATTGAGATAGACTTGAGGTCCAAATTGGAAGTGGAGAATATAAATGAAATTTTAGAAGTGTTTATAAATTGTTTTAAGGTGATTTGGAAGAATGAGAAATGAAAGGACCCAACCAGGATTACCCCTGTAGAGATCCGAGCGGAGCCCTCCCGGCACCCCATAGAATCCTTGCAGTCTTTATGCAGGTGACTCAAAAGGACTCTATGAAGCAAAGCCATAAAACAATTTCATTTCTTAATCATTTAAAATTTAAGGTGGAAAAATTTCGGCTGCACAACGGCTGTTTCTCCGATATTTTCAACTTCTTCAAATACCTGTAAAATAATTTATAACATTTCTAGATGCATACATTCATTTTCACTTCCAAATGGGACCTCAGGTCCATCTCAAAATGCATGTTCAAACACAAATCAAGTATTCAAAACAAAACCATTTCAAATTTAAAACATTCCACATGCGTGACATTGTAATCATTATTATAAAACTTAAATATTTACATTACACTAAATCCGTTGTACATCAAAATATTTACTTTAATTTCACAGTGACGGTCGTCGAATAAGCTCGCCTAACTTTGAATTGGAGATTTATCGCCTGGAGGACTCGTGCCTACACCTGAGGAGGTTTTTCATAAAATAAACAAGAAAATAGTGAGCTAAAAAGGCTCAGTGAGTGCTACGCATTTCTAACTAAGCTTTCCTTTCAAAAAGATTTTCTTTAAAATTCTTTGAAAAATTCTAGTTCAGTAATAAGTTATTCAAAACATGAATTTCATGTTATTACATAATCATTTTTATACATATTTGTTTGGAAACAAGATTATATGCGTCGTAAAAAAATTCATTCATAGCATAATCATGAATTCATAAATCGTATCCTTAGTCATAAAACATGTATCCAATGGGACCCAGAGAAATCATGATCACCGCCCGGTTCTAGGACACCGGTGGTGGGGACGGTCAATCTCAATCATAAGCCACTATGCCGCGGAATATTATCTCACTGCAAATAGGGCATCAGTCATAATAGTACCTTATATATGCGTAAAGGGCGACATGACAGACTCGATCCCCCCCCCCCCAGTTAGTGGACTTTTCCCTCACGGACATGTCATACGCGCAATAAGGCACTTCGACCGTATAACAGTCATATAATGGGGACTAGGGTATAACATTATCAAATATCATCCAAAGCTCATCCTAAACATTTTTCATCAAAATGAAATTAATAAAACTCAATGTACCTTTCGAAATTGATTCGAACTCTTCGAAAATGCTCGCGGAGGGGCTGCTTACATCATTGCTCTTATCCGCGAGCTTCCTTCAATCCAAATTAACATGCAACAATTAAAAACTAATCGAAACATCACCACGAAACCAAACGGGATAGCATTTACCTTTGTGTGAGCTGTTCTTCATTTCGAAACAGCCTCCACGCGTTCGCGATGACAAGACGACGTTAAGGAGTCACTCACAACAGCAAGTTCACTCCTCTTCACCTTTGTGCTGATTTTCTTCAAAAACAGCACCCAAACATCCTTGACAGCAAGTTAACGCCAATTGGAAACTCACGGCAACAGCTCACTCACGACAGTAGTAGCTCACTTACAACAGCAGCTCACAACAGTAGCTTACTCATGACTTGACAGCAACTAATCATCCCTCCTTGCTTGCATGCACTGACTTCCCAAAAAACTGCACTTAAAACCTTCCATCAGCTGATGTTATTTATGCCCAGAACAGATCTAAGAAGACTTACCAGCTGATGCACTTGGATCCACGAACTCTTTCTTGATTTCTACTTGAACAACGCATGCAGCTTGAGCTTGAAGATGCTGCTCATTCCTCTCGTCCCTTCACAAGCTCACGGCTTCACTTTCTTATATTTGAAATGGAGAAGAAGAAGATCTAAAGCTGCTCTCAATGTCCCTCACTCACGGCTTCAAGCTCTCTCTTACACGATCTCTCGATCTCTCTTTCTTAATCTCACACTTTCGGTCTCTCACACTTGGGCTCTCGGTTTGATCTCTCCCATGACTGTCTTGCTTCTTCCTTTCACGAGCAGAGCTCTCTCTCCCTTAACTCACACTCTCGATTTTGCTTTGAAACGGCTGAGTTCCTCACTGTCTCACTCAACTCTCTCTCGGTTCTCTTGGATAAATGGTGACCGAGAATGCTTTGAATTTGATTTAAGTTTCATCTTTCAACTTTACTTATATACGCTTCTTGAAATGGTGACACTTGGTAATCATGCATGAGAGTTTCATGCCATTTGGCTTGCTTCCAAATTTACACATATGACACGTGTCGAATTCATGCACCATTCATGCAACATGCTAATTCATGCGTTCTCCCATTCCGATTCTAAATTCGAATCCATTTTTGTCTGTCCGGGAATTCGCTTATAACTCGATTACGCCTCCGAAATAAATTTTAAAGTTCGAATTCATCTCCGCATACTCGAAATTATTTTATTTCTCTCAAATATTTCGCACGATCCGAAATATAAAAATATATATATATTCTTTCGTCCAATAAATTCTCGAATCGCTCGAAATTTATCCAAAGAGAATCGTTTTCGATTCGTTTCACTTTTATTCAACTCGAAAATAAATTTTGAAACTTTTTATTTACTAAGTCCGCTTTTCGAGAAATTATCATTTCCGCGAATACTTTCCGTTCGAAAACACGATCCATAAGAAAATAATTAGTTTTTCCGTCGAACGAAGCTTTGGGTTTTGCATTACGGATATTTATATTTATTTTGTTACCTCGATATTACAGTCATACACTATTTCATCGTATACCGTACTAGGATCAAGAGGGTATGTGACAAGAAATGCTGAAAAAGCAGCCGTTATGCTGTCGAAATTTTTATGGAAAACTTTAATTTTTGAAAAAAAAGAAATTTCGAAACTTAAAATCCATATTTTAGGAAAGAATCAAAATTTAGGGTTTGCTCCACAGAGTTTTTTTGGTTTTATTAGTTAGAGTCCAAAAAGGTTCTGTGGGGTGCCAAGTAGGATCGGTTGAGTTTCGATAGAGGGAATTTGGGTCAGATCCTATCAAAAAGTAATTAAATAAAAAAATAATTGATTAAAAATGATAGATCTCTTTTATTCATCTTATAGATGGATAATGAAGATCAAACATAATTAAAATGAATTTAAAAAATAAAAATAAAAATATCAAAATAATAATAATAATAACAAATCGGGTTTTACAAGATATATAAATTTTAAAAAAATGAAACATAAAGGATGATTAAAAGATGAAAATTTAATTTACCACAACGTTCAAACAAGGTTTTACAAGAAGAAGAATATGGTGACCACAACGACTCATGAACACACTTATATAGATTATTAACAAAACTAACTACATGATCAAATTATTTACTCATTCAATGCCATATCCTCCATCAGGATTGCCACCTCTCCTCGAAACAACTATTACTAGTTTTTCTAGTTGATTATTTGCAACTGACAACTTACTACAAATTTAACCATCAGCAACAGCTAAGATGAGCTCTAGGTGAATGTCCCCACATATGTTCCATCTAATGTATTGGGCAAGCCCAACAATTTGGCTTTTCAATGGAAACCCAGTTCAACATTTGGGTTTTCAGAAACTCAAACATACATTTGGGTTGTTTTAAAACCTAATGTCGAATTTGGTTTACATTGGAAACCCAAATCGAAATTTGGGTTTCAATTTGAAAACGATACATCCATCTGGTTCAAATTTGGAATTAAACTTTCGCCCACCAATGATTGTCTGGTTCCAACTTGGAACCATATTTAATTAAGCAACCAGATCGGCGATGATCTAGTATTGCTGACGATTTTTTTTTTCTTTAATTTTGTTTGTATTTATATTTATATTTTTGGTTGATTTTAATTATTTTTAAGTTGATATTTAGGGTTGATATTGATGAATTAAATTGATGTTGATGATACATTGGGATTGAATAACTTGATGGGTCTTGGTTGATGTTAATAATGAAGAAGAACTAGATTTGTGTCTAGGATAAAGGACTAAGTTTGTGTTACTGATGAGGAAATGAAGAACTATGTTGATGTTGTTGATGACTGACGATTGATGATGATACCGTTGTTGTTAATTTTTGGGTTTGTCATGATAAATGTGTTTTTTACTACTTGATGTTAATGATTCATGATGTTGGGTTGATGATTAATGATGGACATTTTTTTATTTAATTTTGATTTTATTGTAATTTAATTTTACTTAGTCTTAATTTTTCTGGTTTTTCTTGATGACTAACAACATCTTAAAGATCTTCACCTAGATCTTCAAAAGATCAGGGTTCATTCCCATATTTTCAAAATTTGTTTGTTTTTTTTTTCTTTTTTAAATTGAAGTATTGGGTTGAACCATACAAAACCAACAAGATCATTTTTGTAATTAAATGTTATTGTACTATTAAACTATGGATGGAGGTATAATAGTCTTTCTGACCATTTTAATTGAACCCAAGGACCAATGTATGCATATATGTATAAATGGTTTGTAAGTGAACTCTTACAATCGCCTACAAACCATATAAATTCTCACTCTACTACTTCGAACCCTAATTTGCTCAAACACTACATCAAACTCGCTCTTGTTTGGCGATAGATCTCTCTTTCTCTCACTCTCAAAATTTGAAATTTGATCTTGGTTTTTTACATCTTCTTGTTTTATTTTGTTTTGGTTTCTTTTCACTGTGATTTGATATCTGTGTTTTGTTGCATTTTCCAAGAAGGAGAAACCCATAAACTTGTGTAAAGTTTTTTTTTTTTTTTTTAATATATTACTATTATGTTTGATGTTGTTGTTATAGTATTGGCGTTTGGTGATTATGGTGTTTTTTGTTGTTGTTGTTGTTTTTTTTTTTTTTTTTTTGTAATCTATGTGTTGTGTCTGTGTGAAATGGGAAACCAAAACTCAGTAAGGGTTCATGTTCAGTGAAGGTGGATCTGAATGTATTACATAGATTCATATTGGTTGAATGAATGGTTCAGACCTAGGTTTAATTGAAGATTTAGGTTGAACCCAAATCTTCAAGGTTTAAAGATATGAGTTAAACCTCGAATCTTCAAAGTTTAAAGTTCTGGGTTCAACCCAAATCTTCAAATTTTGAAGATCCTCGGTTTGACAATTTTTTTTTTTTAATTTTAATTTTTTTTAAACATTATTTGAAATTAATCTCCACTGTTCATCATAGAGATGGACAGTAGAAATTAAAACATTTTTTTATCATTTTTTATTTTTTACTTTTGATTTTTGATTTTATCATTTTTTAATAATTTTTTATATTATTATATTAAATATCTTAAGGGTAAATGAGTCTTTTTGACATCTATTAACATTTTTTGATAAAAACTAATGGAAATGGATATTTTGTTTTCGGATTCGACCGAAAATTTCGAAAGGATTTTCCGTGATTTTTAAAAATTTAGAAAAATATCAAGACAAGTGTTAATAGGCCTAAGGACACCTTAGAAGCCTAATTAACACTTTCGATCGAAATTCGAATTGAAACGGAATCAACCAAAGATCTCCTAAGTTTATTTTTCAGAAACTCGAAAAAGGGTATAGTAGGACATTTGAGAGTCACCGAAGCCATTAGATGTATGTAAAAAGTCTAAATATATGCCTCGGAGAATTTTCGAAGGATTTCAAAAAGGTCGCGGAAAAGCCAATTTCGGACGTTTTGATAAGGTTGAATCGAAAAAGGTAATAAAAAGTGGACAACTAGGGCTAGTCTTGATGCATGGTTGACATGTGTCATGAAGTAAGCTTCCATGGATGACATTTGGCAATAATGCATGGAATTGGAAGCATGCATATGTGACATTTGGAAAGTATGTCATGTAAAGGTAAGACATGTGGGATCTATGTGGGAGTCATGCATGAGCTAAGTGTGTAAGAGCTTGACATGTGTAATTCATGCATGAAATGGAGTCTTGCATGATAGCCATGTGGAAGGATGATGTAAGGATTTTATAAGTTAAATTTGAAAGCAAAATGAAAGGAAAGAAGAGAGCTCTTGGGTAGCGTGCCATTCACAACCAAAGGTGAGAAAAAAATGAGAGAGTGGTGATCGAGAGAGAGCTTGGTGTGTAAGTGTATATGTGTCGTCCAAAAAGGGAAGAACAAAGAGCACTTTGATTGAAAAGTGAGAGTCCAAGGTAAATGTATTACTTATGTTAATTCTTGAGTTGTCTTGGAGTGTTTCTAATGCATGTAACTCCATTGGAATAAAAAAGAGGGGTGTCACGGCCAAGAAGGGAAACCAAAAGCATCATGACCATTTTGTAGCTTCCTTTAGGTGGTGTTCATGCTAAGAATGAGTTGCATGCAATCCTAGGATCAAGTTATATCCATTACTTATCCTTTGAAAGAGGTAAGTATGATTTATTCAATATTTTTCTTGTGAAAAATGTTGCGTTATTGGTGATGCATGGGCTGTTATGATAAAGATTTTTGGGATGTGATTTCATAATGGATTTTGAATCCTTTAGACCTCAAAATGGTGATGAAAGTATTGCATGTAACGTTGGATGAAAGTTTTGAAAGAAAAATTGATGCTAGAGTGGTTTCATGTTCGGCTAATGAGGGTTCATTATGATTTAAATTTTTGTTTGCATGTATTAATATATAGTGATTGATGGAGGTGCATTCAAGACTTGAAAACTTGAAAAAAAATATTTGGTTTGGGTGGGTATAGCTCACGGCCAAGGGGTGTTTTGTGGTTCAAATTGAAATTTTGATGCAATATCATGATATCATGCTTAAATATATGTCAATTGGATGGAAAATGAAAAGTGAGAATATGGATTCTAGTGTGGCTTGTATTCAGCCAAGCTAGGGGGACTAAGGTCCATTTTGTGTTTTGTTGATTTAAATGAATTATAGGCATGTTTATGTAATAATATATGGTGATGTTGTGTCGGAAAGTAATGGTTTAAAGTGAAGAAATGATGGTGTTATTTGTGTGTGCTTAGGTTCGGTCAAGAGATGTTAAAATGTCTCAAATTTGGTTCTTGTTGAGTTGATTGCATTTCTTGATTTTGGATGCGTTCGAATGATGAATTGTGTAGCGAAATC
The DNA here is from genome assembly GCA_022984855.1 of Dimocarpus longan. Lineage (NCBI taxonomy): Eukaryota > Viridiplantae > Streptophyta > Magnoliopsida > Sapindales > Sapindaceae > Dimocarpus > Dimocarpus longan. The sequence continues at coordinate 14,149,888 of CM041017.1, read as the reverse complement.
TTGGTGCGCAAGCTACCATGATTCATTTGTTAGTGTATTGAATTGAATTTTGCATCATATTAAGGATGGTTGATTGCTTGGATGACAAACATGAGCTGTTTTGAAGTTAAGCGCTTGGATGACTGTCGTGAGTTGTTTTGGTGTTAAATGTTGTCTTAAGTTGTCTTCATGTTACGGGCTGTTTTTTGTGACTTTTAGGGGCTGTTTTGATGCCTTAAACTTGAAGAAATGTGGTTGTATACAAGTTGCCTTGATTTAATTATGTATTAAATTGTCGCACAATTGTTTTTGAAGTATGTGAAGGACTTTATAAGCTCGCTTGATGATAGATTAACTTGGAATGGTCATTGATGTGTTAGTGTAAAATTAAGCTTAGTTCCATGCCTCGTTTCATGCTTTTGGTAATTAAATTTTGAATGGAAATGATTAATATGAAAATCTAGTATCGTTGCGACTAGGATTAAGCTTTTCGAAAAAACTTTCTGTAGTGGTGCGATTCTTGTGAATTGATGCATCAGTGAAATGTGCTATAATTGAATTATGTGCAATTTGAGATTGGTTGCAGAATTACCTAAGATTGGAATGCCAAAATGCGTAGGTGACGCGTGAGCTAGAGAACCCACACTAGTAAGCTAAAGTGAGCTAGGGAAAGAGGTGAGTTACCCTTACAAATGTTTTATATAATTGATTTCTATTTTATTATTCAATAAAGTTACGAAATACTTAATTATATATCAAGAAATGCTATTACATGATTTTAAGAGAATGAGAATGTTTCGTAAATCTCTTACATGAATTTACGAAATGTTTATGAAATGAGAAAATATGAATTGAAAAACAACGAAAAGGAAATGTTTTTATTAGTCTATGGCACACCTTACTAGTATCTTAGTGAGTTGTTCCGCATGAAGAGTCCCCTAAAGACGTGCATGGTAGTGTTAGAGGTGTCTGTCACTAACAACCTAATAGCGAGAGATACCTGTAAGAGGGATTAAGTCAATGACTCAATTAGTCCAGTTAGTGTGTTAACCATGCACGTATAGAGGTATATAATGGCTAGTTTCCCATAGCGATGAAATTTTTCGTTACATGGGCCTAAACAAATGACCTAAGCAATGAGTAATACCACTTAGAGCGAAGGGAAATTTCGCTTTATCATGTACTTAAGATGCCGAGTAATAATAGGCAATAGTGACTACTTTACTCCATGAAAATGATTTTAATTCCATGTTATATGCTGCTTTATGTTTAAATACGCATGAATTATTTCGATTATCAAATGGTCATCCATATATATATATATATGTATTACAGTTGAGGTTTTCTATTATGCATTTCTACTTTCCATGGCATTTTTATTTTCTTTTAGTAATTGCATTATGTTTTATTAAATACTTTTAGGGAAGTATTTTTCTAAAGTAGCTTGAATAGAAGTTATGGCACTTATCGAGCTTATATTGCTCACTCATTGCTTTATTGTTTTCAACCTAAAACCTCCCCAGGTGCAGGCGTAGGTGCTACGGCTTTGGAAACCCCTATCACTGAGTAGTTGAGCGACGTCGGGTGCTGCTGTTTTTACTTCATATTTTGTATATGCTTATGATCATGTACTCATGAATGAATTATTTTGTAAACTTGAATTTGAATTTGAATTTAAACTTTTGTAATCAATGCATATTAATGAGATGAAATATTTGAATTACTTTTGAAGTTGCATAAGTTGAGTTGTGATGATTATAGAATTGAGATGAGGGTCTGAGGCCCAGTATTTAAAGTGTACAAATTCTTGATTTTTCTTCCAGGTTTGATTTTAAAAAATGCAGCTATCATGCTGCTGAGATTTTTATAAACCTTATTTTATAACCGTGTTTTTAAAAAGTGAAAAATTTCCACCGAATTTTGAAATATTAGAAATCTTTAAAGAGTTTTAAAAGGATTTTTATGTAAAAGAACACGGCTTGGCTTCACGGGAACTTTCCAACGGGAGCAGATATCGACTGGAAGGCTTCCGTGGGGTGCTGGGCAGGTCGTTTGGGGGAATAAAAGATAGGGTACCGTTAGGCCATGCATCTCCCTTTCTCTCTCTCAAATGAAGCTCTCAGTTTGGGTGGTGAATGGACTGAGTAAGTTCGAAAAAATTTTGCTTCAATCTTCTTCTTTTGGTTCATATATATATGCTTCTTAAAATTCCAACACTTGGCATTCATACATGGGAGTTTTATGCGACTTGTTTTACTTCCTTCATGTATGCTCGACATATGTCAATTTCATGCATTAGTCATGCTACGGGTTATTCCATCCATTCTCCCATTCTGATTTCGAATTTGAATTCGTTTCTGTCCATCTGAAAATCCTATTATAACTCAATTCCACCTCCGAAAATTATTCTTGAATTCAATTCCATCTTCGGGTACTCTAAATTATTTTATTTCTTCAAAAATATTTTATACGATCCTAAATCGGAAAGAATATTTTCGTCCAACAAATTTTTGGATCATCCGAATGGATTCATTTTCGATCCGTTCACTTTTCCTTAACTCCAATATTAATTTCAAAACTTTTTATTCACTAATTTTGCTTATCAAAAAATTATTATTTCTACAGACATTTTCCGATCAGAAATATGATTCACTAGAAAAATAATTCATTTTCCATCGGACAAAGTTTTAGGTTTTACATACGTGGTTTCAAAACAACTTTTTTTCTCTTCATATTTTTTTTATATAAATATTTTTTTTTTGTAAATTAAATTGGAAAAAAAAAAACTTATTTGAAAATTTTTTTCTTTTATTCATAAAAAAATGACATTTTCTTAAAAGAATAAATTATTATAAGAAGTCTTATTTTTCTTAAAAAATAAAATTTCAACTTGTATAATTAGAACAAATTAAAAATTTATTTTTCAATTATTGTATTATTCTAAGCGCTATAATACCATTTACCATTAGTTACCAATATTACAAAAAATGTTAAAAATAGATACCATTTTGGAATTTTGATGGAATACTACTTAAACAATCAAATGAAACAACATATTTGTTCATTTAATTAGAAAATAAAAGTAAAAAGGGGAAATTACACTCACACCCTTAGGATTTTGTTCAAAAACACTTAGTTAGAAAACTTCCATTATTCTACATTTATATTCCTAGAATTATCTACCATTTGTAATGATGTTAAATTGACAAAGTTTGATTTTGTAAATGTCAAGAATACCCTTGAAGTAAAGAAAAACTCAAATAACATGCTTATAATGCTCCAAATGTAGCAATTATTTCCTTGGTAGCCCAATGTGATGTTTCAGCCCATTTCAGCCATTTGATTCAAAAGGAATTACAAACCCAAAAATTCAAGTTTGACGACCCAACATTTGGTTTAATTACTTTGCTAGCCACCTAGTCAATTAAAGTCAGATGCTTTTAAGAGTTATTATCATTTTTCTCTCTAAAGATTGATGAATCATCATTTTACTCCTTGATGATTTTAATATGATAAAATTTTTTTCCCTAAAACTGTATTAATTCAAGTCAAAAGAAAGGTTAAAAGGATGTTTCTTAAATCAATAGGGGGAAAAGTGATAATTCATTCATCTTTAGGGGAAAAGATAATAATAACTCTACTTTTAATCTAGTCATTATCTAAATCCTTTTGGTGTTGTTGACAACTATAGTGATAAAGATCACGTTAATCAAAGGTGACGTGACCCAAACCAAATCTTCTCTAGGCTAGTGTCTGGTAGGTCTCGCTTGGCACTCCAACAGACCTCTCTTAAACCTTATAGGCTGCTAAAAAAATTTCGCGGATTGAATCTTGAAAACTTGCCTGTTTGCTTTGCTTTGAAGCTAATTTGATCTCATGGTTTTGAAACTAGTTGGGTTGGTTCATTTAAATTCAAATTTTCATTTTTGTGTTAAAGTCATAAAAGTGACCATTTCGTTTAAAAAATCAAAAATAATTTTAACGAAAATATGGAAGCATAACGGCTGCATTTATAAGGTTTCCAATGTTTCCTATAAAGAAAATAGACTCCTAATATTTTCAATCACAACCTAACTTCTCATTTTCCACAATCATGCATTTCAACAATCATTCATTCATTTTTATAAACACCTCAATTAATGACTAAAGTATTTCATACCATAAGAGGTTGTACAAAGTTATTTACATCACAAAAATATCGTAATACACTTTCTTAAATTTAGAGTCTCAAAAGAGGTGAAAATGATGCATGTACTTGGTTTTTCATTTATCAAAATACAATGTCAACTATGTTATATATCCGTAGAGTGTAATGTTGGGTTTTATGCCCTAAGAGCTTGTAATAATGTAAACGGTTTTATAAATAATAAAGTATTCATTTTATTCAATTTATATATTTTGCAAAAATTGTATATATCATGAGAAACATCCTTGATTACTGATGTAATTTGAGATTAAGTATATAAGTGTTATATACAAGCGGATTTAATTTGAAATAAGTAATCTAAAGAGTCCGTAGAAAGCAAATAAAGCTGGGTACTTTATTTGTGGTAAATCTACAGTTGCGGTCCATTTTGTATTCGATACGATAGTCTTATCCGAGACTATTCATGTAGTGACATGGAAATGGAGGCACCTTATATAATAAAGATTATATAGGACTGGACCACGATAAACATAATTCTCTTATTAATATCCGTTAAACTCAGAGATTTATATTTATCAACCAGATGATCATATATGAATTGATCTTAATCCTGAGTGTATTATGAACTCCTGCTTGTTGAGTTATATCCTTTAATTTACATGGGTGAGATCGGTGTAGATGTTCGGTCAATAACTTCGTACTTTGGGGATATGATTTAGTAAGTAGCTAGGAACATTCTACACGATAGTGGAATCCACTTCTTCTTGGTAGAAGTAGAGAAATAGTTCCCTTAAGGGTTGATTCAGGTCTTGAACAATATGAGCGCTCAACTTTCCATTCATATGAAAATGGAAAGATAAATTCATAAGTTATTATGGATATGTTGTTCATTAGAGAATCAATGGTACTTAAGGATTAAAAAATAATTAGATGGGTAAAACGGACATTTTGACCTAGCTCTAATTATGAACTATTTGTGGAGGGTCAAATCATATGTAGTGATAAAATTAATGGACACTGAAAATTTCATATTGTATAAAAACATCTATAGTTTTGAGAGTGCAATCTTAGGTTTTTAGTGAAATAACTCTAAGATTAATAATAGTGAATTATTAATTAAAGAGTTTAATTAATAATTTCGATATTATTGTAGCTCAAAACTGTAGGTCCATCGGGTCCCCTTGATAGCTCATTTCACTATAAGAAACCTGTATATAGAATATTGTAATTGGACCGTCCAATTATTACGTAAGTAACAAAATTTGTGTTCACTTAATATTTGAATAATATTGATTATTCAAATTATTTAATAATTAATTAGTTAATTAGTAATTATGAATTAATAATTATTTAATTAATTTTATAAGAGGTATTGAATTCGATTCTCAGCACTGACCTGATATAAATTAATTATGAATTAATTACAGGTCACAGGTTTAATTTTACGATATAACATGAATTAATTTTGAATTAAATATGTTATATGGGGTAAAAGTTTAATTTTAATAAATTTGGGGTTTAATGTTAATTTGATTAATTAAAACCCTAATTATTTGCCTATAAATAGAAAAGAAATAGTTTTATTTTCCTAACAGAAGTTGTTGTGGTTTTTGCTGTACGTTCTTTGAAACAGAAAGAAAAGTTTTTTTCTACAGCATAATATAGAGAAGAAGAATCTGTTTCTTTCTTCTTTGTATAACCAAAAACATAAACTCACCTCTTAAATATATTGTTGATTCTTTTTAGAAAAGAAATCAATAGAAAGTGAGTATAATTCTATATAACTGTGCCCACTCACTAGTTTCTTGGTGTAGAGTCATATCGAGGAAGGCTAGGTGGTGAGCAATTCACAGAGATCAATACATAAGGTAAAAATCTGATTTTTATTTTTTTTATATTATTTTATTTCATTATTTTATGGATCTAGGATTTCTTGAGTTTTCTAAAAAATTTTAAAACTCAGTGTTCCGCAAAATTAATATTTTTCATAAAAACAATTGTTGTTTTTCCCTTCAATTGGTATCAGAGCCTGGTTCCAATAAAATAATGATTTTAAAATAATATGTTTTTGTATTAATTTGTATGTCATTGAGTAGGCACTATTATTTTTATTTGATTATGATGTATTTTATTCATGTTTGATGAATAAGGATTGCATGGTATGATCGTTAATTATATGGTTTTTTGGTTATTTAATTTGATTAAATTTGTAAGCAGTTTGTGATAAATTTTCTGTTGTAAATTTATAGATTTGGATTTTTTATATTTTCTATAAATTGATGCGGAATGGGTTGAAGTTTTGCTGCTGTTACGAGTGAAAATTGCTGTTGGAATTTTGGGCAGTTGCGATTGTGCAGATTGATTTTGAATCAGTTACGTATGTGATCAGGTGACTAGCTTGTGAACCAGTTTGATGCGTGTTTGGGTGTGCACTGGTTATGAACCAGTGTGTGCGCATCAGATGCGTAAACAAACAAAAAGTGCATCAGATGCGCAAACAAAATAAAAAAAAAAAAAATTGCGAATAACGAAAGACTGCGGTCGGACGTGGGGCTGAAATTTTTTTTTATGGCTATGATATGTGCGACTGAAATAGGCGCATGATCTGGTGCAAGTTTGTGATGTTAAAGGCAGCAGTAAATGGTTGCTGCAAGTCTGGTGCTAATTATTGCAGTTAAACAGACTAGTGAGACTAGTGGTTGATAAGTCAAATTGTTGCACTGTTACTGCAATTGTTAAAAGAGTAATTGTACTTTGTAATGCACAAAAGACAAAAACTTGTGCAATTGTTACACAAGTTTACGCGTGAATGTTTGATTCACGATTGTGCATAAGATAAAAGTGTATCAATTGATGGTCAATTTGCACATGTACCCCTTTGATAATTTATTGGATAATTTTTTCTTGGATCCAAAAATCAAGAAATGGGCTTAAAGTCCAATCCATTAGATGAACATTCTTGATTATTAAATTTGATTTAATTTTGAGTCCAAGAGAGCCCATGAAGACTTTTCAAGACCTGAAGACTACAAGTGAATGCCAAGGAATGCCTTGGTTAATTTATGTAATATTTAAATTAGATTTAGGTTGTTAAAACCAAAGAACCCGGTCATACACATGTTATATTTAATTATTTTCATTAGATGAATGATTAATTTGATAACATGTACATGCATAAAAAAATATGTCATATAGAATCATAGAGGATACCTACTCATTGCATTATAACATGACATGCATCATATGTATTATTTTATTTTACTATTAAATTGTTTATTAGTATAAATAGAAGAATAATACATAGAATGCCTTTTAAATATTTTGAATTGATTTTAGTAGAAAATCATAAGTTTCAAATTAGAAATTAGATTTCAATAATTGACATTCATAATGTGGATTAGATTTTAATTAGTTAAAATCAGGTAACTTCATAATTAAATCTAGTCTTTATAATTTTGATTATTTAGATTAGATTTATAAATTGAATTAGATTTTCAAGTGTTAAAAATCTGGTAATTCATTAAGTGTTAATAAGTTTCAGACTTTAGTAACACATAAATTCTTAGTAACTTAGATTATCTTTTTAGCCGTTAATAATCTAAGACGATGACTAGGAATATTTAAATAGAAAACCCTTATCTTAAAATAGTGGGTGGGAGAGGGATATATGACAATATATCCCGTGGTCTCCATCATTAGTTCAACACCGTGAAACTTAAATGGCGCCTCGAGACGGCTTTGTTATCGTCCCCCTACGGGTGGTGTCCATTTAAGTTGATCAAGGTTGACTTTCTAACTAATAGGATTTCTAGATGTATTTTGGGATTGACCTATCCTACGGCGGCAATTCTCGAGTTAAGTCCATGGAATCCGAAATGATGGGTTACACTTATAAAGGAAATAATTAATTGTTAATTATTTTCCTGACCGAAAAATGGTAGTTAAATAATATAGGAATAAGAGTTATTTTGTTATATTATTTAATTGAGAATGTCTCAGTCTAACATACAAATATTTGACCTACCCTACGACGGCACTTATTTGTGGAATGTTAGATTATCGTGGCATAGTAATTATTTTCTAGGGTATTTTCTAATTCATTATTCATGTATCATGCATCACGTTTAATTTTATGCCAAAATTACATGATATTAATTTTTGCAAATTGATATTAAATGTTTGTTATTTTATTTATTTTCAGCAATGGTATCTCCGTTGATTTCTATACTTGTAATGATAAATTAAACGGGGAAAATTATGTCAAATGGAAAAGTAATATGAACGCAGTCCTTGTTAGGACCAAGTTCTTTATGCTTAAGAATATATATATAGATATCGATAAATACGTCAAATGTGATTGTATTTTTAAAATATTACACCGTTGTGAGAAATTTTTATGTGATGCAAGTGAACAATTATGAGTCTAATTGAATGTTTATGAGGTTAATTTGATGAATTGATAAGGGTGGAATATAATAGAAATATTATTGAGAGAAATAATGGTTAATATTGTTGATATTACAATTGTTATAGAAATTAACGTATTTATTTTTATGGGATAAAATTTTTATGAGTAATATAAGTTTATGAAGATTAAAAGAGGTTATTAGGAAATCTTAAGTATAAGTTAAAAATGAGTAGGGTCATGATTGGAAAAGAATAAGTGAGAGTAATTAAAATGTTAGTAAAAGAGGGGTAAACATGTGAAAAGTTGATTGAAAGTTAAGCTGGCATAATTGAGAAACGTTGAGGGGTGTTTGGACAATTTGTTCAGCAAATTAAGTGAGTGTCTCTCAGCTCAAATCTGGACGCCAGAAAAGCATAAAGCAGACCCGAAATCAGACCCGAAGACAGACCACTGTCCACTCGGCAATCTCAAGTTTTCTCTTCGGCAAACAAGTGAAGCAAGAATACCAATCATCTAAGGGGTGTTATCACGGTCAGATGGAGGGTTGAAGAAGCAAGATGAGTATCTGATTTCAGCTTAGAAAATCAGATCTGGAAGTGAAGAAGCTGAACAGAACATGAAGACGAGCTGAAGCCGCGACGGGCTGGTAAAGGCGTCCTGTAAACCGTGTGAAAGGGGACAAATTCGGGTCAGCTGAAGCAAGCAATGGTTGAGATGAAAGCAGCCACGTGAAGAGACAGCAGATGGAGGAAAAATGCAGGAACAGTAGGCAAGAGAAACAGCTGGAACTCTTGTGAGATGTTTTCTTGAGTTATGAGTTGTCCATTTCATGTTATTGTTGGTTTTTTTGTTGTAGTTCAAGTTAGATTCGAAAAATGGAAGTTTTGGACTGCTGTGGGAGTCCATGACCAGCTACTAAACTCTCAGACAAGTAAGTTATGTTAAGATTAATTGGTTTTATCTCTTGAAAAACTTAATTGGAGAAGATTGTTATGTAGAGTTTGAGGTGTGGTGTGTGTGTGGTTGCCGTGAGTTGAATGAAAAGGAAACGAGTAGGCATTTTTTTTATGTGCTGCAGTAAGTGGCATGTGTGTGGGCTGTGTTTGGTTTTAATAATGGATATTTGATTAATTATTAATGGTATAAATACGTAATGAAATACAAAGACGCATTGGAACCTAAATAAAATCGCGTATTGTGTTATTGTGTGATTTGTGACTAGGATGAAGGGCAGCTGGTTATAAGTTGAAATTGGGTGATTTTAAGTTGATTTTAAAGTCTTAAGCATGTGCTTAAATGTGTATTTGAGGGTGATTAAGTCATAGATGATAAATTGCATTACATGGAATGCGTGTAATACTCAAAGGCAATCGTATGACTATATAATGCACAACCTGTCCTCCTTTTTATTTTCTTTCAATTTGGTGGTTTTAAGTGTGTATTTAAATGTGTTTGGACATGAAAACTTCATGGAAATGAATGGTATAAAATAAGGGCTTGTGATGGAGTGAATTATGGCTTAATTAGTTTTAAAGAATTCCATTAGAGTTTATATTGGAATGAAGTAGTAAATAAGTTGGTGATTTAAATGTTAGGTGAATTGGAAGTTTCTCTAACGGACACCGAGACGTGTAAGAGGTGAAGAGAGTTCCTCGAATTGGAAGTTAGCGATCGGGAAGCGCTTTGTGAGTAGAAATCTACTTTTCCCCAAACTTAGTTTGTTTAAAGCTTATTTTAATGTTATATGCATTTACTTCATTATGTAATTGATTTATAGATTTTAATATAGTTGGATCCTATAATATGAATTTTTATGAATTGTTAAAGTAAATATATATTTATGTAAAGAAATTATGAGACTTTAAAGTTTTTAGGCTTTTCGCCTTAAAAACTAGATTATTTGAGAATACCGAGAAAAAGTATTTTCTTACGACGATGGTTTACCCTAGCCCCAGTTGAGTACCCAATAGAATGCTCTATGCGTGTATGGTAGATGTGAGAGAGTTACTAACTGAGAGAAAAAGAGTCAGTTGAGCGACCCTCTGCACGTATAGGGTAGTGTAGTTTAAACCGATTGTGTAGGGGTAACGCGTGCCCAGCGTCGCACATCGGTAACTACACAGGTTAGATTCCCTAATTCCTAGTGGCTTAGCTAGAGATTTATGCGGCCATGACAGGAGTAGTTTCCCTGGATTACTATCAAAACGAGAAATCAGAAAGTTTTAAAACGAAATTCAAAATGAATTTCAGAAATAGTTTTAATTGAAAGGAATAAAATGTATTTCAAAAAAATACTATAGTTTATAAAGCGGTTTATTATTTATCTCACTGAGTTATACTCACCGTTTGTTTGCTATGTATTTCTTAAAATTTTCTCTTAGGTACAGGAGCGAGTCGTCCAGCTGACGAGGCTCAGACTAATGCGCAGTTTGACTGACGAACGACTACATTCCATAGTATAGCTCATCTTTTGTCACATGCATGTGTTGTATGGAAATTATAGTATAAATATTTGTAAATATAAATACCAGATATTAGATGCATGTTTTACGAAAGTGTTTTTGAAAAGAAAATCCTAGTTCTCCATTAATTTTTGCAAATATAATTATTATGTGTTGGAGTTGATTTTGAGTAAGGGTCGGAGGCTCTTGGTAGTTGAGATTTGTGTGCTATATAAGTATTATTAAATTGCTTTTAAATCTGCAGGGTGGCATAGTCGAATATATAGCCGACATGCTGTCGGATTTTTATCAGAAATTTAATAAATCAGTTTTAAGTAAATCACGATGCTTCGACGGGGTTTCTTCGAGTCAAAATTAGGATTAGTTGGAGTTCTGTCGGAGTGCTACGGGATACTTCACGAATCCAGAGTAGGGATTCGGGAAGGGTCCCGTCAGTCCTGGTCTATGAAGACCTTAAATTTATCACGACTCAGCCTTGTCCTCCCCAGCCAACAGAAAATGTTGGACGTGCTGTGCGCGAGGCCTATCAAAAATGGGTCACAGCTGATGAGAAGGCCTGCTGCTATTTGTTAGCAGGGATGTCCGAGGTGTTTGCTACCAAGCACGAGGCAATGACAACAGCAACTCAAATACTGGAGTCATTGCAAGACATGTTTGGGCAACCTTCTGAGCAGCAACGACACGAAGCTGTTCGTGCTGTTATGACTGCTAGGATGAAGGAGGGTACATCTGTTCGCGAGCATGTCTTGAAAATGATGACCCACTTCAACACAGCTGAAAGCCATGGTGGGGCTATAGATGAGCGTAGCCAAGTAAGTATGATACTAGAAACTCTTTCGAAAAGTTTCATGCAATTTAAGAGCAACTATGTTATGAACAAGTTGACTTACTCACTTACACAGTTGCTAAATGAGCTCACTACATATGAGTCTATAAATAAGGACAAAAATAAGTCCGGTGAAGCAAACGTTGCTGAGACTTCTTCTTCTGGTAAAACCAAGAGGAAGAGAAACACTGGAAAGGTTAAGGCTAATGTTAAGCCCAAGAAGCAAGCCACTCAGAAGAAAAGCAAAAAGGGCTCTAAGGCCACTAAGCCTAAAGGAAAATGTTTTCATTGTGGTGTTGATGGGCATTAGAAGAGGAACTGTCCTAAGTACCTCAAGGAGCTCCAAGAGAAGAAGATGAAAGGTAAATGTGATTTACTAGTCATTGAATCTTGTTTAGTGGAGGATGATTCATCTCCTTGGATAATTGATTCAGGAGCCACTAATCATGTTTGTTCTTCTTTACAGTTGATTGATTCATATAGGTAGCTTGATGAGGGTGAGTTCAACATGAGAGTCGGGATTGGGGAAGTCATTTCAGCAAATGCAGTGGAAGAAGTTAGACTTCGTTTCAATAATAATTGTTTTATTGTAATGAACAATGTTTATTTTATTCCAGGTTTTAAGAGAAATTTGATTTCTGTATCTAAACTTTTGGAATTTAATTATTCTGTTTCTTTTTATAATAAATCAGTTATTATTTCTAGAAATGGTTTGAAAATTTGTTCAGGGATGTAAGAAAACGATTTATATGTATTAAGACCGTTAATGCATAACCCACTGCTTAATACTGAAATGTTTAAGGTTGAAAAACCAAAAACAAAACGACAAAAGATTTCTCATAATGATGACACATATCTTTGGCATCTAAGACTTGGTTATATTAACCTTGACATATTAAACAGACTTGTAAAGAGCGAACATTTAAACGAGTTAAAGATCGGTACTTTACCTATTTGTGAATAATGTTTAAAAGGTAAAATGACCAAAAGACCTTTTACTGGAAAAGGGCTTAGAGCTAAGGAACCGTTAGAGCTTATACATTCAGACGTCTGCGGTCATATGAATGTTAAAGCTAGAGGCGTTTATGAATACTTCGTCACATTTATTGATGATTATTCAAGATATGGGTATGTTTACCTAATACAACGGAAGTCAGAAACTTTTGAAAAGTTTAAAGAGTTTCGAGCTGAAGTTGAAAATCAATTGGGTAAAACATTGAAAACTCTACGATCAGATCGTGGAGGCAAGTATCTCGATACAGAGTTTGAGGATTACTTGCTTGAGCATGGGATTTTATCCCAATTGACTGCTCCTGGAACACCCCAGCAGAACCGTGTTGCAGAAAGGAGAAATCGGACCCTTTTGGACATGATGAGATCTATGTTTAGTTATTCATCATTACCTAATTCATTTTGGGGATATGCTTTGCAAACTGCAATGTATATTTTGAATGTTGTGCCATCTAAGTCAGTTCCAAAGACACCTTTAGAGTTGTGGAAAGGTCGTAAAGCTAGTTTACGACATTTTCGCATATGGGGGTGTCCAGCACATGTGCTGAAGAACAAGACTGGGAAGTTGGAACCACGTTCAAAAGTTTGCCTATTTGTAGGTTATCCCAAAAAGACTAGAGTCGGACTCTTTTATAGTACTGAAGAAAATAAAGTGTTTGTATCGACAAACACTACTTTTCTTGAAGAGAACTATATGAGAGATTACAAACCTCAAAGTAAAGTTGTACTCGAGGAGTTACTTCCTGAGTCAACAAGTACCCTGTCAGCAACAGTTGTTGACAATGACATAATTCAGACCACGTCTAAACGTCAAATAGATTCTCATCAGAATCATCTACCACCTCGTCGTAGTGGGAGGGTTATTAGACTACCAGTCCTCTACAGAGAGATTGGAGAGGCACAAATTGCTATCTTTGATGAGAGTGTAGATGATCCATTGACATATCATGATGCAATGGAGGATTCTGATAAGGAGGAATGGCTTAAAGCCATGAATCTCAAGATGGAGTCTATGTACTCTAACTCAGTCTGGGAACTTGTGGATCAACCAGATGGAATAAAACTTATAGGTTGTAAATGGATCTACAAGAGGAAGAGATGAATGGATGGAAAGGTTGAGACCTTTAAAGTTAGACTAGTGGCAAAGGGTTATACCCAGAAAGAGGGAGTTGACTATGAGGAAACTTTCTCGCCAGTAGCTATGCTTAAGTCTATTCGGATTCTTCTTTCCATTGCTGCATGTCTCGATTATGAGATTTGGCAAATGGACGTCAAGACTGCGTTTTTGAATGGTAATCTTGATGAAGGTATCTATATGGTACAACCAGAGGGATTCGTGTCCCAATGTCAAGAGCAAAAAGTTTGCAAGTTGCAAATGTCCATTTATGGACTTAAGCAAGCATCTCGATCTTGGAATATGAGGTTTGATACTTCGATCAAGTCTTATGGTTTTGAGCAAAATATTGATGAACCTTGTGTATACAAACGGATAATCGATAAGAAAGTGGTTTTCCTTGTACTTTACGTTGACGATATTCTACTCATTGGGAATGATATTGGAGTATTGTCAGAAGTAAAGGGCCGGCTCGCTAGCCAATTCCAAATAAAAGATTTGGGAGAGGCCAGTTATGTCCTTGGGATCCAAATAATACGGAATCGTAAGAACAAAGTGTTAGCGCTGTCTCAGGCATCGTATATCGATAAGATTCTTGTGCGATTTTTGATGTAGAACTCTAAGAAAGGTAATTTACCTTTTCGTCATGGAGTCCATTTGTCTAAGGAACAGTGTCCTAAGACACCTCAAGAAATTGAGGATATGAGACGGATTCCCTATGCCTCTGTAGTAGGCAGTCTCATGTATGCTATGTTATGCACAAGACCGGATATATGTTATTCGATGGGAATAGTTAGTTGTTATCAATCCAATCCAGGATTTGATCACTGGGTGGCAGTAAAGCATATTCTTAAGTATCTTCGAAGAACGAGAAACTATATGCTCGTATATTCTGGAGAGGATTTGATCCCATTAGAATATACAGATTCTGATTTTCAATCGGATAAGGATTCTAGAAAATCCACGTCCGGATTAGTATTCACTCTTGGTTGTGGAGCCATTGTATGGAGAACTGTTAAGCAATCATGCATTGCTAACTCCACTATGGAAGCCGAATATGTAGCAGCTAAAGAAGCGGTATGGCTACGTAAATTCTTGACTGATCTGGAAGTTGTTCCAGATATGGATAAACCACTTACCTTTTATTGTGATAATAGTGGTGCAGTGGCTAATTCCAAAGAACCAAGAAGCCACAAACGAGTAAAGCATATAGAGAGGAAATATCATCTCATTAGGGAGATCGTACAAAGGGGAGATGAGAACGTGATGAAGATTGCATCACAAGATAATCTTGCTGATCCGTTTACGAAGACCTTAACGGCTAAAGTGTTTGAAGGTCATCTAAAAGGTCTAGAATTACGAGATATGTCCCATCTGCTCTAGGGCAAGTGAGAGATTGTTGGGTTTTATGCCCTAAGAGCTTGTAATAATGTAAACGGTTTTATAAATAATAAAGTATTCATTTTATTCAATTTATATATTTTGTAAAAATTGTATATATCATGAGAAACATCCTTGATTACTGATGTAATTTGAAACTAAGTATATAACTATTATATACAGGCGGATTTAATTTGAAATAAGTAATCTAAAGAGTCCGTAGAAAGCAAATAAAGCTGGGTACTTTATTTGTGGTAAATCTACAGTTGCGGTCCATTTTGTATTCGATACGATAATCTTATCCGAGACTATTCATGTAGTGACATGGAAATGGAGGCACCTTATATAATAAAGATTATATAGGACTGAACCACGATAAACATAATTCTCTTATTAATATTCGTTAAACTCAGAGATTTATATTTATCAACCAAATGATCATATATGAATTGATATTAATTCTGAGTGTATTATGAACTCCTGCTTGTTGAGTTATATCCTTTAATTTATATAGGTGAGATCGGTGTAGATGTCCGATCAATAACTTCGTACTTTGGGGATATGATTTAGTAAGTAGCTGGGAACATTCTACACGATAGTGGAATCCACTTCTTCTTGGTAAAAGTAGAGAAATAGTTCCCTTAAGGGTTGATTCAAGTCTTAAACAATATGAGCGCTCAACTTTCCATTCATATGAAAATGGAAAGATAAATTCATAAGTTGTTATGGATATAATGTTCATTAGAGAATCGATGGTACTTAAGGATTAAGAAATAATTAGAGGGGTAAAACGGACATTTTGACCTAGCTCTAATTATGAACTATTTGTGGAGGGTCAAATCATGTAGTGATTAAATCAATGGACACTAAAAATTTCAGATTGTATAAAAACATCTACAGTTTTGAGAGTGCAATCTTAGGTTTTTAGTGGAATAACTCTAAGATTAATAATAGTGAATTATTAATTAAAGAGTTTAATTAATAATTCCGATATTATTGGAGCTCAAAACTGTAGGTCCATCAGGTCCCTTTGATAGCTTATTTCACTATAAGAAACCTGTATATAGAATATTGTAATTGGACCGTCCAATTATTACGTAAGTAACAAAATTTGTGTTCACTTAATATTTGAATAATATTGATTATTCAAATTATTTAATAATTAATTAGTTAATTATTAATTATGAATTAATAATTATTTAATTAATTTTATAAGAGGTATTGAATTCGATTCTCAGCACTGACCTGATATAAATTAATTATGAATTAATTACAGGTCACAAGTTTAATTTTACAATATAACATGAATTAATTTTGAATTAATTATGTTATATGGGTTTAATTTTAATAAATTTGGGGTTTAATGTTAATTTGATTAATTAAAACCTTAATTATTTGCCTATAAATAGAAAAGAAATAGTTTTTTTTTTCCTAATAGAAGTTGTTTTGGCTTTTGCTTTACGTTCTTTGAAACAGAAAGAAAAGTTTTTTTCTACAACATAATACAGAGAAGAAGAATCTGTTTCTTTCTTCTTTGTATAACCAAAAACATAAACTCACCTCTTAAATATATTGTTGATTCTTTTTAGAAAAGAAATCAATAGAAAGTGAGCACAATTCTATATAACTGTGTCCACTCACTAGTTTCTTGGTGTAGAGTCATATCGAGGAAGCCTAGGTGGTGAGCAATCCACAGAGATCAATACATAAGGTAAAAATCTGATTTTTATTTTTTCTTATATTATTTTATTTCATTATTTTATGGATCTAGGATTTCTTGAGTTTTCTAAAAAATTTTAAAACTCAGTGTTTTGCAAAATTAATATTTTTTATAAAAACAATTGTTGTTTTTCCCTTCATGTACGCCCACTTATTTTGTCGAATAAATTCATTTGCTTCGATCGTCCGCGCTAGTACCCGTGGAGGGTTTATACATCATATAACAAAGAAAGAATGTAATCTCTAAATAATTAAAGCAATTTAGCAATTGTGAAATAAATAATTATAAACTTATGAAAATACGCATGAATCTCTACACAACTCTTTTCTTTTGAAAAGCACCATTCGTACCTCTAACTATTCTGACCATATCTTGCTTCAAAAGTTAAATTTGAGGTTAGGGGTTTGATCTAGGTTGGCTAGTGATGGGTTAGGTGTGATTTTTGTGTTAAAATTCAACAAATGGTGATGGCTCTTTAGTGATGATGAATTCAACCATGATAGGGTTTGTGTAATCCATTTGGATTTCAATCATTCGAGGTTTGATTCATGCATTTTAGAGATTAAGAAACCTATTAGAAGTGATAGAATTGAAAAATCTAAAGTGTAGAGGCAAAGTTAGTGTTTTTGGTTTAGTTGAAGGGCATGAGAGAATCTCATGCCTAGGTGTTCTTTCAATGCTTGAATTGAGTATGTTTCATCATATTTGAGTGAAAGAATGTTAGTTGTGAGAGAAATAAGTTAATTGCAACTGTTGGGTAAAAATGAACATTTAAAAGTGTTGAAAAAGTGTGCTTTTTGGCTAGAACCATTCACCTGGCGGTCATTTCTTTCTGAATTTGCTTTATGGCTGACCTAAACGCGAGTTTAGAAAGTGATTAGAGTGAAAACGGAATGAAGCTAGAGATTTCTCCCTAGCATGCATTCGGCCTAAGGAGGGGTCTAAATTTGTGATTTTTTGTTTCAAGCTTCAGAAAATTATTTCGAGTATACGAAGTGTTCCTAGATAATAATGAATAGGTTTCGTAAAAAGAAATCGGAATTCGAAAGCCTCTGATAAGTTAAAACCTAATTGCGAAGGTTTAGACATAAAAAAGCTTTTATAGAGTTATTTGTATTAGAAACTATTTATAACTTTGTTTCAGTGAGTTTATTCATTCTAAATGAGTATTGGATGTTTTAGGGTGAAAGTGAAAAGTATCGGGGACTTTCGGAGGAGATTCGCTTTTGATCGAATGGCGTTCCATCAATAGAAACCTACTCTTCCCAAGCATAGTTTTATTTAAAGTTTATTTTATGGTTATATGCACTTATGTCATCATGTAATTGATTTGTGTATTGTGGTATATCTAGATTTTATTATGTGAATTGTTAAGTTGAATATGTATTCATATCAAGAACTTATGAGAATTTAAAGTTTTAGGCTTTTTGCCTTAAAAATGAGATTATTTAAGAATATTGAGAAAAGTATTTTATTACGCTGATGGTTTACCTTAGCCCCAGTTGAATACCTAGTAGAATGCTCTATACGTGCATGGTAGATGTGAGAGAGTTACTAACTGAGAGGGAAAGAGAGTCAGTTGAGTCACTCTCTACACGTATAGGGTAGTGTAGTTCAAACTGATTGCGTAGGGGTAACGCGTGCCAAGAGTTCGTGCATTTGCGACTACACAGAGTAAGTTCCTTAATTTCTATTGGCTAATTAGAGATTAAATAGCCACGATAGGAGTAGTTCCCTTTATTTACCATCAAGGCGAGAAATAAGAAAGTTTTAGAAATAAATTTGAAACGAATTTCAGAAACAGTTTTCGAATGAGTTTATCTAAAGTATATTAGAGAAATACTTTAATTTATGAAGTTGATTAATATTTATCTCACTGAGTTATACTCACCGTTTGTTTTCCATGTGTTTTTTTAAAATGTTCCCTCAAGTGCAGGAACGAGTCACCCAGCAGATGAGGCTTAAACTGATGCGTGGATCGATTGACGGATGACTACACCCCATTATATAGCTCATATTTTTTTCGTGTATATGTTGTATATAAATCATGGTGTAAATGATGTAAATTTGTAAACATAAATACCAGTTGTTGGATGCACGTTTTATGAAAATATTTTGAAAAAAAAAATTCTAGCTTTTCATCGATTTTCGCAAATGCGATTATTCATGTTGTGATTGATTTTGGATGAGGGCCTCTTAGTAGTGGAAATTGTATGTCATAGAAGTGTCTTTACATTGCTTTTGAATTTGCATGGTGGCATAGTCAATAAACAGTCGGCATGCTGCCGGATTTTTATCAGAAAAAGGAAAAAATTTACCCTTACCACCTAACAAATGGGGTTCAAAATACGTTTTAACCAAGTATCGATGCTCTGATGGGATTTCTTCGAGCTAAAGTTAGGGGTCGTTGGAGTTTTATCGGGGTGCTATGGGGTCTTTCATGGGTCCAGATGAGGGATTCGGGAAAAGTCCCGTCAATTTGGTATCAAAGCTTTTGGTTTAAAATTGTTTAAAAATTTTTTGAGAAATTATGCATCCAAAAGTTATTTATGCATTTTATTGCATTATGTTATAAAACATTGCATCACATTCATTAATTTGGTTGTAGTAAAGCTATGCGTCCAACTAGTTGTCCTCGTATGCGCAGAGCCTTCACTGAGACTCCACCTGTTCCTTCTCCTCCACCCAAGGCTGAGGAGCCCATTTATGAGTCCATAAATGAGCCTCAGCCTGGGGTGTAGCCAAAGCCACCAGTGGGATTGCCAGCAGTCGATTCTATTGAGAGACTGGCCCAGATTATGCAGGGCATGAGACCTCGTACACCAGGTGCCACCGTAGAAAGAGCACGACAGTTAGGTGCCAAGGGTTTTGATGGGACGGGAGACCTAGATGTAGCTCTAGAATGGTTGAAAAGTACAGATAGGGTTCTAGAACATATAGAGTGCGAGGATTAACAGAGAGTATCAATTACTTCATTTCTCTTTCAAGCTTCTGTTAGAGATTGGTGGGATTCTGTGAGGAGGAGGGTGACCACTTCGCTTTTATAGGAGCAGTTTAAAAAGTATTTCAATGAGAGGTTCTATCCCAGGGCTTATATGGATGCGAAGGTTGATGAGTTCTACCACTTGGTTTAGGATAATATGATGGTAGAAGAGTACGAAAAGACGTTTACAGAGTTATCTCGAGTGGCACCGTTCATTGTTGATGACGAAGCCAACAAGTGTCATAAATTCTTGCAGGGCCTGAACTTCAGAATCAAGGTGTACGTAGCTACTATCGAGTACAGAGAGTATGGGAGATTGGTAGAGGCAGCTTTGAGGGTTGAGAGGATTTTTCAAGTTGAAGGCAATAGTAGCAACAGAAAAAGGGACCGAGCTAGGGATGGCAGACAGGGGGACCTAATAAAACCCCTAAGACCGGAAGCAAGTCTAGAGGACCCTTAGTGAGGTAGTAGAGTCAGGGAACCACTTCCAATTAGGGTTCGGTGAGGCCGCCATCAGGTTCCCAAGGTCGAGGTAGTAGCTAGAGTAGGGTACCTCGGTGTGCGACCTGTGGGAGATGGCATCGGAGAGAGTGTCATTTTGGCAATACTGGGTGCTATTATTGTGGTCGGGAGGGACACCTGAAGAGAGATTGCCCACAAAGGACTACTATAGAGAGTAGTGAGTCGAGACTAGCGACTTCAGTTTAGCCTAGTGGAGGGCAGTTGCGAGGCAAAAGAGGTCCACAGGGGAAAAAACCAAGGATCCTTAGACAACTAGGTAGAGGTATGGGTCGAGGTACCCTATTTAGAGGCTAACCAGGGAGACCTCCAATCTTGGCCAGGGTTTTTGCTGTCACTCAACAGGAAGCATAGGCGACGCCCAAGGTGGTTACAGGTGTAGTTTTACTCTCTGGTTTTGATATTCATGCATTAGTAGATCCGGGAGCTAGTCACTCCTTCATTTCTGAGAGTTTTGCTAGTCGAGCTGGATTGCCATTAGAGCCATTAGAGTGTGAGATGGTGGTGACTACTCCTACTGGAGATGTATTAGTGGTAGAATGGGTGTATAGAGGTGGGGAGGTTACAATTGGAGGTAGAGCATTTCTGATTAGTTTGGTGTTGATGGATATTCATGATTTTAATGTGATACTGGGGATGGACTAGTTAGTCACCCACTGCGCCATAGTTGATACCGAAAGGAAGTCAGATTTAGTATTCCAGGGCAGTCATATGTGGTATTCAGGGGTGAGCATCAGATGTTTTCTTCTTGTATTGTATCAGCTTTGATGGCCCAGAAGATATTAAGGAAGTAATGTGAGGGTTATTTGGATTATGTGGTGAATATTTCGGAGAGAGAGGCTAGATTAGAGGAGATTCCAGTAGTTAAGGAGTTTTCGAATGTGTTCTCAAAGATTCTTCCTAAGTTACCTCCAGACACGGAGATGAAGTTTGAGATTAATCTGATTCCGGGAACCACGCTTATAGCCAGATCACCCTACAAGATGGCACTTACTGAGTTAAAGGAGCTAAAGGTGCAATTAGAGGAGTTAGTGGGCAAGGGTTTCGTTCGACCTAGTGTTTCTCCCTAGGGAGCACCAGTCTTGTTTGTGAAGAAAAAGGATGGTAGTATGCGATTATGCATTGACTATAGAGAGTTGAATAAAATGACAATACGGAACCAATATCTGCTTCCTCGTATTGATGATTTGTTTGATCAACTTCAAGTGGCATGTGTGTTTTCGATGATTGATCTAAGGTCCGGATACCATCAGTTGAAGATTAAGGAAGATGATGTTCCCAAGACTGCCTTCAAGACGTGTTATGGACACTATGAGTTTTTGGTGATACCTTTTGGGCTCACTAATACACCAGCAGTATTTATGGATCTGATGAACAGGGTGTTTCATGACTTCCTTGACAAGTTTGTAATAGAGTTCATTGATGACATCCTAGTGTATTCAGGCAGTAGGGAGGCCCATGCTAAGCATCTGAGGTTGGTTTTGTAGACCCTGAAGGATCATCGACTATATGCTGAATTTAGTAAGTGTTGGTTTTGGTTGGACAGGGTCTTATTTTTAGGGCATGTGATATCGACAGATGGGATCAGCGTAGACCCCTAGAAAATTAAAGCAATTTTGAATTGGAAGCCGCCGACTTCAGTTACGGAGGTTCAGAGTTTCTTAGGATTAGCGGGGCATTACCAAAAGTTTGTGGAGGGATTCTCCAAGATAGCCATTCTTTTGACAAAACTGACCAGAAAAAATGTTAAGTTCGAGTGGTCAGAAGCCTACCAAAAGTGTTTTGACGAGTTTAAGGCTAGATTGACCACAGCTCTAGTTCTTACCCTCCCTTCCGGAGCAGAGGTCTTCGTGGTGTACAGTAATGCTTTTAGACAGGGTCTAGGTGTGTTTTGATGTAGAATGGAAAAGTAATAGCTTACGCATATAAATAATTGAAGAAGTAAGAGCAGAATTACCCTACTCATGATCTGAATCTAGCTGCAGTAGTATTTGCACTGCAGATTTAGAGACACTACCGTATGGAGTTTCTTGTCAAATATTTACAGACCATAAGTGCTTCTAGTATTTGCTTACTCAGAAAGAATTAGATATGAGGCAGAGAAGGTGGTTAGAGCTAATCAAATATTACGATTGCTATATTCAGTACCATCCAGGGAAGGCCAATATGGTGGCTGACGCCTTGAGTAGACAACTTAGTAGTTCAATGGCTCATTTGAGAGCAAGGTACCTTCCATTGTTAAGAGATATGAGATCCTTAGGGGTTAATTTGGAGACTTCAGAGTCAGATGCACTGCTAGCCACATTTCAGGTCTGACTAGTACTTGTAGATCGGGTTCGAGAGTTACAGGGTCAAGATCCTCAGCTGATCAAGCTCCGTCAGGAGGTTGAGTTGGGTAGAGGCCAGGACTTCTCTGTGAGAGAGGATGGTACACTAATGATAGGTCTGAGACTATGTGTTCCAAACCTGGCAGACCTTAAGAAAGAGATTTTAAATGAAGCTCATTCTTTTGCTTATGAGATACATCCGGAAAGTACAAAGATGTATCATACTTTAAGAGAGCACTATTGATGGAAAGGTATGAAGAGGGAGATAGTTGAGTATGTATCCAGATGTCTGATATACCAGTAGGTTAAAGTAGAACATCAGAGACTAGCAGGTTTATCTTAGCCTCTCCCTATCCCAAAGTGGAAATGAGAGCATATCACCATGGATTTCGTATTTGGTTTTCCTTTTAGTCGGAGTGGGCGTGATAGTATTTCGATGATTGTTGATCGGCTCACGAAGTCAACTCATTTTCTACCAGTTCGTAGTACTTATTCCCTGGACCGGTTAGTCAGTTTATATGTTGATGAGATCGTCAAGTTACACGGAGCTCCAGTTTCGATTGTATCTGATAGAGACCTCAAATTCAAATCCAGATTTTGGCCTAGTCTGCAGAGAGCTTTAGGCACTCGGTTACACTTCAGCACAACATTTCATCCTCAGATGGATGGACAGTCCGAGCATACTATTTAGACTTTAGAGGATATATTGAGATCTTGTATGATGGAATTTGGAGGTAGTTAGGATACTTATTTGCCTCTGATCGAGTTTGCCTATAATAATAGTTATCAGGCCAGTATCGGCATGGCACCTTATGAGGCTCTTTATGGGAAGCGGTGCAGGACGCCAATATGTTGGGATGAAGTGGGCGAAAGGAAACTTCTAGGACCCAAATTAGTGCAGATGACTTCAGATAAGATTAAAATCATTCAGGATAGGTTGAAGATAGCCCAGGATCGTCAAAAAAGTTATGCGGATAATCGAATATGAAATTTGGAGTTCAGGTAAAGGATAAAGTATTTCTAAAGATATCATCGTAAAAATGAATCATCAGATTTGGTAGATGAGGAAAGCTTAGTCCACGGTATATTGGTCCCTATGAGGTGATCAGCAGAGTCGGAGATGTGGCTTATCGTCTGGAGCTTCCGCCAGAATTATCCAGGATTCATAATGTATTTCATGTCTCGATGCTCCGTAAGTACATGCCAGATCCTTCACATATATTGACTAAGTAGCCAGTGGAATTGAGAGAGAACCTGACATATAAGCAGAGTCCAGTACGGATCTTAGACAGGAGGGAGCAGGTTCTACGCAACAAGATAATTCCATTGATAAAATTTTTGTGGATGAATCATTTAGGTGAGGAGGGTACATGGGAGCCTGAGGAGCAGATGAAGAGACAATACCTACATCTTTTCAATTCAAGTATGTGATTTAAATTTCGAGGTCAAAATTTTTTTAGAGGATGAGAAATTCTAATCCCTAAATCCTAGTTACGGTATAATAGTATTCCTCTAGTAGTAGTTTTTAAAGTTAAATCTATTTTTGCATCGAGAATAGGCTGTCGATTAGAGGACCCAAGAGTACTAGAAAATGTTATGGGAGAGTATAGAATGAGATGAGTTTACTTTTCAAAGTCAAAAGTCAAAAAGTTTCACCAATGAAAATTAACCAAGTGTAATAGAAAATGTGGTGTTTAATGAGTCATTTGGAGTCCTTTGATTGGTGGATGGAATTAATGGTTTTTAATGTGACAAATGGACCAATTGAAGTCAAACTTATCTAGTTAGGGGTTAAAGCAAGAATAAGTAAAGTTTAAAGGCCATTTTGGTGATTTTCAAGAGGGACTATCTAGCAATTATGGCACCACTATATGTAGTTGATGCAAATTCACTTCTTCATTCATTTTGGGCATGAAAAACAGAGAAGGAGAGGAAGTGGTGGTGCCGCCTAGAGGAGAAGAGAAAGCAAGAGATTCCAAGCAACTTTCTTTCAAGATTTTGTCATCAAATCTCATCTTTTCATCAATCAAAGCTACTAGAACAAGTTTTGGGCAAAAGCAAAGCATAAGTAAGTAAGTTTTATTGTGTTAAGTTATCTTAGATCATATAGAAACTCATTTTAATCTTGCTTCAAAAGTTAAATTTGAGGTTAGAGGTTTTATCTAGGTTGGTTAGTGATGGGTTAGGTGTGATTTTTGTGTTAAAATTCAAAGAATGTTGATGGCTCTTTATTGATGATGAATTCGGCCATGATAGGGTTTGTGTAACCCATTTGGATTTCAATCATTTGAGGCTTGATTCATACATTTTAGAGATTAAGAAACCTATTAGAAGTGATAGAATTGAAAAATCTAAAGTGTAGAGGCTAAGTGTTTTTGGTTTAGTTGAAGGACATGAGAGAATCTCATGTCTAGGTGTTCTTTCAAAGCTTGAATTGCATATATTTCATCATATTTGAGTAAAATAATGTTAGTTGTTAGAGAAATAAGTTTTGATCGGAGGGCGTTCCGTGAGTAGAAACCTAATCTTCCCAAGCGTAGTTTTATTTAAAGTTTATTTTATGGTTATATGCACTTATGTTATTATGTAATTGATTTGTGTATTGGGGTATACCTAGATTTTATTATGTGAATTGTTAAGTTGAATATGTATTCATATCAATAACTTATGAAAATTTAAAGTTTTAGGCTTTTTGCCTTAAAAATGAGATTATTTGAGAATATTGAGAAAAATATTTTATTACGCTGATGGTTTACCCTAGCACCAATTGAGTATCCAGTAGAATGCTCTACGCGTGCATGGTAGATGTGAGAGAGTTACTAACTGAGAGGGAGAGAAAGTCAGTTGAGTCACCCTTTGCACGTGTAGGGTAGTGTGGTTCAGACCAATTGTGTAGGGGTAACGTGTGTCAAGAGTTTGCGCATCGACGACTACATAGGGTAGGTTCCTTAATTCCTAGTGGCTAGCTAGAGATTTAAGAAGCCATGACAAGAATAGTTCCCCTCGGTTACCATCAAGGCGAGAAATGAGAAAGTTTTAGAAAGAAATTTAAAACGAATTTCAGAAACAGTTTTCGAATGAGTTTATCTAAAGTATATCAGAAAAATATTTTAGTTTATGAAGTTTATTAATGTTAATCTCATTGAGTTATACTCACCGTTTGTTTTCCATGTGCTTCTTAAAATGTTCCCTCAGGTGCAGAAGCGAGTCGTCCAGCAGACGAAGCTCAAACCGATACGCGGATCGATTGACGGACGATTATACCCTATTGTGTAGCTCATATTTTTGTCATGCATGTGTTGTATATAAATCATGGTGTAAATGATGTAAATTTGTAAACATAAATACCAGTTATTGGATGCACGTTTTATAAAAATATTTTGAAAAGAAAATTCTAGTTTTTAATCGATTTTCGCAAATGCGATTATTCATGTTGTGATTGATTTTGGATGAGGGCCAAAGGCCCCTAGTAATGGAGATTGTTTGCCATAGAAGTGTCTTTACATTACTTTTGAATTTGCAGGGTGGTATAGTCAATAAACAGTCGGCATGCTACCAGATTTTTATCAGAAAAATGAAAAATGTTTACCCTTGCCACCTTACAAATGGGTTCAAAATAAGTTTTAACATATATCAGTGCTCCGATGGGATTTTTTTGGGCTAAAGTTAAGGGTCGTTAAAGTTCTGTCAAGGTGCTATGGGGTCCTTCACGGGTCTAGATGAGGGATTCGGGAAGGATCCCATCACATCGTGTACATCAAAACGTTAAACTCTTATTTTTTATATGTTTTTAATGAAAATATAAGTGATAATAACATTAGAATATATTGGAAAGCTAAAGGAAATGTATGAATTGTTAAAAATGATAATTCACGATGAAATCTTCGTAATCACGAAAGTATTGCGTTTAATGGTTTCAATTAGAATTATCATCATATGGAATATATTTAAGTATAATTGCGATGTAAATAATCGAAATTGATGAATGGTGGAAAGATTAGTTTAAATTGGTTTAAGTGATTAGAATGACTAAAATTGTCGTTTGATGCGTTATTAGGAAAATTATGCTTATTTTGGAGTGTTTAGGAATGTTTGTGAAATGAAACGTATTGAGCACTTTGATACGTGTTATTAGAAGTTTGATTATACAAATTAGATAATTACAACGTTGCCTAAAAATGGAATACTAAAATATTTAAGTAAAGTGGAGGCGAAGCAAACCGAAGTCGCAAATTATCCCGAGCGAGAAAATCTTGAATCTTTCCGTGAGTTAGAAATCTATGAGTGAAAATATATTTCATGAAAATTAAATATTTTAATTGCCTATTTTTAATGCATTTCTTTTATAAATGTAATTCTATTATGAAAGTTATTTACAAATACTTAAATACTATTCTAGAAGAAAATATTT
The DNA here is from genome assembly GCA_022984855.1 of Dimocarpus longan. Classification (NCBI taxonomy): domain Eukaryota; kingdom Viridiplantae; phylum Streptophyta; class Magnoliopsida; order Sapindales; family Sapindaceae; genus Dimocarpus; species Dimocarpus longan. Next base: position 14,122,601 of record CM041017.1, on the reverse strand, counting down.
TAAGCATAAAAATTATAGTAATATCGAGTTTAACGCTTTAGCATGAATTATATGGTATGTTATAGTATTTTCATACTTATAGAAAGAATTATGCAAGTTTGATTTACTTATAAAGAAAGTTTTCAAAGACTAATAGTTTACCCAAATTTATAGATATATTTATAGACTCAAACCCAGCCGAAATATCATATACATATATGATAAGTTTGGGAGAGTGCATTACTAACTTATGTGTGTGAGGGATTGAGTCAGTCGAGTCGCCCTCTATACGTGTGGGATATTATCTTACACTACGTATGCGATGATAAAATTCCATAGAGTAGTAGTTGAGATGTCTTTATAGTTTGTTACGGTGAGTGCCACTAGCAATTCCGTCACATGACCTCACATTGAGTGGTGCTAGTTTAGTTGCCTTGTGATTGTAGCTCTTAGGTTTTCCATCGATACACTTTGGAAAGAAACGTATAGTAGTATTTATAAGAGTTAGAAAAATAATATATATATATATTAGCTATCTTCGAAAAGTTTACGAAACACATTTATTACTTTATGATTTCATGTAATGTGTAGATTTACGAAATCCATTAATAGATTTATAAAGCGTATGAAAAAAAAAATGAAAATGTTTATGAAATAAAGATTTCTTGTAAATAAATTTTGGGAGGCTAGTCTAGAAAGTAAGCATTATATAAAAATTATATTATTCACTGAGCTCTTTTGGCCTACTATTTCTTGTCTATGTTTTTTATGAAAAACCTTCTCAAGTGCTGAGACAGATGCCCAAAGTGAGTAGTATACGACGCAGTGCGGGGTGGACCCTTCTCAACGATCCTAGCTATGAAATCAATGTACATAATTTTATGTAATCATAAACATGTATGAAGTGAATACTTTTCTTTGATTTATGTACATATTTGAGATTTTTGGTATGATAAATATATTTCGAAATTTGACGTGATTTCAAAGTTAGTTATTTTGTTTCATAATTGAGTTATCTTATTTTATGTTTGAGTTATTTGTGAAAAGGACCTCAAGTCCGTATTGGAAGTGGATAAATGAATGAATAATTTTTAGAAGTATTATATATTGATTTATAAGTATTTTGAAAGGGTTAAAAAAATCGAAAGACAGTCGTTGTGCTACTAGAATTTTTTCACCTTAATTTTTAGATGATTATAAGATGGAATTTTATTTTGGGTTCGCTCCATAGGGTTTCCTTTTTAGTCAATCACCGATATGAAGACAGTAAGGATTTCCATTAGGCTGTCGAAAGGATTCCGCTCGGATCTCGATAGGGGAAATCAGGGTTGGGTCCCTTCATAGAGGGTCTAGGATTATAAGACATATCTCATCTGCTCTTGGACAAGTGGGAGATTGTTAGGGTTTATACCTTATGAACTTGTAATTAGTAAATGTTTAAATAAATAATAAATAAAGTATATTTATTTTATTCAATTTATATGTATTTGAAAAATATTTGCTTTATATGAATATTGTAAAACATATTTAATTGCTGATGTAATCTCGAACTAAATATATAAGTAGATTTAGTTTAAGATAAATAATATAAAGAGTCCATAGAAAGCAACGAAGTTGGGTATTTCGTTTGTTGCAAATCTACAATTATGGTCTCATTTTATATTTGATACGACAGTCTTATCCAATACTATTCATATGGTGACATGAAAATGGAGACATTTTATATAATAAAGATTATATAGGACTAGACCACGATAAACATGAGTTTCTAACTAATATCCGGTAAACATAGATATTCATATTTATCAATCAGATGATCATATATGAACTGATATTAATCTTGAGTATATTATTATAGACTCCTACTTGTTGAGTTGTATTCTTTGATTTACATAGGTTAGATCGGTGCAGATGCTCGATCAATAACTATGTACTTTGAGGATATAATTTAGTAAGTAATTGGGAACATTTTATATAATAATGGAAACCACTATTTCTTACGAGAAGTAGAGAAGTAATTCCCTTAAGGTTTGATTCAAGCCTTGAACAATAAAAAACTCAACTTTCTGTTTATATGTAAACGAAAAGATAGATTCATAAGTTGTTATAGATATATTATTCATTACAGAATCAATGATACATAAGAATCAAAAAATAATTAGAGGGGTAAAACAGATATTTTGACATTGATCTAATTATGAACTATTTGTGGAGGGTCAAATCACATGTAGTGATTAACTCAATGGACCCTGAAAATTTTAGATTATATGAAAATATCTACAATTTTAAGAGTGCAATCTTAGGTAATAGAGTAACTTTAAGATTAATAATAGTAAATTATTTAATTAAAAAGTTTAATTAATAATTTAGATATTATTAAAGCTCAAAATTGTAGGTCTATTTGATCCCCTTGATAATTCATTTCACTATAAGTTATAAAAAACGTGTATATAAAATATTGTAATTAGACTATCCAGTTACATTTGTTACATTAATATTAACATAAATGTTCACTTAATTGTTTTGAATAATATTGATTATTCAAAATTATTTAATAATTAATTATGAATGAATCATTATTTAATTAATTTTATCAGAGGTCTTGAATTTGATTCTTAATAGTGACTCTGGTTTAAATTAATTATGAATTAATTTATTTAAGGTCACAAGTTTGATTCCATAATATAACATAAATTATTTTTGAATTAATTATATTACATGGGGTAAAAGTTTAATTTTAATAAACATAAGGTTCAATATTAATTTTGATTAATGAAACCTTAATTGTTGCCTATAAAAGAAAAATAAATAATTTTATTTATAGGTGTTTTTGGTTATGTTATACATATGTTTGAAAAATAGAAAGAAATAAATTTTTTATACAACAAATACAATAAACAAGAGTTTGTGTCTTTGTTTTCTATATAATCAAAATCAAACACTCACCTCTTATGAGCATTGATATGATTTTTTTTTTTTTTTTTAAAAAAAAAAAAAAAAAAAGTAAGTGAGCACAGGTCTATATAATTGTGTCTGTTCACTTGTTTCTTAGTGTAGAGATATATCAAGGAAAGTAAGGTAGTGAGTAATCCATAACGATCAATACAAAAAGTAAAATATTCGATCTTTATTTAGTTTTATTATTTTATTTTACTGTTTTATGAATTCTGAGTTCTTTGGTTTTACAAAAAAGTATTAAAACTCAGTGTCCTGCAAATTCTTAATTTTTTAATAAAAACAACATCCCTTCATATATGTAATCACATTTAATGATTTATTGATTATGACCACATTTACTAATTGTAATCAAATGTGTTTAGTTATAATCGCATATAATAAATTACAATCACACATTTTAGAATGCAATCATGTATTTTTTTTTTTTTTATCAAATATATGCATAGCCAAGTATACTCGAGGATATCTCATATACACATATATATAGTGTTTTTACTATCAATATCTCCTAACTTTAAAAAGTTTCCTAAACTAATAAAATTCATCAATTACATTCTCTCTCCTAAAATAAATTCTCTCTTATTTAATTCAAATGCAATAGACGAATTTAGTTCGTCTTAATTTTTTAGAGTTAGAAGATACTAATAGTAAAAACATTATATATATGTGTATATATATATTATTGTTTGTAATATGTTTGGGTAATTTTAAATTATTGATTATATTTTATTAAATTTGATTACAACTTAACATGACCGGTTACAACTAAATACGACTGATTACAATTAAATACAATCAATTATTGTAAATGTGATTTGACTTATTCGGTTGTAATCGAATATAATAAAATATAATCAATAATTTTAAAATACAATTACTTATTTATAGTTATCAAATGTATAGCTAGCCCAATGTACTGTAGAATGTGCTATACTGATTATATTTTATTAAATTTGATTACAACTAAACATAACTTATTACAACTAAATACGATCGATTGTTATAAATGTGATTTGACTCATTTAATTGTAATCAGATATAATAAAATATAATCATTAATTTTAAAATATAATCACTCATTTGTAGTTATCAGATATATCACTATCCAAGTATATTGTAGAATGTGATATATATATATATATAGCATATTCTAGTATATACCTAAGGCATACATACATTTGACAAAAAAAAATAATAATAAATAAAAAATAAAGAATGATTACATTATAAAATTGTTGATTGTAATTTATTATGTCCAATTACAATTTGTATGGTTCATTCTCATATCTTCAAAATTTGTTTGGTTTTTCTTTATTTTTTTTCCCCCTTTTGAATTGTCATTCTAGGTTGAACCATACAAAACCAACAAAAGTATTTTCGTAATTAAATGTTATTATAATATTTAACTATGCATGGAGGTATAACGGTCTTTTTGTCCATTTTAACTGAACCCAAGGATAAATAAATATTTTCACATTTTCTGTTGGTATGATAGCCAGTTGACTAACGGTAAAAATTAATTTGACAATTTTTTTTCAAAACATTAGAATTGATTTGATGGGTTTTTGAAATATAATTAGAAATATAATTATTTCCCAAAACTTATGATTTTTTCCATATATATATATATATATTGAAATAACTTAAAGATACGATTCAATTCGACTAAAATAAATGTGGTGTATACGTTACATAAACTTAAAGATGAGATTGAAATTGATTAAGGTTGGGAGTGGTAATTTGGGTCACAATACAACGGGTTGACACGAATTCGTAAAAAATAAATGAGTATATGTTTGATTTAAACAAAGTTGTGTCACAGTTGTGTCAGCTCGGTTAGTCCTTTTGTTAAACAAATCAAGTTAGGTTTACTTGATGAATTTGTGGGCCGACAAGATTAATAGGATCAAATTTATATTAATAGGGTCAAAATATTATGGGTTAACGAGTTAAACAAGTTAAATGAGTAAACGAATTAACGAGTTGACGGGTTCATGAGTTTGAATATTTTATGATCGAAGTAACAAATAAAGTAGTTATGTTGTATTATGTCACCCATTTATAAACGAATTCATGTTGAATCCAAAATGTTGATCCGTTTATTAACAAATTCATATTATGTTGCAAATACATAAATGAATTGAATCGAATCGAATCTAACTCAACCCGATAGGTGAACCCTTATTGCCATATTAAGATAAATGTGGTAATAAGGTAAATGTGGCGTATAATAACATAAACTTAAAGAATAAGAGAAAATTCAATTAAGGTAAAAAGACAAATGATTTTAGATACATATTTTAAAAAAGAGATGAGTGGAAAATATAGATACAGTAACTAAAAGATTGTTTAATATATTATGAATAAATATATGTTAACCTATGTAACTAATTATTAATTTATAGGTTGGTTGAACCTTAAAGAACTTCAAGAAATATATTGCCTTTTGCATTTAGCAAGATTATTAATTGTACTCAAATTGCAACTAAAAGATTTCATTACTTAAGCAAAGTCAATTAATTTATTTGTCATTTATCTTATAGAAGTTATTAATTTGACACACGTTGACATGTTCCATTATTTATTCAAATGATTTTTGTTTAATACTACATCTATTAAACCTGATTGAGATATTACTCTGAAGTGCGGTTCGAAAACTTACTCTCAAAAGATGAAAAATATCTATCCACACAGTGATGGGAAAGTTACCTACACAAAATGGAAGAATACTCACAAAGCTTGCTCGACCCCCACAACCTTTGCAATGAAGGCAAGCATGAGCTAGGGGTGGGGCCACCCCACTTGGAGTTATTCAAGATAATTAGTTTATGGAACATAGATTTTACTACTACTTACACAACCACAATAAACCCATAAAGAAAACATCCCTTCCCCCATAACAAATGATGTTACAGAGGAAAGGGTCATAAACATAAACAGTGAGGAATTTATCCTGCATATTCCTGACCTGCAGACATAGACATTCTGAAAACTGAGAAAATGAAAGCACTAAAGAATCTGAAAACCATTAGATTCACGCACAAACTCCTTTACTAGATTTTTCAGGAAAGGAGTTAAGTAAACCTGTGTTATGGCATTTCTTCAAAAAGGATGCTATAGAGCCATGTTTAGCCTTTCAAACAAAAAACATAATGTTTTCCAGCTCAGCATGCACCCTGTATGACCTCTGATCGAATGAAGCCACTGATGATAAAGATGATGAAGTTGTTGATGAAGATGCTGATGAGACCGAAGGTGGAGACAGCCCCTCCATAACTGCCTCATGATACAGTCGCCCTCGATAAGCAACAAGGTCAGCATAGTACACTGGTGGGACCAGCGACACGGGTTTAGTGCACCGAGCAAAAGTGAAGCACATGTTATATATTAGCTTCTGCAACTGATCAGAAGTGAACTTGTGGTCATCCCATAAGACATGGTAGTGAGTAGGCTTGCTGGTTCCAAGGCTTCCATAGTGGCTACAAAGATAAAAATCAAACTCAAATGGGTGCACAATTGTTGTGTCCACAACAGTTCCTGGAGGCACATTGCCAGTGGCACCCCCATCCCTCCTACTCTCTGGAAATAAACGAGTCTGGTGTCGCTTCTGAGCTACAATAAGTGTAATGGTTGGGGAATAATCTCTCTGTCGGAATGCCCTCTTGAGAGGTACTAATTCTTCATTAAGAACCATATCAAACTGGCCCTCACTTACGCCGTCACGGAATATCACAATTTTCGCTGGCTTGACTTTGTTTAACCGAGCATATGAATCAATAAGTTCCATGCACATGTCCCCAAAATTCAGAATCTTCTCCGTCCTATGGCTTTGTGGACGAACCCTTGCTACATATCGATTTGCACCAGGCCAGTTTACTGTGGCAACAACAGCTGCCATTGAGGGACTGGTTGTATCCCGGGAGGCAGGATGATTCACATCAGCCCCCACAAACATAACATGGCCTTCATCTTCAAAGTAGGGGAGCCGATCAAAGAGCTCTACATTGCTGCCCCCGAGCTTTGCATTGATCTTGATTGAAAGATTAGCAAGATACTGATCCCTTGCACTGTTTGCATGACTAGACAAACAGCATTGTGTCACTACACCAACTCTGGTCTCTGATATCCACTTGAGATACTTGTAACCAGAGTGCTTCTTATCCATCACACAAAGAAGAATCTGTAACTGACCTCTGCCCTTCTGACAAACGCTTGCAAGGAGTTGACAGAGCCCATCAACATTCTCTAGTTGCTCCATTGAAGCAGGTTCATACAAGACAGGATTACCCATGTGCATCCCTAGACTCTTGCACCGAGCAATAAATTTCGGAATAAAGTATTTGGAATTCAACCGATCAGGTGGTTCAGAATTAGAGCTAAAGTCAAGCACAGCCCACCTCTCGATTCTTTTGCCTTCTACAACAGCTCTATTAAGAAGGTTCCATTGACATTTCTCCCTATCAACTGTTATCTTAGTAACCTTGCCAGCAGGTCCACGCAGCTTCAACTCAGGCGGGCCAAGAATGCGCCCTATCACAGGTGTCATGTTTGTGTTAACTTCAAGCCCAAAATTCCGAGTGATCCCTCCACTGCCAATAAAATTACGAAAATGAATAGGCAGACTAGTTTAGGAAGAAGATTATTGATACCGTCAGTAATTTGTCTAATCAGTTAGCACAAACAATTCTATATCAAACATTATTTTTTACTTTAAAGACCAGTTGACATATATGATATATTAAACAAATTCATGCATTAAGCAATAACAAGATCAATGACCATGAAATAATGCAGATATTGTAGAAAATCTAAGCATGATGTGACAGTTAATGATTTTTACTGTCAAATAACAAAGAAAAATCATGAACTAAAATTTGTGAGCCATCTGCACCAATCAATTCCGTATTGAGATCCATGTAAACATGAACAGAATGAACCAGTAGGCAAGTTAAGTGCCAGATCACTTGTTTGCTGTAGTATTTTTCCTGACAAGTGTTTCTCCTCAAACATATGTGAACTGTTGCCAACATAGCAAGGGAGTCTTTTCCATAACTTCAAGCAACAGTTTCAGAAATGCACAAATATTAGTCCACCTCAACTAACTTAAACCCTGTTAAACCACCCGAAAGTGGTTCATAATATCAATAACAGACTAAGAAAATCCTTGTGGGAGGGAGCACTTTGAAGGTAAGAAAATAAAATATATATTTAAAAAAAGAAACAGAAATGCAATTTAAAATCAAACTCCAATTTAGTTCACACATTTGTGATATCATGTCTCAATTATTGAAGTGGTTAAACTGTTTAAAATCACTAAAGTAATGCATATAAATAACTCTACCAAAATGAAGCATATAAATGGGAAAAAAGTGTCAAGGAAAAATAAATTTAATCCCAAGTTCTCATTATTCTAATAATATCTTGCAACTGTACGAATCTCAATGGGGTTTTTTTTTTTCTTGTTTTTTGAAAAAAAAAAAAAAAAAATTATCATTCAGCATAAACAGACACAGTGAGTTCGTATTGGGTTACTGCCACCTGCACACTCCTGCACATTCTCATTATTGTCTCTGATGCAATGTTTACTGCTTTACAATTTCATATTCAGCAAATCATTTAATAAATTTAATCAGAAATGCTACAACTACAAAAGAATTCCCCAGATCATAAACGAAGAATACAGAAAAAATAGAACCAGAACATAAGTGTTTTCCAAAGAAATCTAAACTAGACAAAAACAAAGGAAAAGATATAACTCAGAGAAGAAATACAATAACAGAGAAACTGCAAGAAAAGGGAAAGAAAGATATGTTTTGCTTGAATAAAAGTTCGCCTCTAATCAAAAGTAAATCCAATAAATAAAAGCAAGGTAGCCAAAATACAGTTCTAGGATTACTTTAAAATCAAAACACACACATTTTAAAGAATATCAAATGAAGTAGTTAACCGACAGCTTCAAGAAAAAATTTTGACTTCAAAGATGTTGAATCTGTAACTGATAGATTCTTAATTTGTTGAATAAACAAAATTTAGAGATATGAGAGCCAAATTTGTTAAAGAAGAATAAATTGAAATAGCGAATGTTATATGGAATTAATTTTAGGGCAAATAAGGGCAGCTGAATATGCGTAACAGATAAGACCAGATTAAGACTTCAAATAAAAGGGATGCGAAGTTGAACAGAGAATAACTGAATTTCACTTACCCGAAAGGTCCATCTCCCGACTGTACCATTTGAGATATCACGGTCTGCCTATCCACTGGTCGAGCCAACGAAATTTCCTTCAACAATAGACCAGCAGGTTTGAGCAATTTATCCTTTTGATATATCTGTCCTTCAACCAACTCACAGAATTCCATTGGTACATAATTTTTCCGACCATTTCTTCCCAAATCCAAGCAAGGAAAATCTTTCCACATAATATCTGTATGGTATTTTTCCCTGAAATAATCAATAATTCTAACTTGCCTTGGTGGAGCCTTCTCCTCTGGGTCTTCAATTAAAAAGGAAAGCTGTCGTGTGATCTGCTTAGTCAACCCACCAATGATGAACTTCTGTTTAGTTCTACGATGAGTTACCGTAACTTTTAATCCCTTCAATGCACTCTCAACTTTTCCCCAGTCTCTGAAATTACGTTGTCCGAAATAACGAATATGCTCACTCAAGAAATCTAAAACCGACAACCGCTTACGAAATGCTAAAACAGAGTAGTCCAAACACAATGCCAGACCCTGGGAAGTGGCTTTCAGGCCTTGTTGAAACCCTCTAGATGCAGTCAGTCCAAATCCAAGGTCATCTTCCTCATAGGGGTGAACAGGGTGAAAACTTCGGCCAACCGAAATCATATGCCGAGTTGGATTCTCCTTCATCACCACATCCATCCCTTGCAATATATCACGGGGAATGGTTGAGAGATTTCCTGTCAAGTAATCTTTCAACTTGCCAAGCCTCAGCTCATTTACGAGCTTTATAGTAAATATGAATGATTGAACCCTCCCGTCTTCCTCTTCAAGTTTCACATTGAAATTTCCGGTTGGCAATTCCACTGCACTAAAAATATTCTTCTCACCGTCATATGCAGTCATCGGCAAAGGAAATTGAGCAGGATCATCCTCAAACAACTTATTACGAATCATAGCCAAAAGAGACTTGGATAATTTAGAAGGGCGACCATGTTTGGAGGGCACCACGGGTTTGACATCGACGTCATAGTGCCTTATGATACTGTTAGGATTGAATTTGACCGGAAAATGATTGACACACAGCCTAGCAGTTCGGATGGAAAGATTGCCACCTTTATCCGGCCGTTCAATTGGGTGAAGCTTTTTTATTGTAGGAGAACATGGCGGCTCTTGTTCAGAAATCTTCAGCAATGAAAAATCTGGTACTGCTACAATGGCATTATAGAAAGCAAAAATAGTAAATAAAACATAAAAAAAAGTTTACAATGTGGCTGCTTATAACTAAAAAGAAAAACTTTTAGACTCTCTTGGTGCCATTTTTATCTTCTAGAAACAAAAATGTCTTGTCATGTAAACAACTTGAGCAAGAAAAAAAAAATCTAAATATTAACTCTTTGCACACCACCCCTAAGCAAGAGTGGTTGAGGACTTCTCATAATTTTAAACAGTCAAGGGTTCAAGTCCCACCTATGTCCTAAAACAGAAGATGTGGGTAATAATTCTCTAAATTTAATCCCCCTCCCCCACCAAAAGGAAAAAAACGAAAACTTGACACAACTTGACAAAAATATCGGATGGTAAATATAAGTTTGGAACACTTCACATTTTCAATAACCTATAACCTTAAAAGACTGAAACTTGTAGACCCAAAACGCAAAAGAACTATTATCCCAACATTGAACACAACAATCACTAATTTTGATGATCAGGAAAAATCTAATAGTGACTTCTGCTTTACAATAAAGTGTTAAAAGACATTCATGAGGACAAATACACCGCGTGATTTATAAACAAACAATATATCTATAGGAGGCTGGCCTTTCAAATCTCAATTCTACTATTTTACAGGAGATTGAAAACTTGTTAATTATCACGTCAATCATGCACATATATGGACTATAAGACATAAACATGTTTTCTGACATAAGAAATCGAACTCCAGGATATAATCAAAACAATAAAATTTCTTTTAAAAAAAAAAAAAGATAATTAAACAAACCAGAAACAGTGTGGTCATCGGCGGGTGGAGGAGAAGAAGAAGAAGGAACAGTTTGAGTTGTTGGGGGGTTGTGGGGCCCACCAACCCTCATCCATTGATCGTCTTGGTGGTGGGTGGTGGTTTCGCGGAACCTACCAACCCTCCTCCATGGATCGTGTGGGGTGTGGGTGGTGGTCTCAACGTAACCACCTCGACCGCGACCGCGACCGCGACCATTACCACCACCAGCAGTTCTTCCACCTCTATAATACCCACCACCAAGAGCTGCTTTTCCTCTGTAGCCGCCTCCTCTCTCCATTGGATTTGACTCACGAGTGACTAACTTAGCAAAGCAGTCGTTGAGAGACGAGAAATTGAAAGACAAAAACAGCGACGTGCGTGTCGTGTTGCGCGTCTTTTAAAGAGCCCGACCTTTTAGGAAATTACTATAATGACTTTTCTTGGCCGTGAAGGTTGTAATAATATATATATATATATTTGAAATAAGGTTGTAATAATTTTTAGGCGCTGATCATTCCCAATGCCACAAGAATACCATACTTTTACTTTTGGGATGGTTTGTTATAATTTATACCACAGTACCCTGAATGCTTTGACTGACATCTGACTTCAATTTAGTCTCAATCGTCCAAATTGCCCTTATATGTAATTCTTAAAATAAATTTTATAATCAATTAGTAAAAATTAAAATTAAGAATATTAAAAAAAATGAACGAAAAATTTGCCAAAAACAAAATATCAATATATGATGGTATTGTCTAATGAAATTTAATTTGTTAGATTAATTTTTCTAAAAATACCATCTCATCAATGAAATTTCATAGTTCGTCTTTTTTTTTTTTTTGTAACGTTGACATCTTAAGGGTTAAAAGAGCGTCAAAACCTATTAAAATAGATAATTGATAGTATAAGTCAGATAATTTACTTCCACGATTAAAGAGATGATAATTTCTACTAGGAGGAGACTCGCTGAATCCACACTTTTTGTTTTAAATAATAATTATAGAATTTACACTTTTGACCTCTTAAAATTAAGTTAAGTACTCAATCACTTCTATTAAAGGGTGGTATATTTCATGATTCATCTTTCAAAATCTCAAAATCAACAAAAAGAAATAATCATTCCAGCATCGCCTTGTCCTTTCAACCAATGCAATGTGATCCAAAATAACACAAACACATTACACTCCAAATATATATATATTATTTTACTTTCTTATTTATACCATCGTTAATATTGTTGTAAGTCAAACTGGTCAAGGGGATTTTTGTGTAACAAATGGATGCTAAGTACAGTATTCTCGTGGTATTAAAAATGTCAGGGTAATTTGACATAAGTAGCCCTAATTTTCAGTTGAAAATTGAAATGTGTTGTTGTCATGTTGAAAATGAGAGGAAGCAATTCTTTGCGTAGAATGGACTTAGAATCTTAATAAGTCCAGGAAGGTTGATGGAAACAAAGCACTTTTTCAATAACTTAATATGAGAGGAAACAAGTCTTTGTGTGGAATGGATTTGGAATCTTAACAATTCCAGGAAGCTCGATGGAAACAAAGCGCGTTTTCACTAACTTAATATGAGAGGAAACAAGTCTTTGCATGGAATGAATTTGGAATCTTAACAATTCCAGGAAGCTCGATGGAAACAAAGCGCATTTTCTAAGAAACGACGGTTACTCATTTAAGCTTATAACTTGTCCACTTCATATAAATTCATAAAACATAATTACTACTAACTTAATTTTTATATTTTATAAATTTTTTGGTACAAATTATTTATTTATGTTAAAATTTAATTGCCTATAATTACATTTGAAACATTTATTTAATTTTATTATTATTATTATTATTATTATTTGTTTTGAATATGATGAGTGGCCCAGTGGAAAGGCCCACCCCCACTTGCTTCTCATTTGGGAAGGTTCAATCCTCACTTGATGTAGCAATTTTCTCACGTGTTTGTGGATAATCTTTTTTTTATTCTTGTCGACGTTGGGAATTAGCCGACGAGATTCTTTTGGCCCAAACTACGGTTTATGTTGAGAATAAAGTAAAAAACATAAAAGAGATAATAGAGAGGAGGAGAGGAAGAACACTAGACAAGATGTTTTTAAAGTGGTTCGGCCCAAAGTATTTTTGCCTACGTCCACTGTGAGTTTTACTATGTTTGTACAATAAGTGTACTCTTCCGAGAATATTGTCTTCTTTGTACAATAAGGATCCTCTCCTATTTATAGGGTGGAGAGGTGCTACAGTAATGTGCAATTATTTATCCTGTAATCATGAGTTACATTTAATGCGCGTCTTTAATGTGTCTGACATGTGTCAGACCAAGTGGGTTAAAATCTGTATTAGGCGGCTAATCAACGCGGATTAGTAAGATAGCCGTAATACATACTGTAATTGTTGACGGAAATGGTGTGGACGGCGCGAACGGCGTGACTTGTCGACTTTTATTCTGACAGTATCTAATCTACTCCGGGCGAGTTGAGTTAGTCAGTAGTTCGTCCGAGCGAGCTGAAACCAACGATTGTCTCTGATCATGTATCCTAGCTTCTCGACCTGGCGATCTTCTTGTCTGATGAGCGAAATGATGAGTAGGTGGAGTAATCGTTTTGCAATGTTACTGTTGGTGAGCTGAGTTATTCTGTATTTGGATGGTTTGTTGAGCTGACGAGCTATACTTTTGTCCCTGAGCAGGCTTTCTGACACGTTACCTGGTGGTCTGGGTGGCGAACTAAATGCTGATGGTTGATACGTTGAATCTTCAACGAGCTGTGCTTTAACCAAAATTGGTGATAGTTTCCCTTTTGATGGCACTGGGCTTTGCACCATTCTGGGCCTACCATTTTGGACCTTTTACCAGTCTTTTAAGGGTAACCCAAAAATATCCATAACAATTCTATAAATAGATTTCTGAGCCACTCATTGAATAGACTCTATCAATAGGTCTCGATAGATATCTGACCTTATGTTAGAAGTTATAATATTCCAATAAAAAAAAGAGAAACATTTGTTTTTATTATATATTCTAGAAATTTGTTTTTTTCTTTTTTGTCACGAATAATCTTTTCATGAATTGTTTTCATGAATCGTATATTTAAATGTTTGAGCTTAATTTTGCAATTTCTTTAATTATAAATTTAAAAGTTTAAAAGAAAGTGTGCACCACTTATACTTCATAACCTCATCAAAGTTCATAAATATTGTAGTGAGTGCAGTTTCACTCTTGTGTTATATTAAGTGACATGATAATTTATGTAAATCGACTATTTATACAATTTAACGTAATTCAAGTGAAAACCACACGGGTATTCAGTAAAGTGTAAAAGTTTTAAAAGCTTGGTCGTATTCAAACCTTTGAAGACTTCATAAAAATTGAAGGGTCCATAAAAAAGTACATGTAAATTCCATTTAAAATTTTTAAATTTCCATTTAAAATTTAAATTGTTTGTATATCAATCTTCGTTCAAAGGTTCTTCTTTTCAATTCACTACCTGACCTTCAGTCCTCATTATAAAACGATAAAGCATTTGTTAAGGTGTCCTCGTGTTTGTCACCGGGGACACCTTCCGGTGTTTAAATCAATAACTTTATCTCTCTAAACTTTGTTTGTCTCACTAAGCAAGCTTAACTCTAGAAAAAATGTACCCCAAATATATAAAATATTAAACCACATTTTATGTAAGGACAAACTCCCCCTTTCCACTTGTACCTGTGCATGCGGACACACTTAGACATTTGTCATGGACTCCAACCTATGCTTGTCACCTATCAAATGCATGTTAAACACTTGCTGCAATTCCACTAGGCAGCAAGACTTCGTAGGTTGTTAGACATGACCATGGTTCGGTTTGAACCGTCCGATTCGAATCGAATCGGATCAAATGAATCGGAACCATAACATAAAGTTCTGATTCCGGTTAAGAATCGGATCGGAACGCTACTGTAGTGGTTCAAATTTCGATTCCGGTTCTTCTATTATTAGAACCGGAACCGCCGGTTCAAAGAACCGGTGGAACCGGGATCGCTTTGAACCGACGGTTCCGATTCGATTCCGATTCTTTAAAAAAAAAAAAATTGAAAGTAACAAATGGTCAAAATTTTAAAAGTGACAAACAGTCACTTTTTTTTTTTTACATTTTGCCCCTCCTCTTAATTTCTTTTTTAACCCCTCCCTTTCTTCTATCTATAAATACCTCTCCCATTCTTAATTTCTTCTCACACCTGTATTCTCAATCGCAACTCTCTTTCTCTCCATTAATCTCAATTCTCTTTCAATTTCAACTTTTAGTTTCAATATTCTTTTAATTCTCAATCTTAATTTCCTTTAATTTGTTTTAATTATATCTATAAATTATAATTTTTAATTTATTGTTTGAAGTTTTAAATTCTTAATTTATTATTTTTAAATTTCAAAATCCTATTTTATTATTTTTAAATTTCAAATTGTCAATTTATAATATTTATAAATTTCAAATTTTCAATTTATAATATTTTTTTACTTATAAATTTTGATTTCAATTTATATTTTTAAATCTAAATTTTTAATTTATTAGTTATTACTTTTAAATATCAAATTTTCAATATATTAAAATCTATGTAATAAAAGATAAGAGAACTATGTGGGCTTTGATTCCTCTAAAATTTGAGAGAATTCGTAGGCAACTTAATTATGGTAATAAATTATGTGCAAGCCCAATGTTTTTATTTTTATTTTTATTAAATCAAAGTTCAAATAATTAAATTTCTTATTTCTTTTGTGTATAGATTTATTTTTTTAATATCAAAATATAGTTTAATATTAATTTTTAAATTTTATTTTTATTTAAAAAAAAAGTTCCGGAATCGGAACCAAAATCGTTATAGAACCGGAACCGAAACCAGAATCAGAACCATTACAGAACCGTCTGTTCCAAAACCGAACCGGAACCATTTTATCTCGGTTAAGGTTTCAATTCTAACTTTTTCATAACCGAAACCTTCGGTTTGGAACCAGAACCAGAATCGAACCAAACCGTAGTCATGTCTATAGGTTGTTGATCCCCTCATTTAAACGGATGATACTCATACTTCATGATTGCTGACACATGTGTTCTCTTTCTATTGGGCTAACATGTGTCTTTTCTATTGGGCTTATGTAGCACTCATCCACTACCCTTGAATTGACTTGACCTAAAACCATCTAGTTGGGTGGTGCGGGTTCCATTCGGGTTGTATCAGTTTGATTCCCAATAGACGCGACACATTAAACTCACATAATGATTGCAATTTAATTTATTGGTTCAACATTAACCCTAGAATTTTCTCTTTTTACGAGAAATGAAATCTTTTTGACGAATAGTATTTTCATATGAATAGTATTTCTATGAGAATAGTATTTTCGTGAAATAGTATTTTCATATGAATTGTATTTTTGAATGAATAGTAATTTTTGAAAAACGGATTCCGAAAATCATGAATAGTGATTTTTTTCGTGAATAGTATTTTTAATTAATAGTATTTTCGAGCGAATAATAAATTTCGAAAAGCGAACTTCACAAATTAAAAGTTTCGAAATTAATATTAGAGACTAAAGAAACTGATATAGATTGAAAATGAGTTTGTTTGAATAGGTTTTAAGTGAATCAAAATTTATTGGACGAAAATACCTTTTTTGGAGAATAATATGTATTAATAGTTTGAGCAAATTGCAATTTAGCTACCCAGTTTAAACGTATTTACAGGCGGAGCAACTGTTTCGCTTTTATTACAATTAACCTCATACCGTTAGTGGACTTTAGTTAGTTTTGATTGGTTTGGGGGTAAAATTGTCTTTTCATGTTTTATTATTAAAAAAAAATAAATTTTAAAAAATTTTAAATGTTTTATTATTTTAAAAAATAAATTTTAAAAACTTTAAAAATACTCTCTCTTTCTTTCTTCCCTCAGCCATTGGCCGTGTCTCTGTCTCTTCTTCTTCTTTTCTTCTTCTGCTTCTTCTTCTTCTCGAACCCTTCTTCTCTTCTTCTTCTTCTTGAACCCGATTTAGGTTCATCATCTTCTTCTGCTTCTTCTTTTTCTCGAACCCGATCTGGGTTCTGTTAAGGTAATATACCCTAAGAGCTTGTAATTTATAAATATTTAAATTAAATAATAAATAAAATATATTTATTTTATTCAATTAGATGTGCATTTATGAAATGATTGCTTCATACAAATATCATGTAACATCCATGGTTACTTATGTAGTCTCAAACTAAGTATATAAGTGTTATGTACAAGAGGATTTAGTTTGAGATCAGTAATCTAAAGAGTCCGTAGAAAGCAAACAAAGCTGGGTACTTTGCTTGTGGTAAATCTACACCTGCGGTCCATTTTGTATTTGATACGATGATCCTATCCGAGATCGTTCATGTGGTGACATGAAAATGGAGACACCTTATATAATAGAGATTATATATGATTGGACCATGATAAAATGAATTTCTTATTAATATCCGTTAAATAAAGAAATTCATATTTATCAACTAGATGATCATATGTGGATTGATCTTAATCCTAAGTGTTTTATGAACTCCTATTTGTTGAGTCATATCTTTTGATTTACATATGTAAGACTGTTATAGATTTACGATCAATAAGTTTCGTACTTTGAAGATGTGATTTAATAAGTGGTTGGGAATATTCTATATAATAGTGGAATCCACTCCTTCTTGCGAAAAGTAGATGAGTAGTTCTCTTAAGTGTTGATTCGGGTTTTGAACAATAAGAACGCTCGACTTTCTAATTGTAAATAAATGGAAAGATAAATTCATAAGTTGTTATGAATATATTGTTCATTAGAGAATTAATGGTACTTAACGGAATAAGAAATAATTAGAGAGGTATAATGGACTTTGATGACCTAGCTCTAATTATGAACTACTTGTGGAGGATCGAACCATATGAAATGATTAAATCAATGGACACTGAAAATTCAGATTGTATAAAACATTTATAATTTTGAGAGTGCAATCATAAGCTTTTAGTGAAGTAACTTTAAGGTTAATAATAGTGAATTATTTAATTAAAGAGTTTAATTAATAATTTCGATATTATTAGAGCTCAAATTATAGGTCCATTTGGTCCCCTTGCTAGCTCACAACCATATAAAGAAACAAAGAGAAGAATATAATTGAATTGTCCAATTATAAGTGTACATAGAATTTTATGAACACGTTCATGAATAATTTAAATAATTTGATTTTTTAAATATAAGTAATTATTTAAGTATTTGTAGAGGTTAAAAGTTTAACTTTAAATGGTATCATTAAATTATATATGATTTAGAATCATTTAAGTTAATGAAGAATCTTTTAATTAATGGAAATGGTAATTTAATTTAATTAGAATTAGATTCCATATTAAATTAGATTAAGGAAGTTTTAATTTAATAGGAATTAGATTTCATATTAAATTAAAAGTAAAGAGTTTTAAACCAATAAGAAATTTGATTCCATATTAGATTTGAATTAAGTTTTTCAATTTAATTAGGAAATTGTATTCCTTATTAAATTAGAAAACTCTAACTTACCATTATAAAAAGGTGTTTTTATATTGGTAACAAGAGAGAGAAAAAGAGAGAAATTTTTGGCTGCATGAACCAAAAACTTTCATTAATTAAAAAGATTTCGTGATATAATTCTTCGAGATTGTGCCTACACACAGTTTCTTTTGCGAAGAGTCATAGTAAGAAAGATCGGGTGGTGAAGAATTTACGAATTACAAGGGATCAATTCAATTTTCATGTAAGGTAAGATTTGATCTTATTAATTTAATTTTTGAATTGTTATTACTAGCATCGATCGAGCGTATTTTTATTTGAAAATTTTTTTAAAATACACGTTTCCGCATTAAATTCAAAAATCAATTTTTCCTTCAGGTTCATCATATGATGAACCCAGATCTGAGTTAGGTTCATCATATGATGAACCCAGATCTGGGTTCGGGATGAACCCAGAAATCTGGGTTCATCACGAACCAAGAATCTGGGTTCTTCACGGAATAAGAAATAATTAGAGAGGTGTAATGGATTTTGAGGACCTAGCTCTAATTATGAACTACTTGTGGATGATCGAACCATATGAAATGATTAAATCAATGGACACTGAAAATTCATATTGTATAAAACATCTATAATTTTGAGAGTGCAATCTTAAATTTTTAGTGGAGTAACTTTAAGGTTAATAATAGTGAATTATTTAATTAAAGAGTTTAATTAATAATTTCGATATTATTGGAGCTCAAATTATAGGTCCATTTGGTCCCCTTGCTAGCTCACAACCACATAAAGAAACAAAGGGAAGAATATAATTGGATTGTTCAATTATAAGTGTACATAGAATTTTATGAACACGTTCACGAATAATTTAAATAATTTGATTTTTTAAATATAAGTAATTATTTAATTATTTGTAGAGGTTAAAAGTTTAACTTTAAATGGTATCATTAAATTATATATGATTTAGAATCATTTAAGTTAATGAAGAATCTTTTAATTAATGGAAATGGTAATTTAATTTAATTGGAATTAGATTCCATATTAAATTTTAGATTAAGGAAGTTTTAATTTAATAGTAATTAGATTCCATATTAAATTAAAAGTAAAAAGTTTTAAACCAATAAGAAATTTGATTTCATATTGGATTTGAATTAAGTTTTTCAATTTAATTAGGAAATTGTATTCCTTATTAAATTAGAAAACTCTAACTTACCATTATAAAAAGGTGTTTTTATATTGGTAACAAGAGAGAAAAAAAGAGAGAAATTTTTGGCTACATGAACCAAAAACTTCCATTAATTAAAAAGATTTCGTGATATAATTCTTCGAGATTGTGCCCACACACAGTTTCTTTTGTGAAGAGTCATAGTAAGGAAGATCGGGTGGTGAAAAATTTATGAATCAAAAGGGATCAATTCAATTTTCATGCAAGGTAAGATTCGATCTTATTAATTTAATTATTGAATTGTTATTACTAGCATCGATCGAGAGTGTTTTTATAACCAAAAATTTTTAAAATACACGTTTCTGCATTAAATTCAAAAATCAATTTTTCCTTCAATTGGTATCAGAGCCCCGGTTGCGCTAGTTTAATAATTAATTCAATAATTAGTGAATATCATTTTGATTATGATTCTTTGTATGTCATAAGAGTAGGCACTAATTATTGATGTACATATTTTATTTTCATGTTTGATTAATTGAGTTTGCATGGATTGATCGTTAATTGTATGATTCTTTGGCTAATTTAATTTGATTAAATTTGTAAACCGCTTGTGACGATTTTTTCATTGTAAATTTATAGATATAGGTTTTTATATTTTCTGTAAATTGCTGAATTGGGCTGAAGTGTTGCTACGGAATTGGGCTGGAGTGTTGTTGCTGTTATGGATGATAATTACGGTTGAAATCTGGGCAGTCGCGACTGGTTTTGAACCAGTTGCCTTTGCGGTCAAATTACACTGGTTATGAACCAGAGTGTGCATTAGATGCACAAAGAAACAAATTTAAAAAAAAAAAAAAAAAGATACGCAAACAAACAAAACGCATATCAGATGTGCAAGCGAAAAAAAGAAAAAGAAAAAAAAAAATTTTGGTGTTTAAGCACCGACCAGGTCTGTGCATTTTGCACAGACCTGGTGGTTTTGTCTTGCACGCCCCATGTGCACGATGTATGGACACATTATGTGCATGCAATTTGCACATTATGTGAATGCAGTTTTGTGCCACTTGGCACATCATTAAAAAAAAAAAAAAAAGGGCTGCTTCCATGGGATTTTTTTTTTTTTTTTTTTTTTTTAAGTTTTGGGTTTATGTTTTGATTGTAAAATTATTAAAATTTATCCAATTGACTGAATAATTTTTCTTGGGTCCAAGAATCAAGAATTGGGCTTCTAGTCCAATCCATTTGATGGATGTTTTTTATTATTAAATTGGATTTAATTTTAAGTTTAATAAAACTCATGAAATCTTTGAAGATCTTGAAGACTACAAGTGAAGGCCAAGGAATGTCTTGGTTAATTTTTGTAATCTTGAAAAATTAGTTTTAGGTTGTTAAAGCCAAAAAACCCGGTCAATCACATGTTGTTTATTTAAATTATTTATCATGTGATGGTTGAATAATTTGTTGATAACATGTTCATGCATAAAATATGTCATATAGGATAGAGAGTGTCTACTCGTTACATTATAATATGACATATATACATGTATTATTATTTATTTTTTCTATTAAATAGTTTATTAGTTAAAGTATAGATAATAATATATTAAATACCAATTACATAATTTGTTAGGATTTTAGTTGAAAATCCTAGGTTAACAAATTAGAAATATATTATTAGTTTTAATGTGATTAAAAACCATATCTCAACAATTGGTATTCATAATGTGATTAGATTTTAAAAGTTAAAATTGGGTAATTCACATTGTTTTTAATATAATTTAATTAAAAATTTTAATTTATTTAGATTAGTGAACCAATTAGAAATATAGTTTTAATGTGATTAAAAGATATATTTCATATAATTGGCTTATAATGTGGATTAGATTTTAAAAGTT
Organism: Dimocarpus longan; assembly: GCA_022984855.1. Classification (NCBI taxonomy): domain Eukaryota; kingdom Viridiplantae; phylum Streptophyta; class Magnoliopsida; order Sapindales; family Sapindaceae; genus Dimocarpus; species Dimocarpus longan. The sequence goes on along the minus strand of CM041017.1, from coordinate 14,100,901 downwards.
AAAATTGGGTAATCTCACATTAAATCTAATTTTTATAATTAAAAAGTTCAGATTATCTAGATTAGATCTTTCAAAATAAATTATTTTTTTAAGAGTTAAAAATCTGGTAATTTATTAGGTGTTAATAGGATGTTGATTCTAGTAACACACTAATTCCTAGTAACTTAGATTATATTTATTAGTCGTTAGTAATATAAGATAATGACTAGGAATAATATGTAGAAAACCCTAATCCTAAAATAATGAGTGGGAGAGGGATATATGATAATATATTCCACAGTCTCCATCATTAGTTCAACACCATGAGACTTGAATGGCATCTCGAGATGGCTTTGTTTTCGTCCCCCTAAGGGTGGTGTCCATTTGGGTCAATATCAAGGTTGACTTCCTAAAGGATAGGATTTCTGGATGTATTTTAGGATTGACCTACCCTAAGGCTGGCAATTCTCAAGTTAAGTCCGAGAGATCTGAAATGATGGGTTACACTAATAAATGAATTAATTAATTAGTAATTTAATTCTTTGACCGAAATAAGCGGTAGTCAGATTATATAGGAATAAGAGTTATTCTGTTATATTATTTGACTGAGATTTTCTTAATTTAACATACAAATATTTGACCTACCCTAAGGTGGCATTTATTTGTAGTATGTTAGATTATCGTGGCATAGTAATTCTATTTAGGGTATTTCTGATTCATTATTCGTCAATTATGCATCATGTTTAATTTTATGCCAAAATTTATTGATATTCATATGAATGCAATTTTGAATAAAATATTTTGTTTATTTATTTCAGCAATGCCATCACCTTTAATTACTATACTTGCCAATGATAAATTGAACGAGGATAACTATGTTAAATGAAAAAATAACATGAACGCCATTTTGGTCTGTGAGGACCTAAAGTTTGTCCTGACAGAGGAACGTCCTCCTGTGCCACCAGCAAATGCTACGCATAATGTACGCGAAACCCACCAAAATTGGGTTAAGGCTAATGAAAAGGCTCGTTGCTACCTGTTAGCAGGAATGTCCGATGTGCTTGCTAAGAAGCATGAAACAATGGTAACAACATCTGAGATGATGTTGTCATTACAAGGGATGTTTGGGCAACCTTCTGAGCAGCAGCGACACGAAGCTGTTTGTGCTGCTATGACTGCTAAGATGAAGGAAAGGACATCAGTTCGAGAGCATGTCTTGAAAATGATGACCTATTTTAACACAGCCGAAACTCATGGTGGGGTGATTGATGAGCCTAGCCAAGTAAGCATGATACTGTAAACTCTTCCAAAGAGTTTTATGCAGTTCAAGAGTAATTATGTTATGAACAAACTACAATATAATATTACTCAATTGCTTAATGAACTAACAACTTATGAGTCCATGAATAAGGACAAGACTAAGTCTGGTGAAGCAAATGTTACTGAAACATCCATCTCTAATAAGAATAAGAGGAAAAGGACCATCAGTAAGGCTAAGGCAAAGCCCAAGAAGCAGGCTACCAAAAGGAAGAAGCAGAAAGGCTCTAAGACTTCCAAACCCAAAGGAAAATATTTTCATTGTGATGTGGAAGGGCATTGGAAGAGGAACTGTCCAAAGTACCTCGAAGAGCTCAAGAACAAAAAGAAAATGAAAGGTAAATTTGATTTACTCGTCATTGAATCTTTTTTAGTGGAGAATGATATATTCACTTGGATAATTGATTCGGGAGCCACTAATCATGTTTGCTCTTCTTTACAGTTGATTGATTCTTGGAGGGAGCTTGATGAGGGCGAGTTCACCATGCGAGTTAGCACTGGGGATGTCGTTTCAGCTAGAGCAGTAGGAGAAGTTAGACTTCAATTTTCAAATAGTTGTTTTATTGTTTTAAATAATGTACATTATATTCTGAATTTTAGAAGAAATTTGATTTCAGTTTCTAGATTGTTGGAACATAATTATTCAATTTCTTTTAGTAATAAAGATGTTATTATTTCTAGAAATGGGTTGAATATTTTTTCTGGAATATTAGAAAACAACATATACATGTTAAGGTCGTTAACACGTAATTCACTGTTCAATACTGAATTGTTTAAAGTTGAAAAACCAAAAGCAAAACGATAAAAGATTTCTCCTAATAATGATACCCATTTTTGGCATCTAAGACTTGGACACATTAATCTTGACAGAATAGATAGACTAGTAAAGAGCGGAACTTTAAGAGAGTTAAAGATCGGCACTTTACCAGTTTGCGAATCCTGTTTAGAAGGTAAAATGACTAAGAGACCTTTTAAGACAAAAGGTAATAGAGCCAAAGAACCACTAGAGCTTATACATTCGGACGTTTGTGGTCCAATGAATGTTAAAGCTAGAGGTGGTTATGAATATTTCGTCACTTTCATTAACGACTATTCAAGATATGGGTATGTTTATCTAATGCAACAGAAGTCTGAAACTTTTGAAAAGTTCAAAGAATTTAGAGCTGAAGTTGAAAATCAATTAGGTAAAACATTAAAAGCTCTACGATCAGATCGTGGAGGAGAGTACCTTGATACAGAGTTCAAAGATTACTTGATTGAGAATGAGATTATATCCCAACTCACAGCTCCTGGAATACCACAGTAGAATGGTGTTACAGAGAGGAGAAATCGAACCCTGTAGGATATGATGAGAGCTATGATTAGTTTTTCATCTTTACCTAGTTCTTTCTGGGGATATGCACTGCAAACTGCAGTATATATCCTGAATGTAGTTCCTTCCAAGTCTGTTCCTAAAACACCTTTAGAGTTGTGGAATGATCGCAAAGCTAGTTTGCAACATTTTCGCATATAGGGGTGTCCAGCACATGTGCTGAAAAATAAGACTAGGAAGCTAAAACCACGTTCACAAGTTTGCTTATTTGTAGGCTACTCTAGAGAAACTAGAGGCGGATTCTTTTATGATCCTCAAGATAACAAAGTAATTGTATCGACAAATGCTACGTTTCTTGAAGATAATTACATAAAAGAACACAAACCTCGAAGTAAGGTTGTACTTGAGGAGTTATTACCTGGTTCAACTAGTATTCAATTAACAACAGTTATTGAGAATAACATAGTTAAGACCACATCTGAACATCAAACAGACTTCCATCAGAATCATCTACCATTTCGTCGTAATGGAAGGGTTATTAGACTACTAGTCCGTTACAGAGAAATTAGAGAAGCACAAATTGCTATCTCCAATGAGTGTATAGATGATCCATTGACATATCATAATGCAATGGAAGATTCTGATAATGAAGAATGGCTTAAAGTTATGAATCTCGAGATGGAGTCTATGTACTCAAACTTAGTCTGGGAACTTGTGGATCAACCAGATGGGGTAAAACCCATAGGTTACAAATGGATCTACAAGAGAAAGAGATGAGTGGATGGGAAGGTGGAGACCTTCAAAGCTAGGCTATTGGCAAAGGGGTATACTCAGAAAGAGGGAGTTGACTATAAAGAAACTTTCTCGCCAGTAGCCATGCTTAAGTCCATTCGTATTCTTCTATCCATAACTGCATGTCTTGACTATAAGATATGACAAATGGATGTCAAGACTGCATTCTTGAATGACAATCTTGATGAAATCATTTATATGATGCAACCAGAGGGATTCGTAATTCAAGGTCAATAGCAAAAGGTTTGCAAGTTGCAAAGGTCCATTTATGGGCTTAAGCAAGCTTCTCGATCTTGGAATATTAGATTTGATACATCGATAAACTCTTATGGTTTTGAGCAAAATGTTGATGAACTTTGTGTATACAAGCGTATCATCGATAAGAAAGTTGTTTTTCTCGTTCTTTACGTAGACGATATCCTACTCATTGGGAATGATGTTGGAGCATTATCTGATGTAAAGAACTGGTTTGCTAACCAATTCCAAATGAAAGATTTGGGAGAGACTAGTTAGGTTCTTGAGATCCAAATTATATGAGATCGTAAGAACAGACTGTTAGCATTGTCTCAAGCATCGTACATTGATAAAATCTTTGTACGCTTTGAGATGTAGAATTCCAAGAAATGTTATTTACTTTCTCGGCATAGAGTTCACTTGTCTAAGGAATAATGTCCTAAGACACCTCAAGAGATTGAGGATATGAGACGAATTCCCTATGCCTCTGCAGTAGGCAGTCTCATGTATGCTATGTTATGCACGAGACCTGATATATGTTATTCAGTGGGAGTAGTCAGTCATTATCAATCTAACCCAGGATTGGATCATTGGGTGGCAGTAAAATGTATTCTCAAATATCTTCGGAGAACAAGAAATTATATGCTTGTGTATTCTGGCGAGAATTTGATTTCAACAGGATATACAGATTCTGATTTTCAATCAGACAAGGATTCTTGAAAATTCACATCTGGGTCGGTATTCACCCTAGGTGGTGGAGCTATAGTATGGATAAGTGTTAAGCAATCTTGCATCGCTGACTTCACCATGGAAGCTGAATATGTAGCAGCTAAGGAAGCAGTTTGGCTTCGTAAGTTCTTGACAGATTTGGAAGTTATTCCGAATATGGATGGGCCAATCACACTTTATTGTGATAATAGTGGTGTAGTGGTTAATTCTAAAGAACCAAGAGGTCACAAAAGAGGAAAGCATATAGAAAGAAAGTATCATCTCATTAGAGAGATAGTACATAGAGGAAATGTGTCGGTGATGAAGATAGCATCACAAGACAACCATGCTAATCCATTTACAAAGACCTTAACAGCTAAAGTATTTGAAGGTCATCTAGAGGGTCTAGGATTACAAGACATGTCTCATCTGCTCTAAGGGCAAGTGGGAGATTGTTAAGGTAATGTGCCATAAGAGCTTGTAATTTGTAAATATTTAAATTAAATAATAAATAAAATATATTTATTTTATTCAATTAGATGTGCATTTATGAAATGATTGCTTCATACAAATATCATGTAATATCCATGGTTACTTATGTAGTCTCAAACTAAGTATATAAGTGTTATGTACAAGAGGATTTAGTTTGAGATCAGTAATCTAAAGAGTCCGTAGAAAGCAAACAAAGCTGGGTACTTTGCTTGTGGTAAATCTACAACTGCGGTCCATTTTGTATTTGATACGATGATCCTATCCGAGATCGTTCATGTGGTGACATGAAAATGGAGGCACCTTATATAATAGAGATTATATATGACTGGACCATGATAAAATGAATTTCTTATTAATATCCGTTAAACAAAGAAATTCATATTTATCAACTAGATGGTTATATATGGATTGATCTTAATCCTGAGTGTTTTATGAACTTCTATTTGTTGAGTCATATCTTTTGATTTACATGGATGAGACTGTTATAGATTTACGATCAATAAGTTTCGTACTTTGAAGATGTGATTTAATAAGTGGTTGGAAACATTCTACATAATAGTGGAATCCACTCCTTCTTACGAGAAATAGATGAGTAGTTCTCTTAAGTGTTGATTCGGGTTTTGAACAATAAGAGCACTCGACTTTCTAATTGTAAATAAATAAAAAGATAAATTCATAAGTTGTTATGAATATATTGTTCATTAGAGAATTAATGGTACTTAACGGAATAAGAAATAATTAGAGAGGTATAATGGATTTTGATGACCTAGCTCTAATTATGAACTACTTGTGGAGGATCGAACCATATGAAATGATTAAATCAATGGACACTGAAAATTCATATTGTATAAAACATCTATAATTTTGAGAGTGCAATCTTAAGTTTTTAGTGGAGTAACTTTAAAATTAATAATAGTGAATTATTTAATTAAAGAGTTTAATTAATAATTTTGATATTATTGGAGCTCAAATTATAGGTCCATTTGGTCCCCTTGCTAGCTCACAACCATATAAAAAAACAAAGGGAAGAATATAATTGGATTGTCCAATTATAAGTGTACATAGAATTTTATGAACACGTTCACGAATAATTTAAATAATTTGATTTTTTAAATATAAGTAATTATTTAATTATTTGTAGAGGTTAAAAGTTTAACTTTAAATGGTATCATTAAATTATATATGATTTAGAATCATTTAAGTTAATGAAGAATCTTTTAATTAATGAAAATGGTAATTTAATTTAATTGGAATTAGATTTCATATTAAATTTTAGATTAAGGAAGTTTTAATTTAATAGGAATTAGATTCCATATTAAATTAAAAGTAAAGAGTTTTAAACCAATAAAAAATTTGATTCCATATTGGATTTGAATTAAGTTTTTTAATTTAATTAGGAAATTGTATTCTTTATTAAATTAGAAAACTCTAACTTACCATTATAAAAAGGTGTTTTTATATTGGTAACAAGAGAGAAAAAAAGAGAGAAATTTTTGGCTACATGAACCAAAAACTTCCATTAATTAAAAAGATTTCGTGATATAATTCTTCGAGATTGTGCCCACACACAGTTTCTTTTGTGAAGAGTCATAGCAAGGAAGATCGGCTGGTGAAGAATTTGTGAATCAAAAGGAATCAATTCAATTTTCATGCAAGGTAAAATTCGATCTTATTAATTTAATTATTGAATTGTTATTACTAGCATTGATCGAGCGTGTTTTTATTTGAAAATTTTTTTAAAATACACGTTTCCGCATTAAATTCAAAAATCAATTTTTCCTTCAGGTTCATCATATGATGAACCCAGATCTTTATTCAATTTGAGTTCCTAGTGAACCCAGAATCTGGGTTATCGTGAACCCAGATCTGGGTTCGATAATAAACTTGAAGTTGATTTCTGTTTTTTTTTTCTCTAGTTTGATTGACAGTTTTGTGGGTGATTGTGAGGTTTATTTCAGTGATGATGTTGGGTTTGATGGTTTTGTTGGAGATTGATTATGTTAAGCTTAATTGATTATGTTTGAGGTCATTTTTTAGGTTTTCAGGAGTGGATTAATGATGTTGGGTGATTGTTGATGATGTTTAAGACCATTTTTTGGATGTTTGGGATCATTTCTGGAAACCCAAACAAAATCTGGGTTTCCAGTTGGGTTTATTGGAAACCCAAAATCTGGGTTTCTAGTTCTGAAAACCCAAATTCTGATGGCAACCCAAAATTTGGTTTCCAGATTCTTAAAAAAAAAAACTTCAACAGATCAGCAACTGCACAGAAATTTTAACAGGCATAGAAATTTTAAAGATTTTTCAATTTTTTACTCGGTCAATTCGGTCTAACTCCAACAATCAAGGGTATTTTCGTCTTTTACTCATTTTACACTATTTTCAGTTACATATAACGGAAATCTGCTAACGGGAGGGGGTAAATTATAATTATATCAAAACAATTGCTCCGCCTGTAAAAGCGTTTCAACTGGGTAGTTTTTTTATAATTTGCAATAATAGTTTTACCCCCATTTGAATTTTTTTTTTAAAACATACAATTGAAAGGTCTTATATCTAATTAGAGTATTACATGGTCAATCTGATGATTGAATGACCATGAAATATTTTTTAAATTTATTTAGGTATGAATGAGAACTTAATCATTAAAGGGTAAAGTAGATATTTTCAAATTTAAGTACACATGGATTATTTATAAGGTCTCAATTTAACTGGATCCAAGAGATTAATTGAAATTCAATTTATTGTTATTAATTTGGTTCGGTTCAAGTTTTAAAAATATAGAAGTTTGTGAATAAATATCTCATTGGAGGATAATTTTGAAAGAAATCAAGAAAGTTACATTAAAAAGAAAAATGTCATAGGGGTTAAAATGAAAAATTACATATGTTGCAAAAAAATTAAAGACAGTGGTATTTTTTTTTTTATTCATAATAATAATCATAATAAATATAATAATTATTATATTAGATGGTGGGGTCCATTGAAATAAAAATAATATATATTTATATATTAGTGGTGGGATCCATTTGAGAAAAAAAAAAAAGAATATTTAGGAGAAGCCAAGAAGAGAAAGAGAGGAAGAAAAATGAGAAGAAAAAAAAAAAAATTTTTACGTATCCGATTTATCCAAATAAATAAGTTTCTTTTTAATAGGATTTTGATTTCAGAATAGTAGTTTATTTTCTATAAGTTTTAAATTCAATTTTATATGATTTTAAGGTATATCCAAGATGATGAGAAAATCAAAGAAAAACTCGTTTTATATCCAAAAATAAATAAAGAAATTATATGAGTGGATTGTTTTATTTTTAATTAAATTGATTGAGTTATGGTTATTTATATTTCAAATTTTATTAATTATTTCAAATAAATAAATTTGTTGATTTAATTGATTTTATAGATTATAAATTATGTTTTACGATTGAAATAAAAGTTATTACGGATTAGTACAAGAAATTCCAAAAAGAATTTTATGTTTTCTGTTTGAGTTATTATTAGAAGGATTTCAGAATGTTTTTGTAACACTCTCCACCCGATTCTCATCATAATAAAACCGAGTCGAAGAATGTTACCTTAATCTATTTATTCATTTTGGTTATACATGAATGTACCATTATTTAAAAAAATTTCGACAGAGTTTTCTCTTACTTTTCTGAAAACCCAGAATTTAAAAACCTATAATAAAAAAAATAACACTTTTAAAATTTTCTTTTCTTGACTTCCAATTTCGGATCCTTCATCCGACTCTAAAATCACAACTACACAAACATTTATAAATACAATATTTAATAAAAATTATATTAATAAAAGTAGTTGCCAATTAAAAAAAAAAGTAATAAATTTATTTATAAAATCACTTTACAATATCAAAATCTTTTTTATTATTTATATACATTATTATTTACAAAATATTATGAATACATATTTGTGTATAAGTATACATATGTATCAATATACGTTAACAAAACTACATAATGCTTAAAAGAATACTGACCAAAAAGTGGAGAGATGTGACTCGCGACAATTACTACAGATATCTTCTCTTTAATGTTTATCTACAATGCCCAAACCTCAACCATACGCGTGAAAATTTCAACGTGCTATGTATTTCTACTTAGTGGATGTACACTTTATTTAAAAGTTACAAAACTTTATTATACAACACATAAACTCACACTTTCAATATTTTTCAGATTTCAGAATATAACATAATAAAAATTGAATAACTGGTGAAACTTAAAAAAAAAAAATCAATCTTAACAACCATTCTTAAACTTTGTATCAAAATTCACTAATTAATCAATTTACGAACAATTGCACATACAAAATACGTAAAAATATTTCTTTCCATTTACACTCACACGATTTTCACCATATATTAATATTTCTCAAAATACAAATCGTAAATTAATATTTCATAAATTTTTAAACTTTTACAAATAAATTATAAATAGCTCAAATTACAAATTAATGTCCATATAAAACATAATAATTATAATTTTTAACCATATCAACATGGTTTTTTTTTTTTTTATATTTTCAGCGTCCTTCGTAAACACTGACACTATACCATGGACTAGCAAACAGGTCTTCTGGCATCCGCCACTCGGTGGCTACCAGCCAGAATAAACGGCATCTCCGGCATCGGCCACTCGGTAACTACCCACAGGGTTGCATATCACAATCAGTTTTGACTTTATGACCGAACACCTAGTACCTCTCATAATCCATTCGTTAAAAGTTATGTATCGGTGTAACGGCGCAATACTACTAATCTATTTCATTGGTATGACAACTACCAATCCCCACCTACTAATATTCAGGTTTACTCGGACCCTTATAAGTTTCATTTATTACTCACAAATTTAACAATTTCCGTTTCCGAATAAAATTTTCGTTAATAACAAAACCTACTAGAATTTTAATCATCCTTTTTCCATGTTTCATCAAAATATCAAATATACATCATAAAACATCATAAAACATCATTTTTCATTCAATTATTCATCAAAATTGGGCCAATAACACATTGCCCTTTACCTTACTAGTACACGGTCAAGTCCCTAAACTTGTCCATTTCTTTCCGTTTCCATTCGAAAGTCATTAAAATCATACACAAACAATATTAAATCACAAATTGTTAAAAATAATTTTACAAAACCCTTTATTTCCATAATATTAAATAATATTTTCCTCAAAATATAAGCAGTTATTATTTCTCACAACATAATATAATTATAAATATGCAATAATTTATAATCTATAAAATTACTTTACTAAATAAATAATTTATTTCCAATATATAATTAAAATTGAAATATACGTAAACATATTGAAAATCTCATTTTATTCATTCTCAAATCTTAAATAATTTTATATGCAAAATTGTATAACTAGATTTCTAAATATAAACATAATTATCACAATACATATTCTATAATCAAATCATAATACATAATAAATAAATTAAGAAACTAATTAAATACTTTTCTTCTAGTAATACTTAAATAAATAAAATCTGAAATATATATAAATTTTATTTCAATCGTAAAACATAATTTATAACCTATAAAGTCAACTAACTTAACAATTTATTTACTTGAAATAAATAATAAAATTTGAAATATAAATAAATATAACTTAATCATTTTAATTAAAAATAAAACTATCCGCTCACCTAATTCATTTACTTATTTCTAGATCTAAAACGCATTCTCCATTGATTTTCTCACTATCCTGAATCCAGCTTATCTGGGTAAATTGGACCCAAAATTATTTTCTTTTCTTTTTTCTTCCTTCCTCCTTCTCGACATTCTTCTCTCTCTCTCTCTCTCTCTCTCTCTCTCTCTCTCTCTCTCTCTCTCTCTCTCTCTCTCTCTCTCTCTCTCTCTCTCTCTCTCTCTCTTTTCTTCTTTCATTTTTGTTTCACTACCTCATTTTTTTTTATTTCCAATGAGTCCCACCACTAATATATATATTATTATTTTCATGGTGACCTCTTTTGATTTATATATATATATATAAATTTTTATTTATACCTGTTGACGTGAGAAATTAGTCAACGAGATTCTTGAAGCCCAAAATTGCAAATCAATAAAAAATAGAACAAAAACAAGAGAACAGAGGCAAAGAGGAAGAGATTAGACGCAGATTTTACATGGTTCGCCCAAGAGGAAGATCTACGTCCACGACGCCAACTCCGGTTAGGGGCGACAGTCACTGTTATTACTATATTTTATAGATACAAAGAGAGAGAGAAGAGAGAAAGTAGAAAAAATCATCCCCATTTACTATGATTTTGCTCCTATTTATAGAGAGGGGGATGTGCTACAGTAATAGGAAAGCATTAAATGCATGTTACAAATTTCAAAGTCTTCTGTGAAAAAGTCTGAATCTTCTGACACCACCTACGCTGTAGTGGTTGAGTAAATCACGCTGCCACTGATCTGGAATGGTTGGTCGTGCACGTCACGTTATCGCGCGAGTTGGAGCTGCTCTGGGCGACCTGGAGCTCATCCAAAACGAGCTCACAAGGTCGTTTTGGACGAGCTGATGAGCTGATGCCTGGGAGTTGGGAGCTGAGAGCTAGTGCCTGCGAGCTGGGAGTCTTAGGAGCTGAGCGTCATGGGAGCTAAGAGCTGGGAGCTGAGCGTCCTGGGTTTAGAGTTGGGAGCTGAGCGTCCTGGGAGCTAAGAGTTGGGAGCTGAGCTCCACTTCTTGGGAGCTGAGAGTTGGGAGCTGAGAGCTGGGAGCTGAGCATCATAGGAGCTAAGAGCTGGTGAAGGAACTTACGGGAAGAACTAGAGGAGCTCACGGGAGGAGTTGGTGAGCTGCTAGAGTAGCTCACGCTAACTGGTTGGGCTTCTGCCTGTTAGGCTGATTCATTGGATCATATTTGTTGGGTCTTTGAGCTTTTACCAGCACATTTGATGCAGCCCAAAAATACACACAACAATACCCTTATGACAATTTTTCTTTTAACCCAACTTTTTTAATTTCTTTTAAAAATATTCTCTAATCGGATATTTATCCACAAACTACTGTACTTCTAAAACAAAAGCCGGACTAAATTAATAACAATAAATTGAATTTCAATTAATCTCTTAAGTCTAGTTAGATTGAGGCCTTACAATTCATCATCCTTTATAAAATTTCATCCTCGAAATTTAGAAACCATCTGTGGGGTCCCTTTCCGAGATGTCCCACCTATTCTAAGTATTGTTCCCACCACGGGGAAGGGACCCCACACCATCTCATCTCAAAATATCTTACTCTAAAGTCATTGTTTTCATTTAATCATCAATTACCATAATAATTCTATTCTAAATAGATCTCCAATTTTTTTTTTTACATACACAAGATCGTATATTCTACACTATAACAATTCACACCTCTATAAATCATCATTAACCAAAACTCTCCAATAATCATAATGGTACCTTTATAGAATATTTTATAACTTTTTTTATATATAATATCCAAAACCATAACAATTAACACCTAAACAAAATTCTTCAATTAGGATCCTTAACAACAATCACACTCGTATTATTTTGAACAATCACACCTGTAACTATTCTGAATAATAACTATTTATAATATTCTAAAAAATAATTCTTTTCCTTTTTATCACTTCCAATAATATACAAAACTTAATAAATCATTCCCTATAACTCTTATGCCACATATTGCTTTTCTATGATTGATTGTCCCACATGTCTATCATTTCTTTGTCTCTTTTGATTTGACTTTTCCAGAATGCTCAGATTCAATTTTTTCGGAACTTTTTTGAAATCATTTCAAAATTTATCGGGGCCTATATTCGGACTTCCTACACACTCATAGTAACCTTGGTCACCCTTAAAAGTCATTCCATACTCATTTTTAGCTCTCCGTAATTCACTAAATTACCCTTAGCGATTTTCAGATTGATTCCATTTCAATCCAAATCTCCTTCGAAAGTGCTGTTTGAGTTTCTAAAATACTTATTGAGCATTTTCATACTTATTTTGATACTTCTCTAAATTTTTGAATTTTTCGAAAATCCCTCCGAATTTTTGATCGAATCTGAAAACTATTCAATTTTATCTCAAATTGACTCGTTCTTGCTTCGTTTTAGTTTTTATTAACTCTAATTCCTATTCCGAGACTTGTGATATTTAGAGTCCATTTTTTAAAAATCGCTATTCATGAGGACTGTTTCCGTTCGAAAATACTATTAATAAAAAATTTCACTTTTAATAACTTTTGGGATCCCTTTTTCAAAAATCACTATTCACTCATTATTATTCATCAAAAAATACTATTTATCCGAAAAATACTATTCATCCATGTTAACGTCCGGATTTGGATCCTTAGTTAACGAGATTCGTTTTGGGTCCAAGCTGCAGTTTCGGCTAATTAGTATAGTACATGCAAAGCAAAAAGGAATAAGAAGAAAATATCAGAGGCGAGGAGCAGAAACACAAGAAGATTTTAGAGTGGTTCGGCCCAAAAAGTTGTCTACATCCACTGTTCACTCTCTCGCTATTTCTACAGAATAACAGCACTCAGAAGATTTTTTTTTTGTTACAATGAAAATCATCCCCTATTTATAGAGAAAGGAGATGTGCTACAGTAAAACAGAATAAGACAAAAGCGTACAGTAAACTGAAAACATAATAATGGGCCGCATTTAATGCGCCGGGATTTCATTTAATGCGGCTGACAGTGCATTAAATGCTGTCGAATTTACATTTAATGCGGCCGAATCCGTCACTTCTGAGCTCTTCCCGAGCGAGATTTCAGGTGGCTGATCTGCACGGGTCATGAGTGGCTACCGAAATCTTGGCTGTAGCCTCTGGCGAAAATGGCGTGCATAGCACGTTTGGAGAGCTGTATTCTGCATGGCTCCTTTGACTTCTGTTGACTCGCGATTCTGAGGAGCATGACTAAGATGGACTTTTCAGCAGACAAAATATTAAGTTTAACTGGCGAACAGATTAGCTTCTGATGAACCGGACATCTGGAGAGTTGGGAAGGTAGATCATGAATTAATACTTCCGCGACTAGTTATGATAATAGGCAGGCAATCTATCTCACAGATGAGCGGGTACGCGGGTGTGCTCAGAAATCGCCGGGTTAGGCGGATAATCTTGGACGAACAAATCCGGATGAAACAAGTTTGACGGTCGTCTCCTTTGGCGGATAGCTTAAACGAACAGAATCGGTAAACAGATTCAGCGAACAGGCTGAGCGATCAGAACCAGCGGACAGGTCGAGCGATCAGAACCAGCGGACAGGCTGAGCGATCAGAACCAGCGGACAGGCCGAGCAATCAGAACCAGCGGACAGCCTATCAATTACCTATCCACGAATAGACTGATGATCATAAAAGAGGCTTGGGACATGCTGAAAAATGGGGAGTAGGTCTGACGAATGGGCCCTTTGACAGGAAGATGGACTGGAAGAAGGGCGGGTTATTGAGCCTTTGAGCCATTGGGCTTGCACTGTAGATCTCTTTGGGTCCGAATGATCTGATCCTTAAATTACACTTAACATTAAGCCCCCTAGCTCTTGGTGCTTTATTGAGGACCAGGAGCTACAAATTCTTTGAGCGAGCAGATGAGGCGGGAACAGTTACGATACCTTTTAAACTCCACTTTATTGCTAGGCCACGTGGAGCTCCCCCATACAACGGTTACAAGTCACATCACACACCGTATGCATTTAATGCACGTCTCTCAACTGACATGCTACATGATGACAAAATCCCGGGAATCGCGTCATACCTTCAGATTAGGGGCGGTTACACAGCTGTCTCGATCTAACGGTTAGGGCTTAACTGTTTTATAAGGAAGGCGATGCTCCATTTTCTTCTTCTTCCGGCATTTTCAAAAAACCAGAGACTCCTTTGCTGCTTGCTTTTTCTTTCGATTTCACACTTCCCTATTCACCAATCTTCGACCGAAGTCACCGGTAACCGCTACATTCAAGTTAAAGTTCTCTCTCTCTCTCTTTTCTTTTTTTTTACATGGCATTCTTTTTCAAAGAGCCTGGGCTGGCGTTGGCGGGAAGTTTCTGTTCTGCCTCCGGTCCGGCCAGGCCTGAAGTACCTGTGAATCAGTTATACCTACTCTTCTCCCTTCTTCTTCTTTCTTCCATTTTAGCTTGGGGAAGGGATTTATGAAGTGAGGCCTTCCTTGCTCCTTGCTGGTTTCCTAGGCGCACGACTTGACGCGTAGGGATAGTATATTTAGGTTCTCTTTGTTTCTTGGGTCTGTTTGGCTATCAGCGGCCTAACTAGCTGTTTCTTTTGTAGATGTCAAGTCGTGGACACCGATATCAGCAAGTCATGTCTAGCGAAGAGGGCTCTGAGGAGGGTTCTTCTCAACAAGGCAGAGATTCTTCGAGCGCAACCACCCAGGACAGCGGGGATGCACCGAGTTTCTCTAGGACAGAGGAAGCTCTTGCTCGCGAATCCTTTTACCAACATGATTCTTCCATCACCTTCGAGGAGCTTAAGACCGTAGCTGAAATGTACGATTTTCCTTCTGGGTGTCGCGTCATGGTCCCCGCTCACCTTGATCACGCGGCTTCTCCTCCTGAAGGGTTCACAGCGATCAACCGTCAACATGTGAACCTAGGGTTTAGGTTTCCAGTCCCCCAATACTTGATTGACCTGCTGAATGACTTAGAAATGGCTCTCTTCCAGCTTACACCGAACTCTTATGCTCAAGTGACCACTTTGGCCTATATATTTCTCAAGAATGGCCTTCCGCCACTGACCCCGAATATAATCCAAAGTCTTTTCTTCTTCAAATCTACCACCAGCCCTAGAGCCAAAAAACGGGACGACATTTACTATATGACTGCTCACAATTTCCCCTACAAAACGTTTCTGCCACAGAAGGTTGGCAAGTCAAACGTAGGAGATTATAAATCCCGTTGGTTTTACGTGTCATGTCTATCTTTGCTGAAACTTGTCAATTTTGCCTTCACCTTTAATCCTGGTGAGCATGTCGTTGCTCGTTACTCTTGCATACATGTATACATCATCGCTTCTTATTATTACTGACATTCTTCCCTTCATGCACAGCTGTTAACAAGGGTTCAGTTAGTCTCTCGGACGAGGAAACAAAGGCACTCAATAGGTTTTCTGAGGTGAAGGATTCCGAGGATGATTATTTCCCAACGAGCTTTTTCTTGGAGAAGTACGGGCTCGCACCTAGAACCGGGACCAAGCCTCTAAAATTGGCCTTGGACGTCGGAGTACGAAAGGGTCGGGAGGTCCGATATGTTTTTGCTGGACCTGACAAGGGTACCTCTACCCCAGCCCCAAAGAAGCCCAAAACTATGGTGAACCTTGAGATGCATTCTCCCCCATCTTCGCCAGTGGTCGAGACGGAGGGACCTAAAGTAGAGATAACGGGTTCAAAGGAGGCCCCAACACAGGCAAAAGATCCATCAGATACAATGGTCGCCCCGTCTGCTAAAAGACCATCAATGAAATATAAGACTGTGGGGAGAAAGATCGTGAAGAACATACCCCCACCAAAGGATGCCGTTGGGAAAGGAGTCTCAGTTCCTGGAGGTGAGTCAACTAGGCCCTCAGGGGCCGGAGATAGGGGAGAGGAGGCCATGGAGCCTCCTGCCAAACGTCTGAGGTCCAATGGTAAAGCGCCCATGACAGGAGGGGCTGGTGAAGGAGAGGCCCACGAGGCTGATGCAGGTGAATACTTCGATGACCTGTTGGATCAGCTACCAGAGTTACTAGGACCCAACAAGCCAGACATCTATCAGAAACATGTTCGCGGCGACCAGCTGATCACCTATGCCGCTCGCTACAACGTGCTGGTAGACCTTGTTCTTTACCTTATGATTATGTATCATGTTCATATCCATTGCTAATACATTTTCTTTTCAGGCTTCATTAGCTATGATGAAAATGCGTCAAGACTTCTCCGACTTGGTAGGAGAGAAAGCCTCACTTGAGGAGACGAACAGGAAGCTGGAGGCAGAGAACAAGAAACTCAGAGAGGAATCCGAAGCTGTCAAGAAAACTATTCATAAACTCGAGCAGAAACTTAAAACCGCTCACGGGCTCGAGCAGAAACTCAAGGATGCGGAGGAATCCTTAGAGAACGAGAAAAAGCTTCGAAATATCATTGCCTCCTCACTCAAAGAGGCCACCGAAGACGTAGACACGGTTACTCGTGAGGTTATCCTTCACAAGAGATGGGCTGAGGATGCCGAGAAGAAGACCGAATCGATGTTGCAGGATTTAAACACGGTAAGGAACAATCTTGCTCGTTTGAGGGAGATGTTCGGCCAGTTGGAGGCCCGGGTTTTATTAGCCCGAAAGGAAGCAACTAAGAAGACGAGCAACAAGTTCCTGTATACCTTATGCAAGCATCATCCTGAGCTGGACTTCACATTCTTCAGGAAGGAAGCGGTAGAGGAGGTGAAGAAGTATGATGCTCATGCCGCCAGAGAGACCCGGGCAAAGACCGCACAACCTGTTCAGAAGAAGATAATTCCTGTAGCTTTGAAGAAGAGTTTTGAGTCTTCGTCTGCTCAAACTGGCACCCCATCAGCCCAGGGTGGTCCTTCTTCAGGTCCCCAGAAGTTGACACCGAGCGGGGGGCAAGGTTCACCTTCGCAAGGAGCCCCCAGTAAGAAGGATCCGAAGGATGCTCCTGCTAGTTCTTCCAAGGCTTCTTAGAGCAGATAGATATAGAATTTGTCTTCCTCGCCAATGAGGATTATTTGTCGGATATTGACATTGTGGATATTGTTTTCATTTAATTTCCTAACGTTTCACTACTATTTTTACCAATGTGGGATTCCTATTGATTTGTTGTGCTAATTCCTAAGCCTCATAGATATTGTCAGAATGAATTGTAAACAGGTACACATTAGGAGAGATGAAGTGAGGAAAATAATTCTCTAGGTTGTGAATGCACCATGAGATTTTCCAATAGATAGCCCTTGATATGAAGTGTAGTCTAGGGAGCAGGAAGGAACCCCAACGAGTGAATTAATAACTCAACTCCTTTTGCCGGACAGAAATCATTTCATTAAGAGTAACAGACCAATCGACTTGCTTGCAAAAATTAACTAATTGATAAATAAGCAGACCTGTTTTGTGTTATCGTGCAGCAGGTGAGGAGCATGTGAGGCTGTTCACATGTTTTTCTGACCGCTACTGAATCTGATAAGAGGTCGTGCTCGAAAGGTAGGGGCTCGAGCATATACAGCCGACTATGCTCACAAGGTTAAACCTGAGCATTTACAGCGGACTGCACTTACAGGGTCGATACTTGAGCTATACAACTTGTTGAATTTCTCAAGCTGCGCTCACAAGGTCGAAACCTGAACATTTACAGTATGACGATCCTCTCCAGCTACGCTCACAAAGTTGGAACCTGAGCATTTACAGCGAGAGTTATGGAGATTGGGACCTCAGCTGCGCTCACAAGGCCAAAGCCTGAGCATTTACAACGTAATGAACCTCTCTAACTGCGCTCATAAGGTTGGAACCTGAGCATTTACAGCGAGAGTTGGGCTGAGCGCTGCGACGATCAAGCTTCTTGTTCTGTTCATGCATGATGGGTCAGGTCGTGGAGCTTGTAGAACAACTTATAGAGGGTGAGACCAATCAATGAACGGCGATTAGGTGCACGGGCTCGTGGCCGTTGTAACCCCTCTTACCTTGTAGGGCATGTATGGGGTCGGTATTTACCGATATTCAACCCTTTATCCCCGTAGGGCTAGCAAACGTTTGAGCTTTAAGACGGCTTCTTGCCTTTCATGGTTGTGTACCTCACATAAAAGAACATACATGAGAATTTAGCGTTAGTGGTAGTTCATAATAATACATGAGTAGCTTTCATTATGTTTGTACATGATTTGCTTTACATAGATAACAAAATAATAAAAATACAATGATCATGTGTAATAGAGCCTTAGATGAGTAGCGTTCCATGCCCTTGGAAGCATTGCCCCGCTCATGTCTACCAGATGGTAGGCTCCGTTCTTCAAGTCTTCATGGATCATGTATGACCCTTCCTAGCTAGGTCCCAATACTCATTCACTGGCCTTGCGAGCACCAGGTAGGGCCTCTTGTAGCACAAGGTCACTTGGTTTGAATTGGCTCACTTAGACCTTCTTGTTATAGTGCTTCGTCATCCTCCGCTGGTAGACAGCTGCCTTGAGACGAGCAGCTTCCCTAGACTCTTCAAACAAGTCTGAGTTAGCGATCAAGAGCTGGTTGTTTGCTTCAGGGTTGAAATTCGCCCTTCGGTGACTGAAAATCTCAAACTCTACAAGGATAATAGCTTCGAAACCATAGACCATTGAGAAAGGAGTCTCTCCTGTGGTACTGCAAGCAGTTGTACGGTAAGCCCACAACACCTTCTGCAACTCATCTACCCATGCTTCTTTTTTGGCTTCAAGCTTGGTCTTTAGAATCTGCTTAATGATTTTGTTGATTGCCTCTACCTGACCGTTAGCTTGAGGATGGTCTACCGTCGAGAAGCTCTTAACAATGCTGAGGCTGTTGTAGAATTCCAGAAATTGCTTGCTTATGAATTGGGTCCCATTGTCCGTTACAAGCTGTTGGGGGATACCAAACCTGCAGATAATGTTGTCCCATACGAACTTTTCAACCTTTGTCGTGGAGATTTCAGCCAACTCTTTTGCCTCCGCCCATTTTGTGAAATAATCAACTGCTACGATGGCGTATTTACACCTTGCTCGTCCTACTGGGAGTGGCCCAATCAGGTCCATGCCCTAGATGGCGAAGGGGCATGGGCTGATCATTTGTCGGACATAGACTGGTGGCGCTCGGGGAACTTTGAAGAATCTCTGGCATTTATCACATTTTCTCACCAAGTCAATGGCATCCTGCTTTATGGTTGGCCAGTAGAATCCCTGTCTGATCACTTTCTGGGCTAGGGAGAGTCCCCCAGCATGGTTACCACAGTGCCCCTCATGAATATCCTTCAACAGTGCAGTGTACTCCGGCTCATCGACGCACCTGAGCAAAGGGGCTGAGAGGCCCCTTTTGTAAAGAACATCACCATAGATGCAGTACCTTGCTGCCCTTATACCTAAGCGGCGAGCTTCCATCTTATCTTCTGGCAGCTTTTCTTCTTGCAGGTAATTGACCAGCTGGCTCATCCATGAATCGACTGCCACTGTCAAGGTCATCACCTTTACGCTGGACTCGGTACTTGGCTTTGGTAGGAACTCCACAGGTATGTTTTCGGCACAATCTGAGTCCTGAGCGGTCGCTAGGCGAGCCAATACGTCTGCATGGGAGTTCTGGGCACGCGGAATCTGGTTCAACTTGAATTTTTCGAAGGCTCCCAATAGCTCCTGGACTCTCTGTAGATAGATAGCCATCTTTGACCCTTTGGCTTGGTACTCACCCCTTATTTGGCAGACCACCAGCTGCGAGTCACTGAATACCCTGAGCCGCTCAACCTGCATTTTCTTGGCCAGGTGAAGCCCTACTAACAGTGCTTCGTATTTCGCCTCATCGTTAGTTGCTCTGAAACCAAACTTAAGGGCACAGAGAAACTTACCCTCATTTGGGTTGATCAACAAAATTCCAGCCCCTGCGCTCATTTCACAGGAGGACCCATCCACAAAAAGTTTTCAATACGGACCTTCAGAGGGTTCAGCCCTGTCATCCACGGGTCTGGTGAACTCAACAATAAAGTCTGCCAACGCTTGCCCTTTGATGGCTAGCCTTGGCTTGAATTCAATGTCAAACTGAGTCCGGTAGAGACGACTGAGTCTCCAGTGAATCTATATAGAGGCTCAGGGGATGGTTTGAGCTGTTCATCACCGATCCCCATCTGATCGTAACAATCCTTGTACATCACATTCACTAAGCTCCCCGTGTCAACTATAATCCTCTTAACCGTTGAGTTATCGATACGCGCCCGAATTACCAAAGCGTCATTATGGGGGAGGCGAACATCCCGGACATCTTCATCTGTGAACACAATGTCCTCCGATACCCTTCTGGCTTTCTTTGCAAGCCTCCCTGACTCTCTCTGTCCCGTAGGCTAGACGCATCTCGCTTCGCGTACAAATCGCTCTTGGGACCTGTTTGACTCTCCCACTTTCGAGAGACCTCCATGGATGGTATGGATGGTTCTGACTGAGGGCCCTTGAATAGAATCTGGCTCCGATTGATTTTGGGTTGATGGGTCTTGTAAACGCAGGCGGGGGCGCTGCTGCTGGGATAGTCGCCTTGGGGGTCTGACAACATAATCCCTCAGATTACCGTTTTTGATCATCTCTTCAATAGCGTCTTTGAGCGCCCAGCAGTCTGAAGTGTTGTGCCCTACTTCATTGTGATAGGCACAGAACTTGCTCCTATCTCTTCGCCTTTCAAGAGCTTGAATGGGGGCTGGTCGCTCAAAAATTTCCCTCTTTTTCTCGGTCGCGTAAATCCTGTCATGGGTATCAGACAAGGCATTATACATGTTGTATCAGCCTTGATGCTAAGGTCGCTCTCGCCCCAGGCTACTCCCTGGTCTATGCCACTCTCGAGCCTTCTTGGCAATCTGAAGGTTGTCTCTTTGCCCCCCAGGGTTATTTCCTCCATTGCTTCTCTTCCTTCCATGACTAGAGCTGCCAGCTTCATCCCTCTAGGAACTGGCTTTCCTGGGGTTGGTTACTTCTTCCCACCGGATCTCTTTTTTCGCCCGTTCGTAGAATTCCCCCAAATTCTTCACCGGAGATTTGTAGATGCTCTCATATAGTTTCCTGTCTTTTCTCAAGCCTGACGAGATAGTTGATAGTACGCCTTCATCCGTTGGATTCTCCACATTAGTCATTTCGCACCTAAACCTACTGATGTAGTCCCTCAACAACTCACAGGGACGTTGATAAATGGTAGCAAGGTGGCAGGGTGGCGCGAGCTGCCTCTTCAACGCCTTGTATTGGTTCAGGAATTTCTACTGACACTCTTCCCAATTGTTAATGTTACGGGGGGGAAGGTTCCTGAACCATGTCCACGGGATGTCTCCAAGTGTAGTCGGGAATACACGACATTTTACAAGTGGATTTATCGTCTGGAGATCCATTTGAATGTTAAAAGCGTCTAGATGGTCGTAAGGGTCAGAGTTCTCTTTATATTGGGGAATGTTGGGAACCTTGAATCTCGAGGAGAGCGGCTCTAGCTCAATTTCTGAAGTAAAATGGGTCCTCTCCCCGGTCTGGCCCCTTTGTTCCTACACTCCGGGCCGCGCTTCAAGTTGCCGGACCCTCTGGAGGAGTTCTGCAACTAATGTACCCTACATCTCGGTTCCCCTGACAATAGATTGTCTGTCCCTCCTACTTGGGGATCGGTTATCTCTAGCCCCCAATCCTCTTGTATTAGGCCTTGGTCCCGTTCTGTCTTCGCGGGCTGGGATTTGATTATGGCCACGGCCAGCTTGCTCTGACCGATGTTCATTGCGAGTCCGAGGAAGCCGAGCGCTAGAATGCATGCTGGAGGAATAGACTGACCCTTATTGTTCTGACTCTCTGACGTTCCTCCTGTTCGCGTCAGGGTCTTCCGCGCGCCTCCCTCGGGGAATGTCCCTCCCTGGAGTGGCTTAGGGGGGACCCTGAGGAGGCTGGGCTTTGGTCCGGATCAGAGTCCTAACTTCACCAACTAGCTGGGCTACCGTATTCTCCAACATCTCTTATCGCCGCTGCAGTACCTGTATAGCGTCTCCCCCTGCAGCATTAGGCACAGGTTGGCGGGTAGGAAGAAGAGGTATACCTTGAGCATCTCTTGCCACAGGCACACTGGATGTCCCCACACCGGCATCGGGTATCCCTCTAGTAGACATAGTATGTTGTTGTTGATCTGAAGCTTCTGGGCGATTATCCGTTATGTTGAAGTTCCTGAGAATCCTCCCTCTGACCATGGCGAGTAAAGAATAAGCTTTGAAAGCTAGGAAGTAGAAAGGTGATGAAACTGAAGATGAGCCCTTCCTTCTAGCGCCAAAAATGTTAACGTCCGGATTTGGATCCTTAGTTAACGAGATTCGTTTTGAGCCCAAGTTGCAGTTTCGGGTAATTAGTATAGTACATGCAAAGCAAAAGGAACAAGAAGAAGAGATCAGAGGCGAGAAGCAGAAACACAAGAAGATTTTAAAGTGGTTCGGCCCAAAAAGTTGCCTACGTCCATTGTTCACTCTCTCGCTATTTCGACAGAATAACAGCACTCAGAAGATTTTTTTTTTTGTTATAATGAAAATCATCCCCTATTTATAGAGAAAGAAGATGTGCTACTGTAAAACAGAATAAGACAAAAGCGTACAGTAAACTGAAAACACAATAATGTGCCGCATTTAATGCGTCGAGATTTCATTTAATGCGGCTGACAGTGCATTAAATGCAGTCGAATTTACATTTAATGCGGTCGAATCCGGCACTTCTGAGCTCTTCCCAAGCGAGATTTTAGGTGGCTGATCTGTACGGGTCATGAGTGGCTACCAAAATCTTGGCTGTAGCCTCTGGCGAAGATGGCGTGCATGGCACGTTTGGAGAGCTGTATTCTGCATGGCTCATTTGACTTCTGTTGACTCGCGATTTTGAGGAGCATGGCTGAGATGGACTTTTCAACAGACAAAATATTAAGTTCAACTGGCGAACAGATTAGCTTCTGATAAACCGGACATCTGAAGAGTTGGGAAGGCAGATCATGAATTAATACTTCCGCAACTAGTTATGATAATAGGCAGGCAATCTATCTCACAGATGAGCGGGTACGTGGGAGTGCCCAAAAATCATCGGGTTAGGCGGACAATCTTGGATGAACAAGTCCGGACGAAACAGGTCTGACGATCGTCTCCTTTGGCGAATAGCTTAAACAAACAGAACCGACGAACAGATTCAACGAACAGGCGGAGCGATCAGAACCAGCGGACAGGCCGGGCGATCAAAACCAGCAGACAGCCTATCAATTACCTATCCACGAACAGACTGATGATCATAAAAGGGACTTGGGACATGTTGAAAAATGGGGAGTAAGTTTGACGAATGGGCCCCTTGACGGGAAGATGGACTGGAAGAAGGGCGGATTGTTGAGTCTTTGGGCCATTGGGCCTGCACTGTAGATCTCCCTAGGTCCGACTGATTTGATCGCTAAATTACACATAACAATCCAAAAAATACTATTTATTCTGAGATACTATTCATCCGGATATTTATATATATATTTTTTTTAAATAGAAAAAATTCGTAGCGTTATAGTTTTTAATAATATGATTTTATGTTTTAAAAAAGAATATTGATTTCATTTTTGAGAAAATTGTTTTATTCAGAATTATATAGATATTTAGAAAATATTTGAAAAAGAAAGCAATTAGACAAAGTGAATGTCTTGTTAAAATGTTTTGATGTGAGATATTAAAAATTTATATCATGATATGTTGAATATAGATTTTGAATTAAATGAGTTATATGTGAAATGTTTTGCATAGATTATGAAAGTTTTATACTAGACACGGATTACATGAAATTGGAAAGTTTATATGAAAAGTGTATTTGATGATAAAAAGCAGTTTGTTGGAAATATATTTGTGAACCTATGGTATGTCTTGTATGTATATAAGATATCTCTGGTTAAGGTGAATACCTTAAGCGTGCATTGATGTGTCAAGGGTGTCTGTTACTAACAACAGGAAGGGAATATGTGGTACAGACTGTCAGTGGTTTGCTTATTTCTACTAAAAATTTTTTGAAAGTTTTATCGTCACCACCGTTTATATTTTACAACAGAAAACTGAAATTATATAACATGTTATTTTTATAACTCAGTTTTTACGATGCACGAAATTTTATTTATGATAAATATTTATCCATACACTAAATTAATATATGATTTTCAGAAAAATCGATTTTTATGTAAAGCAATTAAATGTTCATAAAACGTTTCAAAACTTTAGGGAGATTTATTTTATAAAGTTAAGTATAGAATGGAACCCTATGACACTCACTGAGCTCGTATAGGTCACATATTATTTTGTATTTTATAAATAAAACCTCCCCAAGGACAGGTGCAGAAACTGATGCATTCATAGCTGGGACACCGACATAGGATTAGATAGGCTAAGTCATTGTGCTGCTATGCTTGTGAATATTTATTATTCATGTTCTTGAAAAATTGAATCCTTGTAAAGTTATATATATATTCATTCATTTGTATATGTTTTGAAAAATGTATAAATATAAATATATGCATGACATGTGATTGATTTTTCTAAATTGTTTCTGAGTCCAAATTGCATGTTTGAGGTTGCTTGTAACTTTGAAATAAATAGGGCCTCAGGTTCAGGAGTTAAGAAAATGTATATTTAAGAAATGTAAAACTTTTTTGTGATTTGTTACAAGATAACATATTTAAAAGAACATCTGTTATGTTGCCAAACTTTTTATTAAATCTATTTTATAAATATATGATAAAAAGAAAATTTTCTATCAATTTCCGCTATTTATGGAAATGATTAAAGATTTACAGTAAAGTAAAACGATTTAACTTCACGGAAACCTTTCAGTCAGATCAGATATCCACTAGAGGGCTGTCGTCGAGTTGCCGACTGGCTGCCAATAATACAAATATAAAGATATAGGAATGGGGCCCGTCATTCAACCCCTTAATTATTACAATTAGGGGTATGCACAGTTCGGGTAGAGTTGGTTTTGGAGAAAATTGACCCAAAATTGACATGAATCAAATTTTGCATTTGAAGACCGACCCGAAATGGCTAAGGGAACCACCATGAACTGATTTGATTGGGTCAGTTAATGTTGATTTCTCATTTTTAAAAAAAATAAAATAAAACAGACAAGTAATTGAAAATGGAGACAAAATTTCAGCAAATTGAACACAAATAAACTTTACCCATACACCAATCTAAATCAGTTTACAAACACATGTCTAAATCACTTTATAAACATTGACTCTGACAGAACCCAACCCAGAACCCTTACTTCGGACTCTAGTGGCTCTGCCCGACACCCCAACGAAAACCTTCCAGAACTCTCTAGCAAGTCCTAGAGGAATCCGAGGAACAAAGCTGTAGAAATTTTCTTAATACTTTCATATAAACGCTTAACTTTTATAAAAATACTTAGAAAGATAGGGATTGTAATTTTTTTTTTATCCAGCAGAGTTTCATCTTGTTTTTCTGAAATCCAAAACCTTTTGAAACCCTACAAGAAAACACTTCTAAAAACATTCATTTTTTAACTTCCGTCGGACCTCCGGTCCGTCTCAAACCATCTCACAACCATAACCCAATCATTCAAATTTATAAACATGAACATCAAGCATATATATATATATTACCATATTAATGAAAAATTAATTAAAAATAATTATATACATTTCAATTGTGCACTTTACTTACAAAAATATATAAACATTTATTAATGTAATCACATGGTTGCATCGTTTATCGTCGCCCCACCTAGTATTCTGTAGAGAGTCGACGCCTTGATTACCTATTTCTGCACCTGAAAAAATTTTAAAACATAAAAAGAAAATAATGAACTTTATAAGCTCAGTGAGTGCATACGAATTTCTAAAACAACTTTCTTGCCTTCTTAAAAATCTCTTTTATTTGTAAGATTTCTTAGAATCTCTTTTACTATAAAAATTCTTAAAACATCTCCTACTTATAAAATTTCTTAAAATCTCTTAACTAAAGCTAAAAGCTTTTCAAAATCTCTTAACTTAAAACTTTTGAAAATCTAATAATTTATATAGTTTCAGAAAACTTAAAACTTATAAAACTCTTCTTAAAACTCATAACTTTCTTAAAAACTCATAGCTGATGGAATTTCTTAAAATCTCTTTTACTTAAAAGTTTTTTAAAACTTTCTTTCGCTTATAGAACTTTCTAGCCCCATAACTGAACTAGTATCACCCAGCGCCTAGCTCCTAACGCCCAAGTGATACACTTATCTAGTCATGCAGCGTCTAGTATAACATCACACACTGTGACAAATTTATAAAGACATCTCACTGACTATGTAGCGAAATTTTCTGCATCGCTTACATATAGCGAGATAATATCCTACACGTGCAAAAAAGCGACTCTACTTAATCCCATCGTGCTTATGATGCAAATGATGCATGAATGTCACCACACCCACCCCCCCCCCCCCCCTCCCCGACACTAGCCATGCACGTGCGGGATATTCAGGCTGAGTCTACTTACATATCTAACGATAGGCCCCACTACTTCATGCAAGTGTCCTTCATAGCAGGTGTCGGCCGCAATCTGAAACTTACTGATCTTAAAATGAGCTAGAAGGGGTTGGACTGAACTCGGTTCTGAAAATTTTCTTTTTCTTACTATAAAAAACTTACTTATTTACTTAAAACGTATTTCTTTCAAGGATTTTAAAAAATCTACTTGTATAACTTGAAAACTTGTCATAAATAAACTTTAATCACATCTTAAGATAAATCTATAAACAAATATCAAACATAATCTGAAAGCCTACCATAAACAAGCTGTAAACATACTTTGAAAATTTCGCTACAATAAACTTCATGCTTACAAAAAAATTCAAAAAATATATATATATACAACAATAAAACTTAAAGTTTCTTTGAACGCTTACTAGTAAAAGTTTAGCATTATAAAATGAAATTGCACTCACAACTTGCGGCCCTTTTCCTTGAAAATCCTTTACTAGTTTCCTTATCATATATTCTTATTCACTTATTCATAAAATACCATAAAGAAAAATACTTAAATTTAAGTCATATTCAACATATGTATATATATAATTGCCCTTTATCTAACCGAAAACCACTAGAATGCATTCCATACCAATTCTTCATTTTCTTTCAAATTAAATATGCTTAAATGATCATTTTGAAATCATACAAACACCATAAATATCCAATTTCAATTAAACATGATTTAGGCACATATTGCTCTTTATCCTAACCGAAACTTAGCAATTTAATACCTATTATTTTCCTTCTAATTTCATCTTTTAAATGTGATGTCTAGACATGTTTTTATACTTAAAAATAACTCAAATAAATCATTTATAGGTCAGCCCTCATAACAGCCCTTAAACTTGAATTTTTCTTCTACATAACATAACTTTTCTTCACTTAACGTTTCCACATCCATTCTAGTCATGCTAAGGCATAACTACTACCCAAATTCTCAAGCTTAGACTCTTTTAAATCTTTAAAAAAAAAATTTACCAGCAGCCCAAAACATCTCTGATAAATTATTCATCAAGTTTACCACAATTCTCCATATTTTTGTCACATAACTTAAATCTGCATTTCATCATTTCGATTTCTACTTATCATTGTACAACTCCAGCCCTTAATCAACTTTAATTAAATCTTAAATCAATCAATTTACCTTCTCAATTAAATCTTGAAAATAACAGCCCCTAAATTCATTAATTTGATAGCCCCAAAACTCATATACATAATGGAATTAGTGGTTTTCAGGAGTTAATTGTGGCACAAGAAAATCAAAGATCCAGTCCGAAGAAAGCTCGAACTATAAAGGTCAAAATGTCAAATAAATAGGGGTGAAATTGTAAAACTTTAAAATTTGGCTAAAGTGAAAACTTTAGTAAGTTGTGGACCAAGATATAATTTGTCAGGTGCACTCGATGAAACGCGCGCCATTCTGTCGTTTAGGCAAGGTAGCAGAAGTCAGAAGCAACAAGCGTGCACATGAGCGCTCTGATCAAGTGTGGCCGTGTGCCCGTAACCAAGCCCGAAGAAGAAGCTGAGTGGTCCAGACGTCAATTTGGTGTGATGCGCGCATAGTTGTGTGCTGAGGTGGCAGTATGCTGACGAATAAGCACGCCTGGTGGATGAAATGCGCCCTATGGGCAATGATCCAGTGTGTTGCATACGTCTGAGCGCCCCTAGACTGACCAATTTAGTGACGCCACTTGTCAACTACATTTAACTTAAAGAAAGCGTATTCTTGAAATATTTTAGGAATATTTCTTAGCATATTCCTTCTCCCATGCCTATACTCATATTGTCGACGTCTAAATTCAATCAACACAAATTCTTGACTCAGTACTTCAAATAAAGCAAAACAAAGATAAAAAAAAAAAAAAAAAATGGAAGAACAGTGAATGTAATGAGATTTTTTACGTGATTCAGCCCAAAATAATTCATACATCCACAACTGTTTCTTTGGTTACTTGAGTCACGTAAAAAAAAAAAATGAAATAAAATCACAAGGCAACATTGAAAGTAAAGCAAATAAATAAACCTTGCAACGAGGTTAATTAGGTCAACAATAGCAACCTCAAAATGAGGTTGAAATATTCATTACAAATAATCTCGTAAAGCGAGGTTAGATGAAAAATTAAGAGCATGATGTGTTACACTCACCTCGCTTTGCAAGGTTATTTGTAATGGATATTTCGATCTTATTTTAAGGTTGCTATTGTTGACCCGATTCACCTCGTTGCGAGGTTTATTTATTTGTTTTACTTTAATGTTGTTTTGTGCTTTTATTTCACTTTTTTTTATGTGACTCAAGTAACTAGAGAAACAGTTGTGAACCTATCATCCTTTTGGGTTAAATCACGTAAAAGATCTTCTTGCATTCGTTGTTCTTCCTCTTCTCTTTCTTTTGTCTTTGCCTTTGTTTTACTTTATTTATAGTATTAGATCAAAAACTTGGGTCGACTAAATTTAGATGTCGACAACATGAGAGTTCTCCACACCATTCAACACACTCTAGAGGAGAGAGAAGCAAGACTGAAAACTTCGATTCCATCTTTTATTTTCTTTATTTTTATTTTTATTTATTTTTATGTTGTTAGTTTATTAGTTAGAGCTAACTTGAAGCTCTAAACATGAACTCAATTTGTTTGTCTTTTCAATACATGTTTGTGTCTTGCATGATGAAATTAACGTCTTTATTTTAATTTTATCCTATTTATTTTATTTCTTTAATTAATCACCTTAGAAGCATATTTCTAGGATTATGTTGTAAGAATATAATCTACACACCAAACGAGCATATTCTTAGCTAGCTACAATAAATTGCTTGCGAACCAATTGAGGGGCATTAATTCATAAATACCTAGGGTGGACACTATGACAGACCCCGTTTCTGCACTTCCATTTCCGTACAGACGGCAGCCTGTCGGCAACCCCACGGTAACCCTACAGCCTATATTTAATCCGACTGAAAGATTCCCGTGAAGTTAAGCCGTTTTTCCCTATTGAAAACTTTTTTAATTACACATTTATATAATAGACTTAGTTCCATTATAAAACTAAAAGATACGATAAATTATCTTATAATTTCAGTTTTCTGCATAAAATATAAATAGTGGTGGCATTATTATTTTTGAAAAGTCTCTGAATAAAACGAGCCAACCACTAATGGTCCGTACCATATGGTATCCTAGGTATGGAGCGGAATTTTGCCTCGCTCCGGCCTTCCCGGAATTTTTCCTCGTTCAGGCCATCTAACCGGTATTACGTAGCGGAATTTTTCCCTCGCTACGGAGCGGCATTTTTCCTCGCTCAGGTGGAAACTAGCTAATAATATACCCTATACGTGCATTAGGCGACACACTAAACTGAACAATTAACTTGATACAATCCCCCCTTGCGGGTTTCCTCCCGCTGTTAGTGACAGACACTCCCAACACTGCCAATGCACGCTTCGGGTACTCAACCTCAACCGGAAATATCTGTAAGATCTACCAAGCATACCATATGTTCAATATATATATTTTCATCAAATAATTTTCACCATAAATACTTATCTCGTATAAACTTTTCAAATTTAAGAAATCCACATCTCATATAATCATTTATAGTCCATGCAAAATATTTTTCATATAATTTCATTTATTTCAAAATCAAACTATAACATATCATAACATAAACTTTAAAACATTATATCCAAAATATTTTAAATAACACTCACCGATTATCGATTCACAAAATCACACGCTTTCGGGTTTCCTCGATTCCAAATATAATTATCGCCGTCCTAAATTAAATCTACAAAGTAATATAATATATAAAATTTTTAGTACGGCTGCTATATAGGAAAAATAACCCTAAAAATGAATTCTACACTTAAAAACGAGTCCGTAGACACGTCGGGAGCTAAATTTCGAGTTCGGGAGGTCGAAAATCTTACCTCCGCCGTACGTGGTGGCCGACGGCGACTTTCCGGCGTCGGATTCCGGCGACCTCGGTGGTGGGAGGTATGGTTAGGTGGGTTTTGTTGTCCTCGACACACTGATCATGAAAACGAGGTCGATCGGCGTCGAAATCGCTTTGTTTCGCCGGAATCTAGAAAATAAAAGTTGGTTAACCGCCTTACTTCGTCTACTGAAACGAAGACCCAAACGGTGATAAAAATTGATAAAATTGGTACCTATAGAATCTACGTCGCACAAGCTTTCCAACGGTACCAAGATCGGCCAAAACGGAGCTCGGATGAGGTCGGAACGAGAGATTGAAGTTGGACTCGCGAAACTGAAATTTCTGGAAATCCGAGGAGAGAGAAATGAGTGAGTCGGCCGAAGGAAGAAGATGATGATATAATCCGGCCGAATTGCAATTTGCCCCCTCAACTTTGTAAAAATTACGATTTTAACCTAAACTTTTAAAAATATAACGTTTTAGTCCTTACACTATTGCCCAATTTTTATAAAATTTTCCAATTGCACCCTTTCTTCAATATTTCTTTTATACCATTTTCATACCTCTAAATAAATTATTTTACCATTTCTTGGGCTCGAAATCGCATCGGTAAATTTCATCATAATCCAATTTTATATTTGAACACTCTAAATTATTTCTGGATTCCATAATTGAGACATACGCGTACAATACGTATGCAATACTAAAATAGGGATGGCATATTACACACTATCTTCTAGGATTTATACGATATTCATATTCTTGGTATACTTAATGAATTCCAATTATTAAACCTAATTAGACATCATGTTAGATTATAATTAGGAATATACGCATTTACGTAGACATCATGCAAGTTTCATACTAAAAAAGAATCTATACGGTATGAGTTAATCATGCCTTGTCGTGAATATCTTTATCATGCATTATCATTAACTTGCTTTATTTATATTTTTAGTAAATTGAGGGATTGTTTAGTGTCGATAAGATGTCTTAACTAAACCTTTATCATTGATTTTCTTTATTTAGTTTAGGTCTTAATCCAAATTCGAAACCCCTTTTATTTAATTTAAATGTTTTTAGTTTAGGATTTAAATAAACCTAAAATTAAAGTAAGTTAAAACTTCTCGTGGAATCGATCATTGCTTGTCACTATACTCGATAAAATGATTTATACACTTACAAGGTTTTAATGAATTGATTTATTAAAAATTTAACCAACACATGCTTGGACGAATAGTTTGAGCAACACTAATTAATATAGCTCTGTAATGGTTTTTATCAATACTTGTGATGCTATTATACTTTATCTAATAGTTGCTCAAAAGTTATATCCCATAGAAATCTAAAAGCTATTGTTCTCTTATACTAGTAAACCCTACAATCGTTATTCCATTGTCCACTTTGATTGAAAACCAATTGTACAATAGATATCTTCAATCTTGAAAATTTGATAATATATAATCGTTACTGTTATAGGACTTGAGGAGTAATTTGATAACTCCGTATTGGGTTGACCCGAAGCTTGCTTGTAGACCCGAATATTCCTATTAGGACAAAATTATCTATTCGGGTCAGGAAATAACCCGATGTCGATCATCAGGTTGACCAACATAGTGTCATTTCTTGAACGTAGAGATCATTTTAACCTGATCGAGTCAAAACTATACTTTCAGGTCGAAAACTGACTTAATGGTAGATTAACCCGATATTCGGTCAGTTTCTGACCCAAAGCTTACTTGTTAACCCAATTTGGGTCAACAAGTAAGCTTTGGGTCAAAAACTGACCCGATATCGAGTCAACCCGATATTGGGTTTAAAACTGACCCGATAACTTAACTGAAGCTTATTTGTTGGCCCAATTTAGGTCAACAAGTGATATTGACCTATTAGGTCAATATTATCTTCTTGAATTAGAAAGTGACCTAATATCGGTTTGACCCGAGATCATGTCACTTTCTAACTCGAGTTATCATTTTGACTCGATTGGGTCAAAATAATGATTTCGAGTAAGAAAGTAAGCCGATGTCGGGTCAACCTGATATTTGGTCGTTGACCTGCACATTATTATTATTATTATTTTGTAATCAATTTTTTCAAAAAAAAATAATAATAATCATCTAATTCCCTTAAAACTCAATTATAAATACTAACCTTTATCAACCTCCAAATTTTTTCAACTTTTCTTCCTTTGAAAACTAATTTTTTTTTTTTTTTTTTAAATGAAAATTCTTTATTGTTGCTAGAGTAAAATTATGATGGAGGATGGATTCATGTGAGTTGATGGATGGATTAATGTGAGTTAATGATATTTATTTGATGATGTGTTTATTTATTTTATTATAGTTTAATTAGATTGGTAAATAATTAATGATTTGTATTGATGAGTTGGTTTTAATATACTAGGGGTATTTTGGGTAACTTAAGGTAATTACAATTTCTTTGAGTGAAAGGGTAATTACATAAACTAGATACCAGAAAGGGTAATTTTGCTAAATTTCCTAATAATAATGACGTATACCATAAAAAAGTAAATGTAAATGTATTTATAAATTTTATTGAACTATTAATGTCTTATTACACTCCAAATAATGATATCTTTAATTTGAAAATCAAATCAATAAATCTTAAAATTTTAAATTTTAATTTGTTACTTATAATTTTTCAATGTGTGATTATGATTTAATTTTTATTTCTTATTTTATATTTGTTCTCTTCTAACTAAAGAGATATTTTATGTTATGTTTGGTAAGTTTAATTTCTAATAAAAAAATTAACTTCTAATTTAAATTTAAAATTTACATAATTACTAATGATCATACTTCAATCACAAATTAATAATTAAGTTATTTTTTTATATGGATTATCAATTATTAATATAGACTACTATTTGGTGTCAATATTATTTCATTTTCTTCTTATACTTTAAAATTACAGGATTTTTAAATTATAAAATTATATATATACTTAATTAAATGCATATATATAATTTTTTTTTTTTAGATATTTTGAGATTGACTAGAGACAACTAGAAATTAAACAAAATGAAAATTTTATATTTTGCCACGATAGTTTTAACATTATTTTTAATTTATTAAAGTGCCCAATCTAATATAATTTCTGAATCCACGACTAATTCACAATCTACCAATTTCAGATCTCATTTTTAATAAATTAAGCTGTAACAATCTTAATTCTTTTGAAAGTAATCTAATACCGTCTAAAATGGACCATTAAAAACAGAATCTAGATCAGGCTTTTGTAGATCTTCATGTAAGAAATTTAATTGCCTTGTTATTATAGCTAGACATTCAGAGAGAGTTAACAAAAACAAAGACAGTAATAGATAACTTACATTCAGAAACTAGTTGAGTTTACAGGATGAAGAAGATGAAAAGCTTGCAAAGAAAAACACTCTTCATTCTTCTAATTTTTCAGAAACTAAAACTTACTCTGCCCCTACACTAAAATCACTCAACCTTTATACACACGAAAGGGACTTACTTTCCAGCTAAAAATAGACTCATTATCGTTGACATAATTTTTACAAACAGTGAAACGAAACGGTATTACACAATGAAGGATGATAAGACATGTATCCTGAATTGATTTTGGAATAATAATTCATTGCATTTTGAGAGAGTAGCAAGTAAAATACCTGCCCTGTCTCTTATTGGCTATAATAATTCATTGCATAGTAGAGAGTAGCAAGATTAAAATATTTCATTGATATTTCGTTTCCAATTCACTGACAACAGGCTTCGGTATTTTTTTTTTTTTTTTTCTTTTCTTCGAAGAATGCAACTACAAAGCATAGATGCTTTTCCTCCTATAGTCTTATGACAAGACATTGTTTGGTTGTAATGATCAAGAAAAATACATGGCATTGAGGAGCGTCCTATTTTACACTCCCGTGTAAAGGGGATAAAAAATGGGGTGAAGAATTGAGTGAGAAACTCTTACCCCCATTGTAGTAGTAACTGTTGACAAGCACTTATTCCCTAACTTCCAAGTCTTCGCTGGTTTCATTGGACGTACTCATCGTAGTAGTTGTCACTTATCACGGAGACGAATGTTTCAAGCCAAGGAAGATGATGGATATCTTTCATAGCATCTACATAGGAATCTGTACAGCGGGGTGGGGATTGGTATGGATTATGATCACTGAGGCTGAAACCCCCAGCGAGGAATCTTTGAATTATGGCCAACTGTGATCGCTCTTGGTCTGAGTAAGAATCCATGATCAGCGGGAGAGAATTGAACGTTTCCCATGCCCATTGTTCTGATTCTTGGACAGACTGGGTGACCAAGTCTTCTGAATTGTCTTCATCCCAAAATGCACATTGACAAGTCTTTTGCCCTTCATTATATTCAGCACCACAAGAATAACAAAACTCATGTCCACACCTGAAATTCAGACATCCAAGCAGATTTCATTTTAAAACTATGGAATGGAATGGAACAAGTTAAAGTTGACTTGTTCAGCACCCTTGTATATACACAAACAAGACGAAACATGCATGCCAAGTAACAAAATCAAAATAAAACCATGCTCTACCGTCTTGTCAACAAAATAGTTTGACCATGTTTCTATAATAACCAATCAACACTGTGTAGCCATCTGTTGATTTAAATTATAACCAGAACGCTCAAAATATGACATTCCAAATTAAAACAAAACGTCTCCATGTAAATTAACTATTCTTTTACTACCTGTTGACATGTTTAACGCTGTAAAACGTTGCACACATTGTTTTATCCTAGGTCTAGTGATCAAGTGTACTATTAAAAGGTTCTCAATTATTAGTTTGCTCCACAGTCTAACTTGAATATATCAATACTTTTATAAGATCAACAATTTAGTTAACGAAGCTCAAATAGTGTGCATGCTAGTGTATGTGAAACATACAAGAAACACACACAATTAACAGAACGCAGCAGGCACCTTGATAAATCATCTTGGAATGAAATTAGTAGATGACAAAAATTCCACTGCATTAAATTTATCCAGTTTAGCTGTAGACTATCAAGAGGAGACTGTTTCTGGCATTGAGAGATCATCCCAAAAGTGAGAAATTTGGATTTCAAACCGTAAGATAAGAAAGGAATATTGAGTCATTCTGATTTAGAAACTAATTATAGATCACAATTTTATATTTGCTGCACATGTTTTCTTCCTTTGGTGTGTATTTTATTTTCTTTTTTGGAGGTTGATTATTTTGTCATAAAAAGTAGATTCCCTACTTGTTTTAATTTGATTTTTCTTCCTAATTGCTTTTGACATTTGGTCTTAATAAATAGCAGCCTAAAGTTTATTATTTTAATGAATTGAGATCATTAACATCATATTTCTTCCCTTAATTTCCTGTGTTTTCTTATTTCTTCTTGTTCCCCATTAATTAGGCATCAAAGTCCAAACCATCTATTTCCACAACTATACAGCAAAGCAATCAAGTAACAACATACCTAACCTCCTAGAAATCAAAATTAGGAAAGAATTTTGGCTAAGAATTCCAAAATTCGTCAAAGGTTAGGTAGACTGCTACTTCCTCACTTTAAATGATTGTTGTATGGTTGTGGATGCGGATCATTTTTCAGTTCTAATACTACTTTCCATGACAAAATAATCAACCTCTAACAAAAGGGAAAAAAAAAAAAAAAACAATGAATTGAAAAAACAGCATTCCCTAAAGTAGAAAATAAACTGCTAATCGGTTTATCCATTTAGATGCACCACATATCTTCCATTCAATTCTTGTCATGTGGCATGATGGAACGGAGACAATCACATTTATTCACATATCACATGGTGCAAATTGAATGAAAGAAATATGATGCATTGGACGAATTCTAGATTTTCTCTTATGCCTAACACATGGGTTCAGCTCCTTCGAATCCACTTACATCACTTTCTATTTTCATTTATGTTAGGATGAAGAAGACTCAAAAGTTCTGAACCAATAACACTCCTCTTTATCTAGTCAACTCAATTCAACAAAATCTTAAGTGCTGAACAGTGAGAGTTGGTACATAATTTCCTTCACAATCCAACGCTAGCTAGGTCAATAAAAAATTATAAATTCCGAAGACATGTCTTCTTTTATTTTGGTTTTTCCTTCTTGCACTTTTAACATGAATCAAATCAGTATCCAGACCGGTGCCATTTATTATGCTTCTTAGTTCTTACAGAGGACTGAACCACCTTCTAGTGCTTCCAGTGTTCATCTCTTATTCTACCATTTCTGATGTTGCTACCTATAGATATCTCTGAACCGAATTACAGTTCTACAGTGTTGCTATTTATTTAATTATTGATTTTATTTATTTATATATGTATTTATTTATTTTTTAAATGAAGAAACTTATTAAAGTGAAAGAAAAATACATCTCATAAGGGACATAAACAACTCTTAACTCTAAAGACAATCCATATCAGCTTGAATTGTTAGAACTAAGTTGCATTTTAGTTCAAATCATCCTGATTAAAAGACAATCCATAAATGATGAACAAAGGAAAGATCAAGAAAGTGTAACTTCTCAATAGATCAACAATTATTCCATCACAGCAACTGATCTATTGTGTCATATTATTATTCCATTCATAACATACTTATTCTACCATTAAACACCTGTACATGAGTTTTAACTCCGCCCAACCCTAACTACACATGCAACATCCACATATATTACTATGTCTACCGTTTCTTTTATTAAAATATATTAATGAATCAAATATATATGGCATATAAAAATGGATACTTTAGAAACTAAAAGAAAAGGAAACTAAAATATAGAGTCAATAACCGAGTATTCTAAAAATAAAATCCTTGCAGGAAATGACTTCAAGGACATGATATGAGGTTTTTAGTGCCCCTAAAGATGTTTATCACTAAGTTCCAGATAACCCACATATTAAAAGCAAGAAGGACCTAAAAATATATACTTTTACTCCAAAAATTCACTTCTGACA
This sequence comes from Dimocarpus longan, assembly GCA_022984855.1. Classification (NCBI taxonomy): domain Eukaryota; kingdom Viridiplantae; phylum Streptophyta; class Magnoliopsida; order Sapindales; family Sapindaceae; genus Dimocarpus; species Dimocarpus longan. Next base: position 14,062,915 of record CM041017.1, on the reverse strand, counting down.
GCATAAAAGTTTAAATTACAATTGCGTAGGTCATCTTGAAAAGGGAATGGATGCAACTTGCATGATTTCAAGGGCAAGAGGATGACATATTAAGAGAATTAATGATTTCAAGATCTGTCAAAAGAATTAACCATTTCAAGATCTGTCAAATGAGTTTGCGTTCAATTTTAAGCTATAAGAATTCTTCCAACAATGTTTTCTAAACAAAGAAACACACTTCAATACGAAAACCGGTACACCATGCTACTTTGGTAGAAAAGATCAACCACTACCATCCTTTGATACCTTAAAAAGATCAGTCATCTTCCATTCAAGGAATTCGAAGCCACCCAACTCAACCTCAATCATTAAGTCAGAACCCAGGACAATTGGGAGAATCACTTCATCAAGAGTCAAGACTCATCACGCACAACCAGCTCCATGAAAAAAATTAAGATCTAAACAACAATGTGAGCTTTTATTCTTTTTCCATCTTTTTTACGGTTCAAAGTAATTCAAAAGTTACTGATTGATCTGCTTGCCTTGTCATAGACAAAAAATGCACCATCACTACATCTAAGGTCCCTCACAGGAATTTGAGACAAGTGCTCATTTTGTCAAATATAAAGAGGAATTTGAGACAAATGCTAATAATCAATCATCATTATCATTCACCATTATCACAACAACGAATTTTTAGAGTTTTTAGAGATTAAATTCTAAATTTAAAGTTTCAAGGACCTCAATTCCTAAAGGCAAACTACAAGAAACAGGAGGGACTACAACTGCCATACTCTGCAATCTGCATGTACGTTGCTTTCAACTGGTAGATCAGTTTTCCATACAGTATCTATGATAGAGATTAGACAGCACGTAACCATATCACCTAATCTTAATATGTTAGTTAGATACAGTCTTCTTTATCTTATATATTCCAATACATAATTCTTCAAAATTCATTGTTCAAAGATTTGATCAACCTGTTCTCAACAAAATAAGAAAATCGGCTGACTATATTCAGACTGCGTAGATTTTGCACTTTCTCTTACATTATTGTGACCAGACGTCCAGAACCAGTACAAAATAGTAAAGCAATTCGACATTTTACAAATGATAATGTAAACCTTCTAGCATACCTGTTTACTTGCTTTGTTGTAGTAGCAATAACAAAATAAAGATTATAAAAAGGCCATTCATACAATTTTAGGAGTGTTAGAGAGTTTTAGACTTAAACTATGGTGTTGTGGAGAGAGAAAGAGAATTTCATCAACTTTTTTCTAGCAAACGGCATCAAATGCACAAAGAAAGTAATATATATCTTACCAGCAGGTCATGTGATAGCAACCTTGAGTGAGCTCAATCATTCTACGGCACTGCTGGCAACGCCTCCATCTCTTATTTTGTGCTAAACGATGTAAGGTAATGTCTGCCGCATCTCTCTCCTCCAATGGAAGATTCTGATACTCTTCACAGGTCATTAAAGAATGCCAGGGAACCCCACATTCCACACAGATAAATCTTTGACAGACTGGACACTCAACACAGCTATTATCAGATTGACTTGATGAACTTGCCCTAGCAGATAAACATTCACGAGGATCCAACAATGCAGAACAATTTGGAAAGGGGCAGTAGATTCTATCTGAGTCAAGAATATTTGCTTCAGCGAGGGCTGTCTCCAATGATGCATAAGAAGTGAGCGGAAGAAATGATTGACACTCTCTGGTAGATATGTAATACTTGCATCTCAGCTGAGGGCATCTAATCGGAACCTGAGAAGACTGTACTTTCACATCAACATAAGTTCTCATACATTGTGAACAGAATTTGTGGGAACATTCCATTGTGATCATCATTGGAGACGGTATGTCCTCACAGCAGATAGAACAATTTTCAAGAGACTTATCACCTTTGGCAGGATAAGAGACAATCCCAATTGCTACTTGAGCTAATTGAAGTGGCCTCTCAAGATTAACACTAGGCACAAGTTTTAAAACAAAAGCTTCCAGATTACTGATATGTTCTACGATTCTTTGCCTCAGTGCCATCAGAATAGGGACGTCAAGATTCTCCTCACAAGTAATCTACCAAAATTTAAAAGTTAAAAGATTATGATAATTTAATGCAATTGTATTGTAATTAATTCCAAGAAAGAAATTTCACATAAGATTATAAAACAGTGAAAAGCAACTTATTGCTATTAAGTATGATTTCAAAAACGCATAACATATAAGAGACTTCATTCCTTTTACTGGAACTCAAAGATCAAAATGCCCAAAACTGCACTTGCACAGTAACACATAAAGGAACGTATACATGAAATTGGACAATTAGAACATTCAAGTTATCAAATTTTTAGTATGATACAGAAAATAACAATCTACTATTAAAACAAACAAGCATACCGCTGCAAAAATAGTATAGAAGTTTTAACCTGATCATACAACAGTTGAGAATCGGTGAAGGCATAAACGCGTCGGATTTTATTGTGCATAGCCTCAGTTAGAGCATCCATTAGAGCGAAATAATCGGCCACAGATTGGTCTACATAGAGATCAAGTTTCTTTTGGAGCTGCATAACAGGAAGATGGGATGGTCTCTCCATGACAACACCAATACCAGACAAGCCAGAAGCAGAGTCCCCAGCCTCAGGTATTGATACACCCTTGAAGAACAACTTCACTGAAAATTCATCAAGAGCAAGATCCTCCTCCTTTGCTTCTTCAGTCTCCTTCCATACTTCATCATCATCATCTTCATCGTCATCTTCACAACAGCTCCTAAACTCTTCCTCATCTTCTTCCCTATTCATATTGACATAATCATCACCAAATACCCTTCCATCCTCCATTTCTAAACCCACCAATTTTATCACCGCTAACACTATTAACACTTCAACTTGTCATTGTTCGAGCATCTATATAAGCAACAAACACTGATGTTTCAGCTCATAATTGAAAACCAAAATCTAACCAATAACCCCCAGAGCAGATCAATTCAAACACAAAATTTCAGCCTAAAAATCCCCCCAAAAACAAAAGTCAAGTTAGAATACAAGAATGATACTTTTGCAACCTGGGCATAAATCAAAACAAAACTAAATCAAACCCTTTTAATTATTTCGACAAATATAAGGGCAAAGGGAAAGAGAGAAGAAAAGGGTATAAAGTAACAGGGAAGAAAAGATGGTTCCATACCGAAGAAAGAGAGAGTGTGTGAGGAACCCTAATCTGACAAAGTGCTTTTTGGGGAATTTATTTACTGACGAGGTGGTGAGATTTTGGTCTGCCAAGTCTGACTCTGAGAGAGAGGGGTGATGACGGCGTAAGATAGAAGCAAGTGCCTTCGCTGGCACCCAAACCTTCACTTTCATGCATCTCACTTGCTCCGTTTGCGTTTCCACCGCCAACATATATATATATATATATAAACTTAACTTTTATAATCAGTACACCTTACCTTTAAAAAATAAGAATCAACTAATCAAATTTATTAATTTCATTTAAGGGAGATGTATCCGATCTAAATTTTTAATGACTTTTATAGAGTTTAAAAGTTTGGATGTATTCAATACAGACTTTTAAAGACTCTGTAAAAGTCATCTGGTATTCAATATAGACTTTTAAATATTTTTACGAAGTCTATAAAAATTAAAGTTTATTAAATCAAAACTTTTTAAGAGTTTATAAAAATTATGAGATATTCAAAATGTCAATGACTTTTATAAAATTTAAAATTTTAATGACTTTTGTAGACTTTTATGTTAAATTTATAATAATCAAGTTTCACAAATTTTCATTCACTCCCCTTAAAAACTTTTATAGACTTTTATTTTTTATTATAAAAACAAGGAAAATTTATAGTTTTTATTCAAATAAAAAGAAAATTTTTGTTTTTATCCAAATTTTTAATAAAATTTGTTTTTAACCTCTCAAACAAATTATTTTCATTGTATACCCAAGATTATGAAAAATACCCTTAAATTTTTATTACCCAAATACCAAACATTGAAATTACCACTCTAACCTTTTTCTTCCTCACAATATCCTCCATATTTTCTCTTCTCCATCCTTCTCCATTAATGGTTTATGAGATTTGATTCACCATTGATACCATATTTCCTCTTCTTCTTCTTCCTCCTCACAATAGCCATTGAAGGTTTTTTAATATTCAAGCTTCATCCATTGAAAGATTAGAAGATTCTTGAAGCATTTGAGTGTCAAAGTTAATGTATATGTTTTTTCGGTTAGTTTTTGGGTTATTTTGTTCATATTTGCATGCTAAAAGACTATAAAAATGTATTGGCTGTGATGGTTTTGGTAATCGCGATCTGCGACGGAAACTGCAAAATCTGCAACGAAATCGATTTTTCACAACTGATAATCGATTTTTCATGCACTGAAAAACCAAGTAAATAGGTCTATCGCTTTTTCAGTCACTGAAAAACCGATTACGATTTTTAATCAGTTTTTCAGTCTCTGAAAAACCGATGTCCGATAGATAACCTGTGAAAAACCGATACCCTGAAAACCAAAAATTAGCAATTTTTTTTAGTGACTGCTATATTTGTGTTTGGAATGTTGTAAATTAAATTTTAATGTTATATGTGCTTAGATATGATTGTTTTATATTTTATTTGATTATATTTGAGTAGAGAGTGTTGTGAGTGTACAATCAATGCATTTTAGTGAAGCAAAAAACTAGTTTCAATAGTCAAGGTCCAATTAAAAACTTAGTTGAATGCATTGTTAGCATAATTATGACATTTCTTGAGTTGTTGATGCTGGGTATTGATTTATAATGTTAAATTTGACTAGATAAGATTGTATTTTGTAATGTTGTCCGATTGAAATGTTTAATTTATTAATAATATTATTTGAATTGAACGTTACAGGAATGACTCAAGAGATGATTGTAATCAATTTTGATGGAGAGTGGAATTGATGTAATTACGTTGGAGGGGAGTCAATCATGTATGGGGTCCACAAAAATAGTAGTTTTTCATCATTAATGGATGTTGTGTATAGAAAGGCTGGTATTGATAGAAGAATGTGGGATATCCGTATACATTATTTATTACAAAGTGCGACAAGTGGTCAAATTGAAAAGATACGTATCATGTCCGATCTTGGTGTTGTTGGTTTGATGGTGACAAAAAATATTGATGTTAAAGAGATTTATGTAGATAAGATTGTGAAAGATTTTGGAGTTGAGGTTAGTAGGCCTATCGTTCATCCGATTATGACCGACTCAATACCAAACAGAAGACATGACGAGGCAGATACGTTAAGAACTGTAAAACCCCATATGGTTAAAAATCATTTTTACCTTACTTCAGGTATTGGGAGCAATCAGGTTGATACTGCTGTTACCCCATTTACATCTACAGAAAGTCTCATTTGCGACGTTAACGATGACTATATGAATTATGGTACTGATGATGAAGATTGAGACATAAATGATAATGGTGATGGGATACGGGATAGTGACAAAGAGAAAACTGAAGATAGTGATAACGAAGAAACTCTATTTGATGATGTCTCTGAAGAAGAAGAAGGGTTTCCAGAAATAAGATTTTCAGGTTTACAATTTGAGAACAATCATTTACAACCATACTGGATTGTTCCTGGTGTTGAAATGGGCAACATTGAGGCTACTTCAAGTGCTACGTCAACCGTCTACCAACGTGGTTCGTTGTATAAGGGAGCATTCTTTGATAGTAAAGAAGAAATGAGTATAGCTATTGAAGAATATGCTCTGAAAGCGAAGTTTGAATATCGGGTTAGACGTTCCGACGTGGAACGAATTGAGGCCAGTTGCAAGGATAAAACATGTAGCTTTATAGTTCGTGCAAGATGCAGAAAGGGTTGCTCGATGTGGTTTGTGTTGAAGTATGAAGCCGAGCACATGTGTCGTCAAACAGCCATGGAATCACATATAAAGAGTGTGAAAGCTATTGTCATCGGGAAATTGTATGCAGGAAAACTGGGGAGAGATATTTATACACCTAATCGTTTGATTGGAGAAATGCTGGAGCAGTATGGAGTTTAGATCCTGTATATCAAAGGTTGGAAGGCTTTACAATATGCAAAGAAACTAGCATATGGTCAAGCGGATGAGTCATATTAACAGCTTCCGTCCTACTTTGAGATGTTAAAGTTAGCAAACCCCGACACAATGATGATAATTGAGATAGATGAAAACAACCAGTTCTTGTATTCTTTTGTTGCACTTGGAGCTTCCATTGAGGGTTTTCGATTTTATATGAGACCGGTTGTTGCTGTTGATGCAACTCATTTGAAAGGTGAATATAAATGGGTGATTTTTTTCGCTGCATGCAAAGATAGAAAGGAGATGATTTATCCCATCATTTATGGATTTGTTGATGGAGAGTCAGACTGTTCATGGACTTGGTTTTTAAAAAAATTGTGATTGGCAATTGACATGTCAAACAATTTGCTTATTGTATCCGATTGTCATAAAAGCATATCGAATGGGATGAAAGCAGGTTTTCCTGAAGTCTCATACATGTTATGTTTTTTTTCACCTATGGCAAAACCTTAAACAACATTGTAAAAAGCGTTCGGATGTAGAAAACGCATTTTACAATGCAGCATACTGTTATGTGCCTGAGGAATGCGACAGAATATTAGAAGAAATGCGGGCGTTACATTCGAGAACATATGGAACTTTGGTTAAGGCTAGGGTGAGCAGGTAGTCACGAGCATATTGTCCAAAAAGAATATATAAAATGATGACCACCAATATTGCAGAGTCGCTCAACAAATGTATGATACAAGCATACCGTTTGCCAATAACAACTGCAGATGAATATATAAGAAATGTGTTGTAGAGATGGTTTAATAATAGACGTGTTGCTGTTGAGAAGTTGACAACTTATGTTACCACCGCTACGTACGATCGTATCATGTTGGCAAAAGATCTATCATCAGAAGGTAGTGTACATCCCATTACAGAACCGTTCACGTACAGTGTTATGCATCATAGCAAAGGAGACGCAGTGGTTAATATTCAAGAGCACACATGTACGTGTAAGCAGTGGAACCTAGATCAGTTGTCATGTGTTCATGCATGTGCTGTGGTCAGGTATGGTAATTATACGTTGTTGCTTTCGACTTTTTATGCTATTTCATGATACTTAAATTTGGGTTTTTTCATATTTGTATAGGTTCAAGGGCGTCAGTTATGATACACTTTACAGTCAGTATTATAGCACATAATGGTTAAAAGCTGTATATGCAAATCCGATCAATCCAGTCCCTAAATTAGCCAGTTGGAATGTTTCTACGGAAGTTAGAAGTATGGTTGTACTACCACCCTTAGGGAAAAGACAACCACATAGGCTAAAGGACGTTCGGATTCCTTCAGTTGGAGAAGATCGTCATAGAAAAAAGTGCGGAAGATGTGGTCAGAGGGGGCACAACCGTCTTCGTTACCCTAACCCTCCTACTTCTACCAGCGGAGGGACGAGCGCAGCTATGAATGCGGAAGCTGGAACGAGCATAAATATTAATGAGAATGCCCTACCGTCCCGCTTGTGTCATGAGACTAGACACAACCAACGTCGATGTCCTCTATGATTTCCTACTTCAAATCCAGAAGTGAATAATGATGAAAACAATGAGTAGACATTGGCGTCGAACTTCTGTTTAATGTATATTTTAACTGATTTTGTTAAATTGATAATGATGAAATTTAATGAATAAAGTTTATTACTTGTTAAATTGCTTCTTCGATTACAGGTAAAAATGAATCGGTTTTTCAGTGTCGGTTAAAACATCGGTATCAATTTTCCAGGGGCCATAAAAACCCAATCGGTTTTCTATCGACAGTGAAAAACCGACTCTGATTTTTCACATAGGCTGAAATCGATTTTCTATTAACACTGAAATCGATTTTTCAGTCTCTGTCAAAAACCGATTTCAGTTTTTCACAGTGTCTGAAAAATCGTTTTTCAAGCATAGTAGAAAACCGAAGCAAATTTTTATTGATTGATTACTGATTTTTTATTGATTTTATGGATTAATACGTAAATTTATTGATCCAAATTTATTGTATGGATCGAGCGAATGATTGGTTTATTGATTTATTGAATTTGATGATTAATTTTTTTTTTTTTTTTATTTTACAAACCAATCGAATCATTCGTTGGTTGATTGGATTGAAATGTTTACACGTAAAATCATTAAAGTAACAAAATTATTGAAATAAATAATGAACAAATCTTTTATTTTATTTAGAATCTATAATATTTAGGTTGAATCGAACCAATTCTAGTATCATTTTATGCTTGGTGATAGTATAGAAACTAATAAATCCTACCAAAAAGGATGAGACTAAATAATACTACCATTTCTTGTTAATCTATTTTTTTTCGCTACTAGCAATTCAGTCTCTATTTTATGATGTTATAATTTTATTTAATTTATAATATCTTCAAATATTATTTTGATGCAAATTAATTATTAATAATTTTAATTTTAAAATTATTTTATTTGAGTAGAAGTTAATTGAAAAAAAAAAATTAAAATTTAGTTTAGTTTGAGTTGAAGTGTTATAAATAGTTGAATTCAATTTGACACATCAAAAGAACTTTAAAATGAGAGTAATTGCTCTAATAGATGTTATACTGGTTAATATAACATCTATTATGTATTAACTAATATAACAGACTGAATAAAGAAAATAAAACTAATAATAATAATAGTATTACTAAAAATTAATAACAATTACAATAAAAAATAGGTTGAACTAATACTAATAATAATAACAACAACATATATTATTATTTTACTATTCAATTTAAAAATAAATTTAGTAAGTAAAATGCTAAATAAATAATTTTTTGATATTTGATTAAATTGAAAAACATAAAAATATTATTCTAATTGTATAAATGTGAAAATTAAATATTAAATATTCTTGGAATTGGTTGGAAAAAATAAATATTCTAATAAAGTAATAAGAGTATCTTTTAGTAAGTGTCAAATATATTGTCTATTCTTCAGCAATCGGAATGACTATAACAATGAGGATTCTAAATTATTTGCAACGGAATGACTATAACTATATATGACATTCAAAAAATTTATTTATAAAATTTACTTAGAGATATAATACTTAAAGTTTTGTAAATAAGATATCTAATTAAATATATATTATTTAAAAAAAATGTATTAGTAAGCAATCAAATAATTTAAATATTTACAGTATTTAAAAAAAAAATTTATTTGTTTTAAATACCTCAGTTGTCAACATATCAAAAGGGTACTTCTCTGAAAAATCGAATTCGATTTTTCAGGCAGTTTGAGAAATCTAATTCGATTTTTCAGGCAGTCTGAGAAATCGAAAATTCCATTTTCGGTTTTTCATGAATTTTCGATTTCTCAGACAGCATGAAAAATCGAAAATACCATTTTCGGTTTTTCATGTTGTCTGAGAAACCGAAAATGGAATTTTCGGTTTCTCAGACTACCTTCAGCATTGTAAAACCCGATTTCAAAATTATATTTGAAATAAATGATGAACATATCAATTTATATAAATTTACTTATATATAACATCCCCATCAGAGTCTACTGTCCATTTTTCAAATTTATTTACTTTATACATAGGCGTCGAATGCATATATATATATATATATATCTCGGGCAATCTCTGCCCTCAGAGCGATGGCGTCCGCAGATACGTCGGGTTTTTTGGATTTCCATGTACTCTTTTTAGACTGTAAAAGATCGCGTATCTACATGGTGACATATACTCCACAACTCGTCATGTGTCATAAATACATGAATTAAGCATTAAAACAACATAAATACATAAAATATTATAGACTGCCTAGTTATAAAGTTACTAACCAATCAGGTTGCTACGGAACCAATGATCTATCAAGATGCTCAACTTTCCACCGCTCTTCCACGTCAGACATAGTTATCTAGATCTTCTTATAAAATCCTATGAACCGCAACAGGACGGGCATTAAACACACAAGCGGCTCAAGTGACTTCAGTCGTTCCGCTATGTGTACCTTTGCCTACGGATCATATACTAAAATTTTTTACTCTTTCAGGCACACCTGACAGAGGACTCAATGATCTTGATTTAGACTACACGGTAGTAACACCTGTAAATTGAAGACGTCAGTGCTATAATACTAGTTCGCATGATCAAATAATAAATAGTAATATTCGCACACAACACTTACATTGTCAACACAGCACCACGAGACTGATGCGTCTACTTGCCCACATCCGAATGCATGCCATTCAGAAGGCACCACAACTGTAGCCGGATCAAATTTTTCACCTTTGCTGACGTATTGCTAATTATAATGTATTGTAATAAAAGTTTGCATAATAATTAAACATGTTAGTTAATTTGACAGACACATAAAATGAAAGTGTAAATGTATGACTAACAGTTTTGTAAATACTTACAAATAAAGAACTGCCGTGGACGGCGTATCTAGTATCCTCAACCTCATTTCTATAGTTTTTCTATAGGCACATCAAATACGTATCAATATGCTTACTAGTCAACCACATGTTTTCGTTCTCGAGGGTGATCAGTGTGGTCGGTATCACACACCACCCACAATGATGAACTGCACGCCTAACAAAAAAAAATTAAACATTCATGTAATTCAAAAGGTAGTGTATAACTTACATACAAGGATAATTATGTTTTTTCTTAATACTTGAGGTCCAAAGATGTTGACACTTTGTATTCATTATAGACCGCCTCATAAGGTTCTACAAACTCCGCCACCTCATCCACTTGTTGGTGGGCCACTTTCTTTTTCTTTTTTGTCGGTCTAGGATCCGTGTATGGCGTCCGTAGAGGTGCAGCTGGCTTCGTCTTTCATTTGCTCTGTTCTTGGATGCACTATTCCTGTAACTTTAAGCAAATTAAATACATGATTTGGGTAGTGCAATTATATGTTAGACTGTAACAAACTATATATACTTTGTCTACCTGCTTATGACAACGCTTAGCCTCTGCATCTGATACACTTCCTAAGTCCTTCTGAATGTCAGACTGCATCTTCTGCTCCTTCGACTGATGGGGTGACTGATGAATACCCTGTGACTTAAGGATCTCCTGAATCTTCTGATGGATGACTGTCTGGCTCGTATCAATAGCTGACTGATGGACCACATCGTCCTCATGGAGAGATGTTTGTCTGACCCCCTCATCGTCATGGATAGGTGTCTGACAGACTCCCTCATCCTGATGTAGTGCTGGTGGTGTTTTTGGTATTGGTGACGGGCTATAGATGTGCTCATTTGGGACAAAGCTCCCACTGTCATGACCGTCGTCATCACCGTTATCATAATCTGGATCATGGCCACTAGTCGAAAATGTAGGAAGGTGTAAATGCTCTTCCACCCGTCTCAGTCTCCTATCGATGTCCCCAACGAGCTTCAAAGTTGTCTTCTGCCTCTTTTCCATCCTACTTAACTTCTTATGAGTAACCTTCTGCAAATCTACAATATACTCAAACAACCGCTTCACCTATAGAAAATAATCATATGCATCATTTTACATAGTTAACACAATTATAAAAAGTTTTGATAGAGTCTCCCATGTTTTTTAAGTATCCAAGGAAATATAACCTGCATAGAAGAAATTACACTTTGTTTATCATGTTTAGAGACTTCCTCTCTCTATCCGACCTCGTACTACCACACAACAATATCCAATTCTTTTGCATTTACTGCAAAGGATATTCACTAAATAATCATATAAATAGTTTGATTTATACCTCAGAATGGACGTTTGGTACATCGTGCCCCTTTTTTGTTCGAAACTCTGAAAAGGTATCCTCTGATTCTGATTGGATGCTTGGGACATCTTCATTTGTGACAGAGTCACCCTCAACCTCATCATCACCCTTCACCATGACATCATCCTTTTCACCCTCCACCTGATAATCATCATGTCCCCCTATACCATGATCGTAATCATCATCATCATCATCATTATCACCATAACCATTATTACCACCATCATCCTTCTGAATGTCATCCTCACTCCCTCCGCCGCCATGTTTATGTACTTTAGCTGTAACCAAATGATTTGGATTGAAGGATTTCCAATAATCCGTGTTTCTTTCTGCGTCGATAGGCTTAAGAGTTTGCGCAATACCAACTATCTGCATTATATACATATATATAGTTATACTATAGTGGTATATTTCATATAAATAAGGATAGTTAAAACAAACAATTAATTTAAACCAATTTAGTTTACGTTTGCCACTTACGGGAGGAAAATCATCAATGCTTTTTGCATTTGTCGGTGTCCTTTTAAGTGATTGTCGCTTACATCTTGGCAAATTATTTTGCAAAGACGAGTTACTTTTTGATATTTTCTCTCTCAACACCGGGAATAATTCTACCAACCACCACTGTAATGCAAAAAACAAACATATAGTTAATATATAACTATATTAGAAAACAATAACTATTAAAGGTATTAGTTATACCTGAAACGCCAAGACATAGTTATAAACATTAATGTTAGACGGTGGGATTTTGATCCACTCTTCATTCACTGCCAGACGGAGGAAATGCAACAGGATACTATAACATAATGTGCCCCAATGGAACGAGTTCCACCTTTCTATGTTCTCAATTAGGATTCACATAAATTACGGAATCTTCGCTCTGTCATCTTACCCCATGAAGAGATGGAAAACGATCCCTAAATTCGCTAACTTTATAAGATCTTCATCATTTATGACCTCGTCGCCTTCACGGTCTATATGACTTATTGCCTTAAGAAATGTGGTAAATTCGGTTATATCCAGCATCACTCCATTAAACCATCGTCATAGGAGACTGTTCTGGTCCTTTTGCACTATATTGAAGATTTCGCGGTCGATGCCCCCAAAATGAAGTTCTGTAATCAATAAAAATTCATGTTTCCTAAACCTATATGTTCTCCCACCGATCTCAAACTATATTTCGCCAGTGCGTCTACCCACCTCCACTTCTCTTGCAAGAACCCATAATATCACGGAGCCAGCAACCGTATTATTTGAAATCTTTAAAATATGTCCAAATGGGCACTCCTTTATGAAATCATCGTACAACTTTCTTCTAGTAAGAATGGTCATTATTTTATTAACCAACCTTTGACCAATGTGTGTATTCACATAAACATCATTCAAAAACTTTTGCAAGCTATATATATATATCTGAAATCCATTTGTAGGAAAGAAAAACAGCAACAAAAATATCAGTATCAACATCAAAAACCAAATCGGGTTTTTACCTTATGTAAAAAATCGAATCGATTTTTTACCCATCTTTAAAACCGAATCAATTTTTTACTATGTATCAAAAACATATTCTCTTCATCGATTTTTCAATTTGGTTATTCACTTGGTTTTCATTTTGGTTTTCGGTTCTTCGATTTCGGTTTTTCACTTCGGTTTTTCATTTTGGTTTTTCGAACAACCGAAATGAAAAATCGATATCAAAAAACCGAACTCCAAAAACCGATCTCATTCCAACGATGCTGCAATGGTCGGAATCGACCATTTTCAACACAAAATCAGTGCAAAAACAATCAAACCAACCTCCTCTAAACCAAATGCCGATAACCCAACATCCATATTACACAAACATCTCAACATTGCAAATCAAAATAAAAAAATGGAATCGCGAAACAAAAAATCATACCTCGACTTGAAACTTCGTCGTCGACGGTTGTAGCTCCTCTGTAGAGGTCGGGAACGTTGCTGTTATGGTCGGAATATGTTGGTAGTGCGTCGTCAACTCGTGATCAGGTTCGGATCTCATCGGTTTTTGGGTTTGCTTGGTCGGTGATCCATTTTTGGCTTAATATATATGTAAGGTCAGTTTCGTAATTTCACGTGTGGGTTTTTTATAACAATTATGATAGTTGAGGGTTTATGGGTAAAAATATATAGGGGTATTATGGATAATTTGGGTATACAATAAAATTAATTTGTTTGAGAGGATAAAATAAAATTGTTTTAAAATATGGGGTAAAAACAAAATTGATCATTTTTAGATGAGTATTTTTTATAATTTCCACTAAAAACAAATATCACCATCACTTTTACATTTGAATCTCCTCTAAATAAAAATATTTCACTTATTTTAAAAATACACACACGCATATATATATATATATATATATATCACTCTTATTTTATTGTGAATTATAATGGTCAATATTTTTCTTTCTATGTTCAAATTGTTAGTTTTTTAGCTTTTTAAATCTTATTAAACCCCTTCTTTTTCAAAAGATATCAGTTTATTATTCTGTAAAATATTTCAAGTTTGAATCAAAATTGAGAAGTTAGATATTGGTAAAATAAATTAAAAAAATATTATAATATATATTTATATAAATACAATAAAAAAAATATTTAGATGAATATTGATTTAAATCATCTCATTATTCTTATAATAAACAATACAACTATTATTAATAATTATATTGTAAACTAACAGTTTAGTATTTCTTATGTATAAATTATGAAAATATAATTCACAATGTACAAATAAAAAATCTCATTACTTTATTGATGAAATTAATCAATGAAATATTTATTTTTTATATTACAAAATAAAAGGAAAAACCTCTCTTTCAATTAAAAGAGGAAAAAAATTAATATTTGATGATTTTTTAGCTATTGGTTAATTAAGAAAATTAAAATTTTAAATTTTAAATTTAATTATATTTATACATGTATTTTTTTTTTAATTTTTATACATATTACTTTTGATGATTTAATATTTGGGGTAGGATAATCAATTTTAATATTTGTAAAATATCGTAAAATTAATTAGCTTGAATTTTATAAAACATTAGTTTTGATAATTGTTTTCTACTTGTTTATTTACACTATATCAAAAGAAAAATATTTTCATTAAGATGAAAAATATAACTGATAAAGTGTGTAATTTGCACTAATTTATTAAAGGAATATATTTTTATTTTAGAAGTAAATGAAAATCTATAAAAGTTTATTAATATTTATGAATCTTCTTCATCTTGATCATCATTACTAGTTAATGTAGACGACGATTGTAACTCATTTTTTGAGACTTAAGAACAAAAAAGAGACATGTTAATGAATGAAATGCTATTATAGCTGTTGATATGTGGAATAATATTGAGATTACTAACAATAACGGACATTAAAGATTTTATTTTTCATAAAAGATATAAATTGGATAATGAAATATTTGAAATACTTGATGTTTTGGTTATCTGTTTATGTAATTGAGGTGATTATACTTTTCTTATTCTTATTATTATTATTATTTTGAAATAGACTATACTTTTATTTTATGTACCATATTTTTTAATCAATTATCGACATGATGAATATAATTTTATTAACTTATAAAGTAAATATTATATTAATTAGTGAAAGTTTATTAATATCTATAAAAGTCTATTGGAAGCTTATGAAAGTTTTTGATATATATATATATTTTTTTAGAATTCTATAACAATCTATACAAGTTAATGAAAGTTTTTTAAAAAGAATTTAGAAAACTCTCTAAAAATTTTTCATGAATTTGTGAAGTCATTAAAAGTTTATAAAATTCTATAAAAGTCATTCGCTAAAAGAAATCTATAAAAGCTTTTTATAGTCATGATTGAATACACCATTCTAAATTAAATGGGAAAGAGAATATATTTTAGGAGAAAGAATGCAATTGATGAATTTAATTAATTGGTTATTATATTTTAAAGTTAGGACGTCCTAATTATAAAAATATTATATATATATAGTTTTTATAATTAGGTACATCCGATTTTAAATAGTAGGGACCAACAAATTAAATTCATCTATTGTATTATCCCTCTTATTTAACTCAAATGCAATTGATGAATTTGATTGATTGATTCTTACTTTTTAAAATCAAGTATACTAGATTATAAAAATGTTATATATATATATTTATATAAAGTGATTATACCATTAGTGTTTTCTAACTTTATAAAGTTAGAACGAACCAATTAAATTCAACAATTATATTTGAATCAAATAGAAGAAAAATTATTTTAAGCGAGTGAATATAATGAAAAAATTTGATTGATTCGTCTTAACTTTAAAGACACTGACCATATAAGTTATATATATGTGAGACAGAAATTTTGACACAATTTATTGATCATTGGATTATGAAGATTTCAATGACTTAGATTTATTCACACATTTATATACAATTTAATTTTACACTTTACATAAATGTATTTTCTCATTTCTCTCTTTATCATTAATTACATCATATCTCCTCTCTTTTCTCTTTTATTAATTATAACTCTATATAAATATATTTCCTCCTCTCTCTTTAATTAATATTATTTTTATATATATATTTTTAAAACTTCTCCAACTAATATTAAAAATCAATCAATTAATATTATTTTCATTCATTGGAATTCTTTACATCTTTATTTCTTTATTTACTTTTAAATTATGTTATTTTCAAAATATATATATATATATATATATATGAATCTATTTTTAGATACTATTAAATGTATATATGTTTGAAAATAACATAATTTAAAAGTAAATAAAAAAAATAAAGATGTAAAGAATTTTATTGAATGAGAATAATATTAATTGATTGGTTTTTAATATTAGTTGAAGAAATTTTAAAAATATTTATAAATAATAGTAATTAGAGAGATGAAAGAGATAATATAATAATAAAGAGAAATGAGAGGAATATATTAATATAGAGTTGTAATTAATAAAAGAGAGGAAAAATGAATCATAATGTAATTAATGATGAAGAGAGAGAAGAGAAAACACGTGTGAAATTAAGTTGTATATAAATGTGTGAGTAAATATAAGTTATTAAAATCTTCATAATTTAATGGTCAATAAATTAGGTCAAAATTTGTATCACACCCCATACATATATAGAGTCCATTGGGTATATATGAGGTATACATACACTTGACCAAAAAAATAAATGATTACATTCTAAAATATGTAATTATACTTTATTATATGTGATTACAAATAAATATATATGATTACAATCAATAAATGTGATCACAATTAGTAAATTAATAAATGTAATCACATTTATGGTGCATTTACTTTAATTACAAGAATCAGAATTGAAATCAAAATGATCTAGAATTGAAATAGGTTGGAATCAAAATGATGTATTGAAATCAGAATTAATTGTTTACTTTAACTGTAGGAATTGGAATCAAAATCAGTAGTATTTTCATTGAGCTGTATACTTTGTTTTGGAATCTGAATAGCTTAATTATAAGTTATAAAAATACCTTTGATTAAAATTATGGATTAATTACAATGTGCAACATTGTGTTTAAGATGTAATGTCATCTTTTGATCATGTAATTCATCATAATAGGTTGAAAAAAAAAATCTTAACAATATTATTATAAGTATATTGTATATTTATTTACTTTTTTTTTTTCTTTTAAAGAACATATTGTGTATTTATATTGCATATTAAGTCATAATTTTTTTTTTTTTATATATAAAATGTTACCTAAAAATACACTTACAATGATATTATTAAAAAACTTTCTTAATAATATTATTATAAGCAAATATATATAGGGATAATCTCAATTTCCCCCATGTAGTATAAGGTAATCGCTCATTACCCCTTATAGTTTTCAAAAATGTCATTTTACTCATTCTATTAACTCTATTAGGGAGAGGTGAATTCTAACTATCACAGTATGCGAAAAGACAAAACTTCTTCTTAATTAAAAATTAGAAAAAATAACAATAATAATTACAAAATTTTTATGCAATAAAATTTAAAACAAAATTAAAAAAAAATGAAGATTTAATTAACCGTCCATCAAAAGTTGAGGGACGGTAGAGATCAAATTTGAAGATTAGATCTCCAATGTATTGTATCCTTGTTCTTCTTAATATGAAGAACACCATTATCATCCATTCAACCAACCCAAATATCTTCATTCATTTTTATTTAATCATTCATTCAATCAAACCATCATCAACAATAAACACTGTAATCATCAAACTCATTATCATTATAATAATAACATCAAACACAACAGCAACATTAAAAAAAAAAAAAGACAAAAAGCAACACAACTTTTTGGGTTTCCTGCACTAGAAACCCATACTGAAAACTCAAGGATTTCTAGGTTTTCGGTGAAGAAACTTAGAAATATTTAAGTGTCAAGCACCTGAAACTCAAAGATTTCTAGGTTTCCGGCGTTGGAAACCCCGAGATCAATGGGTTTTCAACATGAAAACCTAGAGATCTTCGAGTTTTCGGAATAGAAAACTCATTGATCTATGAGTTTCCAATGGAAACCTAATTTGGGTCTCCATCGATTGTAGGTTTTCATTGATGGATACCACCTCCGAGAGATAGATATAAGAAGAAAAAGCAGAAGAGAGAGAGAGAAAGAGAGAGAGAGAAAAAGAGAGAGAGAGAAAGAGAGAGAGAGAATGTTTTTAACTTTTAACTTTTATTTTTTTATTTTTTTGAACTATGTCCACCATCCATCATGTTAACGGACAGTGGACATAATTTTTATAAAAATTATTAATATTTTTATATTTTTAATTTTTTTAATAGTTTTGATTATAGCAGTCTATTTTAGAGATAGATAGTGGATTTTTTTTAATTTTTTTTTAAATATTAAATTATCATTTCATTAAATATTAATGTATATTTTTTATATTATGTTTTGCTTTGACAATTTTGCCCTTCCATATTAATGGTCAACTGTTGAATTTTAAAGTCCAAATTAACTGTAAGAGTTTTGACTTTATCTAAAATTTTAATAAACTGTAAGGGTTTTTTAATCTATTTTGTAAATAAATAAGAGAAATATTAACAATTTCTTAAAGTATGGGGGGATTTTGACTATTTCATCAAATTACAAACGAAAATTTGGATTATCTATATATATATGATATAAAAAGTCATGATTTAGTATATTTGTATATATATATTGTGTATTTATATTATTTTTTAAAAAAGAAGAGTATAAAAAACATTTTATCTTGCAAAAAGGAATGAGAATGAAATTCTCAAGTGGGGTGGAAGAATGAGATTCTCATTCTACAATCTCAAATTCATGTGGGATCTACAATTTCATTCCCATTATAAGATGATTTTAAAGTAAATAAAAACCATCAATTATTTTCATTTCCTATTTTCATTCCTTGATCCACTAAGCAAACACATTATTAGTGATTGTAATCACATATAATAAATTACAATCACATATTTTAGAATACAATCATACTTTTTTTTTTCTTTAATGTATGCATAACCCTAGTAGTATGTGTATATATACATCGAGAGAGATAAAGTGAGAGAAATAGAGTGAATGAGTGAGTGATTTTACTATCAATGTCTTCAAACTTTAAAAACTTTGGGTAAATCAATCAAATTCATCAATTGCTTTATCTCTCCTAAAACAAATTCGCTCTCATATTTAATTCAAATGCATTAAATGATTTGATTGGTTATTCTTAACTTTATAAAGTTATGAGACTATATATATATGGGTCCTATAAAACCTTAGGTCTCATTTTCAAGAAAAATAATTTTTTCGGATAAATAGTGTTTTTGGACGGAAAATGTCCGCATGAATAGTGATTTTTAAAAAATGGATTCCTGATATCAAAAGTCTCAGAATAGGAATTAGAATTATTACAAACTTAAACAGATCGAAAATAAGTTCATTTGAATAAGTTTTGAGCGATTCGAAAGTAATTTACGATAACATCCTTTTTGACAAATAATGGATATTAGTGATTTAGTACCCATGTGAATTTTTTTTTTAAAGTATGGGATTGAGAGGTTTTATACCTAATTAGAGTATTACATGGTCAACTTGATGATAGGATGACTATGGAATATTTTTGAAATTTAATTGAGGGTGAATGACAATTAAATACATTAAGGGCAAAATGGTCAATTCAAGCTCAAATAATACATGGAAATGATGTGAACACTACATGGAAATAACATGAGCAAGAAATACAGTCTATATCATGAGATGTTAACCAATAAAGGAGTGACAAATCAAAAATGAATTTTATTTCTTTAATTTTGCAAGTTACCAATTTGCCCGTAAAAAAGTCAAATGGATGTGAGATATAATTAAGACTATTGTGTTAATTATAACTAAAGGATTTAATGGCCATTTGGTGATTTAATGATGGACATTTTAGTCAATTACATAGAGCATTATATGAAGTTAGTGGATGACCATTCAAAGCTATCATTTGGACAACAAAAGAAGAAACAAAAAGGGAGTAGATCAGGTCAGTTCGGCCAAGCAAAGGGGAAGGCAATTCAAGTCCATTTTTCATGCAAAAATCACTAGCTTTCCAACAAATAAGATCCTAAGCAAGGATTGGACAAGAAAAGTAGAGGAAATAGGTAAGTTTTGTTGGTTTTTATGGTGATTTTGATGATTAGTTTGGGGTGAATGATGACTTAATGAATTGATAATGTTTTTGGGTGTATTTTGAAGTAGAAATTCCTAGGTTTAAGCTTGGAATTGAAGGAGAACTTAAAGCAAGCAAGTTGCCAAGTAATCTAGTAAGTCAATGTTAGGGTTTGTGTGAATTTTTGTTGGAAAATTGTTATTAAGTTGTTATTATGATATTAGATGGATTATGTTGTGTTTTTGATATGTCTGATGAGCTTAAAATTGAAAAAAATTTATGTGATACCTTAGAGGTAATTTCGATCAAGCTAGCTTAGTTAGGGGTTTGAGTTGATTTTTAACATTTGATGAAATTAATGGATGGTTGATATAATTTTAAGTTGGTATGGATTATTGGAATTGAAAAAAAAAAAGTTTGTAGTTGGTGGTTAGTACTTGGTCAACGTAGGGAATTTATGTTCACGACTTGATTTTTATCGTTTGATGAATTTAGTTGATGTGTGACATGAATTTAAGATTATATAAGTCAAAAAAGTGAAAAGAAAATGGTTTGATGGGTGTGTTAGGTAATTCGGCTAAAGGGGTGATGCGAGCAGCAAACATGGCATTGGAGTTGATGGTGCACGTGATAAGAATGCCCGTTCCAAGTATGAATTGAGCATACCCGATGGACCAATCACAAGAGTAAGGTCAAAAAGGTTAAAAATGGCATTTCAAGGCTTTGTGCAATATTTTATTGACTTAGAGCTGAGGGCGTGTGATAAGGCTTATGGTGGACCTTCGATGGTGGCCTACGGTGGACCATCGAGTGGAGTCAAGGGGCCGACCCAATATGTCAACCTAATTGGCACATATGAGCCTGGTATTAAAGTTTAGAATTTAATATATTTTAGCCAATTACAAATAAGCATGTCATGTGCCATGCATGTGATTTTATTAATGAGGTACTATGTTTACATTATTTTGGTCTTGTTTATTTAAATTTGAAGAGTAGGCCTTATAATTAAGCCCATTAGGGCATGTTTAGGGTTTCTTTGTGAACTAAAGTAACTATAAATAGATGTTTGTGCCTCATTTATGGGGGATGACGGGATTTTACAAAATGAGAGGTTATTTCTCCTAAGTTCTTCATTGAACTCTTAACCGAACTTATCAAGGGTTAATCTAACCTTTGTGGTGTTCATTCTTCTCTTGAATATTTTCGTTTTTGTTTGCAATACAACAACAGGTCAAGATTTCATATATTTGAATCTTGTATTAGGAATTGGGGTTCTTGATCCAAATCTAGTTTTGGGGGTTTCAAGACTTGAATCTTAGGGTTTCCGCATCATTTGATATCAGAACTTTGGCGCAAACAAGTTCTATTCTATCATATATGTGCTAATTCATCTTGTTTAATTCTCGTTCCTTCTTTCCATTTGTTTGTTAATCTAAGTGCTGCAATCTATGAAACCAAGGACTATCAATTTTTTGTTGAATTTGTGATATATATATATAAAAGAAAAGATACAAAAAAAAAAAGAACCTTGAAATCGTTTGCAGTTATTACAATCAAGTAGCTGAATTTGTGTTCTTTTGCTTCAAATGTTCGTTTGGTATTAATTTCAGCCTAAGTATTCATTGAATAGCACTTTGTAAATTGCGTTTGGAATTGGGGCTGTTAAGGTTTGTTTGTTATCTAATTAAACTTAAATTTGGGATTTACTATTGTTCTTGATTCCTATTGATTTGAAACCATTAGTACATCAATTGAACCATCCATTATATGAATTTCATGCATATCTTTCCTTGTTTATTCTTTTTGTCAGTTTGTTTGCATATTGCTTCCTATCTTGTCTAAATTTCTCCTAAATCTTTTAAATTTCGTTGCTATTCGTTTTCCTTGGTTCTTTCTCTGTTTGCCATTGTCTTGAGTTAATTGAATTGTTGCAAGTTAGTGACTCTTGGTTTGTATTGGTGATTAGTTCCTTAAAAAACTAAAGGAAAAATAGAGAGTGAAAAAAAAAATACGAAAGGCTAGAGTGGTTAGTGAAATAAGAGTGATAGAAAAGGCCATAGAAAATGAGTGAAACACGAGTGGATTAGAGTGACATTCAATTGAGAGTAAACATGTGAGGGAGTGCTTGGTGAGGTCATTCTTTTTTTTATTTATTACTAATATTTTCTTGCAGGTTTAAAAACATGTCTAATCACGAAAGTGAAATTGCCAATCCAGATCTGAATTTTACAATTCGGGCAATGCAACAACAATTTGAGCGAATGAATCTTGTTTTTGGAGAAATAAGGGATCGAATGGATAGGCAAGACGCTGCCATAGCTGACCTGTGTAGGGAGCTACCTATGCAAGCTCAAAATAATAGAAGGTATGTAAGGCGAGTTGTTTCCTTACCTGTACATGATAGCTAAGGATGTTAAAGATGAAAAAGAGCAGGTTACATATGATGATGGTAGATTTATGCCTCGAGGTGGAAAGCAAGAAAGAAGAGCATGCAGAGATTATAGAGGTCAGAATCGGCAAGATGGTAATAGAAATTATAGAGGTCAGAATCGACAAGATGACAACATCAATAATATAAAGATGAAGATACCACATTTTCAAGGAAAAAATGATCTTGATGTGTACCTTGAATGGTAGCATAAGGTGGAATTGGTCTTTGAATGCCATAATTATTCCGAAGAAAAGAAGGTGAAGCTTGCCACAATTGAATTCATTGATTATGCACTTGTGTGGTGGGATCAATTGTTGTTGACTAGGAGGAGAAACTGTGAGAGGCTTATTGATACTTGGGATTAAATGAAGGCTGTCATAAAGAGATGATTTATTCCTAGTCAGCGTTTGCAAGGTCTTTATCAGCGTTTGCAAGGTTTTACACAAGGCTCTAAAAATGTGGAGGATTATCATAAAAGGATGGAGATGGCTATGATTCGAGCAAACATTGAAGAGGATAAAAAGGCCACTATGGTTAGATTTTTAAGTGGGCTGAATCGAGATATTGCCAATATAGTTGAATTGTAACCTTATGTTGAGTTAGAAGATATGGTGCACATGGCAATGAGAGTGAAGAAGCAATTGAAACACAGAGGGGTAGAAAGAGTTGGGTTTAATGCAAGTTTAGGTTCAAGCTCCAATTGGAGGTCCAATTTGGGAAAGAAAGATGATAAGGCTGTTTCGAAGCCTAAAGAAGATGAAAACAAGCATAAAAGCCATGGGGACAGCAAAGAGAGGTAAAAACACTTCCCATTCTCAAAGAAATAGAGATATTAAATGCTTTAAGTGTTTAAGGACTGGACATATTGCTTCTCAATGCCCCAACAAAAGGGCAATGATTTTGCATGACAATGGGGGATATAGACACTGAGGATGATGAGAGTGATTCTATGCCGCATTTGGATGATGCTAGTAATTTAGAGTATGCCATGGAAGGTAATGCTTTGGTTATAAGGCATGCATTGAATACTCAAGTGAAAAGGAATGATGGTGATGAGGTTCATAGAGATAATATCTTTCACACTAGGTATCTTATCCATGATAAACCATATAATATGATCATTGATGGTGGTAGTTGTGTGAATGTAGCTAGTACTACTTTGGTGGAGAAATTGAATTTTCCTATTTTGAAACATCCTAGGCCATACAAATTGTAATGGTTAAACGAGTGCGGAGAAGTTAAGGTGAATAGGCAAGTTTGTATCATATGGTATCGGAACCACACCTCGTTTGGTCGATGGGCCATGTTTCTTTACACGAGGACGTGCAGTCTAAAGGGGTCGGGAATGATGAGTCCCACATCGGTTAGCGAGGGTGTTCTTGGGTGTTATATATATGGGTTTGCAATCCTTCCCTTGCAAGCTAGCTTTTGAGGGGAGGATTACAAACCTATATATATAACACCTAATAACACCCTTGCTCTGATACCAAATGATGCGAAAACACCAAGAATCAAGTCTTGAAACCCCCAAAACCAAATTTGGATCAAGAACCCCAATTCCCAATACAAGATTCAAATATATGAATTCTTGACCTGTTGTTGTATTGCAAACAAAAACCAAGATATTCAAGAGAAGAATAAATGCCACAAAGGTTAGATTAACCCTTGATAAGTTCAATGAAGAACTTAGGAGAAATAACCTCTCATTTTGCAAAATCCCGTCATCCCTCATAAAGGAGGCACAAACATCTATTTATAATTACTTTAGTTCACAAAGAAACCCTAAATATGCCCTAATTGGCTTAATTATAAAGCCTACTCTTCAAATTTAAATAAACAAGCCCAAAATAATGTAAACATAGCACCTCATTAATAAAATCACATGCATGACACATGACATACTTATTTACATAATATGTTAAAATATATTAAATTCTAGATTTTAATATTAGGCTCATATGTGCCAATTAGGTTGACATATTGGGTCGGCCCTTTGATTCCACTCGACAGTCCACCATAGGCCACCATCAAAGGTCCACCATAAGCTCTATCACGCGCCCTCAGCTCCAAGTCAATAAAATGTTGCACAAAGCCTTGAAATGCCGTTTTTAACCTCTTTAACCTTGCTCTTGTGATTGGTCCATCGGATATGCTAAATTCATCTTTGGAGTGGGCGTTCTTGTCACGTGCACCATCAACTCCAATGCTATGTTTGCTGCTCACATCATTAACCCCAAGAATTAGAGGGTATTTGGGGTTCAAGCAATTGTTCAATTATCTTGATGAGTTTTAATGTGTTTATGCATGTAATTGAGTAAGTTCTAAATGGAGATTTTGTTATACTAAGTGTAGATGGAGTACGGATTTAAAGAAAAGCGAAAAAAAAGGCTCGGAGGAGTGGTGCACTAGTTGGAATCAAGTTGTGAGTGTGGTTGTGTTCAAAGTTTTTATGAATTTTAATTGTTAATGATTTATATTTGCAAGCGTATAATTTAGTATTCAATTTATGTAATTGAAAATTAGATTTTTAACATGTAATTCTTTTATTTTATGATGCTAGTAAGTTTCTTGATTCATGTTATAACGTATTTATATTTTAGAATTAAAATGAATTACATACTAAGAGTACTTGCAAATATTTAGGCTTTCGCCTTAAAGAAATAGTTTGTTTTTTTTTTTTTTTTTTTTTTTTTTTTCAATTGAGAATTTATATACTAAAGAATTAAGATTTTCTAGCTAAGTTAAATTAATTTTTATGTCTAGTGAGGTTAAGAATTATTTATTAAAACAAAAAAAATCATAAACGTTAGGTTTACCCTAATCCTTAGTATATCCGGCCAAAATACCCCAGTATGTACGACAAGATGGTCGGGAAAGTCAGTAACCGGGGGTTAAATCAGTGCATCGCCCTCTGCATATATGGGATGGTATAGATCTACCTCAGGTTGGGAGTGGATCATGACCCCAGAGTTTCCCACCTCGACGACTACACAGGGTAGCATTCTCGAGCTCTAGTGGCAATGAGAAATTCCGTCACGATAGAGCAAGTTTCCCTGGGTTGCTTTAACTAGTTTCGAAAGAAAAAGAGCGTGTCATTCGACGTGAAGTTTAGAGATAAAAGAATTTTAGAAAGCGAGATATTTTACGCTTTATTAAAGTTATTACTAAATTTCAAGAAATGTTATATTTAATTATACTAGTTTTACAATTTTATAAAGTTTGGTGAAAAGTCATAAATTTTCTGAAACTATTTTGGGAGGATATTATTATACTTTAGAAAGTAAGTTATTGTTAGAAAAATCTACTCACTCACTGAGTTATATTCTCATCGCTTTGTTTTTATAATTTTTGAAAAATTCTCTCCAGGTGCAAGAACGAGCCAGTATTTAGACGTAGCTCCATCGGAAGTGTAGATGGGCTGTGAACACGATACTAGTGTACTAGTTCACTTCTTTGACATGTATGAGCATGCATCATATATCATACTTCATTGAATTTTTGTAAATATTACTTTTGAATGTTTATAAATCTTTTGTGAAATGATGAATTTATGTAAATGATGTTATTTTCAAGTTTATTTCAATTCAAAAGCATGTTTGGGTTTGATGGTGAAAGTGAGGGCCTGAGGCCTAGAAGTTGAGAAAGATACATATCATAGAAATGTTTTCTTTAAATTTGCAAGGTGGCTTGTTCAAAAAACAACTGTTATGGTGACGAAATTTTTATAACTCAGTTTTACAATTTACCCTAAAAGAAAATGTTTTATTTATTTCCATGAGAAAAGAGTTTTAAATTAAGATGAGTACCTCTACGGGACCCTTTCGAGTGAAAGTGAGGGTAGATTGAGTTTCGTTGAGGTGCTCCGTAGGGATTCCCGTCGGGTTCAGTAGAGGTATTTGGGGCAGGTTCTTATAGAAGTGATATCAGAGCAAAGGTTTTAAGTACATTACATGTTTTCAGAACATTTTTAATGTTTTCAAACATCATGCATTACATGACATTTAGTATGTTTTGATGTGTAGTAAGTTATGAGATGTGTTGGCCGTCCCCGCATGCAGAGAGCTGCAGCTGAGGCTCCACTTGGTCCACCAAAGGTAGAGGAGCAAGTAAATGAGTCAGTAAATGATCCGTAGGCAGTAGATCCTTCCGAGCCACCTGCAGTTAAGTCGGAGATAGATTTTATCGAGAGACTAGCTCAGATAATTGAAAGTAGAAGGTCGCGCGCACCCAACGCACAGTAGAGAGAGCACAGAAATTAGGTGCCGAGTCTTATGATGGATTGGGAGGCCCAAAGGTGGCGATAGAGTGGTTGGATGGTACTAAGAGAGTATTAGAGCAGATAGAGTGCACCGATCCATAGAAAGTATCCAAATTGGTGGGATTCAGTGAAGTGGAGAGCGACTACTCCTATCACTTGGGAGAAGTTTAAAGAAAAGTTCAATGAAAAGTTCTACCCCGAGCATATCAGGATGCCAAGATAGAAGAGTTCTATAGTTTGGTACGGGGTAATATGACTATTGAAGAATACGAGCGGAAGTTCACCGAGCTACCCAGAGTGGCCTATTCATTGTAGATAATAAAGTGAACAAGTGTCGTAAGTTCGAGCAAGGCCTGAATAAGAAGATCAAGGCCTATGTAGTAGCCGCAGAGCACAGAGAGTACGGACGGCTAGTAGAGGCAACTCTCAGAGTTGAGTTGACCATACATGAGGATAGAGAGCTGGGTCAAACACAAAAGTACGGGCAAAGTTTAGGATGGCATTCAGGAGGCCTCAGTAAGGCTCCTAGGACTAGAGGTAGGTCTAGGTGGTTTGGCAGTAGACAGTAGAGTTTCGGAGCCACATCGAGTCAAGGTTCCATTTGACCACCGTTAAGGTCCTAGGGCCGGAGTGGTATCCAGAGCAGATCAGGGCCGTGCAGGAAATGGGGCACATGTCATTGGAAAGAGCGCCACATGGGTATCATAGGTTGTTATCATTATGGCCAGGAGGGACATTTTATGAGGTATTGTCCACAGAAAGTAGCTGGAGACAGTGGGCGGGGGGGGGGGGGGGGGGGGTCTAGAGTTAGTACTCAGGGGTAGGTTAATAGAGAGTAGCCCTCAAACATGAGAGGTCCCCAGATGAAAGGATCAGGGACTTTCAGTCAACCTGATAGAGGAACAGATAGAGGCAGCTCATCCAGAGGGTAGCCAAGGAGACCACGCGCCTAGGCCAAAGTATTTGAAGTAACTAGGCAGGATGCTGAGGCCACCCCAAACATATGGACAGGTATAGTGACAGCTTTTGGTGCTGATGCATACATTTTAATAGATCTAGGAGATACGCACTTTTTTGTTTCCAAAGACTTTACTAGGTAGGCTGATGTTAAGGTAGAACCCTTAGAGTGCAAAATGATAGTCACCACTCCCACTGGAGACTCGTTGGTAGCGGAAAGTGTGTATAAAGATAGTGAATTGGTGATTGGTGGTCAGGTCTTCCTGGTTAATATGATTTTATTGGATATTCATGATTTTGACATTATTTTAAGGATAGATTTGCTAGCCAGATATCATCCCATGGTGGATTACTTCAGAAAAGAAGTTAGACTCAGTTCTTAAGGAGAGTTGGATGTAGTATTCCGTGGGGAACGTAGGATACTTCCATCTCGAATCATATCAGCCATGACTGCTAGGAAGATGTTGATGAAACTATGTACAGGGTATTTGGCTTATCTGATAGATAATACAGAGAGGGAGGCACGGTTAAAGGATGTTCCCGTGGTTCAAAAGTTTCCATATGTGTTCCTAGAGGATCTCTCTGGTTTACCTCCAGACAAGGAGATTGAATTTGAGATTAATTTGATTCCGGGAATAGCGCCTATAGCTAGGGTACCCTACCAGATGGCACCCACCGAATTGAAGGAACTGAAGACTTAGTTAGAAGAATTGGTGGATAAAGGCTTCGTCCGACCGAGTGTATCTTTTTAGGGAGCACCAGTATTGTTTGTCAGAAAGAAGGATGAGAGTATAAGATTGTGTATAGACTATCGAGAGTTGAATAAGGTAACGGTACGTAATCAATGTCCACTCCCGCGGATATACGACTTGTTTGATCAGCTCAAGGGGGTAAGGGTGTTTTCCAAAATTGATCTGAGGTCAAGGTATCATCAGTTGAAGATCAGAGGGGAAGATGTCCCTAAGATTGCTTTCAAGACACACTATGGACATTTCGAGTTTTTGGTTATGCCTTTCGAGCTAACCAATACACCAGCTGCATTTATGGACTTAATAAACAGAGTGTTCCATGATTTCTTAGACAAGTTTGTCATACTGTTCATAGACAATATTTTAGTGTACTCGGGTAATAAGGAGGAGCATGCTGAGCACCTGAGAGCAATTTTACAAACATTAAGGGAGCAGTGACTTTATGCTAAGTTCAGTAAGTGTCAGTTCTGGTTGGATTAAGTCACATTTTTGGGACATGTGGTTTCAACTGATGGTATCAATGTCGATCCTCAGAAGCAATTCTCAACTGGAAGCAACCAACCACGGTAACGGAAGTTAGGAGTTTCTTAGGGTTGGCAGGGTACTACAGGAAGTTTGTTGAGGGATTCTCCAATATTGTCATCCCTTTGACGAAGCTCACTAGAATAGAAACCAAATTTGAGTGGTTAGAAGCTTGTCAATAGAGTTTTGATGAATTGAAGGCAAGACTGACTACAGCTCTCGTGCTTACACTCTCTACAGGAAATAAGAGCTTTACAGTGTACAACGATGCTTCCAGATAGGGTTTGGGTTGTGTTTTGATGTAGAATGGAAGAGTGATAGCTTATACTTCTAGACAATTAAAGAAGCATGAGCAGAACTACCCAACCTATGATTTAGAGTTGGTCGCGGTAGTATTTGGACTGAGGATCTGAAGACACTATCTGTATGGAGTTCAGTGTTGGATATTTACCGATCACAGGAGTCTCTAGTATTTATTCATCCAGAAGGAACTAAATATAAGGTAGAGAAAATGGATAGAGTTAATCAAAGACTACGATTGTACTATTAAGTATCATCCAGGTAAGACGAATGTAGTAGTAGATGCATTGAGCAGAAGACCCACCAGCTTAGTTGCCTACTTAAGAACAGGGTGATGGGCCTCTCTTCCTTAATTCTAAAACTAGGCAGCCCGCCCAGTAACCCCACTGTGGCCTTCAAATCCGGATCTACTCCGGCTGAGAAGTTCCGGTGAAATTAAACTTTTCTCTTTACCGAAAACTTCTTGAAACTCTTTAGGATTTTTTTCAATTACTAAAATAGGTGGAAAATTTTTCTTTTAAATTAACATTTACAAAACAGAGTTTATATAAAAAAATCCGGCAGCACAACAGCTGTTTTTCAAATATTTCCACTTTGTAAAAATTTATGAAAACCTATGCACTTTAAAATCATACAAGTTCTCAACTACTAGGCTTCCAGCCCTCTTTTCAATTTCACGCACCACCGCAAATATGTTTTCCAAACACAATCAAATGATGATTTGAAATCAATGAATTTATACAAAATCTAAATTTACTTAAGATTTAAAAACATATTTATGAAATTATACGGATAAAACATATCATCACAAAATAATATTTACAACATGCACATCAAGTCTAAAAATCATAAGTTATAGATGTAAAAGATATTTTAGAAATCAACAACTAGTGCAGTAGCACCATGTCTTCAGTCCGTCTACGCGTTCGACAGAGTTTCTTCCGCTTGCTTGCTCGCACCTACACCTTAGGAGGATTTTTATTAAAACAAGAAAAAAAATGGTGAGTGTTATAACTTAGTGAGCGGGTAACTTTTTTTAAACTAAAATAAATTGTTTTTAAATATGAGTATCCTCTCAAAATAATTTTGAAAATCAAATGATTTATTTTGAACTGGTATGAACTTTAAATCTAGTACTTCTGCTTGAAAATTTAATAACAATTTCATGAGTCGAAATTTTTTCTGCTTTCTAAATCTTATGTCTAGTGATGTATTTTCTTTCTATAGCTTGCCTTACAAGGTAACCCAAGGAAGCTTATTCATGGCAGAATGGAATGTAGCCCATCCTTTTTCTTGGGCTTCGGCTCTCAAGGGATTCTAGGGTGCCATCATAGCAACGGGATGTGGCCCATCCCCTTTCTTGGACCTCAGTCCTCAAAGGATTCTAGGGTGGCATCAGAGCAACGGGATGTGGCCCACCCCCTTTCTTGGACCTTGATCCTCAAGGGATTCTAGGATGACACCTGTTGACACTTAATTTTAGTCAACCTGGTTCTTTAAGCCCAATACCTACAAAACGACAACCAACAAACGAAACAAGTATGACAAAGATCAAAACAAATAGAGCACAATGATTTTTTACGTGGTTCGACAAAATAATGGTCTACGTCCACAACTGTCACTTCTCTTCTCTCAGAGTAACAGTATATATTTCACTCTGTCTTTTACAATGAATTTCATCCCCTATTTATATTGGAGATATTACAATTCGAATAGGTTTAAGAATCTTACAGATAAGGCAAAAAATAATTTACATTAATTAAGATAATATCTTTTAAGATTATATCCACCGTATCTGCAATAACTGTCAAGAATATCGTAATTTGATTTGCATGAAAATAGGCAAGTTGACTTCTTTCTTGAATAGAATTGATTCGGCCTTCTAGAAGGTCAACTGGTCAAATTCAACAAATGCTCAAAACGAACAGACTACCTCAGCGATTAGATGTTACCTCTAACGAGCAGATTCTACTGCCACTTTAACTATCGAATAGACACAAAGACCTCTTTATCGCTCTAATAGCCTTTAAAGGGCACTTATCGAGTAGTCTTTTGATCAGGACCAGATTGTCTTAGGCTTTATCATACGGTCAAACCTTCATGCATCCAACTGATTACTCAGTGATTAAAACGATCAGCCATATACAGGTGTGCTCGGGTACACAAGCTGATAAACGACCATATATCCGCTCCTTTGACTTTTGACTAGTTTTGACCAGCATTTTTGGACTTCCTCTCATAAAACAGCACAGCGAGCCTCATCCTTGGGCTTTTTCCATCTCTTTTCATAATTGCCAAAATACCCACAACACTAGCCCTTTTGCTTTTCAGTGCATTCTTTGTACTGAAAACAACATGCTTGTACTTAGAGTAATTTTGGCGGGATATGAACTGTTGCCTTTTCAAATATTGACCTGTCCCGTGACACGCGGCATTTCCCTAGGCGTCAGTTTTTCGTGTGTCATATGTCGTGTGCTATTAATGTGCATTTAATGCACGTCTCCTCACTGGCTGCACATGATGACGAAATCGCGGGTTTCACGCTACACTGCTGGATTAATGACTATTATGCAGTTGTCTTGATCTGATGGTTGGGGCTTCAAGACGACAGCTATATATAAACTCCCAATCATTTCATTTTCTTCCTTTACCAGTCATTTTCAAGAACAGACGCCTCTCTGCTTCCAACTTTCTCTGGCCTGCCATTTCTTCCCTGCATCCCTTTCTTCTTCATCAGTGAAATCTTCTACACTCAAGGTAACCTCTCATGTCTTCTCTCAATATTTTCAGTTATGATTGGTGCTTGCATTTGCTAGATTATATATGTATGAGTTTATTGTCATTTATAAATGTTCCTACCACATCCTTGACATGATTAAATCTGGAGAGCTTGAAGTAAACATTCATTTAACTGTTTTAAGTCATACATACTCATGCCATTCCTTGTTTGTAGCCACCTGATACCCTAACTCTAGTAGAGTTGAGAATTCATAGGTTGTTCGATAATCACTGTAGTCCATTAGGCTTGTAAATAGGGCTCCCCTATACTCGGTAGCCCCCCGCACGCGCGATTGGATCCTTTAGAAAAGTAGAAATAACCTTAAACACTGAGTTTTGGTCTGCTTTTCGCGACCTGATTTCCTCGTTGCTTTTGTAGATGTCTAGTCGTAGTCATCGCGGTCATAAAGTGGGGTCTGCTGATGTGGACTCTGAAAAGGAGCTTAACCAAGTCAGGAATACTGATAATACAACCTCTCAGAGCGGTGAGACTGCCTCAGACCTTTCCAGGCACCATGCTCCACCTGCTTGCACCCCATTTTTTAGACATGACTCTTCTCTTAGCCTCAGCGAGCTTGAATCCATTGTTGAGGACTTCTTCCTACCTTCTGGGTGTCGGGCTATGATCCCAAAAACCCATGATCATACGACCTATCCTCCTAAGGGATTCTTTTCTATTAGCCGTCAGCATATAGAAGCTGACTTTAAATTTTCGGTCCATCCTTATCTGGTCGCCCTTCTAAATGATCTTAACCTAGCCCCCTTTCAACTTATTCCTAACTCTTACGCTCATCTTACTGCTCTTACCTCAATTTTTCTAAAAAACAGTCTTCCTCCACTGACTCCTGCAATGATCCAACATCTTTTTCTTTTTAAGAGCACCACGGGCCCTAAATCCGAGAAGAAAGACGAATTTTATTATACCTCGGCCCGAAACTCTCCTTATAAAGTGAGCCTTCCAAAGGGGGTTGGTAAGTCCAATGTAGGCGACTACAAGTCGCGATGGTTCTACGCGTCGTGCCTATCTTTGTTCGACCTAAAAAACTTTTCCTTTTGCTCTTCTCCAAGTAAGTATATTTATATATATAATTATTTTGCTCACATTCTGCTCGTTATTAACATTCATTTTCATGCAGACGTTGCAAAAAGTGAGATTCCTCTGACCAGCCAGGAGTTTGCTTTACTAAAAAAATTTTCAGAGGTAAAAACTCTCTCAGACGACCATCCGCCATCTAATCATCTCCTTCAACTACACGGTCTTGCTCCTATAGCTCACCAAAAGTTACTTGACAAGTGTTCTGACCTAGGAGCTCATAAAGATAAAGAGATTTCTTCTGCTTTTGAGGCCTTTGGGAAGGAAATTCTAAACCTGCAAGAGAGCCAACCTTTAATAATGGTGCGGCTTCACTTCGAGTAACCCCTTCCTAGTAAGGCCCTTCCTTTAAAGAAATCTGGCCAAGCGGGTAGGGGTTCTGATTCCCAAATGACCGCTAAAGCTCCCACAAGGTCATCTATTCAAAAAGAGTCTGTCGCACCTTCTGTTCGTGTTATGAGGCATAAATCAGTAGGGAGAAAGCCTTCAAATAAAGATGCTCATAAAGAAGCTGCTTCACAATCAACTCCTACTGCCAGCAGCTCGCCAGCTCCTCGTCTTTGGAGCGTTGATAAAGGCAAGGGGATTGCAAAATCGGGGTCTCGGAGCTCCCCTCAAAGCGTCAAAAGACACAGGGGAAAGACCCCATCGTCGAAAAGCAAACCCATGATTTTGACACGAGAATATACTACAACGATCTCCTGGATTGCGTGCCTCAATTCCTTAGCATGAGGAAGCCTACCTTTTATAACGAAGAGATGAAGGGTGAGAGGCTAATCAATTACCTAGGCTTCCATAATCTGCTCGTAAGTCCTTGCACTTATTGCTATCATTTTTATTTGCTTTTTCGCTCTTCATCGCTTTACTAACAACTTGTTTCAGGCATCTATGGCATACATGAAGCTTCTCAGGGAGATCTCGGATTGGCCCAAGGAGAAAGCTACCATGGAAGCAATTATAAATTCTCTGGAGGATGAAAAGAATAAAACCCAAGACGAAGTGAGTTCTCTCAAGTTAAAGGTTAAAAGGTCTCAGGAGGCTTTCCGTGATCTGGAGCAAGAACACGAAAAATCCTTGAGCCAGAGACTGAACAGCAAAAGGCTATGAAGGTGCAAAATGAACTTATTGCCTTGAGGGATAAGGAGATCAACGAGTTGAAGAAAATAGTTTATCATGCCCAAGACTCAAAGAAAAAACTGAAAGTGAAAAATGAACAACTAAAGGAAAAGCTAGCCTTACGCGAACATGGGGCAGTCGAGGCTAGGATGATTATTGAGTCAATGCGGCATGAGGTGATTTCCCTTAACAAAAAATTAGCCCTGGAGCAGAGCCGCACTGAAGCCTTAGTCAGGAAAATAGAGGAAAGAACTGGGAGTTTATTTTTGTACAACCTATGACTTAAACGACCAGATGTGGATGTCTCATTCTTTAGTCCAGAAGCCGTGGAGGAGGTGAAATCATATGTGGAGAGGGCTGCTCAAGAGGCTCAGTTGAGGCCAATCTCCCAGCTTCCCAGTCAGAACATCCTCCTTCTGATTGCGTCCCTCCAACTTATGTAGGACCTTCCTCTAGCTCTCCCCGGCCAATTATTATAAAAGATGAAGGCGGAGCTTCGACTAAAGCTACGGGCGAGCACGATATTCCTCCTAGCACTTCTTAGGAATTTTTTATTTGTTTATTTGTAGTAAATACAAATTCATGTCATGAACAATATTATTCAATTTTATGAACCTTGGGCATTGTTTGTTGTTATTATCTATTTACGCACTTTTCTTGGTCGTTTATTAAATCATATAGGCCGAAATAGTAATTTATTCCATCCATTGGCCGAGCAGAGTAGGTGTGGGGACAACTAGTATGCTGAAATTACCCTTTTTAAGGCCCTTTACCTCTGCTTGGTTAAATATCTGGACAAACCGCTTGCTTGAAATAGATTAAGTTGTAATTCTAACGCCCATAAGTTGTATGATAATAATTTGAATTTTCCAAGACTTATAAGAATTTATAAGTGATGGACACACCTTTCAAAGCTTGCTTGCTCACAGGTAATGTCAATTCTTCCCCGCATCTAAATCCACAGATTAAATGTCCCTTCTAGAGCTTGCTCGCTCACAGGCTACATAGATCTTCGAGGATTATTTCGTGAGTCCACATGCCATATGCATCCTTTCCAGAGTTTGCTCTCTCACAGGTAATGCTAAGGCCTTCCAGGACGTTTTTAGCTCATAGATGATGATTACACCTTCCAGAGCCCGGCTACTCACATGTGGTAATCATATATTCCAGAGCATTTGCTTAGAGGTATCAATTGCACCTTCCAGAGTCTATTCGCTCATAGGTAACAATTGAACCTTCCAAAGCACGAGTAGAAATAAAACAATTAATTGTCGAATAAGGACGAGGCGATCAGAAATTGCTTTTCAAAGAGAATCTTTATGGATGTTATAGCTGCATTCATACAAGCCAAAAAATAAGTGAACAAAATAAAAGCTGAA
Organism: Dimocarpus longan; assembly: GCA_022984855.1. Classification (NCBI taxonomy): domain Eukaryota; kingdom Viridiplantae; phylum Streptophyta; class Magnoliopsida; order Sapindales; family Sapindaceae; genus Dimocarpus; species Dimocarpus longan. Next base: position 14,026,895 of record CM041017.1, on the reverse strand, counting down.
TGATTTAAACATAATATGGTCGAAGATTCTCAGCATTCCATGCTCGGGGAACTTTTGCTCCATTTAAGTTAGTCAGGTGGTACGCTCCATTTTTCAGACTACTTTTCACAATATAAAATTCTTCCCAATTTGGACCGAGAGTTCCATCACTAGCTTTTCGGACAGCTGGTAGAATGAGGCATAAGACTAGATCCCCTGTCTTAAATTTTCGAACATGGACTTTCCTGTTGTAGAACCTGGAAACTCTTTATTGGTAGACAATAATCCTCATTTGAGCTTCATCTCTTGCTTCCTCGATTAAATCTAAATTGGCTGCGAGCAGATGGTCATTATCCTCCTATCTGAACGTTGCCCTGCGCTGACTAGTGATCTTATACTCTGCTGGAATCATTACTTCCGAGCCATACACTAATGAGAAAGGAGTTTCTCATGTGGTGTTGCGAGCAGTGGTTCTGTAAGCCCACAACACCTTATGTAATTCATTCACCCAAGCTCATTTCCTTGCTTCCAGCTTGGTCTTCAAGTATTGCTTGATGATTTTATTGACAGCTTCCACCTGCCCGTTTGCTTGTGGGTGGTCTACTGCTGAAAAGCTCTTCTTGATCCCAAGGTCCCTGTAAAACTTCTGAAACTGCTCGCTATTGAACTAAGTTTCGTTATCCGTCACGATCTGCTGCGAAACTCCAAACCTGGAAATAATATTTTCCCAGACAAACTTCTCAACTTTGACAGTAGATATTTTTGCAAGCTCTTTAGCTTCCGCCTACTTCATAAAATAATCCACTACTACAATGGCATGCTTGCATCTTCCTCGAGCCGTTGGGAGCAGTCCGATCAGGTCCATGCCCTAAATAGTGAAAGGCCACGGACTGACCATCTGTAGCAAGAAAGCTGGTAAAGCTTGAGGTACCTTGGCTAACCTCTGGCACTTATCACACTTCTTGACTATCTCAATTGCATCCTACTTCATTGTTGGCCAATAAAACCCCTGTCGAAGAGCCTTCTGAGTCAATGATAGCCCCCCGGCATGATTGCCACAATGTCCAGCATGTATGTCATTCAAAACGGCTTGACAGTCCAAGCCATCAATACATCTAAGCAGTGGAGCCGAGAATCCTTTTTTGTAAAGTCTGTCATCATAGATACAATATCGGGCTGCTCATGCTCGAAGTTGACGAGACTCTAACTTATCTTCAGACAATTTTCCATTCTGTAAATATTCTACAAGAGGATTCATCCAGGAATCTTGTGCCATCATAATTGTCATCATCTCATCTCGTGATTCTATACTCGGGACCAGCAGAACCTCTATTGGTACAGCTCCCATGAAATCTGCGTCTTTTGCAGTGACTAAGTGAGCTAATGCGTCTGCATGAGAGTTCTGTGATCGCAGAACATGGTGCACTTCATATCTTTCAAACACTGCCAAGAGTTCTCGGACCTTTTGCAGATAGATGGTCATCTTGGATCCTTTAACCTGATATTCTTCTCGGACCTGGCATATAACGAGCTGAGAGTCATTATAAATTCTTACTCGTTCTGCTCATACTTCCTTGGCCAACCTTAATCCTGCTAGCAGTGCTTCGTACTCGGCCTCATTATTAGTGGCCTTAAATTTGAATCTCAAGGCGCATAAAATCCTATGGCCCTCTGGACTTATCAACATCACTCCTGCCCCAGCCTTCTGCTCGCTTGAGAATCCGTCTACATACAGCTCCCAAAATGGGCCTTCAGAAGATTCAGGTTCTTCACTCTCTGGTCCTATGAACTCGGCCATAAAATCTGCTAGCACCTACCCCTTGATTGGTATACGGGGTTTGAATTCTATTTCAAACTGGGCAAGCTCAATGGCCCACTTGAGTAGGCGACCAGATGTATCAAGTTTCTGAAGAACCTGCTTCAAGGGGTACCTGGTCGGGACTTCGATGGTATGGGCCTGGAAATAAGGGCGGAGCTTCCTTGATACTACTACCAAACAGTATGCAAGTTTTTCCATCAGTGTATATCTGGTTTCCGTATCGAGCCACTTTTGCTAATATAGTATACAAGAAGTTGCTTCCCGTTCTCCTTACGGACCAAAGCCGTACTAAGAGTGTGCTGGATAACCCTAGATAAATGATTAGTTTCTCCCTTTCCACTGGCTTAGATAGCAAAGGTGCTCGGTCCATGTATTCTTTTAGTTGTTGAAAGGCCGCTTCACATTCTTCAGTCCACTGAAAGTTCTTTGCCTTTTTCAAACTACCCCTTGATTGGTATACGGGGTTTGAATTCTATTTCAAACTGGGCAAGCTCAATGGCCCACTTGAGTAGGCGACCAGATGTATCAAGTTTCTGAAGAACCTGCTTCAAGGGGTACCTGGTCGGGACTTCGATGGTATGGGCTTGGAAATAAGGGCGGAGCTTCCTTGATACTACTACCAAACAGTATGCAAGTTTTTCCATCAGTGTATATCTGGTTTTCGTATCGAGCCACTTTTACTAATATAGTATACAAGAAGTTGCTTCCCATTCTCCTTACGGACCAAAGCCGTACTAAGAGTGTGCTGGATAACCCTAGATAAACGATCAGTTTCTCCCTTTCCACTGGCTTAGATAGCAAAGGTGCTCGGTCCATGTATTCTTTTAGTTGTTGAAAGGCCGCTTCACATTCTTCAGTCCATTGAAAGTTCTTTGCCTTTTTCAACATATCAAAGAATGGGATGCATCTGTCTGTCGATTTGGATATAAACCTACTGAGGGCGGCAACTTGGCCGTTTAAACTCTGCACTTCCTTGATCTTGGTAGGTGATTTCATGTCAATCAGGGCTTTAATTTTCTTGGGGTTTGCTTCAATTCCTCTACTGTTGACCATGAATCCTAGGAACTTGCCTAAAGCCACTCCAAATGCACACTTCAAGGGATTCAACTTCATCTGAAACTTTCATAAGATCTGAAACATCTCTCACAGGTCGCGTACATGTTTGCATGCTCATTTGGACTTTACCAACATATCATCAACATAAACCTCCATCGTTCTGCCGATGAGATCTTCAAACATCATGTTTACTAGCCGCTGGTAGGTTGCTCCAGCATTCTTCAATCCAAATGACATCACTTTATAGCAATAAAGTCCACGATCAGTAACGAACGAAGTATGCTTCTTATCATCAAGGTTCATCGAGATCTGGTTATACCCTGAGTAAAGTATCTATGAAACTAAGGAGCTGATGACCAGCAGTACCATCAACAAGCTGATCAATCCTTGGTAGAGGAAACCTGTCTTTTGGACACGCCTTATTTAGATCGGTGAAGTGGATGCAAGTCCTCTATTTTCCATTCTTCTTCTTTACTAGAACAGGGTTTGCTACCTAGACCAGGTAATAGATTTCTGTTATGAATTTATTTGCCAAAAGTTTCTCTACCTCTTCCCTGAGCGCTTCATAATGCTCCTCCATCATCGGCGTTCTCTTTTGACGAATTAGTCTATGGTAAGGATTGATGTTTAGCTTGTGTGACATCACGTCTGGGCTGATCCCCACTATGTCTTCGTGATTCCATGTAAAGACATCTAGGTTTTCTTTCAAGAAATTAGTGAGTTGTGCCTTAATATCTGGGAGTAAATCTTTCCCTACCTTCAAGCATCGCTCGGCATCCTGCTCACTGACTTGCACATCTTCTAGTTCTTCCACGGGACCTGTTGCTCGGTCTTCATCTATTTTCCTCGAATCTAGGTCCTGGCTCACCCATGTAGTACTGACTGGTTACTTTTTTTCCTCGGTCACCATGCTGACCTTCTTCCCTTTGATCTCCGCCTTCACTGCGTTTTAATAACATCTCCTCGCCACTCCTTGCTCTCATCGAACACATCCCACCCCATTTGGCATGGGAAACTTAATTGTGAGAGTCCTGGTCGATACTGTTATGTCTAGATCGTTCATGGCCGATCTTCCAAGGATAGCATTGTATGTTGACGGGGCAATCAATAGTAAAAAAATTTGTCATTATTGAAGCTTACCGGTCTAAATCTCCGACAGTGAGGGAGAGGCTGATCTGCCCCAACGATACAATTGCATTTCCAGTAAAACCAAAGAGGGGCTTAGGGGACAGCGCTAACTGTTCGGACCTTAAGCCCATCTGTTCAAAACAACTCCTATACATTACATTCACCGAGCTGCTTGTATCCATTATTATCCTCCTCACTTCGGTATTACCAATCCTTGCCCTGATAATTAGTGCGTCATTATGGGTCAGTGTACACCTCTGGCATATTCTTCACTGAACATAATGCCATCTGAAGTCATTCTGGCTTTTTTAGCTGGTCTCTCCGCTTCATAGTGGCCAGTCAGCAGGATATGACCGACCTTTCGCACATAGCGCTCTTGTGATCTGTTTGATGCCCCTGCTACGTGGGTCCATCATGAATAGTAAAAATGGTTCTTACTGCGGGTATGTGGCCCTGATCGGTTATCTGCTAGGTAGGTTGCTGAACCGGATCAGGATGCTCCTATGCTGGTTGATACCCTTGCTGGGGATGCTGATTCTCTGGTCGCACCATATACTCCCTCAAGCGACCTCTTCTGATCAATTCCTCTATTGCATCCTTGAGTTCCCTACATTGAGAAGTATAATGCCTGTTTTCTCTATGATAGGCATAATACTTCATGGAATCCTGGAATCTCTTCGAGATATTTGTGGGACTAGGTTTCCAAAAATTCTCTCTTCTTTTCTCTGCTTCAAATATTCTATCCTGTCTATCTTTCAAGACGTTGTAATTCTGGTAGCGATTCCTCAGTGGGGATGTCTTTCTCCCGGGCTCATTTCTTGATCGCTTCATTACCTGATTATTGGAGCGATTCTTACGATCGTTCTCTTCGCTCTCGCGTTGACCCCTTTTTTTTCCCTGATGAAAACTGCTCGCTCCGTTTTTCTGATTGCTGGATTTTCTTTACCTGAAAGTATCTTCCCAACGAATCTCTTTTGCTGCTAGATCATAAAATTCACCGAGATTTTTTACAGGGGACCTATAAATGCTTTAATAATGCTTCCCATTTTTCCTATGTCCCGCTAAAATTGCCGTCAGGATACTTTCATTCGAAAGGTTTTCCACATTGTATACCTCACTCCTGAACCTAGCAATATAGTCTTTTAATGTCTCATCCCGTTTCTAAAAGACCGTTGCCAGGTGGCAAGTTAGCACGAGCTGTTTTCTCAACGCCTTGTACTGGTCGGTGAACTTTCTTTGGCATTCATCCCAGCTGTTAATATTACGGGCTGGAAGGCTCCTTAGCCATGCCCTCGGCACATTCCCCAATGTAGCTGGGAACACTCAGCACTTGACCAGAGAGTTAGATATCTGCAGGTCCATCTGAACATTGAAAGCATCCAGATGGTCATATGGGTCACTGTCCCCATTATAAAGTGGGACACTTGGGAGCTTGAATCTCGGCGGTAGAGTGGCTCCATCTCAACTTCCCTAGTGAAAGGGGTTCTATCTTCTCGTTCCTCTGCTTGACCGTGGAGCCTAGGTCTCATTTCCAGTTGCTGGACCCATTGTATTAGCTCTTCCACCATTGGGTCTTACCGTTCAACTCTTCCTGTTGGGGACCGCTGATTCCTCCTACTCTCACTGTCTCTAGAGAATTGATTTCGTGACATCTCTCGGTCAACAGACATTCTTTCACGCGACCTGTTTCTTCTGTGAGAACTCTCCACGTGGTGTGACTCTCTTCGGCGCACACGCTTCTCATTGCGCCCACGAGCTCTTTCATTCCCACGATCAGCCTCCACGCGGCGACTGCCATCCTGGCTTACCCTGATCCTTAGTTTGGGAAGGTGAGGCGCTACTTCTTCTTTATGAGTCTGACGCCCATCCCCTCTTGAGCGTAAATTTGAGGAATGAACAGAAACTGCCGACTGTACTCTTGCTCTACCAGCCTCTTCTTTTCTAGCAGGCATGACATCCACAGACTAGCGTTGGGGGTCTGCATTCCTAGGGACCTCCTGAACTTGGGGTTGTGTTAGAGCTCTGATGGCCTTTGCCAATTATGCCACCGTATTCTCTAACGCTTCCTGGCGCTGCTGCCAAACTAGTACAACCTCTTCGCCAACAGCTGCCTGATGCGGGGGAAGCGGAGGCAAAGCCGCACTGGATGTTCCTGCAACATGACCTTGGCCCTGGTGGCCCTCCGATTGGTCAGCTTCTGACACAACAATCCTAGTTGTCTTGATCCTGGCCATATTAGCAAGTTACAACCAAACAAAAAAAAGGTATTGAAAAGATTATAGAATCGCAGGCTGGGCACTTCATCTAGCGCCAAAAGATGACACTTAATTTTGATCAACCCGGTTTTTTAAGCCCAATACCTACGAAACGACAACCAACAAACGAAACAAGTATGACAAAGATCAAAACAAATAGAGCACAATGATTTTTTACGTGGTTCGACAAAATAATGGCTTACGTTTACGACTGTCACTTCTCTTCTCTCAGAGTAACAATATATATTTCACTCTGTCTTTTAGAATGAATTTCATCCCCTATTTATAGTGGAGATGTTACAATTCGAATAGGTTTAAGAATCTTACAGATAAGATAAAAAATAATTTACATTAATTAAGATAATATATTTCAAGATTATTTTCACTGTATCTGCAATAACTGCCAAGAATATCGTAATTTAATTTGCATGAAAATAGGCAAGTTGACTCATTTCCTGAATAGAATTGATTCGGCCTTCTAGAAAGTCAACTGGTCAAATTCAACGAACGCCCAAAGCGAACAGACTACCTCAGCGATCAGATGTTACCTCTAAAAAGCAGATTCTACTGCCTCTTCAACTATCGAACAGACACGAAGACCTCCAGATCGCTCTAATAGCCTTTAAAGGGCACTTATCGAGCAGTCTTTTGATCACGACCAGATTGTTTTATGCTTTATCGTACGATCAAACCTTCATGCATCCAATTGATTACTCAATGATTAAAACGATCAGTTATATAATCAGGTGTGCTCGGGTACACAAGTTGATAAACGACTATATATCCCATCCTTTGACTTTTGACTAGTTTTGACCAGCATTTTTGGACTTCCTCTCATAAAACAACACAGTAGGCCTCATCCTTGGGCTTTTTCCATCTCTTTTCATAATCGCCAAAATACACATAACAACACCACAACTTATCCGTATTGTAAGTTTTGGGCCCCTTTCTTGGGTCTCAGCTCTCAGCCCTCAAGGGATTCTAGGCCCTTACAATTTATACAGACCCTTTTCTTGGGTCTCAGCCCTTAAGAGATTCTAGGCCTTCACGGTTTATGTGGGTCCCTTTCTTGGGTCTCAATCTTCAAAGGATTCTTGGCCCTCACTAATATTAGGGTAACCAAAGACAATTAAAATCTTTTCAGTATGATTAAAACTTATACTTTAAACTTTTACATTAACTTAGCATGAGAGCATATTATTTTAATTCATAAACATTTGTTCTCTAGTTTATGATTTATAATTGAAATATTTTCTCTCTAAGGCAAAAGCCTAAAACATCTGAATTATCCATAACAAATCTTTTCTATGCATGTATTTACCATAACCTTACTAAATTACTTTACTTTTAAATTAAATGCATTTATAACATAACTTCAAAGACCTATCCATGCATTACAAAGAAAACAATAACATGCTTGAACCTACTCAATACACATAAAAATTTGAATACAAACATAATATCGCATTTATAAAAATTCAATGGATATAAAAGACATAAAAACTTTAAATGAATCCACACTCACAACTTGCTTTCAAACAATATAAAAACCACTCATTCTTATGCTTCCCTTCCGCTCGTCGATTTACCTATATTTTATTATGAGCGAATTTATGTTAAAAGTAGCATTCACATTAACACTTAAACTTTTAACTACGTGAGAGCATTAAATCATTTTTTTTTCAAGTCGTAATGACTTCGATTAATCGCACACAATATCAATTTAAAAATCTTAATATCCACCTGCGAAAATCACTTCAATATAAATATAATCTCATACTTAACGTATCAAATGGAATTTATAATTATCCTAATTAATTCGACTGAATTAAAACCAATATTTACACCATCCATCTCAATCAATTATTTTCATCATAATCACACTTAAACATATTCAATATGGTGTAATTTCTAATCGAAACCATAAAACGTAATACTTTCGCGATTACGAAAAGTTTCGCCACGAATTATCTTTTTTAACAATTCAAGCATTTCTTTTTGCTTTCCAATTAATTCTAATGTCACTACAACTTATAATTCATTCTAGCCATATAAAAATAAAAGTCTCACACTTCAATATTCACATTGTCAATACATGGCAGCTAAGTATTCACTTAATCGATACTCATTTCGACTTCGAAATTCAACGATTATACACATTCGCAAGCAACGAAAATGATCCTAATCACTTATGCATAACTTAAACCATCCTAAAATCATGATTTAACATTTTAACACTCCCAAACTAAAATCATGACAACCTATAGACACATTTAATTTAACTTTCTATTTCGTCATTCAATTAATCCATAAATCATTCGAACCACCTGAAAATAATTTTCGATTATCAAAACAACATTTCGACACTTTCAAATGCATCAAAAATCATCTTTTTCCATGGCAACGAAATTGAAAAATAACATTGGAATCATGTCAGCCCCTAAATAGCCGAAAAACACGAACTTTCCAACACCAAAATTCATCATTTTTCACACAAAAAATCACATGCAATTGAACCTCCACACTAATGAGGTTCTAAATCCTAAACCCAAACGTTTTATCATCATACTCCATCCAAAATCTTAACTAATTATTATCACAAAAAAGAGAACTAAGGAAACTTGGAATTACCTCTTGAATACCAACTCCAAATAGCTTGGTTGAGTTAAAAATTGCTCAAAATCAACTTAAACATTTCACAAGGCAGCAAGCTTACCTTTCAAGACCGAAAATCTTCTTTTGCATGTGATGAAATTCACTCCAAAAATGGCTTTAATCTTCCATGAGCAACAAGCTATCTTAGTCTTCTTTCTTTATCCGAGATCTTGCTCCAATCCAAAGCCAAAATCTCTCTTCTTTTACTTGATGCCTTGACCGAGCAGCTCTCACACTTTCAATTGCTTCATTCGATTTTGGTTTCTTACTTCTCTACCTCTCGGTTTTGCTTCTCTTGGACTGATTACAACTCTTTCTCTTGTTTGACCGAGTGTTGTTTAACTTTTTTGCTTTTCATTTTGTTTTATTTCTTTTCATTTCTTTCTTTTTGAACGAGCCTTCAATTCTTGTCTTAGGTTTCCTTTTTCAATTCACTTTATATGTAATTCACCTATATCACACAATTGTCATTCATGCATAGATTCAATGTGCTATTTGTCCTAACCTTTCCTTCAATGCATGACACTTGTCACACATGCATTCTCTCTTCATTTCTTTTCATGCCAAGTGTTCCTTTTTTTGCATCCATTCACACTCTTCAATTTTTGAGTTTAAAATCATTTTCGATTCATCTGGATATATTGTTATAATTCAATTCCACATCTGAAAATTATACTTGAATTCAATTTCACGTCCGGATTCGGCCACTTTAAATTATTTTATTTCCTTACAAATAAAAATCATCCCCGAACCTATCCGAAAATTCTATTGAAATTTTATTAATCGTTTCCGTTCGGACTATCCTAAAATTCTATTAAATGTTTCCATTCTATCCGAAAATTATGTTGGAATTCAATTTCACATTTGAAACCTTCTCCGATCTACTTGAAAATTTTATTATTCATCTTTGGACTATTTGAGGATTATTTTATCACCATTTTATTATTTCTGTACTTTTCAAAAATTTTATTAATTACTTTTGGATTGCTTAGATATAATGCTAGAAATTAAATTTTCATACCTAGGCACTTTAAAATTATTTTATTACTCCTAAATACTTTATACGGTCCTAAATTTCAAAAATATATTTTCATCCGAAAAACTTCTAATCGCTTAAATCTATCTGAATGGACTCACTTTTGATCCGTTTCAATTTTTCTTAACTGCAGTATCAATTTCAAAACTTTTGATTAGCGAGATCCGTTTTCCAAAAATTACTATTCACACGCACTACTTTGTCTGAAAATATTATTCATCCTAAATTACTATTTATCAAAATAATTCATTTTAACAATTTTTGGGGTCTGTCTTCCAAAAATTACTATTTACTTAAAAATACTATTCATTTAGAATTCGCTATTCCTGAAATTTTGGGTTTTACACATGTAAACCCCTAGTTCCGATTCTTAATTTCCTAGCGAGTGAAACTAGATTGTGAAGTTAAGTAATAAATTTAGTTAGTATTAATCTAAATAGATTCATTGATGAGCGAACGCTCATTCTAGAATTACAACAATAAACATTAGTAAGGATAAAATAGTTTATCCATAATCAAGTAATAGATGATAAGTGAGGATACGTTTAAATTCAAAAATAAACACTAGAGAAAGTGTCATGTAGAATTAGTAGTTAACAAGTGAGTAACCAAACATTTAACTAAGAGTGATAGACAAAACAAATCAAAGGGACAAGTTTGATATTCCATAAAATGTTAATGAGATATAGAAATAAAACAATTGAGGCAAAATTAGACAAGGAAGAAACAAAGAGTAAGTTGCCGTGTGATGTAGGAAAGAAAGGGGGGATTGGCGTGACATGATAAAAAGGGGACATGGGAGACATTTTTGGAAATGTTAAATCTATAAATACAACACTTAGAGTGAAAATTGATGGAACAAACACACGAGTAGTCGTGAAAATCAAATTGACAGCAGCTGCCTGGCATCCTGGCGTGAGAAGCAGAGCAGAAACGGAAGAGCAGAAGCCAAACCAGAAAAGTGGAAGAAGATAGCTCCATCCAGCCCATTCAAACCTCAAACCCCCCTCTCTAGGACCTCTTCCAAGTCCCTCTCACTTCCTAAACAAGAATCAAGTGAGATCTCATCTCTTTTCTTCCTTATACTTGCTGAAATTGAAGTAGTTGGGTTGTGAGTGTTGTGCAGAATTTTTGTGTTGTGTTGGGTATTTTACCCTCAAAATTATGGTAGAACTCTAAGTGATTGTTGTAGAGAGTTAAATGATAAGTTGAGATGTGTAAATGGTAGCTTAGGGTTGTAAATATAGGCTGCCATCTATTTGATCAAAGTAGAAACATAAATTTGTTTTACATTCACTTCAAGTAGTTGATAAAATTGGTGAGTGAGTTCTGAGTGTTTAAATGACAAAATAGTGGTTGTGTGTGTGTCATGGCTGTGAAGACCAGTAGAAAAGGTCTGTGATTAGAGGGTTTTGAACTCAAAGTTAGACATATTTGAGGTTGGAAAAGCATATAGAAGTGGTAGAAGTTCAAAAGAGCTAGTTTAGACAATTTTTACAATCCCAAGCTCAAACCATGGGCTGGAGATAGCCTAGGAAAAACTGACATATATGGGGGTGTTCTACACCTCAAATGATTCTTAGGAGTCATAGAAAACTATAGGGTTTAGAACGGATCGATTCCGATAAAAATTGCGCAAGTTATGCGTAAAATAGTGCCGTTAGAGAGTCGATAGGTGAAATAGTTATGCAAATGCAATTTTTATTGCATGGAATGAGTTTAGTTGATCATAAATAGGTAAAAGAAGCTTAGATATGAAAGAAAAACCAACGTCGCTTGTTCGTCGTTAAAAAGTGCACAAAAAGTGTCCGAAAAAGGGCATTTTTCGTAGATTTGACATAGCAAACGATAGAATTTTTCAACGAAAATTGACGTGTGACCAGAATGTGAGATAGGTGAACCATAGGAAAAAGAACAAAGGAAAATGGCGCTCCGAGTAGGGGGCTGCGTTACGTTCTGTTTTGGCATATCAAAGAGGCCTAAAAATTTTATTTTCCGTTTTGGGCCTCTAAAAATTTTACGGACCACGTGGGGGTATCCCTAAGGGTCCAAAACTTAAAATTTTATGAAGAAATCGAAGTTAAAGAACCTAGATTGAGTAAAAATTGAGTTGAAAAGCTATAACGCAAAAAGGATAGTTTATGAGAAAGTTGTATTAGAAATGTTATTGTAAAGTTAAAGTTGAGTTATGAGTTGTCACTAGTGATAATAAGAAATTTTCATGTACGTGACAAGCGGACGAGTGAAGTCCGAGAGACTCGTCGAGACACTTGATTCGGACTTGCACGATTTCGAGGTAAGTGTTCTATCACTTACGCTATTTCCATTCTTCCTTTAAACATATTTGTAATGTTGTAGTTAAAACTTGTAAAATAATTTCCTAGATTATGAGTTAAAACTTTGTAAATGATCTTTACATTGGGTCTAGAAAGGAGAATTTAAAAATGAAAAGTTTTCGAAAAGAAATGAGTTAAGAGTTTTGAAATCATGTGTATACCTATAGTTTACATAAGATTTAGCGCTACGTGACGAGGTAAAAATTCCGCACGTAGTCAGTTAGACTTATAATTTTGGGCACTATGGGGCGATGAAGAAATTCCACACGTAGTCTCCAAAGTTTGATTTATGGGCACTATGGTTGCGATGAAGAAATTCCGCACGTAGTTGCTAGAATTATAAAATTTAGTACTACAAATGAGATGAAGAAATTTCGCATTGTGGATGTTTACAACTGAGATGATTTCACACCACTTGGGCGAGGAAGTAAATTTCACACATAGTGGTCGAGATACTATAGTAGCTTCACGTCGACATCGGTTGAAAAAGCATCACGTGATAGTTTGAGTGCGTTAGGTATACACATGGTATTTTTATAAGAAAAAGGTTTTGAAAGTCTAAAACTTCCAATATTTATATAAGTAAAGCATTACTATGGAATGTTGTTTTGTATTATTAATATGTGACGAACTAACCTTTTTCCTTTATTGTGTAGCCTATTTACATTCCATTAAGTGCTACCGCGAACGAGATGATGACACTTTATTTTGTATACATATAGGTGGGCGACTCATGCAATGTGATGATGTAAAATTTTGTGTGTGAAATAAATATGTAATTGTGAAGAAGTATTCGTATTATGATATTGTATGATTGTGGATACAGAAGTTGGGTGAAAATGAAACTATAGTCGAAGTGTTTATTTACTCGCAGGTAAATTTTGGATTTTTTGAAAATGCAGCCATCATGCTACCGAAATTTTATAAAATTATTTTGAAATGAAATCGCGAAAAATTGTATCACTCCCAACTGTTTTTAAGAAAACCAAATTTTTTTAAGTTTAAACGAGTAAACCGACAGAAGAAAGTTAAGGGTTCGCTTCTCGGATTTTCTCCAATCCGACGAGTCGGGTTCAGGAAGTCCGTTGAAGTGCCCGAAAGGATTCTCCAGACGAGAGCCTAGATAAGGTTTGGTTTGGGTCCAGTTAACATAGGGTACATTCCGTTGCTGGTAGAGATGAGATCCGTAGGAGTTAAATTGGAAGTGACAGATTCAGATGCATTGCTAGCTACATTTTAGGTTCGATTGGTACTCGTGGATCGTATTCGGGAGTTGCAGGTTCAAGATCTTCAACTTATCAAGATAAGACAAGAAGTGGAGGTAAGCCAACAAGAAGTTTTTCTTTGGGAGCGGACAAGACACTGAGAATGGGTCAGAGACTGTGTGTACCATACCTGACAAAAATCAAAAAGGAGATTTTAGATAAAACCCACTCATCTGCATAAGCTATACATCCAAGGAGCACGAAGATGTACCATACCTTAATGGAACATTATTGGTAATAAGGTATGAAGAGAGAGATAGTTGAGTAAGTGTCAAGATGCTTGATATGCCAACAGGTTAAGGCTAAGCATCAGAAACCAACAGGACTTTTTCAATCACTCCCCATCTTAGAATAGAAATAGGAGCACATCATGATGGACTTTGTAGCAGGACTTACTCGGAGCCAAAGTGGATATGATAACATTTAGGTGATAATGGATTGCCTCACGAAGTCCGCCCATTTCTTACCCATTCGGAGTACTTATTCCTTGGACAGGTTAGCCAAGTTGTACGTAAATGAAATTGTACAGCTGCATAGAGTTCTAGTGTCGATTGTATCAGATAGAGATCCAAGATTTACATCGATTTTGGCCTAGTTTATAGAGGGCTTTGGGCACTTGATTACAGTTCAGTACAACATTCCATCCACATATAGATGGGCAGTTTGAGCATACTATTCAAACTTTGGAGGATATGCTGAGATCTTGCGTGATAGAGTTCTGAGGGAGTTGGGATACTCACTTGCCATTAATCGAGTTTGCCTACAACAACAGTTATCAGGCTAGTATCGACATGACACTATATAAGGCACTTTATAAGAGACGATGCAGGACCTCGGTATGTTGGGATGAGATGGGTGAAAGGACGTTGATTGGACTTGAGAGTGTTCAGATGACCATAGATAAAATCAAGATTATTATTAAGGGTAGGTTGAAAGTCGTACAGGATCGACAGAAGAGCTATACAGACAAGCGCATGAAAATTTGGAGTTCCAAGTTAGGGATAAGGTATTCCTGCAGATATCACCATGGAAAGGGGTAATCCGGTTTGGAAAATGTGGTAAGTTAAGCCCATAATATATCGGCCCCTATGCGGTGATTGGCAAAGTAGAAGAGGTGGCATATAGCTTGGAGTTACCAGCAGAACTCTCCAAGATTCATAACGTGTTTCATGTCTCGATGCTCCGGAAGTATTTAGCGGATCCTTCACACGTGTTGACAGAACAGCCAACGGAATTCAAAGAGAACCTAACATATGAGAAGCACCAATTTAGATTTTTATAGGAGGGAGCAGATTCTACGTAATAAGGTCATTCTATTAGTAAAAGTGCTGTGGAGGAATCATGTAGTGGAGAAAGCTACGTGGGAGCACGAGGATCAGATGCACAATTAATATCCGTAACTATTTGAGACAGATATGTGATTTAAATTTTGAGGACGAAATTTATTTTAAAGAGGGGTGAAATTGTAAAACCTTAGGTCTCATTTTTACGAAAAATAATTTTTTCGGGTGAATAGTATTTAGGACGAAAAATATTCGTATAAATAGTGATTTTTGAAAAATAGACTCCAGACATTAAAAGTCTCGAAATAGGAATTAGAGTTATTAGAAATTAAAATGGATAGAAAATGAGTTCATTTGAATAAGTTTTGAGCAATCTGAAAGTAATTTACGATAATGTCATTTTTGGCAAATAATGAATATGAGTGATTTAGCACACATTTGAATATTTTTTTTTTTAAAAAAGCATGAGATTGAGAGGTTTTATACCTAATTAGAGTATTACATGGTCAATTTGATGATAGGATGACTATGAAATATTTTTGGAATTTAATTGAGGGTGAATGACAATAAAATGCATTAAGGGCAAAATAGTCAATTCAAGCTCAAATAATACATGGAAATAGTGTGATCACTACATGGAAATAACTTGAGCAAGAAACACAATCCATGTCATGAGATGTTAACTAATGAATTTTATTTCTTTAATTTTGCAAGTTACCAATTTGCCCATAAAAAAGTCAAATGGATGTGAGATATAATTAAGGCTATTATGGTAATTATAACTAAAGGATTTAATGGCCATTTGGTGATTTAATGAGGGGCATTTCAGTCAATTATATGGAGCGTTATATAAAATTAGTGGATGACCATTCAAAGCCATCATTTGGACGACAAAAGAAGAAACAAAAAGGGAGCAAATTAGGTCAGGTCAGCTCAACCAAAGAAAAGGGAAGGTGATTTTTCATGCAAAAAATCACTAGTTTTCCAACAAATAAGATCCTAGGCAAGGATTGGACAAGAAAATTAGAGAAAATAGGTAAATTTTGTTGGTTTTTATGGTGATTTTGATGATTTGTTTGGGGTGAGTGATGGCTTGATGAATTGATGATGTTTTTGGGTGTATTTTAAAGTAGAAATTCTTAGGTTTAAGCTTGGAATTGAAGGAGAACTCAAAGCAAGCAAGTTGTCAAGTAATCTAGTGAGTCAATGTTAGGGTTTATGTGAATTTTTGTTGGAAAAGTGTTATTGAATTGTTATTATGATATTCGATGGATTATATTGTGTTTTTGATGTGTTTGATGAGCTTAAAATTGAAGAAAATTTATGTGATACCTTAGAGGTAATTTTGGCCAAGCTAGCTTAGTTAAGAGTTTGAGTAGATTTTTGACATTTGATGAAATAATGGATATTTGACATAATTTTAAGTTGATATGGATTATTGGAATCGAAAATAAAAAGTTTGTAGTTGGTGGTTAGTAATCGGTCAACATAGGGAATTTATTCTCACGACTTGATTTTTATCATTTGATGAATTAGTTGATGTGTGACATGAATTTAAGATGATATAAGTCAAGAAAGTGAAAAGAAAATAGTTTGATGGGTGTGTTGGGTAATTTGGCTAAGGGGCGTAATTGGGGTTCCAGCGGTTGTTCAATTATCTTGATGAGTTTTAATGTGTTTATGCATGTAATTGAGTAAGTTTTAAATGAGGATTTTGTTATACTAAGTGTAGGCAGAGTTCGGATTTAAAGAAAAGCGAAAGAAAGGCTCGGAGGAGTGGTGCACTAGTTGGAATCAAGTTAATCAAGTTATGAGTGTAGTTGTGTTCAAAGTTTTTATGAATTTTAATTGTTAGTGATTTATATTTTCAAGCGTATAATTTAGTATTCAATTTATGTAATTGAATTAATTAGATTTTTAGCATATAATTCTTTTATTTTATGATGCTAGTAAGCTTCTTGATTCATGTTATAAACATGTTTATATTTTAGCATTAAAGTGAATTAATAAGTTAAGCGAATTATATGCTAAGAGTACTTGCAAATATTTAGGCTTTCGCCTTAAAGAAATAGTTTTTTTTTTTTTTTTTTGAGAATTTTTATACTAAAGAATGAAGATTTTCTAGTTAAGTTAAATTAATTTTTATGTCTAATGAGGTTAAGAATGACTTATTAAAGGAAAAGAAATCATAAAAGTAAGGTTTACCTTAATCCCTAGTATACCCCATCGAAATACCCCAGCATGTACGGTAAGATGTTGGGAAAGTCAGTAACTGGGGGGTTGAGTTAGTGAGTCGCCCTTTGCACGTGTGGGGTAATGTAGATCTGCCTGAGGTTGGGAAGGGATCATGACCCCAAAGTTTCCAACCTCGACGACTACACATGGTAACATTCCTGAGCTCTAGTGGCTATGAGAAATTTTATCATGACAGAGTAAGTTTCCCTAGGTTGCCTTAGCTAGTTTAGAAAGAAAAAGAGCATGTCATTCGGTGCGAAGTTTAGAAGTAAAAGAATTTTAGAAAGCAAAATATTTTACGTTTTATTAAAGTTATTGCTAAATTTCAAGAAAGGTCATATTTAATTTGGTGAAAATTTTCAACTAGTTTTACAGTTTTATAAAGTTTGGTGAAAAATCGTAAATTTTCTAAAACTATTTTGGGAGGATATTGTTATACTTTAGAAAGTAAGTTATTGTTAGAAAAGTCTACCCATTCACTGAGTTATATACTCATCGCTCTGTTTTTATGTTTTTTGAAAAATCTTCCCCAGGTGCAGGAACGAGCCGGCATTCAGATGCAACTCTATCGGATGTGTAGGCGGGCTACAAACACGGTACTACTGCACTAGTTCACTTCTTTCACATATATGAGCATGCATCATATATCATACTTCATTATATTTTTGTAAATATTACTTTTGAATATTTATAAATCTTTTATGAAATGATGAATTTATATAAATGATGTTATTTTCAAGTTTATTTCAATTTAAAAGCATGCTTAGGTTTAATTGTGAAAGTGAGGGCCTGAGGCCCAATAGTTGGGAAAGATGTATGCCATAGAAGTGTTTTCTTTAAAATTGTAGGATGGCATATTCAAAAAGCAGTCGTTATGCTGCTGAAATTTTTATAACTCAGTTTTACAATTTACCTTAAAAGAAAACATTTTATTCATTTTCCCGAGAAAAGAGTTTTAAATTGAGATGAATACCTTCATGGAACCCTTTTGAGCCAAAGTGAGGGTTCAATTGAGTTCTGTCAGGGTGCTTCGTAGGGACTCCTGTCAGGTTCAGTGAAAGGATCCGAGCCGAGTCCTTACAGGTCTCCTTTAGTACACCTGAGAGATATATATATATATATGTATATATATATACATTTAACAAAAAAAAAAAAGAAGTATCATTGCATTCTAAAATGTATGATTGTAATTTATTATATGTGATTACAATTAAATATGTGTGATAACAATTTCTAAATATGATCACATTTGATAATTTGTTGATTGTGATTATATTCATTGATTGTGATCACATATGTTTAGTTATAATCACATATAACAAATTACAATAATATAGTTTAGAATGCAATCATACATTTTTTTTTGCCAAGTATATACATACCGCAGGAGTACTCAATGGGATCCCATATATAAATATTTTTTAATAGTATTCTTTACCTTATTTATTGTTATTTTATCATGTGAATGATTTTCTAATTTGCCTAAAAGTAGGCCTATATTGTAACCACTGAAATACACATCAATTGAATTATTTTCTCTCTTTCTCTCTTACTTTTGCTTGTTCTCTCTGATTTGATTGTTATTCTATATTCATTACTTTTAGACCATATTTTATAATATATTATCAGCATGAATCTGGTATGGAAGATTTCATTCATGTGATTTACTTCCCACTATTAGATTCAAATAATCTAATTAGTTTATACGTTTCGTATAAATGTCATATTATGCTATCGGATGTTATGTTAAATCCAAAATAAACTTTTCTTCAATTTTAATTGATTTTTGTCTTTTTTGCTATTATAGTTTTTATATTTATTAATATATGCAATATGGATTTTGTTTTGAAATTATATGTTAAGAGTTTCAAATCTATGTATTATTTGCATGATTTAATTAATTATATAAAGAGAAAAAATTGAATAAAAAAAATTGTTTTATTAGTTTGATTGATGCAAAAAGAGAGAGAAGAAAAAATTATATGATAATTTTCTTTGTTCCATGTATGGAGAGAAAAAAAAATTATTCTTTTCTTTATTTATGTACTATGTATAAAATATATAAAGTATATATATTTTTTCACTTTCTGTGAGATATTAATGTTCTTGGTGGTTGTTTAAATAATTTTATGAACATTGATGAGAATTACTATTTTTGATTTTTTTGCAATCAAAAGTAAGTTCAATAAAATATCAAAACATAAGTTCAATGACATTGAACTTATGTTTTGATATTTTATTTAATATGATATTCCTCCTAGTTTTCTTATCTACAACTTGAAATTTGTAAACGAAAATTAAAACTAAAAGTTTTAATTATAATGTTCTTAGTGTTTGTTTAAATAATTTTATGAATATTGATGGGAATTGCTATTTTTGGTTTTTCTGTATTTAAAAGTAAGTTCAATGATATTGAACTTATGTTTTGATATTTTATTTAATATGATATTCCTTCTAGCTATTTTATTTACAACATGAAATTTACAAACGAAAATTAAAACTAAAAGCTTAGTTTTCAAATAAAATTAGAAGTTATATAATCTCAATTTAATTAGAGCCAAAAGTTCTAAATTTTCAATTCATTAGAACCAGATATTCTATATTGTAAATCTGTTTAAAACTAGAAGTTCTACACTTTCAATTTAAATAAAATTATAAATTCTAATATATTTATCCATTAGAACTAAAAGTTCTATAATGCCAATTTATTTGAAACTAGAAATTTTAGTTAAATTCTAATTAAATTTTGTTGACTTTCACACTCAATGTGGGCTATTGTATATGTTAAATAAATTATAGTTACCTGAAGCAACATAATTGGCTCTTGCCTATTGCATAGAAAGAGTGTGTTTTAGATCATGGATCTAAACATAAAAAGCAGCAAAATGTACAAGTTTGTGTTTTATATATGAAGTCAATGTTATGCATATACATATACATAGAAAGCAATGTGGCACTTTCAATTATGAAAAATTAAGTAAAGATCGAACGGATTTGATTATGTGATATTATGTTCTTGCTTTTTGCATATAACATAATGGTTCCATCAAATTTACTTTAATTGATTGGATTCTCAATAAATGATTTGAATCCGAATTTTTGTATTTTAAATCTGAAGCAGAAGTTCCAGATTCTAAATAAATTTATTTTCAGTTTTATTTGGATCTAGAAACCTGAAATTTTAGATCCTCACTTTAGTTATAGATTATAGTTTATTTAGATTTTTGAACCAAAAGTTTCACAAATGAAAAAAAAAAATTGAGAAAAATTAAATCAATTCGAATTTGATATGAAATCCACCTATCTCTATGGGACCCCTTTGCGGGGTAGGGCGCTACCTACCGGCTTCGATTGGTCTCACTTACTAGGTACTGTCCTCGAGCCATAGGGTTTTGCTTCGCCTCCCACACCTTTCGAACCCATGACTTAGCCCCTGTAGTACAAATGAATTCTTAGATGAAGGTATGTACCAATTGAGCTACCGGAGACAGTACTTAGTGAGTGGGGTAGGCCGAGGCCGGTAGATAACGCCCTGCCCAGCAAGGGGGTCCCACAATCTCAAACCTAAGTATGTAGATTTGAAAATACATTTCCTCATTGATGGTGAGTAGAGACTTGAAGATCTTTTATACTAACATTTGTTCTTGATTTTAGATATAAATCGTGAAATTTAGGTTTGTAAATATGTTAAAGTATTTTGTTTATGAATTTTAACACAATGAGGTATATATTTTCATACTTATATATTTAATATGAATTACTTGATCGAGTATATATATATATGTATATATATATGCATATATATTTTGATTTCATGCGTCATGTTATGCGATTAAAATTCATTGGTGTTATAGTTAAATCGTTACATTTTCAATGACGACATGGGTCTGACAGTGGCATGAACTGTTAAATATGAAAACCAATTAAATGGTGACAGTTAGAGTTTCCCGATAGTGATTTTGTTTGAGATCTTTTATTATATATCATAAAATTAAGGTATGATTGTAATTTACTTAGAACCTGAAGTTCTAAAACTAATTATAGTGATTGATGTGATTTGAAAAGGAATTTCATCCTCAATTCTATCAAAACCTAAAGTTTTGAATTACTATCATATTGAACATATAATTATGATATACAATCGCATCATAGCTTAAAGCTTTGAGATTTTGAGAAGAAAATGTATAATATTTTTATTCTTCTTATATCAAATTATATAATTATTGTTATATCTCATAAAATTTTTGGTTAGTAAAAGTTAAGTTATTTTCATTTTCCTCTTTTCTCATAGCAAGATATGAAATAAGGTATATGACATGTATTTTTTCATACCTTAATTGATTATTAAATATTTGTCATAATTTGTAGTAATTGTATTTTGAGAAATTGTTCATTAATTTACTGTGATTAAGATTTATATATCTTGATAAAATGATTAATTTATATTTTAATATATATATATGATTACCAAAAAAATGAAGCTAGATGATTGAAAAAATTTGTACTTCAAATTTGCTCCTAAAGTAGCAATGTTAATGATTATAGGATGAAAAATCTAAATATCTAGCATGGTTAAATTAATTAATATAATTATCTAAAGTGAGTGTTAAATTATGTAATAGTAATGGCAATGATTATGACCAGTCAATAAAGCCTTAGCGATTATAACAAATTTTAATCGCTTGAAGTGGAATTCACACCAAAGTAAAGTAAGCAAAATGTTTACTATTAATAGAATATGAAATTATAATAATTGTGTACTTGAAGTATATATAAATATTATATAAATATTTTACCAATATATAAAGGCTCTAGGAGAGTAAATTTGCACATTACAAAGTGAAAAGCAATAATGTTGCATATGTGAAACTTTGTTACTTTAATAGATCCTAAAAGAATTTATTTAGATACACATTAAGAAAAGTATATTATATTTGTATTATTTATACTGTTATATACTAGAAGCATATTTTATAATCGAGACTATTATATGATCATAAGTATAATATGATTAAAAATTGTGATGAATCAAAAGTTTTTTTTTTTTTTCATCCAATAACACAGAGGAAATGATGTATCAAATTATTAGAAGTAATATGGATATCCATTATAGAATTTGAAAATTCTTACCTAACAAATGTCGTTAAAGAACAATAATTGATATTACAATTTGGTCTCTGAACGACACTATATATTTGGTCCTCGAAGGACATTATATGATATTTTAGTCATTACAAAATAATATGATAGTCTAATATATCCTTGAATGATAGTAAGATAGTATAATTAAGTCTCAAAAGAATATTATGATAATATAAATAAGTTCCAGAAGGATATTATGATGATACAAATAAATTCATGAAAGATAAAAAAATAATGCCAATGAATAAATTTTCTCGTCATTAAGGGAAGAACAAGGATAAAATTAGAAAATTTAACAATGTAAAATTACAGTTGATAGTCATCATTCATTAAGACGATTATTGTATAAGTTATATGAACCTAAAGTTTAAAAAAATCATCTACTTGAAAATTGTATACTCGAATGATTTTATACTTTTCGACAATATGTTATCTAGGTGATAGTTCTTGAAGAACAATTTACGTAAATGACAATAAATAAATCATTCGTTGCACACAAAAGTGTGAAAAGTAAATTTGGTTTTAAAGTTATTATTCTTAGACGTGAATGATGAAAGATATAATCATTTTAAAGATCGCGCTCGAGCTATTTATAATCCTTATCACATAAATACAATTTCTGAAGAGTTAAATATTTTTTAAGAGATAGAACTTTTTGAATCTCCCCTTATGAAACTCAAAAAGGATCTTAATTATATATGAAAAAGTACATGTGCTCAAACTATAAATATTATAGTTTGTCTTAAGAATGTATGAAAGTTTACAGTAGCCCTAAAGAGGCATATGTAATGAACACTTAAAGAAAATTAAGATATTATATTTTGTTGTTATTATAGAAAAATGATAAGGATATTAAATAACATATTGTGGATAAATGTCGACATAAAAACTATTGATTAAAACAAAAGCAGAGCTATATTTACGTAGCTGTATTAACCTTGTCATGTGGAAGTTTGAAGACATTACATATTTTGATTAAAATAATTACTTATATGAAAATTGAGATAATGAGGTATAATTATATCTCAAATGTTCACTACAGAAACCCAATATCGATAATATGAAAATAAATTGTTTTATAGTTAATTTTAAATAATGAGAATCAATAGCCTCTACCGAGACTAGTGCCTCAAAAGCGATATAATATCTTGAAGAGATACAAAATCTTAGAAACACAAAAATTTCTTTGGAGAACTATGGAGTTATGATAAAATAATTATTGATAATTTATTTACATATGCAGTAGCTATTGAGATTATAAATGATGATCATGAACCATATAGTATCAATGAGTGTTGAAAAAAGTATGATTGGCCTAAATGGAATGAAGTAATTCAAGCATAATTGACTTCATTCACCAAACATTATGTATTTAACCAATAGTTTAGATGTCTGAAGATGTCAAACTCATTAGATATAAATGAGTATTTGTAAATGTAATAAGATGAAATGTATTCAACTGTGATAGATACGATTACGTTTTGATTTTTAATTAGTTTGATAGTTTCCGAAAAACTTTAAAAGTGCCTTATGGATATGGTAACGATATATTTATATAAGTCATTAGATACTAATATATACATAAAAATCCTTAAAGGATTTAAAATGCAAGAAGCATATAATTCTAATTCTCATAATCGTGAAACATATAAATACTATTGAATTCAGAAAATTATTGTATTTTTGATCTAATAGATCATGAAATATCTTTTACTTTCATTAAGAGAATATGTCATATTTTTTTGGAGTTTTGTATTCTACACTTTTTTTCCCTTTCAACAAGTTTTTATCCTATTGGATTTTATTGGCAAGGTTTTAATGAGACAGTTGGACACATCCAAAAATCTTGAAGAGTATAATTAAGTGATATACGTCCAAGGGGAAGTGTTATAAATATATTTTTTTAACATCACTTCTTTTTTGATAATATTTTTTATCTTATTTATTGTTATTTCATTATGAAAATGATTCTCTAATTTGCCTGTAAATAGGCCTATATTGTAACCATTGAAGTATACATCAATTGAATTATTTTCTCTCTTTCTCTCTTACTTTTGCTTGTTCTCTCTTATTTGCTTATTATTCTATATTAATTACTTTTAGGTTATGTTTTATAACTATATATATAGTCATTTACAATTCAGTTGGATATTCATACATCTAAACTCATTACATTATATAATTAATGATTGTATTTTATTATATCTAATTACAATTAAACATGGTCGATTATAGTAAATGTGATCTGACTCATTTAATTATAATCAAACATAATAAATATATAATCAGATATAATAAAATACAATCAGTAATTTCATAATGCAATCCCTCATTTATAGTTGTCAGGTGTATCGATACTCAAATATACCATAGAATGCGTTATATATATATATATATGAAATGTATTTACGACCGAGGTAAACTTTATACTTTAATTGCAATTTGACGTTAGTTCAAGTTAGTTAACTTTAACACTTATGAGGATAGTTTCGTTTTTTCAACTTATTATTTGTTTTTTTAAAATTCTGTTTTAAAATAAATTTTGAAAACTAAAAAAGAAAAAGAAAAATATCTATATCGTCCATCTTGAGATGGACTACGGAGATTTAATAAAATAATTTTTTTTCAAAAAAAAAAATTGAATACCATTTATCACAACGATGGACATTGATAAAATTTTTTGAAAAAAAAAATCATTTTAAAACATAATTAAAATTTTAACTAAATTGAAGGGAGTGGGATCTCCACCCATCTCTAACTCCATAGAGATCAAGATCTACGATCTCCATTGGCAATTTAGGTCTTCATCGCACCGATACATATGTCAAGTTATGTTTAGAGACGTCATATAGCCCAAAGGAAATTTTATGGAGATTTGGCATATAAGAAAGTTTACTAATATCATATTTATATAGAAGGCACCATTTGACAGGACCCGACCCGGATTCCTTCAAATGAATCCCGTGATCCTACCGGACACCCCAAAAAACCCTTCTGAAGTCCAACAAACAAGACCTAAAGGATATCGTGAAGCAAACTCTTAACTATCTATCAATTTCTAAACAAATAAATCATACATTTAAAAATCTCATTTCAAAATTCCATCAAATGAATAAATATATAATTAGAAAGTGTTATCATAAATATGCAAGAATCTAAAACGTGCATGGAAATTATCATCATAAAAAGTCTTACAACATTTGTTCACAATCTGAAAATATGCGGATTACATGATTAAAATTTAAATCATAAACTTTACACAAAAGGCTTATGCAGCGTTATCGATCGTAGGGCCTACCTAACTTGAACGAGGCATACTGGTATTCTGATCACTCGTCCCTGCACCTGGGGAGGGTTTGTAAAACAAACATAAAACCAAAAACATTATGAGCTACAAAAGCTCAATGAGTGTGGATGCGTTTATGTTTAAAAATAATTTTTATAAAATTTCCTCCCTAAAACATTTTGAAAACATTTTCTTTAAAATAATTTTGTTTCTAAAAGCTTTCGTTTTTATAAAGTTTCAAAACTCTTTCTAATTTAAATTCATGAAAAACTAAAATGCTTCGTATTTCAAAATCATTTCTTTTCTAAATTCCTCTTTTAATGGTATGCTTTCTATTCTAAAAATGCTCTAATGGAAACCCAATGGAAACTACAACCAAATTAGTGGCCAGACTAGCTTTGCTCAATGTAGGGGTCACGTGGCGCAAATGTTAGCATCTCTCACTGTGACAAAACTACAAAGACATCTCGTCATCACGTAGTGGAACTATCATCGCATACATTCTAATGAGATAATACTCCACAAGTGTAGAGGGTGACTCGACAGACTCGATCACCTCGATGTTAGCAGGACTTGCCCTCTCAATACTTGTCATACACTGCGGGGTATACAGGCTGGATCTAATGCTAAAAAGTCTATCTATAAAGGTTCAGGCCATCCACTAGGTTTGAAAAACCTTTTCCTTTTTCTATAATTCATATCAATTTATTTTCATGCTATAAAAAGATATAATAAATATTACATATCACCTATAAATAAACTATTTCCTTTCATGCTTAAACATAAATCCTTCATAAGCTAAAAGAACGATTAATAAAAATAATATTTTGCTAAATAAACTTAAATTATTTAAAATATTTTCATACTCATAGCTTGCTTCCCAATTTACTTAAATCATTCCTCCTTTAGCAACCTCCTTAGTTTGCCACTGCACCTACATTAGTCGTAAAGGAAATTTTAATTTAGCTCGCGGGTTCCTTTAATTCCAAATTCAACTCTATAACGGACTTCACTATCCCATCCAGCTCAAGCTGTGAGCTCATACCCTATTTCGCCCAACTCATCCTATGCGAGCTCCTATATCACTTAGCTCAGCCCGAATTATGGGCATTAATCATCTTAGTGAGCTCCCTTCACACCCTTGACAATTTTCTGCCTTATCCAACTCAACCTGACCACAGTCACCACCAGCTCGCTAAGTTTGCCCTTATAAGCTATTGCCTTAGTCCAGCTCGGATAGGTATTATAGTAGGCTGGTGCATTACTCAGATTACTATCGGCGAGCTCGTGCTTTAGGCCAGCTTGACTAGCGCTTGAAAATGAGTTGCGGGTATTCATCCAGCTGGCATTCAGTGAGCTTTCGCACGATCTCACACAAGCTCACATTTAACACTTCTTTTCTAGGTTTTACACGTAGAAACACCAACATTTGCACAACCCGACTTCAATAATTCCACAAACATATACTCCATAATACTTCACCCATTTTCCATCTCAACCTAAATCACGATCTCCACAGGTTCCATAACAGATGTCAATCATCCAACACAACCATCAATTTCCTACAGATCAACATTATTTCATAGCTACTTTACTTATTAACTTCCGTAATCTTTTGCCTTGCTTTCCAGCTTGCTTATTGTTTCAATATCACCAATTCTACAAATAAAAAACTTGTCAGTTTCAATTGAAACTCAAAGACTATTCCTCAAAACTTTTCACCAAAAGAACGCAATAAACAATAATCTTACTACTTAATCCTTACCAGATCTGACTTACCACTTCTCCTAAGCTTGTCCTTCACCTTCCTACAGCTTGATCTTCTCTTTAAAATGGCAAAAGTCAGCTTGGTTCAGCGGCGGCAACTTGTTTCCTCTATTCTGCCGACAGAGCCTTTCTTTCTTGCTCTCTCTCTCTCTCTCTCTAGATTTTTCTTCTCCCGCTATCACTCTCTCTTTCTCTCGACAAGTTGCTCACCACACACGCCTATTTATAGGCGTGGGTCAAGCTCACCTTTAACCATTAAACTTCCTTAAAATCACAATTTTGTCACATTCTAAAGAATATTCTATTTTTCCCCCAAAGTCCTTGTCCTTCTCTTTAATTATGATTTTTCCACTCTTCTAGAAAAATATTTTATTTTCTCAAATAACCCTACATTTCTATAATTTAAATTTATTCCCAATGCTTCTAAAAAAATTCTAAAAATATCAAATTTCACTACGAAACACTTAAAAATCCTTTTTATTATTTCACCAATGAGGGTACATTAGCACATTATACCATTCTGTACACAAGCACAGTAATAACCTCGGGAGAGGGTATTACATTTGCTCCCCCCTATAAAAATTTCGCCTTCGAAATTTACATGTCATACTAAAAGAGATATGGATATCTATGATACATCTGATCTTCACACTCCCAAGTGGCATCTTCTACCTTATGATTCCTCCACAATACCTTTACTAAGGAAATAACTTTGTTCTTCTGGATTTATTCTCTATGATCTAAAATCTCCATAAGGTGCTTGTGGAGCATGGATACATGAAATACATTATGAATCTTACTTAGCTGCGGTAGGAGCTCCAAGCTGTAAGCTACGGGTTCCACTCTTTCCACAACCTCATATGGCTCGATATAGCACGGACTCAACTTACCATGCTTTTGAAATCTAAGCACGCCTTTCCAAGGAGATATCTTAAGGAATACTCTATCACCAACTTTAAACTTAAGACCCTACGACGGTTATCTGCATAACTCTTCTGTCTATCACTTGCCACTTTAAGTTTGTCCTTAATAATCTTAATCTTATTTGTAGTAATGTGGACAAGCTTGGGACCTATCAATTTCCTCCTACCTGCCTCGTCCCAACATACTGGAGTTCTGCACTTTCTTCCATACAAGGCTTTATAAGGCGCCATGTAAAACCCGATTCGTATTTATGATAGAAATGTAAAGTTTGGTATATATTATAAAAACGAATCGAAATTTTAATCGATTTTGCCTCTACTAGAAATATTTTTTTTATGATGCACGTGAGCCGTAATGTAAACCCCTATTCTTGATAAGTCACTCACTAGTACTAGAAATTTGATATTTTCAAGGGAGATGTAGGAATTGTAACAAATGACAATAAAATTAATATAAAGTGTTAAATATTAATAAAGAGATAAATGCCACGAAGGGCAATATGGTTATTCCATAAATAAGAGATAAATGATTAAGTGATAAAGTTGTAAAATTTAAAAACTTAAAGACATTGGTTAAATGATAAATGATTAAAGATATTAATGAAAGACATAAAAGCCCATATGTTAGTTGTTAGTAAAAGAGATGACTAAGGGTAGTAAAGTAACTTAAACCATTTAATCTTTTAAGTGTTATATATATTGAGAGGGGGAGATGTTGGTCGGCCAACATCTAACAAAACAAGAAGAGAAACCGAGAGAGTGTGGAGAGGGAGGAAGTGGACGGCAAAAGGAAGAAAAGAGGAGGAAGAAAGATCAAACTACTTCAAGCTAAATTTCTTGCTTTTCATCAAACTTCTAAGTAGATTCAAGCTTGATTTATCAACTCTAGACAAGCATAAGGTATGATGCCACAACCTTGTCAAATCTATGATTGTTGGGTTTGAAAAGATGTGTAGAGATTTAATTGTTTGTGGTGTGTTGTGAATGATGTTTACCACTTAAACTAAGTGTAGAACTATAAGTATATGACATGGAATCTTAGGTTTCATAATAGAGTGTACAAGTGACAAGTTAGGGTTATGAATGGGAATCTCTAGATTATGAAATCAAAGGAATGAGTTATTAAAAGAAAAATTGCACATATGTTGTTTGATGAAATAATTAAGAGAGATTAACTAGTAGAAATGACAAAATAGTGAATGTGTGTGTGTCATGGCTGTGAAGATCAGAGGAAAACCTCTGAGGTTAGATGGTTTTGAACCCAAATTTTACCATAAATAAGGTTAGGAAGATAAGTAGAAAGGATAGACGTTCAATGGAAGTAGTTTTGAGCAAATTAGCAATCCCGAGCTCAAACCATGAGCTAGAAATAACCTGGGAAAAACTGACATATATGGGGATGTTCTACACCTCAAATGATGCCTAGAAGCCATAGAAAATCATAGGTTTTGGAACGGATCGATTCCGATAAAAATTGCGCAAGTTATACGCAAAATAGTGCCAATTTTTGCAATCCCGAGCTCAAACAATGGGCTGGACATAACCTGGGAAAAACTGACATATATGGGGGTATTTTACACCTCAAATGATGCCTAGGAGTCATAGAAAATCATAGGTTTTGGAACGGATCGAATCCGATAAAAATTTCGCAAGTTATGCGCAAAATAGTGCCGTTAGAGAGTCGATAGGTGAAATAGTTGTGCAAATACAATTTTTATTGCATGGAATGAGTTTAGTTGATCATAAATAGATAAAAGAAGCTTAGATATGAGAGAAAAACTAACGTTTCCCATTCGACGTTAACAAGTGCGCAAAAAGTGTCCGAAAAAGGGCGTTTTTCGTAGATTTGACATAGCAAACGATAGAATTTTTCAACGAAATTTGACGTGTGACCAGAATGTAAGATAAGTGAACCGTAGGAAAAAGAACGAAAGAAAACGGAGCTCCAAGCAGGGGGCGGCATTATGTTCTGTTTTGACATATCAAAGAGGCCTAAAAATTTTATTTTCCGTTTCGGGCCTCTAAAAATTTTACGGACTGCGTGAGGGTATCCCTAAGGGTTCAAAACTTAAAATTTTGTGAAGAAATCGAAGTTAGAGAGCCTAGATTGAGTAAAAAATCGAGTTATGAAGTTATAGCGTAAAAATGATAGTTTATGAGAAAGTTGTATTAGAAATGTTATTGTAAAGTTAAAGTTGAGTATGAGTTGTCACTAGTGATAATAAGAAATTTTCATGTAGGTGACGAGCGGGCGAGCGAAGTCCGAGAGACTCGTCGAGACACTTGATTCGGACTTGCGCGATTTCGAGGTAAGTGTTCTATCACTTACGCTATTTCCATTCTTTCTTTAAACATATATGCATTATTGTAGTTAAAGTTTTGTAAAATGATTTCCAAGATTATTAGTTAAAGTTTTGACATTGTTGTAGTTAAAGTGTTGTAAAATCATTTCCAAGATTATTAGTTAAAGTTTTGACATTGTTGTAGTTAAAGTGTTGTAAAATGATTTCCAAGATTATTAGTTAAAGTTTTGAAAATGATCTTTACATTGAGTCTAAAAGGAGAACTTAAAAATAAGAGGTTTTCGAAAAGAAATGAGTTAAGAATTTTGAAACCATGTGTATATCTATAGTTTCCATAAGAGTTAGCGCTACGCGACGAGGTAGAAATTTCGTGCGTAGTCGGTTAGATTTAAAATTGTGGGCACTATGGTTGCGATGAAGAAATTTCGCACGTAGTTGCCAGAATTGTAGAATTGAGTAATACAGTTGCAATGAAGAAATTCCGCATTGTATGTGTTTAAAACTGAGCCGATTTTACACCACTCGGGCGACGAAGTAAATTTCGCACGTAGTGGTCAAGATACTATAGTAGCTTCACGTTGACATCAATCGAAAAATAAAAGCGTCACGTGATGGTTTGAGCGTGTTAAGTATACACATGGTCTTTTCATAAGAAATGGTTTTCAAATGGAAACTTTCAACGTCTATATAAGTAGAGCACTACTATACAATATTATTGTTATATGACGAACTAACCTTTCATTTTTATTGTGTAGCTCGCTTATTTCATCAGGTGTGGTTATAAATAACGTCGGGGCCTAAAGATCGTCACTTTAACTATAGGTGGGCTCGACACAACGATGTTCCCACATGATAAACATTTTGCATGTTTTGTATCTTAAAAGAATTTGTTGTAAATAAATCATTTTGAGTTGTACATATTAGTAAATAAGTTGTTATTAGTTGTGTATATTTTCATGTTGCGAAGGTTGAAATTTTGTGATTTGCGAATAGTAGAAATTGATTTTATAGTTAAGTTTGAAATAGCATGTTTGAGGCCCTGAGGGCAATCGTAGTTGGGTTGGAATTGGAAAATAGTTGAAGTGTTCTAATTGCTTTACGGGTAAATTTCGGAAATGTTCAATTTACAGCCGTTATGCTGTTAAAATTTGTATAAAATCTGTTTTTAAAGAAATACGAAAAAGTTTCACCAATTCCAACTATTTTAAAAAGGGTAAAAGAGGTTTTAAGTTAAAACGAGTAAACCGGCAAAGTATTCTAAGGGTTCGCTTCTCGGATTTCCTTAATCTGACGAGTCAGGTTCGGGAAGTCCGTTGAAGTGCCCGATGGGATCCTCCAGACAAGAGCTTAGAAAAGGTCTGGTTCGGGTCCTGTCACGTAAGACACTCAATTTAATTGTTTTGGAGCCAATTTGGTGATTGGATAAGTGTAGAATATTTTTGGAACTTATTTCAATTGAATGTGGAATAAATTCACTAAAGTATGCAATGGATTCCATGTGAGTGTTTATGTGTAAGATTTCCTACGAAAACTATGATCCATGTGAACCAAAATGAACCAATAAGAGGTGATTAAGACCAAGTCAAAAGTTGATGAAAAGTAACTAGCAATTGGATTAGTTCGTTTAATATAAAAGCTAGTTAGATTTTGTCCAATCATAGGAGTTTATTTTTGACTAATGGCAAATTTGTGATTAGGCTAGGATTGAGGGGCTGTTTTGGCAAGATTAGAGGAGTATATAAATAAGATTTCAGCTAGAATTCAGTCACAAAAAAGATCAGACCCAAGACACTTTCACACACTCTCATTCGGTAGTAAGAAAAAACAAAAGAGGAGGCTGCAAGTCAAGGCAAGGTAGATCTGATCTGGGCAGTTTTTAGCATGAAAAAGATGAGTGAATCAAGCTGATTTCAAGCTTAGAACAAGGGCAATCAGCTAGGTGCATGATCAAGTAAGAAAAGGAATCAAGAAAACAAGTAAGTTCAATGATATTTCAAGTGGAAAATCATGGTTACAAGTTGTCCATGTTAGATTAATGGTTGGTTTTGTGTTTTCTAGCTTGAGTTATTGGATTTAAGCTTTAATTCAAGCTTACAACAAGTAGAGACATTAACTCTAAAGATTTGGTAAGTTTAAGCTAGGGTTTAATGTTGAAAATTCCATGGAAATTGTAATTAAAGTAGTTAAGATGTTAATTAGGAAATTGGCATAGTTTTCATGCAATCTATGTCATGAATATGAAAAGATTGGTGAAAAATGATTTCGGCCAGCTTGTGATTCTTGTGTGATAGGAGTTTTTCAAATGATTAAATGCATGAGAAATGAAAATGAAGGGTGTTAATTTGATAGATAATGATGGAAATTGAAAAAGAGAATAGTTGTGTATTTATGTATGTTCGGCCAAGATTAAGGGCTGATTATTATTCATGTATTTTGTTTGAGTTAAATGTGTAATTGTTAGGGTAATATGCCCTAAGAGCTTGTAATTTATAAATATTTAAATTAAATAATAAATAAAATATATTTATTTTATTCAATTATATGTGCATTTATGAAATGATTGCTTCATACAAATATCATGTAACATCCATGGTTACTTATGTAGTCTCAAACTAAGTATATAAGTGTTATATATAAGAGGATTTAGTTTGAGATCAGTAATCTAAAGAGTCCGTAGAAAGCAAACAAAGCTTGGTACTTTGCTTGTGGTAAATCTATAACTACAGTCCATTTTGTATTTGATACGATGATCCTATCCGAGATCGTTCATGTGGTGACATGAAAATGGAGGCACCTTATATAATAGAGATTATATAGGACTGGACTATGATAAAATGAATTTCTTATTAATATCCGTTAAATAAAGAAATTCATATTTATCAACTAGATGATCATATATAGATTGATCTTAATCCTGAGTGTTTTATGAACTCGTATTTGTTGAGTCATATATTTTGATTTACATGGGTGAGACTGTTATAGATTTACGGTCAATAAGCTTCGTACTTTGGAGATGTGATTTAATAAGTGGTTGGGAACATTCTACACAATAATGGAATCCACTCCTTCTTGCGAGAAGTAGATGAGTAGTTCTCTTAAATGTTGATTCGGGTCTTGAACAATAAGAGCGCTTGAATTTCTATTTATAAATAAATGGAAAGATAAATTCATAAGTTGTTATGAATATATTGTTCATTAGAGAATCAATGGTATTTAATGGAATAAGATATAATTAGAGAGATATAACGGACTTTAATGACCTAGCTCTAATTATGAACAACTCGTGGAGGATCGAACCATATGAAATGATTAAATCAATGGACACTGAAAATTTAGATTGTATAAAACATCTATAATTTTGAGAGTGCAATCTTAAGTTTTTAGTGGAGTAACTTTAAGGTTAATAATAGTAAATTATTTAATTAAAGAGTTTAATTAATAATTTCGATATTATTGGAGCTCAAATTATAGGTCCATTTGATCCCCTTGCTAGCTCACAACCACATAAAGAAACAAAATGGAAGAATATAATTGGATTGTCCAATTATAAGTGTACATACAATTTTATGAACACGTTTACGAATAATTTAAATAATTTGATTATTTAAATATAAGTAATTATTTAATTATTTGTATAGGTTAAAAGTTTAACTTTAAATGGTGTCATTAAATTATATATGATTTAGAATCATTTAATTTAATGAAAAATCTTTTAATTAATGGAAATGATAATTTAATTTAATTGGAATTAGATTCCATATTAAATTAGATTAAAGAAGTTTTAATTTAATAGGAATTAGATTCCATATTAAATTAAAAATAAAGAGTTTTAAACCAATAAGAAATTTGATTCTATATTGGATTTGAATTAAGTTTTTCAATTTAATTAGCAAATTGTATTCCTTATTAAATTAGAAAACTCTAACTTACCATTATAGAAAGGTGTTTTATATCGATAACAAGAGAGGAGAAAAAAAGTGAGAATTTTTGGCTACATGAACCAAAAACTTCCATTAATTAAAAAGATTTCGTGATATAATTCTTCGAGATTGTGCCCACACACAGTTTCTTTTGTGAAGAGTCATAGCAAGGAAGATCGGATGGTAAATAATTTGCGAATCAAAAGGGATCACTTCAATCTTCATGCAAGGTAAGATTTGATCTTATTAATTTAATTATTGAATTGTTATTACTAGCATCGATGGACGTGTTTTTTATTTGGAAAAATTTTTAAAATACACGTTTCCGCATTAAATTCAAAAATCAATTTTTCTTTCAATTGGTATCAGAGCCCGGTTTCGCTAGTTTAATAATTGATTTAATAATTAGTGAATATCCTTTTGATTATGATTCTTTATATGTCATAAGAGTAGGCACTAATTAATTATGTGCATATTTTATTTTCATGTTTGATGAATTGATTTATCATGGATTGATCGTTAATTGTATGGTTCTTTGGCTAATCTAATTTAATTAAATATGTAAGCCGTTTGTGGCAATTTTTTTTCTTTCCGTTGTATTCATAGATTTAGGATTATTCAATTTTCTGAAGATTGGCTATTGAATTTGGGTGAGAAAAGAAAAAAAAAAAATCGATTGAAACGAAACCGATTTTGATGTGCAATCGGTGCAAAAGTTGCACCCTGTTTAACACCAAACCATGTTAAGCGCATCAGATGCGTACAAAGCACAAGACAGGTGTTTTAACAGTCCATGTGTTGCATACTTTGTTGATTGCACGGCATATGTTCTTAGTGCATTTATTTGGGTGTTAAAACAATTGGTGCAATTGTTGCACTGACATACAAAAGTCAAATTGCACGTAGTGGCATGTGATGCACAGTTTGGTGTGTCATGCACAAAGACAAAAAGAATGAAATTTGTTTTATTTGTTTGTGCATGAATAATTGTTTCACGCTGGTATGTGTGACATGCAGCACATAATTACATATGAAAAGCATGGATGAATATTGTCTACCTACCTTCGGTTTTAGTTCATTATTTTTATTTATTAAAATTATCCACTTGTTTTGGATAATTTTTTCTTGAGTTCAAAAATCAAGAAATAGACTTCTAGCCTAATCCATTTGATGGATGTTCTTGATGGTTAAATTGAATTTAATTTTGAGCCCAAGTAAGCCCATGAAGATATTGAAGACTACAAGTGAAGGCCAAATAATGTCTTGGTTAATTTTTGTAATCTTGTAAGATTAGTTCTTAGGTCGTTAAAGCCAAAGAACCCGGTCAATCACATGTTGTTTATTTAAATTGTTTATCATGTGATGATAGAATAATTTGTTAATAACATGTTCATGCATAAAATATGTCATGTAGAATAGAGAGTGCCTACTCGTTGCATTATAACATGACATACATACATGTATTATTATTTATTTTTCTATTAAATAGTTTATTAGTTAAGTAGAGATAATAATACATTGAATACCAATTACATAATTTGTTAGGATTTTAGTTGAAAATCGTAGATTAACAAATTAGAAATATATGATTAGTTTTAATGTGATTAAAAACATATGTTTCAATAATTGATATACATAATGTGATTAGATTTTAAAAGTTAAAATTGGGTCATTCACATTGTTTTTAATCTAATTTAATTAAAGCGTTTAATTTATTTAGATTAGTAAACCAATTAGAAATATAGTTTTAATGTGATTAAAAGATATATTTCATATAATTAGCTTATAATGTGGATTAGATTTTAAAAGTTAAAATTGGGTAATCTCACATTAAATCTAATCTTTATAATTAAAGAGTTTAGATTATCTAGATTAGATCTTTCAAAATAAATTAGATTTTTTAAGAGTTAAAAAACCGGTAATTTATTAGGTGTTAATAGGATGTCGATTCTAGTAACACACTAATTCCTAGTAACTTAGATTATATTTATTAGTCGTTAGTAATCTAAGATAATGACTAGGAATAATATGTAGAAAATCCTAATCCTAAAATAATGAGTGGGAGAGGGATATATGACAATATATCCCACGGTCTCCA
This sequence comes from Dimocarpus longan, assembly GCA_022984855.1. Classification (NCBI taxonomy): domain Eukaryota; kingdom Viridiplantae; phylum Streptophyta; class Magnoliopsida; order Sapindales; family Sapindaceae; genus Dimocarpus; species Dimocarpus longan. The sequence goes on along the minus strand of CM041017.1, from coordinate 13,990,409 downwards.
TCATTAGTTCAACATCGTGAGATTTCAATGGCGCCTTGAGACGGCTTTGTTTTCGTCCCCCTAAGGGTGGTGTCCATTTTGGTCAACATCAAGGTTGACTTCCTAAAGGATATGATTTCTCGATGTATTTTGGGATTGACCTACCCTAAGGCTGACAATTCTCAATTTAAGTCCAAGAGATCTGAAATGATAGGTTACACTCATAAAAGAATTAATTAATTGGTAATTTAATTCTTTGACCGAAATAAGCGGTAGTAAGATTATATAGGAATAAGAGTTATTCTGTTATATTATTTGACTGAGATTTTCGCAATTTAACATACAAATATTTGACCTACCCTAAGGTGGCATTTATTTGTGGTATGTTAGATTATCGTGGCATAGTAATTCTTTTTAGGGTATTTCTGATTCATTATTCGTCAATCATGCATCACGTTTAATTTTATGCCAAAATCTATTAATATTCGTATGAATGCAATTTTGAATAAAATATTTTGTTTATTTATTTCAGCAATGCCATCACCTTTAATTACTATACTTGCCAATGATAAATTGAATGGGGATAACTATGTTAAATGGAAAAATAACATGAACGCCATTTTGGTATGTGAGGACCTAAAGTTTGTCTTGACGGAGGAACGTCCTCCTGTGCCACCGGTAAATGCTGCGCGTAATGTACGCGAGACCTACCAAAATTGGATTAAGGCCAATGAAAAGGTCCGTTGCTACCTGTTAGTAGGAATGTCCGATGTGCTTGCTAAGAAGCATGAAACAATGGCAACAACATCTGAGATGATGCTATCATTACAAGGGATGTTTGGGCAACCTTCTAAGCAGCAGCGACACGAAGCTGTTTGTGCTGCTATGATTGCTAAGATGAAGGAAGGGACATCAGTTCGAGAGCATATCTTGAATATGATGACATATTTTAACATAGCTGAAACTCATGGTGGGATGATTGATGAGCCTAGCCAAGTAAGCATGATACTGCAAACTCTTCCAAAGAGTTTTATGCAGTTCAAGAGTAATTATGTTATGAACAAACTGCAATATAATATTACTCAATTGCTTAATGAACTAACAACTTATGAGTCCATGAATAAGGACAAGACTAAGTCTGGTGAAGCAAATGTTGCTGAAACATCCACCTCTAATAAGAATAAGAGGAAAAGGACCACCAGTAAGTCTAAGGCAAAGCCCAAGAAGCAGGCTACCAAAAAGAAGAAGCAGAAAGGCTCTAAGACTTCCAAACCCAAAGGAAAATGTTTTCATTATAATGTGGAAGGGCATTGGAAGAGGAACTATCCAAAGTACCTCGAAGAGCTCAAGAACAAAAAGAAAATGAAAGGTAAATATGATTTACTCGTCATTGAATCTTGTTTAGTGGAGAATGATATATTCACTTGGATAATTGATTCAGGAGCCATTAATCATGTTTGCTATTCTTTACAATTGATTGATTCTTGGAGGGAGCTTGATGAGGGTGAGTTCACCATGCGAGTTGGCACTAGGGATGTCGTTTTAGCTAGAGCAGTGAGAGAAGTTAAACTTAAATTTTTAAATAGTTATTTTATTGTTTTGAACAATGTTTATTATATTCCAAATTTTAGAAGAAATTTGATTTCGGTTTCTAGATTGTTGGAACATAATTATTCAATTTCTTTTAGTAATAAAGATGTTATTATTTCTAGAAATGGGTTGAATATTTGTTCTGGCATATTAGAAAACAACATATACATGTTATGGTCGTTAACACGTAATTCACTGCTCAATGCAGAATTGTTTAAAGTTGAAAAACCAAAAGCAAAACGACAAAAGATTTATCCCAATAATGATACCCATCTTTGGCATCTAAGACTTGGATACATTAATCTTGATAGAATAGACAGACTAGTAAAGAGCGGAACTTTAAGAGAGTTAAAGATTGGCACTTTACCTATTTGTGAATCCTGTTTAGAAGGTAAAATGACTAAGAGACCTTTTAAGACAAAAGGTTATAGAGCCAAAGAACCACTAGAGCTTATACATTCGGATGTTTGTGGTCCAATGAATGTTAAAGTTAGAGGTGGTTATGAATATTTCGTCACTTTCATTGACGATTATTCAAGATATGGGTATGTTTATCTAATGCAACGGAAGTCTGAAACTTTTGAAAAGTTCAAAGAATTTAGAGCTGAAGTTGAAAATCAATTAGGTAAAACATTAAAAGCTCTACGATCAGATCGTGGAGGAGAGTACCTTGATACAGAGTTCAAGGATTACTTGATTGAGAATGGGATTATATCCCAACTCACAGCTCCTGGAACACCACAACAGAATGGTGTTGTAGAGAGGAGAAATCGAATCTTGCAGGATATGATGAGAGCTATGATTAGTTTTTCATATTTACCTAGTTCTTTATGGGGATATGCACTACAAACTGCAGTATATATCCTAAATGTAGTTCCTTCCAAGTCTGTTCCTAAAACATTTATAGAGTTGTGGAATGGTCGCAAAGCTAGTTTGCAACATTTTCGTATATGGGGGTGTCCAGCACATGTGTTGAAAAATAAGACTGGGAAGTTAGAACCACGTTCACAAGTTTGCCTATTTATAGGCTACTCTAGAGAAACTAGAGGCGGATTCTTTTATGATCCTCAAGATAATAAAGTGATTGTATGGACAAATCCTACATTTATTGAAGATAATTACATAAAGGAACATAAACCTCGAAGTAAAGTTGTACTTGAGGAGTTATTATCTAGTTCAACTAGTATCCAATCGACAACAGTTGTTGAGAACAATATAGTTAAGACCACGTCTAAGCATCAGACAGACTTTCATAAGAATTATCTATCATCTCGTCGTAGTGGGAGGGTTATTAGACTACCAGTCTGTTATAAAGAAATTGGAGAAGCATAAATTGCTATCTCCGATGAGTGTATAGATGATCCATTGACATATCATGATGCAATGGAAGATTCTAATAAGGAAGAATGGCTTAAAGCTATGAATCTCGAGATGGAGTCAATGTACTCAAACTCAGTCTGGGAACTTGTGGATCAACCAGATGGGGTAAAACCTATAGGTTGCAAATGGATCTATAAGAGGAAGAGAGGAGTGGATGGAAAGGTGCAGACCTTCAAAGTTAGGCTAGTGGCAAAGGGGTATACTCAGAAAGAGGGAGTTGACTATGAAGAAACTTTCTCGCCAGTAGCCATGCTTAAGTCTATTTGCATTCTTCTATCCATAGCTGCATGTCTCGACTATGAGATATGGCAAATGGATGTCAAGACTGCATTCTTGAATGGCAATCTTAATGAAAGCATTTATATGATGCAACCAGAGGGATTCGTGAGTCAAGGTCAAGAGCAAAAGGTTTGCAAGTTGCAAAGGTCCATTTATGGGCTTAAGCAAGCTTCTCGATCTTGGAATATTAGATTTGATACATCTATCAAGTCTTATGGTTTTGAGCAAAATGTTGATGAACCTTGTGTATACAAGCGTATCATCAATAAGAAAGTGGTTTTTCTCGTGCTTTACTTTAATGATATCCTACTCATTGGGAATGATATTGGAGCATTATCTGATGTAAAGAACTGGCTTGCTAACCAATTCCAAATGAAAGATTTGGGAGAAGCTAGTTATGTTCTTGGGATCCAAATTATACAAGATCGCAAGAACAAACTGTTAGCATTGTCTCAAGCATCATACATTGATAAAATCCTTGTACGCTTTGCGATGCAGAATTCCAAGAAAGGTCATTTACCTTCTCAGAATGGAGTTCACTTGTCTAAGGAACAATGTCCTAAGACACCTCAAGAGATTGAGGATATGAGACGAATTCCCTATGCCTCTGTAGTAGGCAGTCTCATGTATGTTATGTTATCACGAGACCTGACATATGTTATTCAGTGGGACTAGTCAGTCGTTATCAATCTAACCCAGGATTAGATCATTGGGTGGCAGTAAAATGTATTCTCAAATATCTTCGGAGAACAAGAAATTATATGCTTGTGTATTCTGGCAAGAATTTGATTTTAACAGGATATACAGATTCTGATTTTCAATTAGACAAGGATTCTCGAAAATCCACGTCTGGGTCAGTATTCACCCTAGGTGGTGGAGCTGTAGTATGGAGAAGTGTTAAGCAATCTTGCATCGCTGATTCCACCATGGAAGCTGAATATGTAGCAGCTTGTGAAGAAGCTAAGGAAGCAGTTTGGCTCCGTAAGTTCTTGATAAATTTGGAAGTTATTCCGAATATGGATAAGCCAATCACACTTTATTGTGATAATAGTGGTGCAGTGGCTAATTCTAAAGAACCAAGAAGCCATAAGAGAGGAAAGCATATAGAAAGAAAGTATCATTTCATTAAAGAGATAGTACATAGATGAGATGTGTCGATGATGAAGATAGCATCACAAGACAACCATGCTGATCCGTTTACAAAGACCTTAATGGCTAAAGTATTTGAAGGTCATCTAGAGGGTCTAGGATTACGAGACATGTCTTACTTGCTCTAAGGGCAAGTGGGAGATTGTTAGGGTAATATGCCCTAAGAGCTTGTAATTTATAAATATTTAAATTAAATAATAAATAAAATATATTTATTTTATTCAATTATATGTGCATTTATGAAATGATTGCTTCATACAAATATCATGTAACATACATGGTTACTTATGTAGTCTCAAACTAAGTATATAAGTGTTATATACAAGAGGATTTAGTTTTAGACCAGTAATCTAAAGAGTCAATAGAAAGCAAACAAAGCTTAGTACTTTGCTTGTGGTAAATCTACAGCTGCGGTCCAGTTTGTATTTGATAGGATGATCCTATCCGAGATCGTTCATGTGGTGACATGAAAATGGAGGCACCTTATATAATAGAGATTATATAGGACTGGACCATGATAAAATGAATTTCTTATTAATATCCGTTAAATAAAGAAATTCATATTTATCAACTAGATGATCATATATGGATTGATCTTAATCCTGAGTGTTTTATGAACTCGTATTTGTTGAGTCATATATTTTGATTTACATGGGTGAGACTGTTATAGATTTACGGTCAATAAACTTCGTACTTTGGAGATGTGATTTAGTAAGTGGTTGGGAACATTCTACACAATAATAGAATCCACTCCTTCTTGCGAGAAGTAGATGAGTAGTTCTCTTAAATGTTGATTCGGGTCTTGAACAATAAGAGCGCTCGACTTTCTATTTATAAATAAATGGAAAGATAAATTCATAAGTTATTATGAATATATTGTTCATTAGAGAATCAATGATATTTAATGGAATAAGATATAATTAGAGAGGTATAACGGACTTTAATGACCTAGCTCTAATTATGAACAACTCGTGGAGGATCGAACCATATGAAATGATTAAATCAATGGACACTGAAAATTCAGATTGTATAAAACATCTATAATTTTGAAAGTGCAATCTTAAGTTTTTAGTGGAGTAACTTTAAGGTTAATAATAGTAAATTATTTAATTAAAGAGTTTAATTAATAATTTCAATATTATTGGAGCTCAAATTATAGGTCCATTTGGTCCCCTTGCTAGCTCACAACCACATAAAGAAACAAAATGGAAGAGTATAATTAGATTGTCCAATTATAAGTGTACATATAATTTTATGAACATGTTCACGAATAATTTAAATAATTTGATTATTTAAATATAAGTAATTATTTAATTATTTGTAGAGGTTAAAAGTTTAACTTTAAATGGTGTCATTAAATTATATATGATTTAGAATCATTTAATTTAATGAAAAATCTTTTAATTAATGGAAATGGTAATTTAATTTAATTGGAATTAGATTCCATATTAAATTAGATTAAAGAAGTTTTAATTTAATAGGAATTAGATTCCATATTAAATTAAAAGTAAAGAGTTTTAAACCAATAAGAAATTTGATTCTATATTGGATTTGAATTAAGTTTTTCAATTTAATTAGGAAATTGTATTCCTTATTAAATTAGAAAACTTTAACTTACCATTATAGAAAGGTGTTTTATATTGGTAACAAGAGAGGAGAAAAAAAGTGAGAATTTTTGGCTACATGAACCAAAAACTTCCATTAATTAAAAAGATTTTGTGATATAATTCTTCGAGATTGTGCCTACACACCGTTTCTTTTGTGAAGAGTCATAGTAAGGAAGATCGGGTGGTAAAGAATTTGCGAATCAAAAGGGATCATTTCAATCTTTATGCAAGGTAAGATTTGATTTTATTAATTTAATTATTGAATTGTTATTACTAGCATCGATGGACGTGTTTTTTATTTGGAAAAATTTTTAAAATACACGTTTCCGCATTAAATTCAAAAATCAATTTTTCCTTCGGTAATAATGGCCCTAAATATGTGTTTGAATTAATGAAATTCAAAGAAAATAAAATGGACATGCATGGAAGTAATTAATGCATGCATGCTAGTGTAACAACATATAAATTGTGAGCAAAAATTGGGAGGATAGGGGCTGTTATAGAGGGCTTGAATGTGTACCATTAAATAGGGTTATTTTGGACCTCAAATCATGCCTAAATGTCATAGCAAACCATAGAAATTGAAAGGGAGCGATTCCGATAAAAATTGAATAAGATATGGCCTGAAAAGTGCACGTATGTGGGCGTAAAGTGTAGTTAATAGAGTTAGTTGAGTTTTTAGTGATTTCTAGCTTTGTGTTGATAATTCAAGTAATTCTAAATGAGTATTCAATATTTTAGGTTGAAAGCGAAAGGTTTCGAAGGATTTCGAAGGAGATTCGCTTTTGATCGGAGGGTGTTTTGTGAGTAGAAAGTCACTTTCTCAAGCATAGTTTAATTAACGTTTATTTTATGGTTACCTGCACTTATTTCATTATGTGATTAGTTTGTGTGGTGTAGTATATTTAGATTTTATTATATGAATTGTAAGCTGAATATGTATTCAAGTAAAGAATTTATGAGAACTTAAAGTTTTTAGGCTTTTTGCCTTAAAACGAGATAAATTGATAATATCAAGAAAAGTATTTCATTACGCTGATGGTTTACCCTAGCTCCAGTTGAGTACCCAGTAGAATGCTCTATGCGTGCATGGTAGATGCGAGAGAGTTACTAACTGAGAGAGAGAGAGTAAATTGAGCGACCCTCTGCACGAATAGGGTAGTGTAGTTCGAACCGATTGCGTAGGGGTAACGCATACCCAAAGTCGTGCATCGGTGACTACATACGGTATATTCCCTAATTCCTAGTGGCTAGCTAGAGAATTAAGCTGTCACGACAGGAGTAGTTTCCTTGGATTACCATCAAGGCAAGAAATGAGAAAGTTTTAGCAAGAAATTCAAAATGAATTTCAGAAACGGTTTTCAAATGAGATTATATAAAGTATATCAGAAAATACTTTAGCTTTATTAAGTTGTTTATCTCACTGAGTTATACTCACAGTTTGTTTTCCTTGTATTCTAAAATATTCCCTTAAGTGCAGGGGCGAGTCGGTCAATGCACGAGGCACAGACAGACATGCGGAGAGACTGACGGACGACTTGGATATCATTGTATAGCTCAATTTTTGGTCATATGCATATTTTGTAGTAAAATATGATGTACATTGTAAATATGAATACAAGTTGTTGGATGCATGTTTTGAAAACTATTTTGATAAAAAAATTATAGTTTTTCCACCAGTTTTTGCGATTGTTGTTTTTCGTGCTGAAACTAAATTTGGGATGCAGGCGGGAGACCCCTAGTAGTTGAGATTTGTGTGCTATAGAAGTGTTTTTGAATTGCTTTTAAATCTACAGAGTGGTATAGTCCAATAAACAGTCGGTATACTGCCGGATTTTTATTAGAAAAATGAAAAATTTTTACCTCTACCACCTAATAAATAATTAAATAAATAAGTTTTAAGTAAGTCATGGTGCTCCGACAGGATTTTTTCAGGCCAAAGTTAGGGTTCGTTAGAGTTCTATTGGAGTGCTACGGGGTCATTCTCGGGTTTAGAGAAGGGATTCGGGAAGGGTCCCGTCACGTCATACCAATACTGGACCGATAACTATTATTGTATGAGAACTTCACAAGTGGTAGGTGTATATGCCAACTGCCTTTAAACTCCAATACACACGCTTTGAGCATATCCTCGAGTGTCTAGATTGTTCTCTCTGATTATTCGTTCGTCTGAGGGTGAAATTGACAGGACCCTTCCCAAACCTTATCTAGGCTCTTGTCTGGAGGATCCTGCCGGACACTCCAACGGACTCATCGAACCCGACTCGTCGGATCGAATTAATCAAAGAAGCGAACCCTAACTTTCTTAGCCGGTTTACTCGTTTAAAACTTAGTAACTCAGTTTTCTTGTAACTAGTTGGGAGTGATAAAATTTTTTCGCGATTTTGTTTTAATTACTTTTATAAAAATTTTAGCAGCATAACGGCTGAAATTTGAACATTTCCCAAAATTTTACCTGTAAAATAAACACACTTCGAACTATAGAAATCACCACCCACCTTCGATTTTTCCACAAACATGCAATTCACATCAAATTTCACATCCATACATGTCATATGATATTCATATCCAACCATTTACAACATGTATATATATTCCATAGGTATCACAACCTATGTAGATATATCATGTGTATTGTGCAATAAGTATGAATGTACAATTTTATATATACATATTTAAATATAAGTTTACAATTTGTCAAATATTCATATATCAAACATGCGATCATTTAGATCATAGCATATACAACAATCTCAAAATATATTTAATATTCACATAGTCCATCCTTCGTTCCCCACCTATAAGTGGAACGTCGCTTCCTCGGCCACAAAATCACCTATAATTACACTAGATAAAACAAGCGAGCTACACAACAAAATCAATCGTTAGTTCGTTACATAATAATACAACCGTTTCAAGTTCATAGTAAAGCATAACTTAAAGAAATATTGAAAGGTTAATCTTTGCAAACTATTTCTTATAAAACAACCATGTGCATCACAAATGTACTCCAACCATCACGTGACGATTTCTCGACTGACGCCAACGTGAAACTACTATAGTATTTCGACCACTACGTGCGGAATTTACTACATTGCGACGTAGGGTGAAATAATCTCAAACTCTGAGCAACTACAACTCGGAATTCTCTACATCGCAATTGTAGTGCTAATGAACTGTAATTCTTTGCGACTACATGCGGAAATTTTCTACATTGTATATCGTAGTGCAAACTACTCGATAGCTCTCACAAATGTGTGCGGAATTTCCTAAATCGCAACATATTGTAAGTAACTACTATCTAGGCGACTACGAGCGGAATTTTCTACATCGCAACGTAGTGCCAATAGCTCTCAATATACTCGACTACGTGCGGAATTTACTACGTCGCAACGTATCGATATATACTCTAAAAATCAAGGGATTACACATGGTTTTACAACTCTTTTTCTCTTATGTGCAAAAGCACAAAATTTCCTTTCTTCCAAGGTTTTTACTTAAACCAAACTTACGATCAGAAAGTTATTTTATAAAACTCTTTAGCAACAATTACAATAATTGAAACTACAATTGAACTAGTGTAAGTGATGTAATACTTACCTCAATCAGCGTAAATGCAACGATCTCAATGAGCCTCTCGTGCCTCGCTTGCGTGCTCGTCACCTACACATTAATTTCCCATTATATTTTACTCAAATAAAACGTAACATTAGAGTTTTCAATATAAATCAACCTATTGAAAACCCGTTATGCTATAACTTTTCCGACTCGATTTTAACTCAACCAAGACTCTTAAATTCTAATTTCTTTACAAAAGTCTTACTTTTAGATCCCTAAGATCATCCCCATATGGTTCGTATAATTTTTGAAGGCCCGGAACGAAAATTCAAAAATTTAAGCAACTTTGACACCCTATAACAGAATATTACGCACAGCCCTGCTCAGAGCTCCGTTTCCTTTCATTATTTTTCCTACGGTTCACTTATCTCACATTCTGGTCACACGTCAAATTTTGTTGAAAAATTCTATCGTTTGCTATGTCAAATCTAAGAAAAACGCCAATTTTTGGGCACTTTTAGTGTGCATTTTATGCACTTTTTCGTTTCGGACTAGCGACGCTAGTTTTTCTTTCATATCTAAGCTTCATTTACCTCATTATGATCAACTAAACTCATTCCATATAATATAAATTTCATTCGTACAGTTATTTTACCTATCGACTCTCTAATGGCACTATTTTGCGCATAATTTGCGTAATTTTTATCGGATTCGATTCGTTCCAAAACCTATGGTTTTCTATGACTCCTAGGCATCATTTGAGGTGTCGAACACCCCCATATATGTCAGACTTGGTCAGGTTTTCTCTAGCTCATGGTTTGAGCTTGGGATTCCACTTTTACTTTATGACACTTTCTACGCGCATTATTTTGGCCATAACTTCGCCAATTTTTATCGGAATGATTCCGTTCCAATTCCTATGGTTTTCTATGTTCCCGAGGCATGTTTTGAGGTGTAGAAAAACCTCAAATAAGCTTGAACAAGTCAGGTCTCTACTGTCCCTTCATCAAGTTCGGGATTTTCACTTTTGCTCTATAATTCTTTTTTTTTTTTTTTTTATTCTAACACTTCTAATAGGTTTCTTAGCATCTAAAAGACATGGATTTGGTCTCAAATGATTGAAAACAACATGGGTTATACAAACCCTAAGCATAACCAAAATCATCATCACAAGAACCCATAATTATCCTTTAAGTTTCTAACATGAAAATATCATCAACTCATCACCAATTACTCTCTAAATTCATCATCCAAACATATAAAGCTACTTACATAAATTTTTCACATAAAAATCATGGAACTTACTTGATTTTTTTTTTTTTTATAATTGATTTGCTTGGATTACTAGTAGATGACTTCTCTTACTTATTTCCATCTTGATTTTGCCTTGAATATGGATGAAACACACTTGAGAGGGAAGACCACAAGCTGCCGTGACTCTCCTTGTTTGACCGAGCATCACTTCTCTTTTGTTTCCTCTTTTGCCGTCCAAAGATGATGGCTTTTAGAGATCATTTCCCTTTATATAAGTATTGCTAATTTACTTGGACTAAAATGCCCTTATTTCAATCTCAAAATAACTATTAATCATCTCCTTTCATTTACGTTATTGTCCTTTGAATCAAACTCATGAAAACTTACTCTTAAGGGCAAATTTGGCACTTCATGAACTTAAAATATTATTTTTAAGAAATGCATGACAACTATAATAATATAAAAATCCACATTTAACTTGTAATATGTCACTTATCTCATTTCTTATTGGCTAACATAAAGTATCTTTTACTTTATTCCATGAGCTCACCTTACTTGATTAATACATAAATCACTCCTAATCATTTTGTATTCGCACCAGGGTCAACTAAATGACATCTGACTTGCGATACGAAAATATAATAAACCTCAAATAACACTATTGTACGTCTGCGATTCGATCGTAACTCAATTTAAAGATTTCTAATATCATAAAATAATAAAATAATAAATCTGGGTGAGGGCCTACATTGACCTTCTCTAATCTATCTTTCCATACTAAGAGGTTATAAATCGAGACTAGGGGTTTGCAGAAATGCCATACTGAAGTTCAGCTGAGTACCTAAGGCCATACTGAAGTGCGATACATCTTCGTGTTGCCCGGATGCATGGCATATACTGAAGAATGAGCTTCTTCCATGATCTCCTTTTTTAGATCACTTACATCCGGTACATATAAACGTTGACCTATCATTAATGTACCATCTTCCCTGATTATAAAATCTATCCTCAGTCTCGCTTCGATTTCTTGTCTTAACGTTATGAACTGAGGATCTTACCATTGCCGTTCCCTTATCTGATCTGCTAAAATGAGGTGAACATGGAAAATAGCTAACAATGCCCCTGAGTTTGCAACATCCAGCTCGATACCCAGCAACCTCAACTCCACCAGAAGCGGAAGGTATATTGTTCTTAATTGAGCTACGAAACTCTCTGCTTAGTGCATCTGCCACTATATTAGCCTTTCTAGGGTGGTATTCTATCGTACAATCATAATCTTTAATAAGCTCTAACCACCTCCTCTGCCTCATGTTTAACTCTTTCTGAGTTACCTGATATTGTAAACTCTTATGATCTGCAAAGATCTGACAAGGGACGCCATACACATAATACCTCCAAATCTTTAGTGTAAACACTACTGCTGCGAGCTCTAGGTCGTGGGTAGGGTAGTTCTGCTTGTGCTTCTTCAACTGCCTGGAAGAATATGCTACAACTCTACCATTCTGCATCAGAACACACCCTCAATCCTATCTTAAGGCATCAATGTATATAGTAAAACGGTCTTCCTCTGTTGGTAGCACCAACACTGAAGCTGATGTCAACCTTTTCTTCAGCTCATCAAAACTCTACTAGTAGGTGTCTGACCACTCGAATCTCTCTTCCTTTCTAGTCAATCTGATCAAATGGGATGCTATCATTGAAAACCCCTATACAAACTTCCTGTAGTAACTTGCCAATCCGAGAAAACTTCGAACCTTTGAAACATTGGTAGGTGGTCTCCATCTCGTTGTCGCTTTTATCTTTTGAGGATCCATACTTAATCCTTCAGCTGATATTATATGACCCAAGAAAGCAACACTGTTTAGCTGGAATTGGCACTTGCTAAATTTTGGATATAGCTAATGGTCTTGTAGGGTCTGTAATACTATCTAGAGGTGCTCTGCATGCTTCTCATAACTGCTTGAATACATTAAAATGTCATCAATAAACACTATCACGAACTTATCCAGATACAGTCTAAAGATCCTATTCATCAGGTCCATGAAAGCTGTGGGGTCCCTTCCCGGGCTGTTCCACCTATTCTAGGTATTGTCCCCACCATGGGATTTGTTGGCTAAGCCACGTCTCCCCCAGCTACCACTCGAACCACTGGTCTCATGGATAAGAGTGTTTAACTTGCAAGCTGGGTACCAATTGAGCTAGCTCAATTGGTACCAGAGTAGTAAGGAATTTGGTGTTAAGCCCTCAGGCACCAGGTTCGAGACTCTAAGGAGGCGAAAGAAATCCCTTTGAGGGGGGACAGTACCTAATGAGTGGGGCAGCCCGAGCTAGCGAGCTGAGGCTCGAGAGGGGACCCCACATCAACCATCATATTGTCATGCAAAATCAATTAGAAAATTCAAGTATAGATACATATTATATGCAAGTGTCTAAAAAAAATATATAAGTATACATAACATCACATCAAGAACCATCATTCATATATCCATAATTCAAGTTTTGTTATCATTTGATTGTATTATTTACAACATCCAAAATGTATCCAGAGTTTATGCAAATCATCTACTCGACACCCACCTATAAAGAATGATGACCCTGTCACACAATCACTCGTAATGACACCCGATAGGATATATAAACTACACACCAAACAACCATGTTAGTGCAACATAACAAGGTAGTAAATCATATAACTATATATAAGAATTTATAAACTTACTTAACCTTAAAGTTTCGATTTTTAAAACTTTTAGTTCTCAAAACTACGTGCATACCCCTAAAGTATTCGAACCATCACTAGGCTAATTTTTCGATGTGAAGCTAATAAAATATCTTAACTATTACGAGAGGAATTTACTTCATCGCAAGAGTAGTATGAAATCATCTTAGTTCTAAACAACTACAATGCAGAATTTATTCATCGCGATTGTAATGCTATATAAGAATTGTAACTCTGACGACTACGAGCGGAATTTCTTCATCGCCCTATAGCACCCAAAATTATAAATCTAACCGACTACGCGTGGAATTTCTACCTCGTCACGTAGCACTAAATCTCATGTAAATTAAGGGTATACACATGGTTACAAAACTCTTCACTCCTCTCTTTTCAAAAACTTTTCACTTTTAAATTCTCTTTTCTAGATCCAACGTAAAAGTCATTTTACCAAGCTTTCACTCATAATTTTGAAAATCATTTTTGAAGTCATTTAACTACAATGATACAATTATGTTTAAAGGAAGAATGGAAATAGCATAAATGATAGAACACTTACCTTGCTCCGCGCAAACTCAACTGTCTCAACGAGCCTTTCCTGCCTCGCTTGCTTTCCCGTCACCTACATATCGATTTCTTATCATTACTTGCTTAATCACATAGCTCAAAACTTAAAATAACATTTTCAATACAGTTTTTTCTATTAATAATTCTTTACACTATAACTTTTCTAACTCGATTTTAACTCAACCGAGACTCTCTAATTCTGATTTCTTTGTAAAAGTCTTACTTTTAGACCCCTAGGATCATCCCCATATGGTTTGTTTGGTCTCCAGAGGCTTAAATCAAAAAGTCAAATTTTTAATAACTCGTTTGACAAAAAAAAAACAGTGTTAAAACCAGCACTCGTTTCGTGCCCGTTTCCTTTTCTAGCATCTCCTTATCGCCTAACTAAGTCACCCGTAAAGTTTCGTCGAAAAAATCTATCATTTGTTATGTCAAATCTAGGAAAAACACCTTGTTTTGGGCACTTTTCGATGCACTTTTCGCATCGAATGAGCGACGATAGTTTTTCTTTCGTATCTAAGCTCCATTTACCTAATTATGATTAACTAAATTCATTTCAAGCAATAAAAATTACATTTATATAGTTATTTCACTTATCGACTCTCTAACGACACTATTTTGAGCATAACTTGCGCAATTTTTATCGGAATCGATCCGTTCCAAAACCTATGGTTTTGTATGAGTCCTAGGCATCATTTGAGTTGTAGAACAACCCCATATAAGTTAGAACAAGTCAGGTCTTACCAGACCCCTTTATCAGCTCGGGATTGTCAACATGCTTCTATGCACTATTTTACTCTCTACTAGATTCAGGCTATTCTTGTACCTATGTATATCCATGCTAATTTTGTTGATTCCTACTCATTTATGCATGCTTTTAGGATGCTAATTATGTCACAAACATCAACAAAACACATGCATAGCTACTGCCCTTCACCTTAGCCGAATTGCACAACCATTCCATCTAGTTTCTATTTTTCCAATCTAACTCTACTATGAGCTTTTCTAATCATATTTGTGCATGATTTTAAACTTAAAGGGGTCAAAATAACATGGGGTTATATACCCCTTCATTGACCATGACCCTCCTTGCACACACACAAACACTACTCTTTCAATTTCTACTATCAAATACACATAAAAGTGCAGATTTTTCATGCATGGTAGCTCACATCCATTTAGCTCTTAAAATCATATAAACCCTAACCTTTTACTTTGGTTTCTTATTTAATCTTTCAAATTTTTTCTTGCCAACTCAAGTAGCTTAAGCACTTACTCTAAAACAAGCAACTAACTCCATAAATTCATCATCCAAACATATAAATCTACATACATAATTTTCCATATAAATATCATGAAAACTCACTTGATGTTATGCTAAGTTTGCTTGAACTTATGGTAGATACTCTCCCTAACTTTTTCCCATGTTGATTTGGGCTTGCAAAGGAATGAAAAGCACTTGAAGAAAAGGACTCCAAGCTGCCGTGACTTGCTTTGTTGACCGAACCCTCACTTCTCAATTTCTCCCTCTTTTGCCGTTCACTTTTGTTTGCTTTTAGTGATCATTTCATCATCTCCCATTATATATATATTGTTAACATAGTGAGACTAAAATGCCCTTCATTCTATCACATAATAACCAAAATAAATCATCTCATGGAATTTATCAAAAAGGGCACTTTGGTAACTTATGGAAGAACACTAATCATTTAATAATTAGTGCATGACAACTAATTTCTAAAATTTCATATTTAGTTTTTAATTTGTTATTCATTCATTGGTTCAAATTTAATGACATGGATTTTGACTTTTATTCAAGTCTATTCTATGTAATACTCACACCAAAATCATAAAGTAATTTGGTTTGAATTTCCTATTTCGCCCTTAATGTATTTAATGGCCATTTACAAACACCCTAATGACATTTATAAAGACAACATTGACAAAATTTAATCTTTTCATCCTTTAGTCTAGTTTTTAGCACTAGGGAATCTAGAATCAAGGATGAGAACTTTGTGGGACCCCTCTCTGCTGGGTAGGGCGCTACCTACCTGCCCCACTCACTGGGTATTGTCCTCGGGCCCCTGGGGTTTTGCTTCACCTCCCACTCCACTTGAACCCACAACCTGAGCCCCCGAAGTTAAATGGATTCTTAGAGTAAGGTGTGCATGGTACACACCTTACTCTAAGAATCCATTTAACTTCGGGGGCTCAGGTTGTGGGTTCGAGTGGTGTGGGAGGCAAAGCAAAACCCCAGGGGCCCGGGGACAGTATCAAGTGAGTGGGGCCGGTAGGTAACGCCCTGCCCCACAGAGAGGGGTCCCACAAATCATCTCAGTGAGCGCGCTCCACACCCTTGACGGTCTTCTGCCTTATCCAACTCAACCTAACCACTGGCACTGCCAGCTCGCTAAGCTCGTCCTTACAAGCTACTGCTTTAGTCAAGCTATAAATCTTAGCGACTACGTGCGGAATTTTCAGCATCGCAAATTATAGCACGAGATAATATATAATTCTGAGGGTATATGCATGGCTTTTGAAAATCTTTTCTAGTAAGTTCAATAAGCACAAAATAACTTTTCTTTCAAAACTTTAGCCTAAAGCTTGTAATCTCAATTCGTATAAAAGCTACTTTATTACGAAATTACTTTGGAACACATATAATAATTTTCTTAATCAAATAAAGAACTTGTATAATATAAACCATTCATAACCGTTTTAACAACCAATAAAATTACATCATGCAACATAATCATTCATAATGTGAGTTAGTAGCACTCACCTAGACCCAAAGCTTTGTTAAAGAACTTCAATGAGCTTCTTGGGTTCCACTTGCTTGCCCTTCATCTACACACCACATTCTTATTCAAAATATGCGAAAAATAAACTATTCAAAGCTATAAATAAAGCTTTCAATGCAACTAGTACATTACAACACCCTTTTGATTGCAACTTGCTAAACTTAGTTCTAACTTAACTAACGCTTTCAATTTTTTATTTCTTTCCACGAACCTCATTTATTATCAACGAGGAACACCCTCACATACTCAAAATAATTTTCTAAAGCTCGAAACAAAAAACACCCGATTTAGACCCCTTTTGACCGAATACTAGCTAGGGAGCAATCCCTAGCTTTTCTTTCCTCTATTTTTGCTTGAATCATCTCTCTAACTCTTATTTAGGTTAGTTAAAAAGCGAATTCAAAAAGAAACGATCGTCGGGTGGAGGTTGCTAGCCAAAAACCCCTATTTTTTACTAATTTTTCATACCAAAATTTACCATTTTCACATTCTAAACTCAATTATCTTTTCGTTAGGGTTCTTAGACTCATAAATGCTCAATTATGATCATACATTACATAAAAATGCAAAGAAGAAGTGACATTTCATGGTGATCATCAATGCCCTTCATCTAGCTTAATTAACACATAGTATCATCTTATTTCCTTTTTGCATTTCTAACATTTCTATATGATTTTCTAACTTCTAACATGCATGAATTCAAGCTCATTGGAAACTCCATAGAGTCACATGCCCCTAATGTTGGCGTGAACTATACACATATACACAACACATTGCTACTTTAAGCTTTCCAAGATTTTCACATGATCATTCTCTTAGGCATTTCATCAAATACATTAACTACAATTCAAACCACTTTACATAAACTTCAATCAAGTTCTAGGGTTTTGTCTACATAAACCCTAATTCTCATCCCTTACATGATTTCTCTCAATTCAAACTTCATTTTTAGTTTGCTAGGGTTCTAGACTTGATTATATCAAAAACCCCCATCAATTTACATATCAAAACTAATCCAACCATCAACATACATATAAACTCATCTAACTTCATACTTGAGTAAAATCATGAAAACTAACCTTAATCTTCCTTTAATTTTGCTCTCTTAGCTTAAATCAATCTAAAATCTTGATTTGATGTTTCAAAATAACTTGGAAATGGCTTGGCTCTCCTTCTCCTCTTGTGTTTCTCTTTACTGTCCCTTAGTCTCTCCCTCTCTCTTTTGCTTTCCAATTTTTTTCTAAGTCTTGGAAGCACAACACACATATATATAGCCCTTATAGGAAGCAAATTACCATTTTGCCCCTTTTTAAATTTTTATCTTACTATTAAATTAAATCAATTTCTAAAATTCCTACTAACATCTTAGTATTACTTATAAGGAGAATATTTATGAAATTGAGCATTTTCACCCCACAATTTATCTATTAATACTAGGAAGTCCAAAAAGTAAGAATAGGGTTTACAGTATTATTTCGGAAGGAAATGAAAATTTCCTTTGAGTAGTGCCCGGATTCCAAATGAATTGTAATTTCCAGTGAAACGAGCCCCAAAAATTAAAATATTTTGAAATAGATAGTAGAGTTTAAAGAAATAAAAGTGGATCAAAAAGGTGTCCAATTGAGTCAGTGTTAAGCGATCTGAAATATAAAGTACAAAAAGTGCCTTATTTAGAGATTAATGGATTTTAGCGATTTTAAATCCATTCGAAATGATTCCAAAGCATGGAATTGAAAGGTAAGGTGCCCAATTAGAGTACTCTATGCTCAATTTGAGAATTAGACAACCATGAAATATTTTTGAAATTTATTTATAGAAAATCAAATTTTATTATCATTAGAAACACATATATTTCGATATATAGCGTTAAAGAGACCGTAGAGTTAACCGATTCCACCGGTACTAGAAATATGTTTTTTTTATGGTGCACATGGGAGATATTAAACTCAAATTGAATGATTATAAGGTCAATTAGGGAATTAGAAAAGTTAAGAATATTTTTAGAATTTTATTGGCTTGGAATTGGAATTAATTTTTAAAGAGTGAATTAGTAAATTCCAATTCACTAATACATGGATTTAGTATGAGATTTATACGGAATGAAATTGACAGGACCTGAACCAGACCTTTTATAAGCTCTTGTCTGGAGGATCCTGTCGGACACTTCAACGGACTTCCCGAACCTGACTCGTCGGATAAAGGAAATCCGAGAAGAGAACCCTCTGAATACTTGGCCGATTTACTCGTTTTAACTTAAAACTTCCTTTTACTTTTTAAAAATAATTGGGATTGGTGAAAATTTTTCGCATTTCTTTAAAACAGATTTTAATAAAATTTTGACAGCATAACGGCTGTAATTTGAATATTTCCAAAATTTGACCTGCATAAAATACACTTCGAATGTAATGCCCTTCGCCCGACTTCCGTTACGGTAGGAAATCCGGAACGAAGAACGTTACTTTCCTAATAGATCTGTTTCTGTTACTTTTGAAAAACTATTATCATTCTAAGGCTCGTTGCCATTAGAATTTTGTTTTTTTTTTTAAAAAAAAAAAACGTAAATCCGGTAGAGTTTCCTATGTTTTTCTGAAATACCAAAATCCGTTTCCTGTAATTAAAATATCTAACATTGCTAAAACATCAATTTCTAAACTCCTATTCGGACCTCCCGTCCGTTTCCAAAACATTTCATTACTCAAATATATCATAAACATTTATATGCATACATAACCGAAAGTAAGCTTTTAAGAAATATATATAAGCTTTTATACATAACTTTGTTATAATTAAGTGCAATACAATAATTTACACAAATATACATGTGTCCCAAAAATGCATGATCATATGCAATATGTCTATATATCTACCAAAAGCGTAGAGGTGATGCTGACTGTCTGAGCTTTTGCGTACAAGCTATTTCCCCTGTCTGAAGATGGAGTCAAAAGATTCAACCTGCGCGCGGTAAATCAATGCGCTAAGCATAATTGCTTAATAGGTATACACATAATCTAATTTCTCAATTTCAAATATAATTTCAATTGTAACTAAAAGCATTCTAACTTTAACATTCATAAATATATATATATACGTTGTATAAAAATATTTAAACATATAGTTCACAATTTTTTTCGAATTCAACATTTTTCAAAGCAGTGAAAATTTCATTTCACATAACATTTTCATTTCATTTCTTATAACATTTTTCAGTGCCCTTAGTAAACATATATTCGATACTCATGTATTGGTATATGGGTTTCCAGCATCAGACACGTGGTGATTATCCGTCGAAATAACGGTCGACCCTGGCATCGGCCGCTCGGTGATTATCCACCGGGTTGTATATCATAACACATAATCGTTCAGGACCGGACATGAAGTGCCTCTCATAGTCCATAATGAATCAATTTAGTGTATGCAAATAAACGATGCAGCTGCTGATTTCCCTATTGACATGTCAATTACCAATTTCCATTTATCGATATCTAAGTTTACAAGGACTATTTACAACATAACGTTTGTATCACATTTTATACTTTGGTTTTAGTATCAAGATTTTCATAACAAATCAATTTCGCGTTTCATTTCAAGTATAGTCAAATACGTTTGTACATGCATCATATTGAAATGATATAACAATCTCATTTAAGAAATTCATTTCACAATGTAAACACTTTCAAGTAAAATTTAAAGATAATGTGTCTATTGACCTCAAACGAATTCGATCTTTGAATCGTATACTCCCTTACGCTTTACCCTTATTCTTTGGTTGAGAATCCGGTTCGTCGGGTTCTCCTTGACTTTTCAATAAAAATAAACGTAACGAAAGTTTATTTAATAAATTTCTAGCGTTACTTAGTGCACTATAACTATATGTTCTCCTATAATGCATCCTAAACACTTCCAATAGATATCACTTCGAAATAGCTCATACTATCATTTTTATGACTGTCTTTACCGTATTGAAAGTAATCTCAAAACAATCCCATTAAAATAGCTTATGACAGCCCAACAATCAATATGAAAACAACATTCAAAGAACTTAAAAAAGCACGTATAACTTTTCTAAAAACAGCATGTAACAGCCTTTTAAAATAGCTTGTTATACCACACTTTGATAGCTCATGTCTAGCACGTTTACAGCTCGTATAATAACACCTTAACAGCTCATTTATATAGCATGAAAATAGCCTTTAGACAATTCAAGAACTGTTCTTACACATGCTAAAAACTGCACATAATTTCTATAAAAACTGTATGTCCAAAACAGTCCACAAAATTTAGTCACATCGTCTTTCATTTACGCGAATTAACTCTAACAAACCATCATGAAATCTCTCAATCATTTTCGTCATAGATATTCATTTGAATCACATTCAAATATCACTTAACATTATGGCATTTTAATCACAATTCATTTGACACTAAATTGCAAACTAACACCTTTCGAAATCATGGAAAAACTCGATCGAAACACTTGAAAACAATTTAGCGATATTCAAATAACTTTTCAATACTCTTAAGCATATCGATGCGAATCATTTTCCATGCCGACAATCTCAAAACGAAAAGCAAAACATAACAGCCCCTATACGGATTTCGCAACGCACTTTAAATATCAAAATCCATTCGCAAACATATCGAATCAATATCGAACGAACCTTCGCACTAACGAGGTTCTAAATCCTATATCCCAATCATGTCATCATCCATTTAATCCACAACTAAATCATAAATATTTCCATTGCAACGAAATCCATAAATTCGGACTTACCTTTCCACAAGCGTTTTCGAAAGCTTCGAAAACTAGCACGAAGGGCTGTCCAAATTAATTCCTTTATCCACGAGCTTCCTTCAACCCAAAAGGACACCATTAACATTTAAACATCACTCAAATCATGATAACAGTATCAACGGGGCAGCAACTTACCTTTGCTTGAGCTGTTTTTTGCTTCAAAAAAGCTCTCAAACGTTCGCAACGGCGAGACGACGCTCGTTTTAGCTCACGGCAGTAACTTGAATGCGTTGATTCCCTTCAAAATGGCATCCATACATTCTTAACAGAAATTTAATGCCAATGGAAGCTCGCCCATTGCAGCAGCACACCTACGGCAGCAGCTCCTATGGCAATAACTCCCACGACAATAGCTCCAGCTCACAGCAGTAGCTCTCGTCCACGGCAGCAGCACTACGCGACAGCAGCAACGACAGCACCAGGCAGCAGCAGCAACAGCACCACGGCAGCACCAGCACCTTCATGCCAGCACCAGCACCTTCATACCAGCAGCAGCAGCCTCACGCCAGCAGCAGCACGCCAGCAGCAGCTCCACTTCTCGACAGCAGCAATATCATGGTCTGGCAGTAGCAGATCTTCAGTCCTTGCTTGCATGCAATGTCAGATCTTTCATCTGAAAGCTAGGACAGCACATGTATGTGCTCGATCTCCTTTACCAGCTCACGCTCAGCATCCAAACAGCTCACGGTTCAGCAGCTTGCATTTCCTCCATCACTCTCTAGCTCTCTCTTACGTCTCTCTCAATATGCACAAGGATGAGCACTCGGTTCAGCTCACACTTCTTTTGGTCTGCTACACTTTCCTTGACCGAACAACAGCTTCTCTCTCTCACTTCTCTCTCAACTTGCACGAACAGATCTACCTCTTGTTTGCTTCACTTGCTTTCACTTCGGTTTTTGTCTCTGATGAATGTATGTTGACCGAATCAATTGCTCTCTTCGCTTTAAATTTTTTTATTTCATTTTATTTAGTCCTTTACATGACACATGTCCTTGATTTCTCTTGTATGCTTGCCATGTGTCCCTCATGGCCCCACTCATTCAATTTATTTCTCCCATGCCATCAATTCTCACTTTATGATTTCACTTTTTGCTCGGATTCGCCTGAAAATTTAAATAAAAATCCAAATTCACAAACGAAAACTTTATTAGATTCCGAATAAATATTTGAATTCGGATGCTCTATTATATTTTATGAGATTGAATTAAATAATTATCCCCGGACCCGTCTGGAGAATTTTATAAAAATTCAATTACTCCTCCGGATCTGGACAGATAATTAATTACATCATTCCTTAAATTAATAATCAATATTTAATAAATTATATAGACACCGAAACAACATGTTACAATTTTTCCCTCTAAAAGAAATTTCGTCCTCGAAATTTACCTTAACTGAATAGATGAGGATAATTAATTTTGCATTATCTCTTCGCTCTCCCAAGTAGCTTCTTCGACTTTATGGTTCCTCCAAAGAACTTTGACTAACGGAATCTTCTTGTTCCTGAGTTCCCTGATTTCCCGATCCAAGATTTTTATTGGTTCTTCCTGGCAGGACATGTTGGGCTGTAATTCAATAGCTTCATGAGAGACTATATGAGATGGATCCAATCTATATCTCCTCAGCATAGATACATGGAACACATTATGTATCTTATCCAATTTCGGTGGTAAAGCAAGTCTATAGGCTACCGGTCCTACACGCTCAATGATCTCATATGGGCCAATAAACCTAGGACTTAACTTTCCTTTCTTTCCAAACTGAAGCATTCGCTTCCACGGAGATACCCTAAGAAAGACCTTATCTCCCACTTGATATTCAATATCTTTCCTTTTCAAGTCCGCATAGGACTTTTGTCGATCAGATGCGACTTTTAATCTTTCCTTTATAATCTTCACTTTTTCTTTAGTCTGCTCCACCAGATCAAGCTCCACTAACTTGCTTTCACCCAACTCGGTCCAACATAAGGGTGTTCGACATTTTCTCCCATATAAAGCTTCATACGGTGCCATTTTAATACTTGCTTGGTAGCTGTTATTATAAGCAAATTCTATCAGTGGAAGATGGTTATCCCAACTCCCTTCAAAATTAATCACACAGCTCCTAAGCATGTATTCTAGCACCTGAATTACTCTTTCTGATTCCCATCCGTCTGTGGATGGAAGGCCGTACTGAAATGCAACTGAGTACCCTAAAGTTTCCTGTAATTTCTTCCAAAACCTGGACGTAAATCTCGGGTCTCAATCAGAAATGATAGATATGGGTACTCCATGCAATCTGACAATCTCTCTAACGAATAGCTCAGCCAACCTATCCAAAGAGTAATCAACTCTGATTGGAAGAAAATGCGCTGACTTGGTTAAGTGATCCATAATCACCCAAACTGAATCATGCTTGCTTCAAGTAAGCGGTAGACCACAATAACGAAATCCATAGTAATTCGATCCCATTTCCATTGTGGTATAGAAATCGGTTGTAGAAGACCTGATGGAACCTGATGTTCCGCCTTTACTTGCTGACATATCATGCATTTATTCACAAAGTCTACGATCTCCTTTTTCATTCCGATCCACCAGTAATGATTCTTTAAGTCTTGATACATTTTAGTACTTCCTGGGTACAACTTTAGCCACACACTTAAAGAACTCGAACATCTGTTCCATGAAATTTGGTTGACCCTATGCCACCGGTCTTGCCTTTTGAGGACCTACGGACCTTTGACATACCTCCAGCCACATACCTTACTCTGAATCACCACCGCCCTTGGCGGCTTTAACATTAGAGGGTTCTATCCTACTCCCTTACATAAAACAGAAGAAATAAATCCGCAGGTCAGAGTCACATCCTTTCCACTTTGGTAGTATGCAATGCATATGTATGTATAATGCAATTATTTATCGGAAGCTTAGGTCTAGAATCGCCTAAACCACTGCTCTGATACCAATAACTGTAACGCCCTTCGCCCGACTTTCGTTACGGTCGGAAATCCGGAACGAAGAACGTTACTTTCCTAATAAATCTGTTTCTATTACTTTTGAAAAACTATTATCATTCTAAGGCTCGTTACCATTAGAATTTTTTTTTTTTTTTAAAAAAAACGTAAATCCGATAGAGTTTCCTCTGTTTTTCTGAAATACCAAAATCCGTTTCCTGTAATTAAAACATCTAACATTGCTAAAACATCAATTTCTAAACTCCTATTCGAACCTCCCGTCCGTTTCCAAAACATTTCACTACTCAAATATATCATAAACATTTATATGCATACATAACCGAAAGTAAGCTTTTAAGAAATATATATAAGCTTTTATACATAACTTTGTTATAATTAAGTGAAATACAATAATTTACACAAATATAAATGTGTCTCAAAAATGCATGATCATATGCAATATGTCTATATATCTACCAAAAGCGTAGAGGGGATGCTGACTGTCTGAGCCTTTGCGTACAAGCTATTTCACCTGTCTGAAGATGGAGTCAAAAGATTCAACCTGCATGCGGTAAATCAATGTGCTAAGCATAATTGCTTAATAGGTATACACATAATCTAATTTCTCAATTTCAATTGTAACTAAAAGCATTCTAACTTTAACATTCATAAATATATATATATATATATATATATACGTTGTATAAAAATAATTAAACATATAGTTCACAATTTTTTTCGAATTCAACATTTTTCAAAGCAGTGAAAATTTCATTTCTTATAACATTTTTCAGTGCCCTTAGTAAACATATATTCGATACTCATGTATTGGTATATGGGTTTTCGGCATCGAACACGTGGTGATTATCCTTCGGAATAACGGTCGACCCCGGCATCGGTCGCTCGGTGAGTACCACCGGGTCGTATATCATAACATATAATCGTTCAGGACCGGACACGAAGTGCCTCTCATAGTCCATAATGAATCAATTTAGTGTATGCAAATAAACGATGCAGCTGCTGATTTCCCTATTGACATATCAGTTACCAATTTCTATTTATCGATATCTAAGTTTACAAGGGCTATTTACAACATAACGTTTGTATCACATTTTATACTTTGGTTTTAGTATCAAGATTTTCATAACAAATCAATTTCGCGTTTCATTTCAAGTATAGTCAAATACGTTTGTACATGCATCATATTGAAATGATATAACAATCTCATTTAAGAAATTCATTTCACAATGTAAACACTTTCAAGTAAAATTTAAAGATAATGTGTATATTGACCTCAAACGAATTCGATCTTTGAATCGTATACTCCCTTACGCTTTACCCTTATTCTTTGGTTGAGAATCCGGTTCGCTGGGTTCTCCTTGACTTTTCAATAAAAATAAACGTAACGAAAGTTTATTTAATAAATTTCTAGCGTTACTTAGTGCACTATAACTATATGTTCTCCTATAATGCATCCTAAACACTTCCAATGGATATCACTTCGAAATAGCTCATACTATCCTTTTTATGACTGTCTTTACCGTATTGAAAGTAATCTCAAAACAATCTCATTAAAATAGCTTATGACAACCCAATAATCAATACGAAAACAACATTCAAAGAACTTAAAACAGCACGTATAACTTTTCTAAAAACAGCATGTAACAGCCCTTTAAAATAGCTTGTTATACCACACTTTGAAAGCTCATGTCTAGCACGTTTACAGCTCGTATAATAACACCTTAACAGCTCATTTATATAGCATGAAAACAGCCTTTAGACAATTCAAGAACGGTTCTTACACATGCTAAAAACTGCACATAATTTCTATAAAAACTGTATGTCCAAAACAGTCCATAAAATTTAGTCACATCGTCTTTCATTTACACGAATTAACTCTAACAAACCATCATGAAATCTCTCAATCATTTTCGTCATAGATATTCATTTGAATCACATTCAAATATCACTTAACATTATGGCATTTTGATCACAATTCATTTGACACTAAATTGCAAACTAACACCTTTCGAAATCATGGAAAAACTCGATCGAAACACTTGAAAACAATCTAGCGATATTCAAATAACTTTTCAATACTCTTAAGCATATCGATGCGAATCATTTTCCATGCCGACAATCTCAAAACGAAAAGCAAAACATAACAGCCCCTATACGGATTTCGCAACGCACTTTAAATATCAAAATCCATTCGCAAACATATCGAATCAATATCGAACGAACCTCCGCACTAACGAGGTTCTAAATCCTATATCCCAAGCATGTCATCATCCATTTAATCCACAACTAAATCATAAATATTTCCATTGCAACGAAATCCATAAATTCGGACTTACCTTTCCACAAGCGTTTTCGAAAGCTTCGAAAACTAGCACGAAGGGCTATCCAAATTAATTTCCTTATCCACGAGCTTCCTTCAACCCAAAAGAACACCATTAACATTTAAACATCACTCAAATCATGATAACAGTATCAACGGGGCAGCAACTTACCTTCGCTTGAGCTGTTTTTCGCTTCAAAACGGCTCTCAAACGTTCGCGACGGCGAGACGACGCTCGTTTTAGCTCACGGCAGTATCTTGAATGCGTTGATTCCTTTCAAAACAGCATCCACACATTCTTAACAGAAATTTAATGCCAATGGAAGCTCACCCACTGCAGCACACCCACGGCAGCAGCTCCTATGGCAACAGCTCCAGGTCACGGCAGCAGCACTACGCGGCAGCAGCAACGACAGCACCAGGCAGTAGCAGCGACAACACTTAGTAGCAGCGACAGCACCAAGGCAGCACCAGTACCTTCAAGCCAGCACCGGCACCTTCATGCTAGCAGCAGCAGCCTCACGCCAGCAGCAGCTCCTCCAGCGCTCGCTCGACAGCAACTCACTTTCTGGCAGCAGCTCCACTTCTCGACAGCAGCAATATCATGATCTGGCAGCAGCAGATCTTCAGTCTTTGCTTGCATGCAAGGTCAGATCTTTCATCTGAAAGCTAGGATAGCACATGCATGTGCTGGATCTCCTTCACCAGCTCACGTTCAGCATCCAAACAGCTCACGGTTCAGCAGCTTGCATTTCCTCCATCACTCTCTAGCTCTCTCTTAGGTCTCTCTCAATATGCACAAGGATGAGCTCTCGGTTCAGCTCACACTTCTTTTGGTCTGCTACACTTTCCTTGACCAAACAACAGCTTCTCTCTCTCACTTCTCTCTCAACTTGCACGAACAGATCTACCTCTTGTTTGCTTCACTTGCTTTCACTTCGGTTTTTGTCTCTGATGAATGTATGTTGACTGAATCAATTGCTCTCTTCGCTTTAAATTTTTTTATTTCATTTTATTTAGTCCTTTACATGACACATGTCCTTGATTTCTCTTGTATGCTTGCCATGTGTCCCTCATGGCCCCACTCATTCAATTTATTTCTCCCATGCCATCAATTCTCACTTTATGATTTCGCTTTTCGCTCGGATTCGCCTGAAAATTTAAATAAAAATCCAAATTCACAAACAGAAACTTTATTAGATTCCGAATAAATATTTGAATCCGGACGCTCTATTCTATTTTATGAGATTGAATTAAATAATTATCCCCGGACCCGTCTGGAGAATTTTATAAAAATTCAATTACTCCTCCAGATCTGGACGGATAATTAATTACATCATCCCTTAAATTAATCATCAATATTTAATAAATTATATATACACCGAAACAGCATGTTACATCGAACTATCTTTAATCATCTCCCAACTGCGTTTATTCCACAAACATGTAACTTCACAATTATCTATATTTACAAACATATAATTCACATTATGCATTTACATTGCCATTATAATCTCCATATATACTTCCTATGCATCGCAATAATAATTTCATTAAGTGCAAAAGGTGATATGGGTCTCTAGTCAACAACAATATATATAAACGTATCAAAATATGAGTTTACAATCCTTTGAATATTCATAAGTTAAACACACGTTCATTTAAATTATAATATATACAATCACATCAAAAGTATTGGATATTTGCAGGGTTCGTTTATTCATTCCCAACCTATAAGTATGGCCTCAACCTTTCCGCAACAAAATCACCAATAATTACACCTGATGAAATAAGCAAGCTACATAATAATAAAGGGAAAAAGGTTAGTTCGTCACATATTAATAATACAAGATAACATTCCATAGTAATGTTTTACTTAATAAATATTGGAGGTTTTAAATTTTCAAAACCATTTCTTATAAAAAGACCATGTGTATATCTAACGTACTCAAACCATCACGTGACGTTTTTTTGATTGACGTCAACGTGAAGCTACTATAGTATCTTGACCATCACGTGCGGAATTTACTTCCTCGCCCGAGTGGTGTGAAATCGTCTCAGTTGTATACATCTACAATGCGGAATTTCTTCATCGCAATTGTAGTACTCAATTTTATAATTCTAGCAACTACGTGCGAAATTTCTTCATCGCAACTATAGTGCCCATAAATAAAACTTTGACAACTATGTGCGGAATTTCTTCATCGCCCCATAGTGCCCAAAATTTTAAATCTAACTAGCTACACACGGAATTTCTACCTCGTCACGTAACGCTAAATCTTATGGAAACTAAAGATATACACATGGTTTCAAAACTCTTAACTCACTTCTTTTCGAAAACTTTTTCTTTTTAAATTCTCCTTTCTAGATCCAATGTAAAGATTATTTACAAAGCTTTAACTCATAATCTAGGAAGTTATTTTACAAAGCTTTAACTACAACATTACAAATATGTTTAAAGGAAGTATGGAAATAGCGTAAGTGATAGACTATTTACCCCGAAATCGCGCAAGTTCGAATCAAGTGTCTCGACGAGTCTCTCGGATTTCGCTTGCTCGCTCGTCACCTACATGAAAATTTCTTATTATCACTAGTGACAACTCATAACTCAACTTTAACTTTACAATAACATTTCTAATACAACTTTCCCATAAACTATCCTTTTTGCGCTATAGCTTCTCAACTCGATTTTTACTCAATCTAGGCTTTCTAACTTTGGTTTCTTCACAAAATTTTAAGTTTTGGACCCTTAGGGATACCCCCACACAGTCCGTAAAATTTTTAGAGGCCCGAAACGAAAGATCAAATTTGTAGGCCTCTTTGATATACCAAAACAGAACGTAATGCAGCCCCCTGATCGGGGCTCCGTTTTCCTTCGTTCTTTTCCTACGGTTCACCTATCTCACATTCTGGTCACATGTCAAATTTCGTTGAAAAATTCTATCGTTTGCTATGTCAAATCTACGTAAAACGCCCTTTTTCGAGCACTTTTAGTGCACTTTTTAACGTTGAACGAGCGATATTGGTTTTTCTTTCATATCTAAGCTTCTTTTACCTATTTATGACCAACTAAATTCATTTCATGCAATAAAAATTGCATTTTCATAGCTATTTCACCAATCGACTCTCTAACGGCACTATTTTGCGCATAACTTACGTAATTTTTATCGGAATCGATCCATTCCAAAACCTATAGTTTTCTATGACTTCTTGGCATCCTTTGAGGTGTAGAACACCCCCATATATGTCAGTTTTACCCAGGTTAACTCCAGCTCATGGTTTAAGCTCGGGATTTCTCTAACGTCACTATTTTGCGCATAACTTGCGTAATTTTTATCGAATTCGATCCGTTCCAAAACCTATGATTTTCTATGACTCCTAGGAATCATTTGAGATGTAAAACACCCCCATATACGTCCGTTTTGCCCAGGTTAACTCCAGCCCATGGTTTGAGCTCGGGATTGTACAAATTGTCTAAACTAGCTCTTTTGAACTTCTACCACTTCTATACGCTTTTCTATGCTTTTCCAACCTCAAATATGTCTAACTTTGAGTTCAAAACCCTCTAATTTCAGAGCTTTTCTACTGATCTTCACAGCCATGACACACACACAAACACCATTTTGTCATTTAACCTCTCACAACTCACTCACCAATTTTATCGACTACTTGATGTGCATGCAAAACAGATTTTTGTTTCTACTTTAATCAAGTAGATGGCAGCCCATATTTACAACCCTAAGCTACCATTTACATATCTCAACTTATCATTTAACTCTCTACAACAATCACTTAGAGTTCTACCATAATTTTGAGGGTAAAGTACCCAACACAACACAACAAAATTCTGCACAACACTCAACAGCCCAACTACTTTAATTTCAGCAAGTATAAGGAAGAAAAGAGATGAGATCTCACTTGATTCTTGTTTAGGGAAGTGAGAGGGACTTGGAAGAGGTCCTAGAGAGGTGGTTTTGAGGTTTGGATGGGCTGGGAGGGGCTTTCTTCTTCCACTTTTCTTTGCTGTCCAGTTTCTGCTCCTTTGCTTCCTGTTATGCCGTCCACTTCCTCCTTCTCCACAGTCTCTCAGTTTTCTCTTCTTGATTTTGCTGGATGTTGGCCAACCAACATCTCTCCCTCTCATATATATATATAACACTTAAATGGTTTAAGTTACTATAATACCCTTAGTCATCCATTTTATTAATAACTAACATATGGGCTTTTATGTCTTTAATCAATATGTTCCTCTATTCATTTATTTACTTTACATTAAATTAGAACTTTATCACTTAATCACTTATCTCTCATTTATGGAATAACCATATTGGCCTTCATGGCATTTATCTCTTTATTAATATTTAACACTTTATATTAATTTTATTGTTATTAGTTACAATTCCTACATCTCCCTTGCAAATTTCTAATTTCTAGTACTAGTGAGTGACTTATCAAGAATAGGGGTTTATAGAAATCCCATTGGAAAACACAATCCATGCCACTTAAAATGAGCCAATAAAATTATGTCAAGCATAAAGTAAGAAATGATGAAAAAGTGGTATGAGATTTAACTCAAGTGGTTACATCTAACTATGGTTAGTTTTAAGTCAATCCAATTGCATTTTTTTTTACTAGTGACATTGTAACATGCGATTTCGGATATCCATGCTGTGCATATGTGATGTTAAGTATCACTTTGTTTGTGGTGTAATGAGGTGTTTAGGATGCATTTATTTCATTATAGTAAGATTTCAAATGGTTAGGAAATGTTTCCATATTCAACTGAAAATTTCTGAAGGGTTTTCAAAAATCTTTGAAAATTTAGAGAAATATCAAAATGAGTGTTAATAGACTTAAGGAACACTTTAAAAGCCTAATTGATGCTTTCGACTAAAATTCGGATTGAAACTGAATCAATCAGAGATCTACTTAGTCAACTAGATATTTTTTCTCGGAGACTCAAAAAAGGGTATAGGATGACATTTAAGCATTGTGGAGGTTGTTAGAAGTATGTAGGAAGTCCAAATATAGGCCCCGGAGAATTTTTGAAGAATTTTGAAAAGGTCACGGAAAAGCCAATTTCGAGGCGTTCCAAAAAAGTTTAATCAAAAAGATAAGGAAAGAGTGGACAAGTGAAGCTAGTCCTGCATGCATGAGCTACATATGGTATGCAAGTGGGAAGTCGTAGGATGCATGAATGACATGTGGCAAGAGTGCATGAAAATGGAAACATGCATGGATGACATGTGGAAAGTATGTCATGCAAAAGTTGAATATGTGGGATCTATGTGGGAGCCATGCATGAGCTTGGTATGTAAGAGCTTGACATGTGTAAATCATGCATGAAGCAAAGTCTTGCATGAGAGCCATGTGGATTGATGATCTAAGCATTATATAAGTAAAATTTAAAAAAAAATGAGAGCAAATGAGAGTGCATTCGGCATTTGAAGGAAAAGAGTGCATGTGAGGAGCTTTTGTCGTCCAAAAGAGAGAAAGGAGAGGTGGGTATGACAGCCATAAAGAGGAGCAAGGACAACCCCATTTCATGCCTTTTTGGAGAGTTTTTAAAGGTCTTCAAGGCTTCCAAAGGAGAGGAACAAGCTAGAAACCAAGGAAGCTTTTTATCAAGCATTCTAGTAAGGTTAGTATGGTCTTTTCCTTAGCTTTTGATGTGAAAAATTGATGGTTAAAGTGTGAATGAGCTGTTGTGATTATCAAGTGTGATGTTTTGTTGAAGCATGGAGCTTTAATAGTTGTTTGAGTGAAGATTGATGATGTTGCATGTTAGTTTCAGTCAAAAGGGGATTTTAGTATTCAAAATAATTTTTTTGAGTGAAATAGTATGGTGTTTGATGATTATTTGAAGTGCATCCAAGAGTTGAAGCATGAAAAAGGAAAAAAAATTATTTGGTGGGGTTGTGTTAAGCTCACAACCAAAGAGGACCTTGTAGTTCAATTTGGATTTTAATGCGATGTCATGTAAGAATGCTTGTATGTATGTTGATTGGATGGATTATAATGTAAAATGAAAAGTGAGAATGTGGATTTTAGTGTGTTGAACATTCAGCTAAGAGGGGTATTTTATGGATCAAATTTCATTTTGAATGAATAGCATGAATTACATGAGCTTTTGATGTTGGATGTTGTTATGAATAAATGCATGGGCTGTCTTGTTGTTTTAGATACTGTCTTGAATGAGATGATGGGCTGTTTTGGTGATTAGATGTTGTTTCGATTGTTTAGGATGAGCTGTTTTGTTGTTAATGTTGTATTGGGTGAATGCGTGAGCTGTTTTGATGTTATAAGCTGTCTTGAATATGTTGTGTAAGCTATTTTGATGCCGTAAACTATCTTGATGAGTTGCGTGAGCTGTTTTGATGCTAAATGCTATCCCGAATGAACATTATGAGCTGTCTCGATCATACTGGCTGTTTTGAGTAACGTTTAGAGGCTATTTTGACATTGTAAAATTGAAGAATAGTAATATTATGCAAGCTGTCTTGATTTGGTTGTTAGTGTATTATAATGTCGCACAATTGTTTTTAATGGGTCGAAAGATTTTATAAGCTACCTTGAAGATAGATTATCTTGGAATGGTCATAGATATGTCAGAGTAAAATTAAGCTTCATTTCATGCCATGTTATGCACGTTTGGTAGTTAAAATTTGAATGGAGATAAATAATACGAAAATCTAGTATTGTCGTTGCTAGAATTAGACTTTTCGAAAAGTTTCCGTAGTGATGTGATATTTGTGAATTAATGTGTGTTAGTGAAATGTATTATATTTGAAATGTGTACAATTTGAGATTGGTTGTGGAATTACCTAAAATTAGAATGTCAAAAAATGCATAGGTGACACGCGAACTAGGGAATCCACTCTAGTAAGCTAAAATGAGCTAGGGAAAGAGGTGAGTTGCCCTTACAATTGTTATGAAATTGATTTCTATTTTATTATTCAATGGACTTATGAAATGTTTATTTAGATGCCAAGAAATGATATTACATGATTTTATGTAAATAAGAATGTTTTGAAAATCTCTTACATGAAAATTCGAATTGTTTATGAAATGAGAAAATATGGATTGAAAAACAGTGAAAATGAAATATTTTTATTAGGGTATGACACACTTTACTAATATCTTAGTGAGTTGTTCCCAGTAAAGAGTATTCTAAAGATGTGCATGGTAGTGTTAGGGGTGTCTGTCACTAACAACCTAATAGCAGGAGATACCTGTGAGAGGGATTGAGTCAGTTAGTCCAGTCAGTGTATCAACTATGCACGTATAGAGGTATATAATAGCTAGCTTCTAACGATGAGATTTTCCGTTATGTGGGACCGGAAAAATGACCTAAGCGATGAGTAATGCAACTTGGAGCTAAGGGAAATTTCGCTCTATTATGTACTTAAGGTGCCAAGTAATAATACGCAACAGTGATTACTTTACTTCATGAAAATGATTTTAATACCATGTTATTTACTGCTTTATGTTTAAATACGCATGATTTACTTCTATTATCAAATGCTCAGCCATATTTATGCGTATTACACTTAAGGTTTTCTATTATGTATTTCTATTTTCCATGGCATCTTTATTTTCCTTTAGTAATCACATTGTGTTGTATTAAATGCTCTTAAGGAAGTATTTTTTTCTAAAGTAGTTTGAACAGAAGTTATGACACTCACCGAGCTTATTTAGCTCACACCTTGCTGATTTGTTTTCAACCCAAAATCTCCTTAGGTGTAGGCGTAGGTACTATAGCTTCGGAGAGCCCCAATCCCAGAGTAGTTGAGCAACGTCGGGTGCTGCTGTTTTTACTTTACATTTTGTATGTGCTCATGATCATGCACTTTTGAATGGATTATCTTGTAAACTTGAATTTAAATTTGAAATTAAACTTTTGTAATCAATGCATATTCATGAGATGAAATATTCGAATTACTTTTAAAGTTGCATAAGTTGAGTTGTGATGATTGTGGATTTGAGATGAGGGCCTGAGGCCCATTATTTGAAGTGTACAGCTCCTCGATTTTTCTTACAGGTTGGATTTTCAAAAACATAGTCGTCATAAAGCCGAAAATTTTATAAACCTTAGTTTATAACCGTGTTTTTTTGAAAAAAAGAACAAGTGAAAAATTTTCATCGAATTCTGAACCATTAGAAATTCTTAAAGATTTTAAAAGGACTTCATGTAAAAGAACATGACTTTACTTCATGGGAACTTTCCAGTCGGAGCAGATATCGACTCGTAGGCTTCCGTGGGGTGCCGGACGGATCATTTGGAGGAATAGAGGATAGGGACCCATCAGGCATTGTCCTAATTGAAGCATGATTAAATGGCTCTTTTAGGCAAGATGAGAGGCCAATATAAGTGAAGTTATCAGTTGAAATTTCAGCCCAAATCAAAACAGATACTGTTACACACACATAGAGCAGAATACGACAACAAGGATAAAAGAAAAAAAGAAGGGCTGGTCTAGTATGACAGAAGAGGAGAGAATGAGGAAGAAGAATACTTGCAGATTTGATGCCAAAAAATCAGCCAAGTAAATCAAGTGAAGATCAAGCAAGAAGGAGCAAAGAAAACTAGGTTAGTTGATATTGATTTTGTGAGTTTTGGTGAGATTTTGTGAAGTTATGGGCTATTCTCATTTAAGTGGAAATTGTTTTTCTTGTTTTGAGCTTAGATTTGAGGAGATTTAAGCTTGGAAGTGATAGGAAACATTAAACCCAAAAATTAGTAAATTAAGAGTTAGATTTTTATGTAATCTTTGCATGGAAATTTAAATTGAAGTGTGTTAAGGTATTAGAAAATTATTAGTGTGTTTTTCATGCAATTTGTGCCGAGAAAAGTGATGAGTATATGTGTATGAATTTTGGACAAGCCTTGATATTCAAGTACGAGATGCATATTTTTATGTATATGTGTTAAGAATAGAAGTTAAGTGTAATTGGATATGATTTGTAACAAGAAATTGGAAAAGAAAGTATGGAAGCAATTTCTAGCAAGTTTAGTTAAGTAAAGGGCATGTTTATTCAAGCTTATAATGGCTGGAATTTATGTATATTTAAGGCTTTAAATAGTTTATAAGCAAGAATGATTGAAAGAAAAATGAAAAGGAAAGTGTAGGAATGCATGGGAATTAATTTGGCCAATGTGAGGGGGATTTGTGTGTAAGCTGTTCCCTAGTTTCATTGGATGAAATTTTGTGAGGTTAAGCTTGTATTTGAGTGAATATAAGCATGAAAGATTCAAAGAAAAGAATAGCAATATAGTATGAAATATGTTAAAATTTTGAGTAAAATGTCTTACTAGTTTGGGTGTTTTTGCACTAAAAAATTAATACTTAGTTTATAGTTTTCAAATTGAGTTTGATGATGGTTTTTAATGTGAAATGTGGCATGTAGGTGGAAAGCAAGCTAGTATGGAAGAAGAAGAAAAATTGTAGAAAGAGAAGTGGGCTTGAAAAGCTAGAATTGTGAGTGTAAAAGTTTAAATTTTCTTAATCAAGTTTTTAGATTAATGTAAGTATTTTATTTTTAAGTTACTATGAAGTACATTGAGATTTCTAGTTTGCGCATGATTTTAATGCATGTTTCTAGTAAAATCATATTTTTAAAGTTTTAGAGAAATAAATGCTTTTAATGCATGATTTAGTCATTATGTTATAATTCTAGTATTATTTAAGTTGAAATGTATGAAAAGCAAGTTTTTGTATGAAAAAGTATGCAGGGTTTATGATTAGATATATTTTCATATTTTGAGCACTAAATACTTGTTTTTAAAGTTTATGAAATAAGTTTTCGAAGGCCAATGACTTACCCATCAGAAACAGATAGTAAGAGAAATGACAGATTAAGACCTGGCTGGTATACCCTGTACGTGTAGGGCAAGTAATGGGGGGCATGTCATAGTTATTAAAATAAGTCATGTGTAATGACTTATCAGAGTAAGTCTAAAGAAATAAGCATAAGTCAGGGGAATAGTCAAGTTGCCCTCTATGTATATGGGATGTTGTCTCGATATGTGTATTTAACATACCCTCCCGATCCTAGTACGGTATACGTATAAAATAGTTTATGCTTATAATATTAAGGTAATAAAATAAATTAAAGTGTCTAGAGGTGAGATTGAATTTCAGCATGATTCATGGGTAGTACGGAGGTGATTAAGAAAATTTTCGGATAGTTTGGAGATAATCAGTAAAATTTTTGAAAAGTCCATAAAAGATTTAATAGGTTCTTGGAGAGCTCAAATGAGTAATTTAAGTTTCGATAAAATTCTAGGATCATCCAGAAAGGGTTTAATAAGATTTCTAGATAGCCCGAATGGGTAAGTTGAAGTCTAGTATAATTTTCGGGTGGTTCAAAGAGGATTGAGAAAATTCACGAAAGTCCGGAAATGATAATTTAAGTAATAAATAAATAAATATAATTATCCGCAATGTAAAACCCAGAACTTTGTCTGATGGAAAACAAATTATTTTTTGATGGATCGTGTTTTCGAACGAAAAGTATCAGCGGGAATGATAATTTTCAAAAAGCGGACTTAGTGAATGAAAAGTTTCGAAAATTATTTTTGAGTTGAATAAAAGTGAAACGGATAAAAAACGAATCCATTCGGTTAGATTTCGAGCTATGTGAAAATTTATCGGACTGAAATATCCTTTTTGATTCGGGATCGTAAAAATATATATATATATTTTAGAGAAATAAAATAATTCTGAATACTCTGAAGTGAAATCGAAATTTAAAAATAATTTCGGAGATGTAATTAAGCTATAAGCGGATTCTCGAATGAACTGAATCGAACTCGAATTCGAAATCGGAATAGAAGAATAGATAGATCAACAAGTGACATGACTAATGCATGGATTGGACACGTGTCATGCATGCATAAATCAAGCGAGGCAAGTGGCACAAAAAGCTTGTGCATGAGTGACATATGTCACCAAGATAGAAGCCACATATATATATCAAGCTAGAAAGAAAAAAAAGATGAAGAACAATCATGCATTCAGTCACTCCTCCATTTTCAAATATGAGAGAGAGAAAGAGAAAGCTTCAAGTTACCATTATCCATTCGGTCGTCTATTCTTCAAACTGAGAGCTTCAAATCCAAGAGAAGCAAGATCTATCCATGAGAGAGAGAGCTTGAGAGACCGAGAGCTGTTCTTGTTTTTATTTGTTTCCTTTAGTCATCACCCTTTAGATCCGAGAGAGAGACAAATTGTGAGAGGCGTGAGAGTGCAGCCATGAGGAGGAAAGCTAGAGCAAGAAGAGAAGCGAGCAGTACAAAGAAGCAAAAAGCTCACGGGTGCAGCAAGCAAGAAGCCATACAAAGATCTAACTCCAAGCAAAACCCTAAAGAATCAAGCAAGGAGGAAGGGAAGCTCAAGCCGCATGTGCCATTTTAGTCCCTAAACTGAGAAGAAGAAGTTTAAGAGAGAAGATGTTGTTGCCAAGGTGAGTGTGAGACGTGAGAGCTCAAGTGCAGTACCCATTTGGAGGATTTTGAGAGCTATTTTAGAGCAACTTCAGCACATGCAAGCAAGGGAGAGCATGTAACTTGGTCAAGAGATGGAGTGTGAGTTGTTTTTACAAGACAACTTGTGATTTTTCCGCATTTGAAGTTGTTTTTTAGCAAATCCAGCACATGCAAAGGGTAAGTGCTGACCTAGCTGAGTTTTAGTGATGTTTTGATTGATTTTTTAAGCTTACATGTGTGTTTGGATTGAAGGAAGCTCTCGGCAAAGAGAAGAGTTTTGGGCAGTACCTTTGTAAGTGAATTTCGAAGCTTTCGATTCGATTTTTGTGAGGTAAATGTGTTTTTACGAGTGTCATTTCGTTGGAAATATTTTGATTATGTTATTGAAAGAAATTCGATGATATTATGTTTGGGATTTAGGATTTAGAATCTCGTTAGTGCAGAGGTTCGTTTGCTTATGATTTTGATGCGGTATTGGATGTATTTGAATGTTGATTTTGTTGCTAAAAATCTATCGTAGTAGGGGTTGTTATGTTGCGACTTTAGTTTCGATTCCGTTATCTTGGAAAATGATGCGTAATTGTGTGTTTTAAAGTGTTGAAGTGTTGCTTGGTTATCAAAAAATTGTTTCCGGATGATTTGGATGAGAATTCTTTTTGTTCGAATGTGTTTAGTTTGTGAATTTCATTGTAGAATTAAAAAATGGATATGAGAATTCCAAGCTGCCATGATGTTTTTTTAAGCTCTTTAAATTGATAAATCTCGACGTTGGATGGTTCGAAATATGTTAAGGTGACTTGGATAATTTTCGTTGTACGTGAAAATGTTTTATTATCAAATTTTGAAGTCGAAATGTAAATCGAATTCTTAATGTATAAGCTACCATGATTTGAAATAATGGATATCGAAGTGTTAGACTTTAATTTTTAGGTGATTTGCATGGGTTCATAAGTGATATTGACGCTAGAGTCGTTTGGAAAACTAAAAGAAACGCTTAAATTGCTAAAAAGGATAATTCACAATGAAACTTGTCGTAATCGCAAAATGTATTGTGTTTATGGTTTCGATTAGAATTAACTCCATATGGAATATGATAAGTGTGATTGCGATGAAATTAATCAGAAGCAATAGATGGTGTAAAGATCGATTTAAATTCGGTTAACATAGAGAAGTTAATTCGAAAATTCCATTTAAAGCGTTACAGCAGAAAGTAAATATGTTCAATTGACGTTTTTACTATTTGAAAAAAGATGCTTCAAATATCTTTATATTATTCGATGCTGTGTGATTGATGTTCGATAATGGAAATGATTTCATGAATAACATAATTACGACGTACTTATATTAGAATGTTAAATTATATAGGTATCAAGAAGGCAAAGGAAATCAAAGTTGAGAATTTTCGCGAATTAGAAAATCGGGAAGTTTTCGTGAGTTAGAAATCGGTGAGTGTAAATTATTTTACGAATTGATAAATGCATTCTATTATGTTTTAATGTGAGCATAAATTATTTTCAAATCGTTAAAAGTATTTTATTTGTTTTAGTATGCTTCTAGGATACATTATAAATGTTTAAGCATGATATGAATTTATACTAATGTTATTAGTTATAAATGTTTTATAAATGCATTTAAATAAACATTATCGCATGAAATTATTTATGAAATGGGATTTCATGCTCTTAGAGTTAAATTAAAAAAATGTGTTATTATGATTAAATTCTTTTACCATGAAAATTAAATTTTCAAGTACAACTAAAGGAAGTTTCAAAACCGATGGTTACCTTAATCCCCATCATATAACTCAGATATGACTGTTCTACGGCCAAAGTGCCTTATTGCGCGTATGACATGTTCGTGGGGGAAAGTCCACTAACTATAGGGAGATCGAGTCTGTCGTGTCACCCTCTACGCGTATTTAAGGTACTATTATGACTGATGCCTTATACATGGTGAGGTAACATTCTGCAGCACAGTGGCTTATAACAGAGATTGATCGTCCCTACCATCGGTGTCCTAGGACCGGACGGTGATCATGATTTCCCTGGGTTCCATTGGATACATGTTTATGATTGATGATATAAATTACGAACTCATGTTTATGTTATGAATGAATTTCAAGTGAGGCATGTTATGGAATGAATTTTACGATGCATATACTTATGATTCAAATAGACATATATACTTTATTGATATATGTAATTATGTTTTCAAGTAAATATATATATAAATGATTATGTAAAAGCATGAGATTTAAGTTTCGAAATAGTTATTATGAAGCTTAGAATTTTCAAATGATGTTTAAGGAGGTTATATTTTAAAAGGAAAGCTTAATTAAAAATGTGTAATACTCATTGAGCTTTTTAGCTCACTATTTTCTTGTTTTATTTGTATGAAATCTTCCCAGGTGTAGGAACAAGTACTCAAGGTGGTAAATCTTCGGTGTAAAGTTAGGCGAGCTTATCGGACGATTTTTGCTATGAAATTAAAGTAAATATTTTGATATATAACGGATTTAGTAGAATGTAAATGCTTTAAATTTTATATTAAAGATTTCGATACTATGCATGTAAAATGTTTTTAAGTTTGAAATGGTTTTGACTTGAATACTTTGATTTATGGTTGAATGTGAAGTTTTAAATAGACTTGAGGTCTAATTTGGAAGTGGAAAATGATGTATGCATTTAGAAGTGTTTATAAATTAATTTACAGGTGTTTTGAAAATATTGGAAACATTGGAGAAACAGCCATTGTGCTGCCGAAATTTTTCCACCCTAATTTTTAAATGATAAAGAAATGAAATTGTATTACGGCTTTGTTCTACAGAAAGCTTTTGACTCACTTGTATGAAGACTGCATGGATTTCTGTTGGGGTGTCGGGAGGGCTTCGCTCGGATCTCTACAGTGGCAATCCGGGTTGGGTTATTTTTGACATTACCCGAACTAGACTTTTTCTAAGCTCTTGTCTGGAGGATCCTATCGCGCACTTCAATGGACTTCTCGAACCTGACTCGTCAGATTAAAGAAATCGAGAAGCGAACCCTTAGAATACTTTGCCGGTTTACTGGTTTTAACTTAAAACTTCTTTACTTTCTTTTTTTTTTTTAATAGTTGGGATTGGTGGAAATTTTTCGCATTTCTTTAAAACAGATTTTTATAAAAATTTTGACAGCATAACGGTTGTAATTTGAACATTTCCAAAATTTGACCTGCATAAAAACACTTCAACTATCTTTGATCACCTCCCAACTTCTTTTATTCCACAAACATGTAATTTCCACAACCTATTTCTTTTCAATTTCACAATACACGTTCCACAACATGTATTTTCAAAATGAATTCCATAAAACACATAAGTGTTCACATATAAATGATAGATATATATATCGTGTGTGAGTGTTTCTATTATATACATATCCCAAAACATAAATATACAATTGCGTCCATGTTCATGATTCATTTACATAATTATTTAGTCCTTTCTACGATATATTTATGCGACACCCACCTATAATTGAAATGACGATATTTAGGCCACGAAGTTATTTATAACCACACCTGATAAGATAAATGAGCTACACAATAAAATGAAAGGTTAGTCCGTCATATAATAATAATACTATATAGTGGTGCTCTACTTATATAGATATTGAAAGTTTCAAATTTAAAACCATTTCTTATAAAAAGATCATGTGTATACTTAGGGTACTCTAAGCATCACGTAACGATTTTTCTACTAACGTCAGCGTGAAGTTACTATAGTATCTTGACTACTACGTGCGGAATTTACTACCTCGCGACGTAGGGTAAAATGATCTCAACTATGGGCATCTATAACACGGAATTTGTTGGGTTTTGTGTCCTAAGAGCTTGTAATAATGTAAACAGTTTTATAAATAATAAAGTATTCATTTTATTCAATTTATATAGTTTGCAAAAATTGTATATATCATGAGAAACATCCTTGATTACTGATGTAATTTCAAACTAAGTATGTAAGTGTTATATACAGGCAGATTTAATTTGAAATAAGTAATCTAAAGAGTCCGTAGAAAACAAATAAAGCTGAGTATTTTATTTGTAGTAAATCTACAGTTATGGTCCATTTTGTATTCGGTACGATAGTCTTATCCGAGACTATTCATGTAGTGACATGAAAATGGAGGCACCTTATATAATATAGATTATATAGGACTGAACCATGATAAATATAATTCTCTTATCAATATCCTTTAAACTCAGAGATTTATATTTATCAACCAGATGATCATATATGAATTGATCTTAATCCTAAGTGTATTATGGACTCCTACTTGTTGAGTTATATCCTTTAATTTACATGGGTGAGATCGGTGTAGATGTCCGGTCAATAACTTCGTACTTTGGAGATATGATTTAGTAAGTAGCTGAGAATATTCTATACGATAGTGCAATCCACTCCTTCTTTCGAGAAGTAGAGAAGTAGTTCCCTTAAGGGTTGATTCAGGTCTTGAACAATATGAGCGCTCAACTTTCCATTCATATGAAAATGTAAAGATAAATTCATAAGTTGTTATAGATATATTGTTAATTAGAGAATCAATGGTACTTAAGGATTAAGAAATAATTAGAGGGGTAAAACGGACATTTTGACCTAGCTCTAATTATGAACTATTTGTGGAGGGTCAAATCATATGTAGTGATTAAATCAATGGATACTAAAAATTTCAGATTGTATAAAAACATCTATTTGAGAGTACAATCTTAGGTTTTTAGTGGAATAACTCTAACATTAATAATAGTGAATTATTAATTAAAGAGTTTAATTAATAATTTCGATAGTATTGGAGCTCAAAACTGTAGGTCCATCGGGTCCCCTTGATAGCTCATTTCACTATAAAAAACTTGTATATAGAATATTATAATTTGACCGTCTAATTATAATTGTTACGCAAGTAGCAAAATATTTGTGTTCACTTAATATTTGAATAATATTGATTATTCAAATTATTTAATAATTAATTAGCTAATTATTAATTATGAATTAATAATTATTTAATTAATTATATAAGAGGTTTTGAATTTGATTCTCAGTTGTGATAGGGTATAAAGTAATTATGAATTAATTACAGGTCACAGGTTTAATTTTAAAATATAACATGAATTAATTTTGAATTAATTATGTTATATGGGACAAAAGTTTAATTTTAATAAATTTGGGGTTTAATGTTAATTTGATTAATTAAAACCCTAAGTAGTTGCCGATAAATAGAAAAGAAATAGTTTTCTTTTTCTAACAGAAGTTATTTTTTGTTTTGCTGTACGTTCTTTGAAACAGAAAGAAAAAAGTTTTCTACAGCATAATATAGAGAAGAAGAATCTGTATCTTTCTTCTCTGTATAACCAAAATCATATACTCACCTCTTAAATATATTGTTGATTCTTTTTAGAAAAGAAATCAATAGAAAGTGAGCACAATTCTATATAATTGTGCCCACTCACTTGTTTCTTAGTGTAGAGACATATCAAGAAAAATTAGGTGGTGAGCAATCCACAGAGATCAATATATAAGGTAAAAATCATATTTTTATTTTTTCTTGTATTATTTTATTTCATTGTTT
This sequence comes from Dimocarpus longan, assembly GCA_022984855.1. NCBI lineage: Eukaryota > Viridiplantae > Streptophyta > Magnoliopsida > Sapindales > Sapindaceae > Dimocarpus > Dimocarpus longan. Next base: position 13,946,376 of record CM041017.1, on the reverse strand, counting down.
TATGGATCTAGGGTTTCTTGAGTTTTCTAAAAAAATTTTAAAACTCAGTGTTTCGCAAATTAATATTTTTCATTAAAACAATTGTTGTTTTTTTTCCTTCAATTGGTAGCAGAGTCTGATTCCAATAAAATAGTGATTTTAAAATAATATGTTTGTATTGATTTGTATGTTCTTGAGTAGGCACTGTTTTTTTTTTTAATTTGATTATGATGTATTTTATTCATGTTTGATGAATGCGGATTGCATGGTATGATCGTTAATTGTATGGTTCTTTGGTTATTTAATTTGATTAAATTTGTAAGCAGTTTGTGACAGGCCCCTTTCAAACTACTAGCTAGGCGACCTGCCCGGCAACCCCACGGTGGCTCCCCAGTCGAGATCTGCTCTGACTGGAAAGTTCCCGTGAAGCTAAACCTCTTTTCTATTCTAAAATACTTGAAATCCTTTTTATTCTGAAAAAGGGTGGGAATTTTGTTCGTTGAAAATAACTTTATGAAAATAGGATTTTCACAGAAAACCGACAGCACAACGGCTGTTTTTCTAAAATTCCACCCTGTAAAATATCTCATAAAACCTGTATAATTGTATTCACAAACAATTTCTATAATCAATAGGCCTCCGGCCATTTTCAAATTCATAATCATGCAATTAAGCGGAAGTAACTTGAATAAATCTTAAAAACGACATGCATGATATTTACATAAAATCATTAACTCAAAATAATATTTACCAAACTAGAGAATCTGGAAAATGATATTAAATACAATACATGATGCTATGCTAGAAAATAGTGCAGTCTGGTCACGCGTGTCTAGCTGGCCTGTCCGTCCGAAGGAGATACCTCTGCCGCGCTACTCGCACCTGCACCTGAGGGAGGTTTTTAAGAAAACAGGAAAACAGTGGTGAGAATAACTCAGTGAGTGGGTAAGTTTACATAAACTGTACTTTTGCTTAAAAATACTATTCCTCCCAAAAATAGATTGGAAAACTATTACTTACTTACTTTTCCTGAAAACTGTAAACTCGTTTAAAAGCTGCGAAAGTCATTTATCAAACTTTTCTTAAAACTTTTCTTATTTTCTTACTAGCCTTATCTGGCAACCCAGGGAAATCTTGTCCTTCGTGACGGTGCGAAGACACGCCACTAGGATAGGGGAACTCTCACCATGTGTAGTCGTAGATGTGGATACAACTCTGGGATCGCGAATCCCTCCAACATCAGGCAGATCTACACTATCCCATACGTGCAGAGGGTGACTGACAGACTCGATCCCCCCAAAGTTAGTAACTCCCCCCATCTACCGTACACGTATGGAATACTTTCGGCCGGGTGTAATCTTAGGGGTTAGGGTAAACCATAGGCATATATAAAATGAAATCTCGGCAATATGCTGTAATATTGCAAATTAACTTTCACAAATACTATCTCTATGCATGTATATAATTTCAACTTACTCAATTACTTTACTGAAGAAAATAAACATATTCATAGCATAAACTTTAAAGCTATACATGCATTTATAGATGATAAACTGAAAACCATAAACTTTTACTAGAATCTCAAAACCTTTTTACTTGCTAAAACTGATTGCATTCATAAAATAGAATGTATGAAAACTTTTAAAAATCCACACTCACAACTTGCTTCCAAAATACTTATCACTGCTTCCCGTTACGGCTCTCGTTCGATTCCCGATTCACCTACAATTGATTTCGATCGAGATGTCGTTAAAACATAACTCGTGTGCAACTAAACTTTAAGTCATACGAGGATTTATAAACACAATAATTCAAGTGACTATCCTCGTACGATAACAAAACGGATAATTCATATTTGCACGCGAAGACTATTTCAAACCGATTCGTTATCGCAACTTAAAATATTCGAAACTCTACGGTTATAAAACCGACAACTATGCCATTCGAATCTAATGTAACATCATCAAAATCAGATTCTAATGAATTCACTAAACAAAAGATTCAACATTAAACAATGAACTTAAAGCTTACGCGATTTCACTAATCATCGCGATTTATCGATTTTACGCGTTTCGCGCGATTTCTTTGTTTCCACTTAAACTTATCGTTAATATTAGCTCGTGACTTTACCTAAACACGGCAAACGAATATTTAATCATGATTAAGCACAAAGAAGAAAAACATGGCAGCAAGCTTAATGCATAATCATTTCCGTTTTCAACTTCGAAATTTCGACGATTAACGATTTCGCGCGAAACCAACAATTATGCGATTAACTCTATTGAAACTCAAACTATCTTAACTTCAACTGAAACACTTTAAGGGCTTAATAACATTCTCGGGGCAGCGAGATAACATCACATTTACTTTGATATTCAACAATGAAAATCACAAACTAACAACGCTCGCATTCGCGGAATATTCAACCGAATCTCTCGGAAACGGTTTCTAAATATCCGAACGATTACCCGACACTTTATAACACTTTAATATTGTCCATTTTCCACGACAACGAACGCGAAACTAACAACATACTCTAACAGCCCCTATTCTTCACATAACAGCCCATATATAAAACTCAACGAATACAATCGATGATAACACAATCGAAACACCAACGAGTGAACCTCCGCACTAACGAGGTTCCCAATCCTAGTTCCAAGCATAATATCATCATTTATCTCACCTCAATTCATATATTCACATTACTAATTACTCAAAACACTTTCAAAATGGAATGGGCAGCACTTACCCAAGAAGCGAGCTGTTCTCCGCTTCGAAACGGCTTCCGAACGACGACAAAACTCTCGTGGCAGCAAGCTGTCTCTTCCACCAGCCAGCTATCCTTTCTTGTTACTGTTCTACTTCCTGTCTGAAAGATGTTTGGCCTGACTTAACAACTCGGCAGCAACTTGGACAGCTCACGACAGCAACTTGAGCACAGCTTGACTTCCAACAGCTTGGCAGCAGCTTGGACAGCTCACGGCAGCAAGGTGACAGCAGCTGGTCAGCTCGTGCAGCACCAGGCAGCAAGACAGCACGGCGACAGCACTTGGCGTTGACAGCAGCTGACTTCGACACCTCACGCCAGCACAAGGCAGCGACGGCAGCTCTGATCCACAGCAGCAGCTGCACCTTTACGCTAGCAGCTCCCTTCACCGACAGCAGCTCAAGCTGACAGCACCTGGATCAACAACTTCAGCTCCTCAGTCCAGTCCATGCAGCAAGATAGCACCGGCGACAAAGGCAGCAGCTTTGACAGTCAGGCAGCAGCAACCACGGCAACAGCCAGCAGCAGCACAACTCCAGCTTAGCAGCAACTCCCGTCCACGGCAGCAGCAGCAGGTCGCGTCTGGCAGCAGCGACAGCCTCTCACCAACAACCTCACGCCAGTTGCAGCTTCAGCTTCACGCCAGCATCAACCGTTCCAGCTCGGCAGCAACTGGTTTTCCTCACGCCAGCAACTTCTCACCGGTGACAATGGCAGCAGCTGTCTCACGGTCGGACAGCACTCCAACAGCTTGCATGCACGATCTGAAGAGCTCAGATCTGCCTTGCATGTCTTCTTTGGCTTCCAGATTTGCTCTCGGTCATCTCTTGCATCAACTCGGCCTGAAAACTTCTTCCACGAGCTCGCGTCCTTCTCTTGTTTTCCATACACGAGCAGCACTTCTCACATTTCAGTTTCTGTTTTGAAATGAAGAAGAAGAAGTTGACAGCTTGCTTTAGATGCTCTCAGTCTCGCTCTCTCTCCATTTACTCATGAGCAGCAGCTCATTTTCGGTTTGCATGATGACCGAGCGTAGCATCTTCCTCTCTTTTTCTCACTTTGGATGCTGTAATGAAATGAGACCGTTGCAAGCTTTGTTTGTTTTATTTATTAAAAAATTTCTTGTTTGACCGAGAGCCATCAATAGCCATAATAACTCTTCTTTTGTTAATAATATTATATTAACAATATAATATTATATACTAAAAGCCTTCCATACATTCTTCCAAGCTCTAATTCCGTTCGTCCGTCCGTCCTGGAATCCGCTTTTGATTAAACCTCGGGTTCGCATTCTCGAAATTGTTTAATAAATCTCGAATCCGTCTCACGAACTCGAATTTATTTTCTTCATTGAAATTAATATTCCAAATATTTTCGGACTCGATAATTATATTTTTCCGATCGGATGCAATCCATCGGAAAAATATTTTGCTCTCCGACGAATGCGGTTTTGGGTTTTACAGTTTGTGGTAAATTTTTTGTTGTAAATTTATAGATTTAGATTTTTTTTTTATTTTTTCTGTAAATTGATGCGGAATGGGTTGAAGTTTCATTGCTATTACGACTGTAATTATGGGCAAGTGACTGGTTTTGAACCAGTTACGTATGCGGTAAAGTGACTGGTTTGAGAACCAGTTTGATGAGAATTTGGAGTGCACTGGTTATGAATCAGTGGGTGCGTATCAGATGCGCAAACAAAAAAAAAAAAAAAAAAATTATAGCGCAGGACATTGCAAGCACATGAGATGTGCGTGTGCAGTGCATGTGTTAATGTATGTCTGCTAGTGTGAACGCAATACGAAAGTGCACAGATGACAATTTTTTTTTAATTGAATATTTTTTTTGTGTATCTAATGCATGGTTGCTGTTTGCACAGAACATGCACGTGGTTTTTGTTTCATTGCACTTTCAAGTGCAATTGTTGCACACGGTGCATGTTTATGCATTGCATGCATAAACGTGCAACCCGCAGCGTATAATTTTGGGGTCTTTAATTTTAAATTGTAAAATTATTGAAAATTATTCACATATATGGATAATTTTTTTTCTTGGACCCAAAAATCAAGAAATGGGCTTAAAGTCCAATTCATTAGATGGACATTCTTGATTATTAAATTTGATTTAATTTTGAATCCAAGAGAGCCCATGAAGACTTTTCAAGACCTGAAAACTACAAGTGAAGGCCAATGAATGCCTTGGTTAATTTATGTAATATTGAAATTAGATTTAGGTTGTCAAAACCAAAGAACCCGGTCATACACATGTTAAATTTAATTATTTTCATGAGATGAATGATTAATTTGATAACATGTACATGCATAAAAAATATGTCATATAGAATCATAGAGGGTGCCTACTCATTGCATTATAACATGACATGTATCATATGTATTATTTTATTTTACTATTAAATTGTTTATTAGTATAAATAGAAGAATAATACATATAATGCCTTTTAAATAATTTGAATTGATTTGAGTAGAAAATCATAGGTTTCAAATTAGAAATTAGATTTCAATAATTGGCATTCATAATGTGGATTAGATTTTAATTAGTTAAAATCAGATAACTTCATATTAAATCTAGTCTTTATAATTTTGATTATTTAGATTAGATTTATAAATTGAATTAGATTTTTAAGTGTTAAAAATCAGGTAATTCATTAAGTGTTAATAAGTTTCAAACTTTAGCGACATATAAATTCTTAGTAACTTAGATTATCTTCTTAGCCGTTAATGATCTAAGACTATGACTAGGAATATTAAATAGAAAACCCTTATTCTAAATAGTGAGTGGGAGAGGGATATATGACAGTATATCCCACGGTCTCCATCATTAGTTCAACACCGTGAAACTTAAATGGCGCCTCAAGACGGCTTTGTTATCGTCCCCCTACGGGTGGTGTCCATTTAAGTTGATCAAGGTTAACTTTCTAATGGATAGGATTTCTAGATGTATCTTGGGATTGACCTACCCTACGGCGGCAATTCTTGAGTTAAGTCCAAGGAATCCGAAATGATGGGTTACACTCATAAAGGAAATAATTAATTGTTAATTATTTCCTTGACAAAAAAAAAATGATAGTTAAATAATATAGGAATAAGAGTTATTTTGTTATATTATTTAATTGAGAATGTCTCAGTCTAACATACAAATATTTGACCTACCCTACGGCGGCACTTATTTGTGGAATGTTAGATTCTCGTGGTATAGTAATTATTTTCTAGAGTATTTTCTAATTCATTATTCGTGTATCATGCATCATGTTTAATTTTATGCTAAAATTACATGATATTAATTTTTTTACAAATTGATATTAAATGTTTGTTATTTTCAGAAATGGTATCTCCGTTGATTTCTATACTTGCCAATGATAAATTAAACGGAGAAAATTATGTCAAATGGAAAAGTAACATGAACGCAGTCCTGGTCTGTGAAAACCTTAAATTTGTCACGACTCAACCTTGTCCTCCTCAGCCAGCAGAAAATGCTGGACATACTGTGCGCGAGGCCTATCAAAAATGAGTCACAGCCGATGAGAAGGCCCGCTGCTATTTGTTAGCAGGGATGTCCGAGGTGCTTGCTACCAAGCACGAGGCAATGACAACAGCAACTCAAATACTGGAGTCATTGCAGGACATGTTTAGGCAACCTTATGAGCAGCAACGACACGAAGCTGTTCGTGTTGTTATGACTGCTAGGATGAAGGAGGGTACATCTGTTCGAGAGCATGTCTTGAAAATGATGACCCACTTCAACACAGCTGAAAGCCATGGTAGGGCTATAGATGAGTGTAGCCAAGTGAGTATGATACTAGAAACTCTTCCAAAGAGTTTCATGCAATTTAAGACCAACTATGTTATGAACAAGTTGACTTACTTATGAGTCTATGAATAAGAACAAAAATAAGTCCGATGAAGCAAACATTGCTGAGACTTCTTCTTCTGGTAAAAACAAGAGGAAGAGAAACACTAGAAAGGCTAAGGCTAATGTTAAGCCCAAGAAGCAAGCCACTCAGAAGAAGAGCAAAAAGGGCTCTAAGGCCACTAAACCCAAAGGAAAAAGTTTTCATTGTGGTGTTGATGGGCATTAGAAGAGGAACTGTCCTAAGTACCTCAAAGAGCTCCAAGAGAAGAAGATAAAAGGTAAATGTGATTTACTAGTCATTGAATCTTATTTACTGGAGGATGATTCATCTCATTGGATAATTGATTCGGGAGTCACTAATCATGTTTGTTCTTCTTTGCAGTTGATTGATTCATATAGGCAGCTTGATGAGAGTGAGTTCAACATGAGAGTCGGGACTGGGGAAGTCGTTTCAGCAAAGACAATGAGAGAAGTTAGACTTCGTTTCAATAATAATTGTTTTATTGTAATGAACAATGTTTATTTTATTACAAGTTTTAAGAGAAATTTGATTTCTGTATCTAAACTTTTGGAATTTAATTATTCTGTTTCATTTTATAATAAATCAGTTATTATTTCTAGAAATGGTTTGAAAATTTGTTCAAGGTTGTAAGAAAATGATTTATATGTATTAAGACCATTAATGCATAACCCACTGCTTAATACTGAAATGTTTTAAGGTTGAAAAACCAAAAACAAAACGACAAAAGATTTCTCATAATGATGACACATATCTTTGGCATCTAAGACTTGGTCATATTAACCTTGATAGATTAAACAGACTTGTAAAGAGCGAACATTTAAACGAGTTAAAGATCGGTACTTTACCTGTTTGTGAATCATGTTTAGAAGGTAAAATGACCAAAAGACCTTTTACTGGAAAAAGGCTTAGAGCTAAGGAACCGTTAGAGCTTATACATTCGGACGTCTGTGGTTCTATGAATGTTAAAGCTAGAGGCAGTTATGAATACTTCGTCACATTTATTGATGATTATCCAAGATATGGGTATGTTTACCTAATGCAACGGAAGTTAGAAACTTTTGAAAAGTTCAAAGAGTTTCGAGCTGAAGTTGAAAATTAATTGGGTAAAACATTGAAAACTCTACGATCAGATCGTGGAGGCTAGTACCTCGATACAGAGTTTGAGGATTACTTGCTTAAGCATGGGATTTTATCCCAATTGACTGCTCCTAGAACACCTTAGCAGAACGGTGTTGCAGAAAGGAGAAATCGGACCCTTTTAGAAATGATGAGATCTATGTTTAGTTATTCATCATTACCTAGTTCATTCTGGGGATATGCATTGCAAATTGCAATGTATATTTTGAATGTTGTGTCATCTAAGTCAGTTCCAAAGACACCTTTAGAGTTGTGGAAAGGTTGTAAAGCTAGTTTATGACATTTTCGCATATGGGGGTGTCCAGCACATGTGCTGAAGAACAAGACTGGGAAGTTGGAACTACGTTCAAAAGTTTGCCTATTTGTAGGTTATCCCAAAGAGACTAGGGGCGGACTCTTTTATAGTCCTGAAGAAAACAAAGTGTTTGTATCGACATATGCTACTTTTCTTGAAGAGAACTATATGAGAGATTACAAACCTCAAAGTAAAGTTGTACTCGATGAGTTACTTCCTGGGTCGAAAAGTACCCTGTCAGCAACAATTGTTGACAATGACATAATTCAGCCCACGTCTGAACGTCAGATAGATTCTCATTAGAATCATCTATCATCTCGTCGTAGTTGGAGGGTTATTAGACCACCAGTCCACTACAAAGAGATCGGAGAGGCATAAATTGCTAACTCTTATGAGAGTGTAGATGATCCATTGACATATCATGATGCAATGAGGGATTCTGATAAGGAGGAATGGCTTAAAGCCATGAATCTCAAGATGGAGCTATGTACTCTAACTTAGTCTGAGAACTTGTGGATCAACCAGATGGAATAAAACCCATAAGTTGTAAGTGGATCTACAAGAGAAAAAGAGGAGTGGATGGAAAGGTTGAAACCTTTAAAGCTAGACTAGTGGCAAAGGGTTATACCCAGAAAGAGGGAGTTGACTATGAAGAAACTTTCTCACCAGTAGCTATGCTTAAGTCCATTCGGATTCTTCTTTCCATTGCCGCATGTCTTGACTATGACATTTGGCAAATGGATGTCAAGACTGCATTTTTGAATGGTAATCTTGATGAAAGTATTTATATGGTACAACCAGAGGGATTCGTGTCCCAAGGTCAACAGCAAAAAGTTTGCAAGTTGCAAAGGTCCATTTATGGACTTAAGCAAGCATCTCGATCTTGGAATATAAGGTTTGATACTTTAATCAAATCTTATGGTTTTGAGCAAAATATCGATGAACCTTGTGTATACAAACGAATAATCGATAAGAAAGTGGTTTTTCTTGTACTTTACGTTGACGATATTTTACTCATTAGGAATGATATTTGAGTATTGTCAGACGTAAAGAGCTGGCTCGCTAACCAATTCCAAATGAAAGATTTGGGAGAGGCCAGTTATGTCATTGGGATCCAAATAATACGGGATCGTAAGAACAAACTGTTAGCACTGTCTCAGGCATCGTATATCGATAAGATTCTTGTGCAATTTTCGATGCAGAACTCTAAGAAAGGTAATTTACCTTTTCGTCATGGAGTTCATTTGTCTAAGGAATAGTGTCCTAAGACACCTCAAGAAATTGAGGATATGAGACGGATTCCTTATGCCTCTGCAGTAGGCAGTCTCATGTATGCTATGTTATGCACGAGACCAGATATATGTTATTTGATGGGAATAGTTAGTCGTTATCAATCCAATCCAGGATTTGATCACTGGGTGGCAGTAAAGCATATTCTCAAGTATCTTCGGAGAACGAGAAACTATATGCTCGTATATTCTGGAGAGGATTTGATCCCATTAGGATATACAGATTCTGATTTTCAATCAGATAAGGATTCTAGAAAATCCACATCTGGATCAGTATTCACTCTTGGTGGTGGAGCCATTGTATGGAGGAGTGTTAAGCAATCATGCATTGCTGACTTCACTATGGAAGCCGAATATGTAGCACCTTGTGAAGCAGCTAAAGAAGCGGTATGGCTATGTAAATTCTTGACTGATCTGAAAGTTGTTTCAGATATGGATAAACCACTTACCCTTTATTGTGATAACAGTGGTGCAGTGGCTAATTCCAAAGAACCAAGAACCCACAAACGAGGAGAGCATATAGAGAGGAAATATCATCTCATTAGGGAGATCGTACAAAGGGGAGATGCGAACGTGATGAAGATTGCATCGCAAGATAATCTTGCTGATTCGTTTACGAAGACTTTAACGGCTAAAGTGTTTGAAAGTTATCTAGAAGGTTTAGAATTACGAGATATGTCCCATCTGCTTTAGGGCAAGTGGGAGATTGTTGGGTTTTGTGCCCTAAGAGCTTGTAATAATGTAAACGGTTTTATAAATAATAAAGTATTCATTTTATTCAATTTATATATTTTGCAAAAATTGTATATATCATGAGAAACATCCTTGATTATTGATGTAATTTCAAACTAAGTATATAAGTGTTATATACAGGCGGATTTAATTTGAAATAAGTAATCTAAAGAGTCCGTAGAAAACAAATAAAGCTGGGTACTTTATTTGTGGTAAATCTACAGTTGCGGTCCATTTTGTAGTCGGTACGATAGTCTTATCCGAGACTATTCATGTAGTGACATGAAAATAGAGGCACCTTATATAATATAGATTATATAGGACTGGACCATAATAAATATAATTCTCTTATCAATATCCGTTAAACTCAGAGATTTATATTTATCAACCAGATGATCATATATGAATTGATCTTAATCCTGAGTGTATTATGGACTTCTACTTATTGAGTTGTATCCTTTAATTTACATGGGTGAGATCGGTGTAGATGTCTAGTCAATAACTTCGTACTTTTGGGATATGATTTATAAAGTAGCTGGAAACATTCTACACGATAGTAGAATCCACTCCTTCTTACGAGAAGTAGAGAAGTAGTTCCCTTAAGGGTTGATTCAGGTCTTAAACAATATGAGCACTCAACTTTCCATTCATACGAAAATGGAAAGATAAATTCATAAATTATTATGGATATATTATTCATTAGAGAATCAATGATACTTAAGGATTAAGAAACAATTAGAGGGGTAAAACAGACATTTTGACCTAGCTCTAATTATGAACTATTTATGGAGAGTCAAATCATATGTAATGATTAAATCAATGGATACTGAAAATTTCAGATTGTATAAAAACATTTACAGTTTTGAAAGTGCAATATTAGGTTTTTAGTGGAGTAACTTTAAGATTAATAATAGTGAATTATTAATTAAAGAGTTTAATTAATAATTCCGATATTATTGGAGCTTAAAACTATAGGTCCATCAGGTCCCTTTGATAGCTCATTTCACTATAAGAAACTTGTATATAGAATATTATAATTGGACCGTCTAATTATAATTGTTACGCAAGTAGCAAAATTTGTGTTCACTTAATATTTGAATAATATTGATTATTCAAATTATTTAATAATTAATTAGCTAATTATTAATTATGAAGTAATAATTATTTAATTAATTATATAAGAGGTTTTGAATTTGATTCTCAGTTGTGACAGGGTATAAATTAATTATGAATTAATTACAGGTCACAGGTTTAATTTTAAAATATAACATGAAATAATTTTGAATTAATTATGTTATATGAGGTAAAAGTTTAATTTTAATAAATTTGGGGTTTAATGTTAATTTGATTAATTAAAACCCTAAGTAGATGCCTATAAATAGAAAAGAAATAGTTTTCTTTTTCTAATAGAAGTTATTTTTTGTTTTGCTGTACGTTCTTTGAAACAGAAAGAAAAAAGTTTTCTACAGCATAATACAGAGAAGAAGAATATGTATCTTTCTTCTCTGTATAACCAAAATCATATACTCACTTTTTAAATATATTGTTGATTGTTTTTAGAAAAGAAATCAATAGAAAGTGAGCACAATTCTATATAATTGTGCCCACTCACTTGTTTCTTGGTGTAAAGACATATCAATGAAGGCTAGGTGGTGAGCAATCCACAGAGATCAATACATAAGGTAAAAATCAGATTTTTATTTTTTCTTGTATTATTTTATTTCATTGTTTTATGGATCTAAGGTTTCTTGAATTTTCTAAAAAAATTTTAAAACTCAGTGTTACGCAAAATTAATATTTTTCGTAAAAACAATTGTTGTTTTTTCCCTTTAGAATTTTCTACATCTTGTATTATAGTGCAACTTTTCACTATCACTCACAACTAGGTACGGAATTTTCTACATCGTATCCTATTGCAAGTAACTATAAATCTCGACAACTATGAGGGGAATTTTCTACGTCACCGCGTAGTGCCAAAACTCTAAGGTTATGATATACACATGGTTTTTAACTCAAACTCTACTTTAAACGTTTTCAAAATAACTTTTGTCTTCGAATCTCATCTCTTGATTTGAAACCTAACTTTTTACTCATTATCAAACATATCCAATTTATAATTTGAAAAATCATTTGTACTATCTTTAAATAAAATACATTATGATATAAATGGAAGTTGAAATAAAGTCAGTGAAGTATACTTACCTTAATCCGAGTAATAGCGATTCGATCGTCTCAATGAGCCTATCATATCTCGCTCGCCTGCTCGTCTCCTACTTGTCAATTTCTCATCATTATTTGCTTAATCACATAATTCAAAATGTAAAATAACATTTCCAATATACTTTTCTCTATTAACAACTCTTTACACTATAACTTTTCTAACTCGATTTTAACTCAACCGAGGCTCTCTATATCCTATTTCTTTGTAAAAGTCTTACTTTTAGACCCCTAGGATCATCCTCATATGGTTCGTTTGGTCTCCGGAGGTTTAAAACAAAAAGTCAACTTTTTAATGATCTGTTTGACCAAGAAAAACAGATTTAGAACCGGCTCTCATTTCGCATCCGTTTCTTTTTCTAGTATCTCCTTATCACATAACTAAGTCACCCGTAAAATTTCGTCGAAAAATTCTTTCGTTTACTATGTCAAATCTAGGAAAAACGCTCTATTTTGGTCACTTTTTGATGCACTTTTCGCACCGAATGAGCGATGATGGTTTTTCTTTCGTATCTAAGCTCCTTTTACCTAGTTATGACTAACTAAATTCATTCCATGCAATAAAAATTGCATTTGCATAGCTATTTCACCAATTGACTCTCTAACGGCACTATTTTGCGCATAACTTGCGTAATTTTTATCGGAATCCGTTCCAAAATCTATGATTTTCTATGACTCCTAGGCATCATTTGAAGTGTAGAACATCCTTATATAGGTCCGTTTTGTCCAGGTTATCTGCAGCCCATGGTTTGAGCTCGGGATTGCAAAAATTGGCACTATTTTGTGCATAACTTGCGCAATTTTTATTGGAATTGATCCGTTCCAAAACCTATGGTTTTCTATGACTCCTAGGCATCATTGAGGTGTAGAACATCCTCATATAGGTCAGTTTTGCCCAAGTTATCTCCAGCCCATGGTTTGAGCTCGGGATTGCAAAATTGTCTAAACTAGCTCTTTTGAACTTCTACCACTTCTACATGTTTTTCTATGCTTTTCCAACCTCAAATATGTCTAAATTTGAGTTCAAAACCCTCTAATCTCAGAGCTTTTCTACTGGTCTTCACAGTCATGACACACACACAACATACCATTCTTTTAAATTTTCTCTATATTTTAACTTAACAATTCTCTTAAGAGATCCATCAAAAACTTGATCTACCCTTAAATTCACTTTAAGCGTGCTTGAATCACAAGTTAGGGTTTTTCCCATGAACCCTAACCTATCATTCTTGCTTTATTAGCAACCTAAGCTTTCCCTACACATAACTTGAGTTCTATACTTGATTTAATTGTAAAATTCTCATCACAAACTCATCAAAACAAATCAACTATCTACACATCCATATAATTCCTACTAACATCAAAATTGAAGAAAATGATGAGATTTTACCTTGGTTTTGTTTAAGGTTAGCTATTCTAGTTTGAATCTACTTGATATCTTGATTAGGGACTTGAACTTGGATGAAATCAACTTGCTTCTTCTTCTTCCTTCTTTGATCGTGACTTCACCCTCCCTCACTCTCTCAGTTTTGTTTTCTTGAAAAATGACTAATTGTTGAATAGATATATAGATGGTCAACTTTTCTAAAATCACCATCATGTCCCTTTTTTTTTTTTTTTTTTTATTGCCGAACACTTGTCTTTGTTTCATCTTGCTTTATTGATTTTTATCTTCCTTGTTTTCCGATCAAGTGATGGGCTTTCATGTGTCATCCCTTATATTCATTTATTGCTACTTGCATGAGACTAAAATGCCCTTTATACTAACACAAAATTTCCACTAACTCAACTCATGGAATTTCTCCATAAAAGGGCACTTTGGTAATCCATGAATTAAAACTAATCATTTAGTCATTATTGCATGACAACTAATTTATGATAATTCATATTTAATTTTTAATTTGTCATCCATTCATTGGTGCAAATCTAATGAGATGGATTTTGACTTCTATTCAAGCCCATTCCATGTAATACTCACACCACTCATACCAAAGTCATAAGTTAATTGAGTTTGAATTTCCTCATCACTTTGTATTCATACCGGGGTCAGTCAAACGATATCCAACTTGCGATACGAAAATATAATCAACCTCAAATAATACTACTAATGTAACGACCTTCGCCCGACTTCCGTTACGGTCGAAAATCCGGAACGAAGAACGTTACTTTCCTAATAAATTCGTTTCTGTTACTTTTGAAAAACTATTATAATTATAAGGCTCGTTACCATTAGAATTTTTTTTTTTTTTTTTTGAAAAACGTAAATTCGGCAGAGTTTCCTCTGTTTTTTTGAAATACCAAAATCCGTTTCCTATAATTGAAATATCTAACATTGCTAAAGCATCAATTTCTAAACTTCTATTCCGACCTCCCGTCCGTTTCCAAAACATTTCATTACTCAAATATATCATAAACATTTATATGCATACATAATCGAAAGTAAGCTTTTAAGAAATATATATATAAGCTTTTATACAGAACTTTGTTATAATTAAGTGGAAAACAATAATTTAAACGAATATACATGTATCCCAAAAATGCATGATCATATGCAATATATCTATATATCTACCAAAAGTGTAGAGTGGATTGTGACTATCTGAGTCTTCGCGTACAAGTTATTTCCTCTATCTGAAAATGGAGTCAAAAGATTCAACCTGCGTGCAGTAAATCAATGCGCTAAGCATAATTGCTTAATAGGTATACACATAATCTAAATTCTCAATTTTAAATGCAATTTCATTTGTAACTAAAAGCATTCTAACTTTAACATTCATAAATATATATATATATATACGTTGCATAAAAATACTTAAACATATAGTTCACAATTTTTCGAGTTCAACATTATGAAGTATTTAAGCCTTTGCTTTGCTTGACCGAACCTATACCAGCCCCTTAATCATCAATTTTTTTTTCATCAAATCGAGCATTTAAGCCTACAAACCACACTAAGGCTCAACTTAGGACAGTACTTACCTTCAGAGTGTTGTTCTTTGTCTCTAATAATTTCTATGCATCCGTGACGGCAACGCGGTGCCCACTAAAGCTCACGGCAACAACCACACTTCCCTTATTCTGCATGTAAGCTGAAATCACTTCAAGAGTAGCTCTCTAAACCTTACACACACTGCAGGAACATGAAAACCTCACCTTAAAAATTGATGACAGTCGAATGGAAAAGGGAATAAAAGTTCAAAGCTGCCTGGACTGCACTTAGGTGTCACGGTCAGCACTCTCACTCACAACCTGCACTGTTTTACAACCCAGATCATTTCTCCCTCTTGGATGCATGATTTCACTCATAAACTGCAGTTAGATCTCACCTCAAACAGCTGTTTTTCGTGCCCAGAACAGCCTCCAACGCCATCCACAAGCTACAGCAAATCTCATAAACTCATGGACAACTTGATGGCAGCTTGCACTTTTTCTTCTTGCTGCAGGTCACGACAGCACAACCACTTACAAAAACATACATGCAACACTCTTTTGGCTCTTATCTTTGACAAAGATCGAAAGAAGAAGAAGTTAAGGGCTGTTCTTACCTGAATCAGTCTACAAACTCACGGTTTTGCACACAAATCAGCTCACGGACAGCTTGCAATCACCGTGAGTTCTCCTTCGCTGCACTTATACCTCACGGTCTGCACCAGGTCTGGACAGCTCTCTTAATGCCGTACACATGTCATAGCTAAGTCATCATCTACCATTCAATTTTAATTTATTTAATTCCCTTGCATGACACATGTCATTCATGCAATACCCATCTCATGCTTTTGTGACACTTGTCCCACCATGCACAATCTCCCATACATCAACTTTAATGCATTTAATTCGCGCTTTACTGATTTCGCTTTTCGCTAGGATTCGCTTGGGGTCCGCCTAGAAATTTAATAAAAATCCAAATTCATATACGGAAACTTCATTAGATTCCGAATAAATATTCGAATCCAGTCGCTCTAATTTATTTTATGAAATTGAATTTAATAATTATTCCCGGACCCGTCTGAATTTTTTTTTTTATAAAATTCAATTACTCATCCGGATCCGAACGGATAATTAATTATATTATCCCTTAATTAATAATCAACATTTAATAAATTATTTGGACACCGAAACAACATGTTACAAAAATGGTGGTTACCAAAATGATGATGGCGGATGTGACTTGAGGGAAACTGGAGCTATTTTATCTTCGTCTTTACTTCAAGCCCTACTCAACTACCTGCGCGCAGTAAATCCAACGCGCTAAGTCTTTTGACTGAATGAATGTACTCATATAATATTGAAATCACATTTATTTTCAAAATAAAAGCATAAATTTAAAACAATATGTACGATCAAAATATTTTTATCAATTAACACACAGAGTACACAGGTTCACAAAATAAAATATGATCATGTGACTTTCCAACACATTTCGTTGTAAGTATAATTACAATCTAATCCTTACAAAATCAATTATTGAATAAATTTACAAGACTTTCTTTATTCAATTTATTAGAGCCTTTCGTAAAGTCTATCACGATACCATGGATCGGCAACGGGTCTCCTGGCATCGGCCATTTAGTGGCTACCCGCCAGAATAAACAGTGACCCCGACATCGGTCGCTCGGTGACTATCCACCGGGTCACATATCACAATCTGTTTTCGTTTCAGGATCGGGCACTCGGTGTCTCTCAGGGTCCATCATACAACGTCTGTGATCAATCGTAACGGTGCAGTACTGCTAATAATTACCCTATTGGCTAGCCAACTACCAATCCCTACCTACCGGTGACTAGTTTTACTATGACCCTTTAAATTTTTCAAATTTACAAAATATTTAAATTTTTAACACAACTTTAATCACGTAAAATTTTTATTTCATATTTAAATCTATTATTCTAGATTCTTTGGGGTACCACTCGTGGTCATTTCAAATGACCATTTCGCCCCTAGTTTCGTTATCACATCTTAATAAAATTATTATCTCTTTTCTCATGTTTTAAGTCGGTCCCAAAAGAGGACATTTTCAAATTTTTCATTCCAAATGTCAAATTCATCAAACATACCACCCAAAGCATCACATAATAAACATATCAAGGAAAGCAAAATGACGAAAATACCCTTAGAATATTTTACACATCAAATTCGACTATAGGGAATTTTAATTTCGAAAATTGTTTCGAAATCATTTTTCATAAATTAAATTCGTCCAATAACATATAATTTACACCCAAAACCATTTAATATCTCAAACAAACAAAATAACTAATTTTCAAAGCAATTTATACATTAAATTCGAAACTAATAACCATAAATTTTGCAAATACGAGTACACCAACCTTTAGGCTTTCTACTGGCTTCTATAAGCTTCCAACTGATCCCTAAAATCTTCAATTTGAATTTCTTGGGCCAGAATCATGCACCTCTCAACCTATTGAAAAATTAAAGAAAATTATGCTTGAGAGGAGATTAAGCTATCATATGATGGTATTGATGTTTCCTAATGTTCTAACATGCTTCTACATGAATTTCCATATAATTTGAAGCTTTCCAATGGAAAAATAATTGACTTACCGGAATTTGCACCTCACTAGAGATTTTCAATTTGAAATCTAAGTATCCAATGGCTTGAATGAGGTTAGATCTAGGTGTTTTGGCTAGAAAATGGGTTAAAAAGGGTGATTAAAGTAAAAGAAATAAAGAAAATAGAAGAATAAAATAAAAAAAAAAAACAAAAAATCTGATAACAGGGGAGAAGTCGGGCGAAGAAAGAAGATAATGAATAGTGGCGACACTATTCCACATTTTTATATATTTTAATTTTGTTAATTTATAATTTAACCCCTCAAAAATTTAAAATTCTAATTCGACCCCTAAACTTTTTTAAAAATCTCATTTAGACCCCTCGACAATAAATATTCATAACTTGATCTCTTCTCTCATTTCTTATTCCATCTTAGCCCCAAAACTAACTACTTTATTATATTTATACCACTCATTGAATTTTATTTTAATCCCACTCTGAAATAAAATTCAATATTCTACTATATATATTTTTATATATATATTCCTAAAAACATATCGTAGAAAATTTCGGGGTGTTACAACTCTTCCCCTCTTAAGAAATTTCATCCATGAAATTTACCTCATTCAAAAAGCTGCGAATACTGTAGTCGCATCGTCTAGTCACTTTCCCAAGTAGCTTCCTCGACTTTATGATTTCGCCAAAGAACTTTAACTAAGGGAATCTTCTTGTTTCACAGTTCTTTAATTTCTCGATCTAAGATTTTCACAGGTTCCTCTTTATAGGATAAATCAGGCTGCATTTCAATAGATTCGGCTGGCACAACATGCGAAGGATTCGATCTATATCTCCTCAGCATCGATACCTGAAACACATTATGAATCTTTTCTAATTCTGATGGTAAAGCTAGTCGATAAGCTACTGGTCCCACACGTTCAATAATCTCGTATGGATCGATAAATATAGGACTCAACTTACCTTTCCTTCCGAATCTCAGCACTTTCTTCCACGGAGATACCTCGAGGAAGACTTTATCTCCGACTTCATATTCGATATCCTTCCTTTTTAAGTCCGCGTAGGACTTTTGACGATTTGATGCAGCCTTCAATCTTTCCTTGTTTACTTTTACTTTCTCTTCGGTTTGCTTAATTAATTCTAGTCCTACTAACTTGTCTTCACCCAATTCAGTCCAATACAGAGGTGTCCTGCATTTTCGTCCATACAGAGCTTCATATGGTGCCATTTCTATACTTGACTGATAATTGTTGTTATAAGCGAATTCCACCAACGGAAGATGCTCCACCAAACTTCATTCAAAATCAATAACACAGCTCCTAAGTATATCTTCAAGCACTTGAATTACCCTTTCAGATTGCCCATCAGTCTACGGATGAAATGCTGTACTGAAGCTTAATCGCGTACCCAAAGCTTCTTGAAATTTCTTCCAAAATCTCGATGTAAACCTCGGATCTCTGCCAGATATGATAGAAACAGGCACTCCATGCAATCGAACTATCTCTCTGATATACAACTCTGCCAACTTATCCAATGAGTAATTTGTCCTAATAGGGAGGAAATATGCCGACTTAGTCAACCGATCTACTATTACCCAAATTGCATCATGTTTGCTTCTCGAAAGAGGTAAATTGATGACAAAATCCATGGTAACTCTGTCCCATTTCCATTTCGGAATAGATATTGGCTGAAGTAAACCTGAAGGAACTTGGTGCTCAGCTTTCACCTGCTGACATGTCATACATTTACTCACATAATTCACCACGTCCCTTTTCATGCAAGACCACCAATACTGAGCCTTCAGATCTTGATACATTTTCGAACTACCTGGATGCATCGAATAGGGACTGCTATGTGCTTCCAACAGAATTGCTTTCTTCAATTCATCATCATCTGGAACATAGATCCTGTCTCTGAAATACAAGCAATCCTTTTTTTTATCACAAACTCAGTCTCCTTTCCTTCTTGAATTTGCTTACTAATATTTACAAACTTTTTATCCTGCTGCTGCTTTTCTTGAATTTGCTGAAGGAGACTAGGTCGAACTTGTAATTCTGCCATCAACGCTCCCTCTTTTGTCATCTGCAACTGAGCATTCACAGCTCTCAAAGCAACCAAAGATTTTCGGCTTAGCGTATCAGCTACCACATTTGCTTTCCCCGGGTGGTAGTCAATGATGCAATCATAATCTTTCAACAGCTCCATCCATCTCCTCTGCCTCAAATTCAACTCCTTCTGAAAAGATAGATATTTGAGACTCTTGTGATCCGTATATATTTAACATCTCTCTCCATACAGATAATGCCTCCATATCTTCAAAGCAAAAACGATGGCTGCTAGTTCCAGATCATGCGTCGAATAATTTCTTTCATGATTCTTTAACTGTCTAGAAGCATAAGCAACCACCTTACCCTCCTACATCAATACACAACCAAGCCCACTATGAGAGGCATCACTATAGATCACATAATCCTTACCGGATACAGGCTGGGTAAGAATCAGAGCCTCAACCAACATTGCCTTCAGCTTTTCAAAGCTTTCCTGACATCTATTTGACCACTCGAATCTAACATCCTTATGAAGCAACTTGGTCAACGGAGCTGCTATTGAAGAAAACCCTTTTCACAAACCATCTATAATACTGGGCCAAACCCAAAAAACTGCGAACTTCTATAGCATTCTTCGAAGGCTTCCATTCCAGAATCGCTTCAATCTTCTTAGGATCGGCCTTAATACCGTCCGCAGATACAATATGCCCTAAAAATGCGATCTCACTCAACCAGAACTCGCATTTACTCAACTTGGCATACAACTGCTTTTCTCTCAACGTCTGCAGCACAATTCGAAGATGCTGATCATGCTCGTTTGGAGATTTCGAATACACCAGAATATCATCAATAAATACAACCACAAACTGATCCAGATACGGACGAAAAATACGATTCATTAGGTCCATAAATATTACGGGTGCATTCGTCAATCCAAACGGCATCACTACAAACTCATAATGCCCATATCTCGTCCGGAACGCTGTCTTCGGAATATCGGATTCTTTCACCCTCAACTGATGGTACCCTGATCAAAGATCTATCTTTAAGAATACACAGGCTCCTCTCAACTGATCAAATAGATCATCGATTCTAGGCAAGGGATATTTATTCTTGATTATAACCTTATTCAACTGTCGATAATCTACGCACAATCTGAACGACCCATCCTTCTTTTTCATAAACAACACTAGCGCTCCCCATGGCGATACACTGGGTCGTATGAATCCCTTATCTAATAATTCTTGCAACTAAATCTTCAGCTCTTTTAATTCAGTAGGTGCCATCTTATAAGGGGTGATAGTTACCGGATTTGTTCCTGACATCACATCAATCACGAACTCTACCTCCCTCTCCGGCGGTAAACCCGATAACTCTTCCGAAAACACATCTGAAAAATCACATACGGTGGGATATCCTGACTACTTGATCCGATTCTATGGCAATCGACCACATGTGCCAAAAACGCTTCATACCCTTTTCTAATCAATTTCTTAGCAGTTGTGGCTGAAATGACATTAGAGAAGAAATCTGACGTCTCGCCCACTATAGTGATCTCCTTTCCATCACCAGTCTTTAAGGATAATCTTTTCGCACGACAGTCTATCATTGCCTGATGCCTGGATAACCAATCCATCCCCAATATCACATCAAACTCTCGAAAAGACAATTCCATTAGATCCCCTGGAAAATCATACCCCTGAATCTGAATCGGACACTCTCGGAACACCCTGTCTACGATCACACTCTGACCTAAGGGATTACTAACCAACACCTTATGACTCGTAACCTCAGCCTAAAGATTCCTCTCTCTAGGGATGGTAATGCACATGTATGAATGAGTCGAACCTGGATCTACCAATGCATGCACAAAAACATCAAATACTGAAAGCATACCCACAATCACATCTGGAGCATCTTGCTCCTCCTGAGCCCTGATGGCATAGGCTCTGGCTGGCGTCCGGGACTCTACTTTCCCTGTTGCCTCTGAAGCCTCTCTCTTGTTGCTCCCTTCAGCTCCTGGCTACCTAGGCCTCCAACCTCTTGAAACTGTAGGCGTTGATTTCTCAGGCTGCGGAGTAGGTGCGGGTTTGTTCTTCAGACAATCCTTCTGAAAATGATCATGGGACCCACACTTGAAACATGCTCCAGTCATCCTCCAACACTCTCCCGGGTGCCTCCTACCACAATGCTAACACGGCTGCAAGGCTGATCCTTTGGCTGCACTGCCTGGGGAACTAGCAACTGATGCCGAAGACTAAGCGAATCTAGCAGAAAATCCCTGACTCTGCCTCTGATGCTGCTGCTGAGACTGACGAGGGACCTCTGAATTTCTTACTAGGTGGCTGGCATGAACTGGACTGCCCTGGGCCTCGCCTCTGTTGACTTCGATCCTTCCTAGCTTGCTCTTCTTTCTTTACCCTTTCAACATTTAAAGCTGCGGAGATCGGTCTAGAGAAATCTTCTATCTGCAGGGCTGTAAGTTGGTTGCGGATGTAATCATTCAAACCATCCTCGAATCTCCGGCACCTGTCAGCCTCCGTCGCTACTATCTCCCGAGCGTATTTACTCAACCTGGTGAATTCCCATTCATACTCTAATACGGACATCTGTCTTTGCTTTAAATTAATGAACTCTCTCTTCATGGCATCAATATGGATACGACTGACGTATCTCCTTTGGAACTCCCTCTGGAAAAACTCCCATGTCCTTTCCTTAGGTCGCACTAGATGGGAAATGGACATCCACCAATGATATGTATCTTCCTGCAGAAGAGAAACTGCACACTCTAAACTCTCCTCTAGTGTACAGTGCAGTTGCTGGATAATCCGCTCTGTCCGCTCCAACCAATTTTTTGCTGCGGATGCGTCCTCATCCTTTCTACCATAAAAGTCTGCAGGTCTATATTTCGCAAGCCTCTCGATCGCAGACCTCCGTGGTGTAGCGCGAGCCATCTGTTGGAAAATCTCTGCCATCTACCGCATAAAGGCTTGCTGATCCTGGCCCTCAGGCCTTGCCGTCCTATGGCTCGACGACTCGCCAGATGCACCACCAGCTACACTGGCAGGACTGCCCTGCCTACTCTCATCCACACCCTCAGTCCTCTAGGCATTAAAGGGATCCATACTCTAAACTATTCAAGACAGAAGACAATACTGCAGATCAGAGTCACATCCCCCTATATTATTTCTATAAGCAACGCATGTTAACACACAAATACAATACATCCTTTTCACAAAACACAAAGGCTAGGAACGCCTGAACCTATGCTCTGATACCACTAAAATGTAACACCCTTACCCCAATATTCCCGTCCGTACGAGGATTGAGGCATGAGATGTTACTCTTTCTCGTATTTCAAAATTTCATTTTCAAAAACTTCGATTATATTTTTATAAAATTTCGGTAGAGTTTCCTCTGTTTTTCTGAAAATCCAAAATTTAAACCTGTAGAGAAAACACACTTCTAAACCAATTAATTTCTCAACTTCCTGTTTCGCACCTCTCGTCCGTTTCCAACCCACTTCAACACACAAACATTTAATAATAAATATTTCGTTTAACATTTAAATATTTTACAAAAATAATACCAAATAAAACATTTTTCAGCGGATAATTTACAGAATTTACCACAAGTGATAAACTTTAAATACAATTTTCTTTATGAAATTTACAACACTAACAAAATGTACACGATATGATAGCGGGCAAAATATGATACTCCTACAACACAAAAATGGTGGTTACCAAAATGATGAGGGCGGATGTGACTTGAGGGAAGCTGCAGTTATTTTATCTTCGTCTTTACTTCAAGCCCTACTCAACTACCTGCGCGCAGTAAATCCAACGCGCTAAGTCTTTCGACTTAATGGGTGTACTCATATAATATTGAAATCACATTTATTTTCAAAATAAAAGCATAAATTTAGAACAATATGTACGATCAAAATATTTTTATCAATTAACATATACAGTACACAATTTCACAAAATAAAATATGATCATGTGACTTTCCAACATATTTCATTGTAAGTATAATTACAATCTAATCCTTACAAAATCAATTATTGAATAAATTTACAAGATTTTCTTTATTCAATTTATTAGAGCCCTTCGTAAAACCTATCACGATTCCATGGATCGACAACGGGCCTTCTGGCATCGGTCATTTAGTGGCTACCCTCCAGAATAAACAGTGACCCCGGCATCAGCCGCTCGGTGACTATCCACCGGGTCACATATCACAATCTGTTTTCGTTTCAGGACCGGGCACTCGGTGCCTCTCAGGGTCCATCATACAACGTCTGTGATCAATCATAACAGTGCAGTACTGCTAATAATTACCCTATTGGCTAGCCAACTACCAATCCCCGCCTACCGGTGACTAGTTTTACTATGACCCTTTAAATTTTTCAAAATTACAAAATATTTAAATTTTTGACACAACTTTAATCACGTAAATTTTTTATTTCATATTTAAATCTATTATTCTAGATTCTTCGGGGTACCAGTCGTGGTCATTTCAAATGACCATTTAGCCCCTAGTTTCGTTATCACATCTTAATAAAATTATTATCTCTTTTCTCATGTTTTAAGTCGGTCCCAAAAGAGGAAAATTTCAAATTTTTCATTCCAAATGTCAAATTCATCAAACATACCACCCAAAGCATCACATAATAAACATATCAAGGAAAGCGAAATGACGAAAATACTCTTAGAATATTTTACACATCAAATTCGACTATAGGGAATTTTAATTTCGAAAATTGTTTCGAAATCATTTGTCATCAATTAAATTCGTCCAATAACATATAATTTACACCCAAAACTATTTAATATCTCAAACAAACAAAATAACTAATTTTCAAAGCAATATATACATTAAATTTGAAACTAATAACCATAAATTTTGCAAATACGAGTACACCAACCTTTGGGCTTTCTACTAGCTTCTATAAGCTTCCAACTGATCCCTAAAATCTTCAATTTGAATTTCTTGGGCCACAATCACGCACCTCTCGACCTAGGGTTTGAAAAATTAAAGAAAATTATGCTTGAGAGGAGATTAAGCTATCATATGATGGTATTGATGTTTTCTAATGTTCTAACATGCTTCTATATGAATTTTCACATAATTTGAAGCTTTCCAATGGAAAAATAATTGACTTACCCGAATTTGCACCTCACTAGAGACTTTTTAATTTCAAATCTAAGTATCCAATAGCTTGAATGAGGTTAGATCTAGGTGTTTTGGCTAAAAAATGGGTTAAAAAGGGTGATTAAAGTAAAAGAAATAAAAAAAATAGAAGAATAAAATAAAAAAATAAAAAATCTGATAACAGGGGAGAAGTCGGGCGAAGAAAGAAGACAATGAATAGTGGTGACACTATTCCACATTTTTATATATTTTTATTTTGTTAATTTACAATTTGACCCGTCAAAAATTTAAAATTCTAATTCGACCCCTTAACTTTTTTAAAAATCTCATTTAGACCCCTCAGAAATAAATATTCATAACTTGATCTCTTCTCTTATTTCTTATTCCATCTTAGCCCCAAAACTAACTACTTTATTACATTTATGTCACTCATTGAATTTTATTTTAATCCCACTCTGAAATAAAATTCAATATTCTACTATATATATTTATATATTCCTAAAAACATATCGTAGAAAATTTCGGGGTGTTACAAAGATGATGCCCACCTAAAGTCTCCAACAAGATTTTATGTATACAAAATTACCTGCACGGTACCTAAATGAATATACAAGCTACACCAAAAACAAAGGCGTTAGTTCAAGCATATGGAAATAACAAGAATATATTCACATAAAAATCATAAATTATCAAAATCCATTTTCAATTTTGAGAATTTTCCTTTCTAAACCCACCATGTATATCCCTAAAACACTCTATCCATCACGAGGTGATTTCGACTAACACCAATCATGAAGCTAATGAGATATCTCAACCACTACGTGACAGGACCCAAACCAGACCTTCTTTAGGCTCTTGTCTAGAGGGCCCCGTCGGGCACTTCAACGGACTCCCCGAACCCGACTTGTCGGATTGGAGAAATCCGGGAAGCGAACCCCTTTACTTTACTTAACCGGTTTACTCGTTTTAGGCTTAAAAAATCTTATTTTCTTTTAATAGAGTTGAAACGGTGTGAATTTTTCGCGTTTGATTGAAAACTAATTTTATAAAAATCGGACAGCATAACGGTTGTAAATTTAATATTTCCAAAATCAACCTGCATAAGAAATACACTTCGAACTATTTTGATCACCGTCCAACTTCTTTCAATCTCCAACATGCATTTTTCATTCATTTCACAAACATGCAATTCTTTTACAAACATAATTCACATATGTAATTAACATATAACAACTCATACTTATATAAAATATGTGTCTTGTGCAATATGTGCATATCAAGTGTAATGGTTCATTTATATATACATATCAAAATATGATTTATAATCCGTTAAGTATCTCATGTCAACACATAATTATGTGATTCAATATATACACATGTATACAATGTCAAAATACATTAACATCCATATATTTCGTCTCATTATTTCCCCCACCTAAAGTTAATCAAAATAATGTCTTTGATGCAAGAGCGTCCGTGCCAACGTCTACTAAAGTATACAAGCTACACAAAACAAAGAGAGGTTAGGCAATATATATATAAAGGTATAACTCCGCATAGACATTACTTAGAAAATAATCGATTTTATTTTTTTCTTTTGAAAACCATTTCTCATAAGACAACCATGTGCAAAGCCACTACACACGGAATTTGCTACATCGCGACGTAGGGCGAACTTTCTCAACTCTAGGTAACCACAACGCGGAATTTTCTATATCGCCATTGTAGTGCCAATAGCTTATACTTTACGCAACTACATGCGGAATTTTCTACATCGCATATTGTAGTGCAATTTACTCATCACTTGCAATTAGATACGGAATTTTCTACATCGTATCACATTGCTATCAACCTTGCAACTATGAGCAGAATTTTCTACATCGCCGCGTAGTGCCAAGATGCTAATATCGCAACATGCACATGGGTCTTAATTCAACTTTACTTTGCTTTACTTTTAAACCTTTTTGCAACTTACTTTCGCCTTCGAATCTCATTTCTAGATTCTAGGCATAACTCATTACTCAACATAAAACTTATGATTTTGGAAAACCATTTTGCAAAACTCTTTGAAACAATATATTTTATCATTGCCATATAAATGGAAATCAACTAGATGTAAGTGAAGTGAAGGACACTTACCTCGATCCCAACGCTCTCAATGCCTCAACGAGCCTCTCGCCTCTCGTCCGCGTGCTCGTCACCTACACATCATAGTCTCGTTATAACTTACTCACTTTCATACCACACTTTCCCAACTCGATTTTTGACTCGATCGAGGCTCTCAAAATTTGGTTTCTTTGTAAAATTCTTACTTATAGACCCCTAGGATCATCCCCATATGTTTCGTTTGGTCTCCGGAAGCTTAAAACAAAAAGTCAACTTTTAACTATACGGTTGACCACGAAAAACAGAATTGAAACCAGCCATGGTTTCACCTCCGTTCCTTTTTCTAGCGTCTCCTTATCACATAACTAAGTCGCCCGTAAAGTTTCGTCGAGAAACTCCATCGTTTGCTACGTCAATCTAGGCAAAACGCCCCATTTTGGGCACTTTTCAAAGAGAGTTTTTACATCGGACAAGCGACGATGGTTTTTCTTTCGTATCTAAGGTTCTTTTACCTAATTATGACCGAATACATCTATTTTGGGCATCAACGAATGCATTTACATCGCTATTACACATCTCGGTTTCCTACGCCCACTATTTTGGCTATAACTTCGTCAATTTTTATCGGATCGATCCCATTCCAATTTCTATGGTTTTATATCATTCCTAGGCATCATTTGAGGTGTAGAACACCCCCATACATGTCAGACTTGGTCAGGTTTTCTCTAGCTCATGGTTTGAGCTCGGGATTCCACTTTTACTCTATGACACTTTCTACGCGCATTATTTTGGCCATAACTTCGCCAATTTTTATCGGAATGATTCCGTTCCAATTCCTATGGTTTTCTATGTTCCCGAGGCATGTTTTGAGGTGTAGAACAACCCCAAATAAGCTAGAATAAGTCAGGTCTCTACTGACCCTTCATCAAGCTCGGGATTGCTAATTTGCTCAAAACTACTTCCATTGTACTTCTATCCTTTCTACTTATCTTCCTAATCTTATTTATGGTAAAATTTGGGTTCAAAACCATCTAATCTCAGAGGTTTTCCACTGATCTTCACAGCCATGACACACACACAAACACCATTTTGTCATTTAACCTCTCACAACTCACTCACCAATTTTATCGACTACTTGATATGCATGCAAAACAGATTTTTATTTCTACTTTAATCAAGTAGATGGCAGCCCATATTTACAACCCTAAGCTACCATTTACATATTTCAACTTATCATTTAACTTTCTACATAATCACTTAGAGTTCTACCATAATTTTGAGGGAAAATTACTCAACACAACACAAAAATTCTGCACAACACTCACAACCCAACTACTTCAATTTCAGCAAGTATAAGGAAGAAAGAGATGAGATCTCACTTGATTCTTGTTTATGGAAGTGAGAGGGACTTGGAAGAGGTCCTAGAGAGGGGGGTTTGAGGTTTGGAAGGGCTGGATAGAGCTGTCTTCTTCCACTTTTCTGGTTTGGCTTCTGCTCTTCCGTTTCTGCTCTGCTTCTCACGCCAGGATGCCAAGCAGCTGCTGTCAATTTGATTTTCACGGCTACTCTTGTGTTTGGTCCATCAAATTTCACTGTAAGTGTTGTAATTATAGATTTAACATTTCCACAAATGTCTCCCATGTCCCCTTTTTATCATTTATCATCTATTACTTGATTATGGATAAATTATTTTATCCTTACTAATGTTTATTGTTATAATTCTAGAATGAGCGTTCGCTCATCAATAAATCTATTTAAATTAATACTAACTAGATTTATTACTTAACTTCATAATTTAGTTTCACTCGCTAGGAAATTAAGAATCGGGACTAGGGGTTTACACTACGATGCGGAATTTACTTCGTCGCAAGAGTAGTGTGAAACCATCTTAGTTCTAGACAACTACAATGCGGAATTTATTCATTACGATTGTAGTGCTATATATGAATTATAACTCTGGTGACTACGAGCGGAATTTCTTCATCGCCCCATGTTGCCCAAAACTATAAATCTAACCGACTACGTGCGGAATTTCTACCTCGTCACGTAGCGTTAAATCTCATGTAAGCTGAGTGTATATACATGAGTTTTCAAAATTCTTTTCCATTAAGTGCATTGAGCACAAAATTTGATTTTTCTTTCAGAATCTTAACTATAATTCTTTGCTCAATTCTTTCCAAAACAACTTCATTTCAAATGCACCTTTCTAGATCCGACGTAAGAATCATTTTACGAAATTTTAACTCATCGTTTGGAAATCATTTTGAAGTAATTTCATTATACAACTCAAAACTTAACATAGAAATTGAAAAAGTTGCAAGTGGAAGAACACTTACCTCGCTCCACGCAAGCTCAACTATCTCAACGAGCCTCTCGTGCCTCGCTCGCTTGCCCGTCACCTACATATCAATTTCTTATCATTACTTGTTTAATCACATAACTCAAAACTTAAGATAACATTTCCAATACACTTTTCTCTATTAACAAGGCTTTACTCTATAACATTCCCAACTTGATTTTAACTCAACCGAGACTCTCTAATTCCGATTTCTTTGTAAAAGTTTTATTTTTAGACCCCTAAGATCATCCCCATATGGTTGGTTTGGTCTCCGAAGGCTTAAAACAAACAGTCAACTTTTTAATTAAACAATTGATCGAAAAAAACAGTTTAAGAACCAGCGATCGTTTCGCATCTGTTCTTTTTTCTAGCATCTCTTTATCACATAACTAAGTTACCCGTAAAGTTTCGGCGAAAAATTCTATCGTTTGTTATGTCAAATCTAGGAAAAACGCCCTGTTTTGAGCATTTTTCGATGCACTTTTTCGCATCGAACGAGTGACGATAGTTTTTCTTTCGTATCTAAGCTCCTTTTACCTAATTATGATCAACTAAATTCATTCCATGCAATAAAAATTGCATTTACATAGTTATTTCACTTATCGACTCTCTAACGGCACTATTTTGAGCATAACTTGCGCAATTTTTATCGAAATCGATCCGTTCCAAAACCTATGATTTTCTATGACTCCTAGACATCATTTGAGGTGTAGAACAACCCCATATAAGTTAGAACAAGTCAGGTCTTACCAGACCCCTTTATCAGCTCGGGATTTGTCAATTTGCTTCTATGCACTATTTTACTCTCTACTAGATTGCAGGCTATTCTTGTACCTATGTATATTCATGTCAATTTTGTTGATTCCTACTCATTTATGCATGTTTTTAGGACTCTAATTATGTTACAAACATCAACAAAACACATGCCTAAGTTAATGCCTTTCATCAAACCGAAATGCACCAACAATACAATCTAGCTTCCTCTTTCCAACTCTAATTCTACTAGATACTTTTCTAACATCAATTATACTTGAATAATAGTTCAAATGGTTCAAAATACAAAGGTGTCACACAACATCACCAAAACCATGACACGCACTTACTACCTCATGTTATTCTTTTCATTCCTTTTTGTAAAACTAATGTCCCTCGTGATTTCCTATCATGTTATGTGCATATATTTAAGTCTATATGGATCAACATTCAATGAAACCATATCATTCCCTTGTTGGCCGTGAATCACACATACATGCCCAACCTATTGCTTTTTTTACTTATCAAGATTTTTGCTCAACAATTCTTTTAAACAATTAATCAAACACCTAATCTACAACTATATTTACCTTGAACCTACTTAATTCAACACTTAGGGTTTATTCCACATAAACTCTAACTTATTTTTCATACATAATTTCTTGCAACCTAGGCTTCCTTTTTCAATTTTTCAAGTTCAATTCTACATCAAATGCATCCAACCTTCTTCTAAAATCTTAATATACAATAAAGCCAAATCTCATCATACAAACACACAAAACCATCAAAAATCATCACCAAACACACTAGTTTTGATGTCTATTTTATTCCCCTTGATTTCCTTTCCATTTCTAAGCTAAAACTCATGGATTAAACATGATTTGGACTCAAAAATAACACCCAAACTACAGCATGTATGCAGGTCACGAAAATCACCACAAATCTCATCAAACAACCTCAAACTCACCTTGTTTTTATTGGCCCTTTCTTGCTTGGTTTCCACTTGGATGACTTGGGAATTTCTTGGGCTAAAATCTGCAGATGATCCTCTTCCTTTTCCTCCCTTGCAGCTGACCGAACAGCCCCTTCTTCTTCCTTCACGGCTGCACGTTTCTTGGTTCTGCTTTAGCTCAAGTTCTGCTCTTGCTCCTCACAATTTCAGCTTGCTTTGACCGAATGAATCACTCCCTCAAGCTCTCATGCACTTCCACTTTATATACTCATGCTTACCAATGTCTAAAGTACCCTTTAACTTACTTAAAAATCACACAAGTGCCACTAGTTATCAATTAAAACTTTTGATTGGTCATTTAATTTCATTCAATTAATAACTAACTAATCACTCAATTTCTTAGTTCAATTTCACTAATCACTTTGCTTTTTGACTTTAAATACGTCACAACACCATTGGTTCCCACTTAATCACATGGATTGTGCTTCTTTGGATGATTATCCCCTCGTAAATCCTTTAATAACTTACTAACTTAAATTTAATTCCTCATTTAACACTAATAAATGCCACAAATATTTTATGGTCATCCCATCATCAAATTGACCATGCAATGCTCTAATTGGTATCTAACTAATCAATCTTCAGCTTCG
This sequence comes from Dimocarpus longan, assembly GCA_022984855.1. NCBI lineage: Eukaryota > Viridiplantae > Streptophyta > Magnoliopsida > Sapindales > Sapindaceae > Dimocarpus > Dimocarpus longan. Next base: position 13,914,536 of record CM041017.1, on the reverse strand, counting down.
AAAAAAAATTCAAACGACCTTCGGATCATTATTATTTTTAATAACTCAAAAATGATGTTTTAATAATTTTCGTTCAGACCGTTCAAAATCTTACTCAAATAAACTTATTTTTAGTTCGTTTCAGTTCTTCTGGACTCCATTATTCATTCCGGGGTTTTTGAATCCTAAAGTACAATTTTTAAAATTTACTATTCATTGAGCACTATTCAGCGAAAGTCACTATTCACACAAAAAATCACTATTCACCTAAAATTAAAGGTTAGGGTATTACATACAATCTGTCATAGAGTAATATAAACGACCAGCCTTATTGGACCAGCCCCTTGGGCTTTTCCCATTAAAACAACATACTGGGCTCATGATTGGGCCTTTGTCAGCCCACTTTCTATGATCCCAAAAATGTCCATAACACTAGCCCCCTTACTTTTAGTACATTTCTTGAACTGGAAGCAATGAGCTCATCTTTAAAGTAATTTTGGCGGGACCCATAATGTTGCTTTTTCAAATACTGGTTTATCTCAAAACATGCGGCACTTCCCTAAGCGCCAGTTTATTGCACGTCCCATGTCATTCGCTATTAATGCGCATTTAATACACGTCCCTCATTGGCTGCGCATAATGACAAAATCGTGGGTTTTACGCTACACCACTGGATTACTCAACTGTTTTTAATCTGACGGTTAGGGCTTCGAAATGACAACTATATATAAACCCTTAGTCGTTTCATCTTCTACTTTTACCCATCATTTTTAGAAACAGACGTCTCTTTGTCTTCAACTTTCTCTCGTCCACTATCACCACTCTGCACCAACTTCCTATTCGTTGTCGAAATCCATCATACTCAAGGTAAACTTCCATAACTTTTTTAGTTACGATTTTTACTTGCATCGTTGAATTACACATATGAATCTATTTTTATACTCGCATGGATATTCTGTAACTTATTTACATGCTCGGCATGACAAAACTTGAAGAACTTGAACAAGAACTTGTTTGATTGCATAAATCACATGCATGTGTACCATTTCCTATCTGCAACCATCTAATACCCTAACTTTAGTCGAGTTGGGAGTTTGTTGATATCTAATGGCTTCTACAGCCTGTTAAGCTTGTGAATAGGGCTTCCCTGCACTCCGTAGCCCCTTGTACGTGCGACTTGATCTTTAGGAAAGTAGAAATAACCTTAAACTTTGTATTTTGGTCTACTGTTCGTGACCTAACCCCCTCATTACTTTTGTAGATGTCTGGTCATAGTCATCACGATCGTAAAGTGGGGGCTGCTGACGTAGATTCTGAGGAGGAACTTGATCAAGTCAGAAACACTGATAATGCGACTTCTTAGAGTGATGAGGCCATATCAGGACCCTCAGGGCACCATAATCCTCCTACTCGCCCTATTTTCCATAGACATGAGTCTTCTGTTAGCCCCAGCAAGCTTGAATCCATCACTGAGGATTTTTCCTTACCTTCTGGGTGTCGGGCAATGGTGCCGAGAACCCACTATCATGCAACCTATCCTCCTAAGGGATTCATTTCTATTAGCTACCAACACATAAAAGATGGCTTTAGATTTCCAGTTCATCATTACCTGGTCGACCTTTTAAACGACCTCAATCTCGTCCCATTCCAGCTCACTCCCAACTCATATGCCCACCTAACTACCCTAGCTGTAGTATTTATCAAAAACAGTCTTCCTCCACCAACCCCTATAATGATTCAACATCTTTTCCTTATTAAAAGCACCATGGGCCCTAAAGTAGAGAAACGGGACAGGTTCTACTATACATCGACTCATAACTCTCCCTATAAAATGAACCTTCCAAAGGGGGTTGGTGAATCCAACGTGGGTGACTACAAGACGCATTGGTTTTACGCGTCCTGTCTCTCCCTGGCCAATCTCAAAAACTTTTCATTTCGCTCTTCCCCTGGTAAGTATGTCTTTACATCGCTGTTGTGCACATATACTGCTTGTCATTAATATTTGCTTTCGTGCAGACGTTGCCAAGAGTGAGATTACGCTGACAAGCAAGGAGTTAGCTTTGCTGTAGAAGTTCTCGGAGGTTAAAGGCCTTCTGGACGACCAGCTACAGACCAAGGACCTCTTTAAGAAATACAGCCTTGCTTCTACGGCTCATCAAAAATTGCTCAACAAGCACTTTGACCTAGGGGCTCGCAAGAATAAAGAAATTTCTTCTGCTTTTGAGGCCTTTGGGAAGGAAGTACCGAGTTTACAAAAAGACCATTCTTCAATAATGGTACGGCTTCAATTCGAAGAATCCCTTCTTGGAGAAGATGTCCAGGTAGCAAAAGTTACTGATTTTCCACCTCCTTCTCCTCCTCCTCCGAAGAAAACTAATTAGGTTGCGGGTGCCCTTGATTCTCAGACGACCACAAAAACTGCCACAGGGTCATCTACTCAAAAGGATTATGCCACACCCTCTGCTCGTGGTATGAAATACAAATCAATAGGGAAAAAATCCTCGAGCAAAGATGTTTAGAAGGAGCCCCCTGCACGACCAGCTCCTGCTGCAAGTAGCTCACCTATTTCGCGTCCCCAGAGCATTAACAAAGGCAAGGGGGTTGCAGCACCCCCACCCTCTAAAGCGCTAAAAGATGTTGGGGAAAGAGCCCGTTGTCGAAGAACAGATCCAGGACTTCAACGTGAGGATATATTATAATGATCTCCTGGATCACGCGCCCCACTTCCTTAGTACGAAAAAACCCGCCCTTTATAGTGAAGATATAAAGGGCGAGAAGCTGATTAACTACTTAGGTTACCAGGACCTACTCATAAGCTTCGATCTCATTACTGTTACTTTCATTGCTTTTTTTTTTATCGCTTTGCTAACATCTCATTTTAGGCATCTATGGCCTACATGAAGCTTCTCAGAGAAATTTTCAATTGGCCTGAGGAGTAAGCTTTCATGGAGGGGGTCATAAAATCACTGGAGGATGAGAAGAACAAAGTCAAGGGCGAAGTGGACTTCTTCAAGCTGGAGGCTGAAAAGTCTCAGAAGGCCTTCCATGACCTAGATCAGGAACATAAAAATCCTTGAGGTAGAGAATGGAGCTGAGAGAATCTATGAAATATCAAGAGAGCACTATTGCCTCGCTGAAGGAATAGGGCAATGATTTGAAGAGGAAACTGGATACGGCCTAACGCCTGGAGAAGCGATTGAAAGCAGAGAACAAGAAACTGAAAGAGGCAATGGCCTCTCACTAGCAACGAGCTAACACTGCTGAAAAGAAGAGTGAGCTGGTGCATCATAAGGTTATGGCGATGAAAGAAGAACTTGTTAAAGCACAAATGGCTGTCGACCAGGCTGAGGCACGTATTGAGGCTTTAGTAAGAGAGGCAGAAGAGAGAACGGGCAGCCTATTCTTATACAACTTATGGTGAAAGCGGCCAAATGTGGACATCTCATTCTTCGGGCAGGAGGCTGTAGAAGAAGTAAAAATGTATGTAGCAAGGGTTGCTCACCAAGCTGTAGAAAAGGCTTAGTTAGAAGCTAGTCTTTTATCTCTCCAATCAGGCTCAGACCCTTCTGCTTCAGAAGTGCCCCCAAATCAATCCGAAGGCCTTATTTCTATAGCGTCACAAGGCGGAACTTCTCAAGACTCGATTCCCTCAAATGCAATAATACCGGCTCCCTCTTCTGATAGCGCTCCTCCAGCTCATCCACGACCTTCTTCAAGCTCCTCACAGCCAATTGTTCTTGATGATGAAGGCCAAGCTTCAGCAGAGGCCACAGGCGATCAGAACATTCCTTCCATCAATACTTCGAAAATTTTTAATTCTTTTAACTCAATTTTTAATATAAATTATTCAGTTCATGTAATAGATACACTTTGCTTCTTTTATCTGATTTCAGTTCCTCGTTCTTTGCTTATATTGAATGATGAGCAATTCTGATCGTTAATCAAATCTGATTATAATAAAATATCTGAACCGATTGTTTGTATAAAACAAGTATGAATTAAGTTGCAATTTCCACATGGACGCCCACAGGTCATATGATAATGAAATCATTTGGACCTTCCAGGGTCTATAAAAGTTCACATGCAATAAGCACACCTTCCAGAGCTTTGCTCGCTCACAGGTAATGCTGATACCTTCTAGAACATGAAAATTCATAGATCAAATGTTCATTCCAGAGCTTGCTCACTCACAGGCTACATAGATCTTCAAGGATTGTTATAGGTTCACAAGCCATAAGTATTCCTTCCAGAGCTTACTTGCTCACAGGCTATACTGGGACCTTCCAGGATATTTTTTATAAATCCACAGGCCATAAGCATTCCTTCTAGAGCTTGGTCACTCACAGACTATGCTGAGACCTTCCATAAGTCCACAGGCCATAAGCGTTCCTTCCAAAGCTTGGTTGCTCATAGGGTATGCTAGGACCTTTTAGGACATTTGCTTTTAGGTATTGAAATCACCTTCCAGAGTCTACTCATTCATAGATAGCAATCAAACCTTCCAAAGTATGAGTAGAAATAAAAAATAAATGAGTTGCTGAGCAAGGATAAACGCAACTAGAATTGCTTTGCCAAGAGAATTTTTATTGATAAAATAGCTACATTCATACAAGTCAGATAAACTAAATAAATTAAACATAATATGGCTGAAGATTCTCGGCATTCCATGCTCATGGGACTTTAGCCCCATTCAAGTTGGCCAGATGATAAGCTCCATTTTCCAGATTATCCTTTACAACATAAGGACCTTCCTAGTTTGGACCAAGAGTTCCATCACTGGCTTTCCGAGCAACAGGTAATATAAGACGCAAGACCAGGTCACCAAGCTTGAAGTTTTGAACTCAAACTTTTCTATTATAGAATCTGGCGACCCTTTGCTGATAAACAGCAACTCTTATTCGAGCTTCCTCTATCATTTCCTCGAGCAGATCTAAATTATAAGCGAGCAGCTGGTTATTATCCTCCTGTCTAAACGTTGCTCTACATTGGCTAGCGACCTCAAATTTTGCTGGAATCATTGCTTCTGATCCATATACCATCCAGAAAGGAGTTTTCCTAGTAGTGTTACGAGCAGTTGTTCTGTAAGCCCACAACACTTTCTGCAACTCATCAACCTAAGCTCCTTTCCTTGCTTCTAGCTTGGTCTTCAAGTTTTGCTTGATAATCTTGTTGACTGCTTCAACCTGCCATTTGCTTGAGGGTGGTCCACAGCCGAAAAGCTCTTCCTGATTCCAAGGTCTTTACAAAACTTTTGAAACTGCTCGCTGCTGAACTGGGTTCCATTATCTGTAATGATCTGCTAAGGAACTCTAAACCTGCAAATGATATACTCCCAAACAAACTTCTCAACTTTTATGGTGGAGATCTCAGCAAGCTCTTTGGCTTCTGCCCACTTCGTAAAATAATCCACTGCCATAATTGCATGCTTGCATCTTCCTCTAGCTGTTAGGAGCGGGCCGATCAGATCCATACCCCAAATGGTGAAAGGTCATGGATTGACCATGTACTGCAGGAAAGCTAGTGGGACTCGTGGAACCTTGGCGAACCTCTGGCATTTATCACATCTCTTGACCATTTCGAGCGCATCTTGCTTCATCGTTGGCTAATATAATCCTTATCGAAGAGCCTTCTGAGCCAGAGATAGCCCCCCGACATGATTATCACAATGTCTAGTATGGATGTCTTTAAGAACGATCTGGCAGTCCGTGCCATCAATGCACCTGAGTAATGGGGTTGAGAACCCTCTCTTGTAAAGCCTGTCATCATAAATGTAGTATTGAGTTGCTCGAGCTCGAAGGCGACGAGCCTTTAGCTTGTCTTCAGGCAATCTTCCATCTTGTAAGTACTCAACAAGGGGATTCATCAAGGAATCTTGTGCCATAACTATCGTCATTATTTCATCTCGTGGCTCTGTACTTGGGACTGGTAAAAACTTCACCGGTACAGCCCCCATGAAATCCGTATCTTTTGTTATGGCAAGATGGGCTAAGGCGTCTACATGCGAGTTTTCAGATCGTGGAACATGGTGCATTTCACATCTTTCGAACATTGCCAACATCTCTTGGACCTTCTAGAAATAAATGGCCATCTTGGAACCCTTGGCCTGATATTCTTCTCGAACTTGGCACACCACGAGCTGAGAATCACTATAAACTCACATTTGCTCAGCCTAAACTTCCTTTGCCAATCTTAATCCTGCTAGCAGTGCCTCATATTCGGCCTCATTGTTAGTGGCTTTGAACCCAAATCTCAAGGCACACAAAATTCTGTAACCTCTAGGCTAATCAACATCACACCAGCCCTTGCTTTATGCTTGCTAGAGGATCCATTCACGTAAAGCTCCCAAAATGAGCCTTCAAAGGATTCGACTTGTTCACTGACCGGCCCTGTAAACTTAACCATAAAATCCGCTAGCACTTACCCCTTAATTGCTGTTCGGAGCTTAAATTTTATATCAAATTGGGCAAGCTCGATTGCCCATTTGAGTAAGCGACCTGATGTGTCAAGCTTCTAAAGAACCTGCTTCAATGGATACCTGATCGGTACTTCAATTGTGTGAGCTTGGAAATAGGGGCGAAGTTTTCTTGATGCCATCACCAGACAGTATGCAAGTTTCTCCATAGGGGTATATCTGGTATTTGCATCGAGCAACCTCTTGCTGACATAATATACAAGAAGTTGTGTCTTGTTTTCTTCACGAACTAAGGCTGCGCTGACAGCGTGCTGAGTAACCCTCAGATAAACGATTAGTTTTTCCCCTTCTACTGGTTTAGAGAGCATCGGTGTTCGGCCCATATATTCTTTCAGCTATTGAAAGGCTGCTTCACACTCTTCAGTCCACTGAAAGTTCCTTGCCTTCTTCAATGCATCAAAAAAAGGGATGCACCTGTCTGTTGACCTGGATATAAACCTACTGAGGGCAACGACCTGGCTATTCAAGCTCTGCATATCTTTGGTCTTTTTTGGTGATCTCATGTCAATCAAAGCTTTGATCTTCTCAAGGTTTGCTTCAATCCCTCTATTATTGACCATGAAACCTAGAAATTTGTCTGAAGCCACTCCAAATGCACACTTAAAAGGATTAAGCTTTATTTGGTATTTCCTCAAGATCTGGAACATCTCTTCCAGGTTGCGTACATCCTCGGATACTTGCTTAGACTTCACCAACATGTCATCTACATATACCTCTATTATTCTGCTAATAAGATCTTCAAACATCATGTTAACTAATTGTTGGTAGGTTGCCCCAACATTTTTCAACCTGAACAACATCACTTTATAGCGATAAAGCCCATCATCAGTGACAAATGAAGTGTATTCCTCGTCATTAGGGTTCATTAGGATTTGGTTATACCCTGAATAGGCGTCCATAAATCTGAGGAGCTGATGGCCAGTAGTACCATCAACGAGTTGATCAATCATTGGCAGAGGAAAACTGTTTTTTGGACATCTTTGTTTAGATTAGTGAAGTCAATACAAGTTCTCCATTTCTCATTCTTCTTCTTTACTAGAATGAGATTTGCTACCCAGACTGGGTAGTGAGCCTCCCTTATGAATTTGTTCGCCAGGAGTTTTTCTACTTTTTCTTTAAGGGCTTCGTAACGTTCCTCCGTCATTGGCCTCTTCTTCTGGCAAACTGGCCGATGGTGAGGATTGATATTTAATCTATGTGACATAATATCTGGACTGATCCCCACCATGCCTTCGTGATTCCAGGTGAAAACGTTTAAATTCTCCTTTAAAAAGTCAATAAGCTATGCTTTAACATCTGGAGGCAAATCCTTCCATACTTTCAAGCACCGCTCAGTATCCTGCTTATTGACTAGCACTTCCTCGAGCTCTTCCACATGACTTGTTGCTCGTTCTGCTTCTATCTCTCTTGGATCCAAGTCCAGGCTTACCCCTCTTGTACTAACTGTACGTAACTTCTCCTCAGCCACCATGTTGACCTTCTTCCCTTTAACCCCTACCTTTACTACATCTCTGTAGCACCTCCTCGCCAATTCCTGTTCTCCTTGCACACATCTTACTCCATTTGGCATTGGAAACTTGACTGTGAGGGTTTTGGTCGATACTGCCATGTCTAGGTCATTCATGGCTAGTCTTCCGAGGATGACGTTATATGCTAATAGGCAGTCAATGATAAAAAAATTAGCCAACATCATAGCTTGCCGATCTGAATCTCCAACAAAAATGGGGAGTCTGATTTGCCCCATTGGCACAACTACATCTCCAGTAAATTCGAAAAGAGGCTCAGAAGATAGTGTCGTTTGCTCGGGCTTCAAGCCCATCTATTCGAAGCAACTCCTATACATCACATTTACTGAGCTGCTCGTATTTACCATGATTCTTATTACTTCAGCATTACCAATCCTTGCCCTGATGACCAGTGCGTCATTATGAGGCCAATGTACTCTTCTAGCATCTTTTTTAGTGAACACGACGCCACCTGAAGTCATTCTGGCTCTTTTCACGGGTCCCTCCATGTCATTATGTCATGTGAGCAAAATATGACTGACCTCCCGCACATATCGCTCGTGCAATCTATTTGATGTCCCTGCTATGTGCAGTCCATCGTAAATAGTAAAAATGGTTCTTACTACGGGCATATGATCTTGAGTTGACTATTTGCTGAGGTTGTTATTGGGTAGGTTGCTGAGTCGGATTAGGATGTTGCTGCGGTGGCTGATGCCTATGCTGGGAATGCTGATTTTCTGGTCACGCCACATACTCCTTTAAGCAACCTCTTTTGATTAAATCTTCTATTTCGGCTATGAGTTCTTTGCACTGGGAAGTATAATGCCCGGTTTCATTATGATAGCCACAATACTTCCTGGGGTCTCGAAGTCTGGTCGGGATGTTTGTAGAATTCGGCCTCTCAAAATTCTCCCATCTTTTCTCTGCTTCATAAATTCTGTCCTGCCTATCTGTTAGGACGCTATAATTCTAGTAGCGACTCTGAGGTAGAGATGGCTTTTTTTCTGGGCTCATTCCTTGTCCGCTTTGCTACTTGATTGTTAGAGCGATTTCTATGACGCCTCTTCATTCCCACCTTGACTCATTTTCCTTCCTTGGTGAGAACTACTTGCTCCGTTCTTCTGATCGCTAGGTCTCCTTTGCTTAAAACCTTCTTCCCAGCGGATCTCCTTTGCTGCTCACTCATAAAACTAGCCAAGATCCTTTACAGGGGACTTATAAATGCTCTAGTAGAGCTTCCCATCTTTCCTAAGCCCCGTTGAGATTGCTATTAGGATACTTTTGTCTGAGGGATTCTCCACATTATTCACCTCACTTTTGAACCTAGCAATATAGTCTTTTAACAGCTCGTCCCACTTCTAAAAGACCGTCACTAGGTGGCAAGTTGGCGCGAGCTGCTTCCTGAGTGCCTTGCACTGATCAGTAAACTTCCTCTGGCATTCATCCCAACTATTGACACTATGAGCTGGAAGACTCCTCAACCATGCTCTTGGTACATTCCCCAACGTGGCTAGAAATATTCAACACTTGACTAGAGTATTGAATGTTTGCAAGTCCATCTGGAGTTGAAAGCATCAAGATGGTCATACTGTCCCCATTGTAGAGTAAGACACTCGGGTGCTTGAATCTTGGTGGCAATGGCTCCATTTCGATCTCCCTTGTGAAAGAGGTTCTTTCTTCTAGTAACTTTGCTTGACCGTAGAGCCCAGGTCGCACCTCCAATTGTTGGACCCTTTGCATCAATTCTTCTACCATTAGGTCATGTCGTTCCACTCTTCACGCAGGGGACCGACGACTCCTCCTGCTCTCCCTATCTCCTGAAAATCGATCACATGATCTCTCTCGGTCAACTGGGATTCTGTCAGGCGACCTATTTCTTCTACACGAGCTCTCTACACGATGTAACTCTTCTCGACGTACACGCTCCTTGTTGCATCCATGAGCTCGCTCATTACCTCGACCAACCTCTATACGACGGCTCCTATCTTGACTCACCCAGACCTTCAGACTAAGCGGGTGAGGTGTTACTTCTTCATGAACCTAACATCCGCCTCCCTTAGAACGTAAATTTGAGGAGCGGACCGAAGCTTCTGGCTGTGCCCTCGCTCTATCAAGTTCTTCCCTTCAGGTTAGCATCTCCTCAATTGGCCAGCGTTGGGGATCTGCATTCCTGGGGATTGTCTGAGCTTGGGCTTGTGTCTGAGCCCTAATCGCCTCTGTCAGCTGTGCCACCATATTCTCTAGCGCTTCCTAGTGCAACTGCCAAACTGGTGCAACATCCCTACAGGAGGCAAAGCCGCACTAGAAGCTCCTGCAATGTGACCTTGATCCTGGTGACCCTCTGATTGGTCAGCCGTTGACGTAACAACCCCGGTTGTCTTGATCCTGGCCATATTAGCGAATCACTACTACAACAAATAAAGTATTAAAAATTATTGCAGAATCACAGTCTGGGCCCTCCTTTTAGCGCCAAAAGATCTTGACATTGTTTTTGGTCAACCCGGTTCTTCAAGCCCAATATCTGTAAAACAACAACTAACGGACGAAACAATAATGATCAGGATCAAAACAAACAAGACACACTAATTTTTACGTGGTTCGATAAAGTAATGGCCTACGTCCATTACTGTCACTTTTATTTTTGCAGAGTAACAGTATATATTCTCTTATTCTTTTACAATGAATTTGATCCTCTATTTATAGAGAAGAAGTTACAATTTAAATAGGTTTAAGAATCTTATAGATAAGACAAAAAATAATATACATTAATTGAGATAATATCTCCCAAGATTATCTCCATCGTATCTACAATAGTTGTCGAGAATGTCGTGATTTAATTTGCATGGAAATAGGCAAGTTGACTCCTTTCCTGAATTAAACTGATTCGGCTTTTTAGAAGGTCAACCAATCAAATTTAGCGAGCATCTTAAGTGAACAGATTACCTAAGCAATCAAATATTGCACCTAGTGAGCAGATTAGGAGATGACTAGTCAATTCATGATTTGTTAAGTATTCTAGAGAGATCATGACATCTGGTCACACCATGGACGACCTCTTATCATTCTGATTACCTTTAAAGAATACTATCGAACAGTTCTTGGACCATGATCAGATCAGCTTACTGATTATAACACGCGACCAGGCCTCCACACAATCAAACACGTCATCAGGTATACAATTCAAACAATACAATCTGTCATACAGTAACATAAATGACCAGCCTTATTGGACCAGTGTAACACCCTTCGCCCGACTTCCATTATGTTTGGAAATCCGCAACGGAGAACGTTACTTTCCTAATAAATTCGTTTCTGTTACTTTTGAAAAAAAACTATTATCATTCTAAGGCTTGTTACCAATAGAGGTAAGAAAAACATAAATCCGGCAGAGTTTCCTTTGTTTTTCTGAAATCCCAAAATCTGTTTCCTGTAATTGAAACTCTAACATTTCTAAAACATCAATTTCTAAACTCCCATTTGGACCTCCCGTCCGTTTCCAAAACATTTCATTACCCAAATATATCATAAACATTTATATGCATACATAACCAAATGTAAGCTTTTAAGAAATATAGATATGCTTTTATACAGAACTTTGTTATAATTAAGTGGAAAACCATAATCTACACAAATATACATGTATCCCAAAAATGCATGATCATATGCAATATATCTATATATCGACCAAAGGTGTAGAGTGGATGGTGACTATCTGAGTCTTCGCGTACAAGCTATTTCCTCTATTTGAAGATGGAGTCAAAAGATTCAACCTGCGCGCGGTAAATCAATGCGCTAAGTATAATTGCTTAATAAGTATACACATAATCTAATTTCTCAATTTCAAATGTAATTTCATTCGTAACTAAAAGCATTCTAACTTTAACATTCATAAATATATATATATATATATATATATACGTTGCATAAAAATACTTAAACATATAGTTCACAATTTTTTTCGAGTTCAACATTTTTTTTTTTCAAAGCATTGAACATTTTATTTCACATAACATTTTCATTTCATTGCTTATAACATTTTTCAGTGCCTGTAGTAAACATGTATTCGATACTCATGTATTGGTATATGATTTTTCGGCATCGGACAGACGGTAGTTATCCGTCGGAATAACGGTCGACCCCGGCATCGGCCGCTCGATGATTATCCACCGGGTCGTATATCATATCACAAAATCGTTCGGGACCGGACACATAGTGCCTCTCATAATCCATAACGAATCAATTTAGTGTATGTAAATAAACGGTGCAGCTGCTAATTTCTCTATTGACATGTCAATTACCAATTTCCATTTATCGATATCTAAGTTTACAAGGGCTATTTATAACATAACGTTTGTATCACATTTTACACTTTGGTTTTAGTATCAAAATTTTCATAACAAATCAATTTCGCGTTTCATTTCAAGTATAGTCAAATACGTTTGTAAATGCATCATATTGAAATGATATAACAATCTCATTTAAGAAATTCATTTCAGAACGAAAACATTTTCAAGTAAACTTCAAAGATAATGTGTATACTAACCTCAAACGGATTCGATCTTTGAATCGTATACTCCCTTAAGCTTTACCCTTATTCTTTGATTGAGAATCCGGTTCGCTGGGTTCTCCTTGACTTTTCAATAAAAACAAACGTAACGAAAGTTTACTTAATATATTTCTAGCGTCACTTAGTGCACTATAACTATATGTTCTCCTATAATGCATCCTAAACACTTCCAATGGATATCACTTCGAAACAGCTTATAATATCCTTTTTATGACTGTCCAAAACAGCCCATAAATCATCATATCGTCTTTCATTTACGCGAATTAATTCTAACAAACCATCATGAAAACTCTCAATCATTTTCATCATAGATATTCATTTGAATCACATTCAAATATCGTTTAACAACATGGTAATTTAATCACAAATCATTCGGCACTAAATCGTAAACTAACGCCTTTCGAAAACACGGAAAAACTCGATAAAGCACTTGAAAATAATCAAGCGATATTCAAATAGCTTTTCAATACTCCAAAGCATATCGATGCAAATCATTTTTCATGCCAACAATTCTGAAACGAAAAGCAAAACATAACAGCCCATGCTTTCCTAACACAATAGCCCCTATACGGATTTCGCAATGTAAATTCAACATCGAAAATCAATCGCAAAGATGTCAAAACTTAATCGAACGAACCTCCGCACTAACGAGGTTCCAAATCCTATATCCCAATCATGTCATCATCAAATTAATCCACAACTAAATCATAAATATTTTCATTGCAACTGAAATCCATAAATTCAGACTTACCTTTTCGAAGTCAATTCGAAAGCTTTGAAACTTTAAGGGACTCACGCGAATGGGCTGCCTAAATCGATTCTCCTATCCGCGAACTTCCTTAAATCTAAACGAACACGATTAACTCTTACAAATCAATCGAAACATGATAACAAGACCAATGGGGCAGCAACTTACCTTCGAGTAAGCTGCCCTTCGCTTCGAAACAGCCCCTCACGCGCACGACGGCACGACGGTACCAAGAAATCTCCACGACAACAGCTCACTTATCATCCTTACTTGGATGCACAAGCTGAAATTAGAATTCTTGACAGCAAGTTAACAATAATGCGACTCATGACAACAGCAGTTCACGCACATACTCAGGCTGAAATTATTTCCAAGGCATTCAAACAACATCAATCAACTGCTGAAATTCAATTTTCAACTCACCTTCTAATCTTGAGAAAAACCGAATGGGGAATGGATTAATGGATTCAAAGCTGCCCGGTCTACACTTGGTGACTCACTGCCTGACAGAACCTCACAACAGCAGCTTCTCACGCCAGCTCTTAGCAGTAACAACACTTGCACCACAGCAGCAGCAGCTCCTCGTTCGGCAGCGACAGCACCTGCATGCCAGCAACAGCAGCTTCACGCCAACAGGACTCAACGACAGCAAGGCAGCAGCTCAGCTCCTCACGGTAGCACTTCAACAGCGGCGACAGCACTGTCACACCACCAGCAGCAACTTCATGCCAGCAGCAGTGGCTTCAGATCTCGACAGCACCACTCCACTGACTGGCAGCAGCAGATCCTCAGTCCTTGGTTGCATGCAAGATCAGATTCACTCTCAGTGATGCTTGGATGCTATATGCAGCTACTGTACCTAAGGATTTACTTCTAGATTTAGCTGAAGACCGAATGGGAAAGGTGCTTACCCGGATCAGCTCTCGGTTCTGCTTTCTTGACCGAGTAGATCTTCCTCCTTACAATCTCTCTCTTTGAAGATACACTTTCGGTCTCTCTTCTACAACTCTCACTCTCTCATTCTCTAGCACTCTCGGCACTTGGATGATTTGAAAATGGGTGGCCGAGACAACATCTCATGCTTTTCAATTATCACTTGCTTTTGTTTAATCTTTATTTGCCACATGTCACATTCTCCTTTTGCATTAATGCCATTTGTCTCGCTTGCATTCATACATGATAACACGTGTCTTTCATGCACGTATTTCGCTCTCCACTTACTTTCCATGCTTTCCATTCCGCTTTTCGCTTCGGGTCCACCTGGAAATTCTTTTAAAATCCATTTTCATTTTCGAAAACTTCATCAGATTTCGAATAAATATTTGAATCCGGTCGCTTTAATAAATTTTAAAATTTTGAATTTATTACTTATCCCCGGACTCATCCGAGAATTTTATAAAAATTCTATTACGCTTCCAAATCTGAACGGATTATTAATTCCTTTATTCCTTAATTAATAATCAACATTTAATAAATTATTTGGACACCGAAGTAGCATGTTACAATTTTCCCCTCTAAAAGAAATTTCGTCCTCAAAATTTACTTTAATTGAATAGATGAGGATATTGATTTTGCATTATTTCTTCGCTGTCGCAAAGCTTCTTCAACTTGATATTCAATATCTTTCCTCTTCAAGTCCGCATAGGACTTTTGTCGATCGGATGCGGCTTTTAATCTTTCCTTCAGAATCTTCTCTTTTTCTTTAGTTTGCTCCACCAGATCCAGTCCCACTAACTTGCTTTCACCCAACTCGGTCCAACATAAAGGTGTGCGACATTTACTCCCATATAAGGCTTCATACGGTGTCATTTTAATACTTGCTTGGTAGCTGTTGTTATAAGAAAATTTTATCAGTGGAAGTTGGTTATCCCAACTCCCTTCAAAATTAATCACACAGCTCCTAAGCATGTCTTTAAACACCTAAATTACTCTTTCTGATTGCCCATCCGTCTGTGGATGGAAGGCCGTACTGAAATGCAATTGAGTACCCAAAGCTTCTTGCAAATTCTTCTAAAACCTGGATGTAAATCTCGGGTCTTGGTCGAAAATGATAGATATGGGTACCCAATGCAATCTGACAATCTCTCTAATGAATAACTCAGCCAACCTATCCAATGAGTAATCAACTCTTATTGGAAAAAAATGTGCTGACTTAGTTAACCGATCCACAATCACCTAAACTGAATAATGCTTGCTCCGAGTGAGCGATAGACCAATAATGAAATCCATAGCAATTCGATCCCATTTCCATTCTGGTATAGAAATCGACTGTAGAAGACCTGATGGAACCTGATGTTCCGCCTTTACTTGCTGACATGTCATGCATTTACTCACAAAGTCTACGATCTCCTTTTTCATTCCGATCCACCAGAAATGATTCTTTAAGTCTTGATACATTTTAGTACTTCCTGGGTGCATAGCATAAGGACTACTATGGGCTTCTGCAAGAATAATCTTCTTCAATTCTTCATCATTCGGAACACAGATTATGTCTTTAAAATATAGGAAATCGTCGTCCCTCACAGTGAACTCAGTCTCTTTCCCTAGCGAAATCTGTCTTCTAATAGCTGCAAACTTTTCATCTAATTTCTGCTTTTCTTGAATTTGCTGCAATAGACTCGGCTTCACTTTTAACTCTGCCACTAAAACATTGTCTTGAGTCACCTGTAAATCGGCATCCATGGCTCTTAAAGAAACCAAAGCTTTACGACTCAACGCGGCGGCTACCACATTGGCTTTCCCTGGGTGATAGTCGATGATACAATCGTAGTCCTTGATTAGTTCCATCCATCTTCTTTGTCTCAAGTTCAATTATTTTTGAGAAGGAAAATATTTTAGGCTCTTATAATCTGTATAAATGTAGCATCTTTCTCCATAGAGGTAATGTCTCCATATTTAATGCAAAGACAATAGCTGCCAATTCCAGATCATGCGTCGGATAATTCCTCTCATGAGTCTTTAGCTGTCTAGAGGCATAAGCAACTATTTTTCCTTCCTGCATTAGCAGACATCCAAGTCCTTAATGAGAAGCATCACTATAGACCACAAAATCCTTACCGGTTACTGGCTGAGTAAAGATTGGAGCCTCTACAAACATCACCTTTAATATGTGGAAAGCTGTCTGACACTTCTCAGTCCATTCATACTTAACATCTTTGTGGAGCAATCGAGTCAATGGAGTCGCTAAGGATGAAAATCCTTTGACAAAACGCCTGTAATATCTAGCCAAGCCTAAGAAGCTTCTGACTTCTGAGACATTCTTCGGAGGTTGCCATTCCATAACAGCTTCTATTTTCCTCAGATTAGCACGGATTCCCTCAGCAGATACAATATGTCCCAGAAAAGCAATTTCAGAGGGCCAAAACTCACACTTATTCAATTTGGTGAATAATTGCTTTTTCTCTCAAAGTCTACAAGACTACCCGAAGTTGTCTATCATGATCCTCTCAGGTCTTAAAGTACACCAGAATATCATCAATGAATACCACAACAAACTGATCCAAATACGGACGGAAAATACGATTCATTAAATCCATAAAAGCTGCAGGCGCATTCGATAGCCCAAATGGCATCACCACAAATTCATAATGTCCATATCTGGTCCTGAAAGCAGTTTTGGGAATGTCCGACTTCTTTACTCGCAACTGGAGATAATCGGATCGAAGGTCAATCTTGGAGAAGACACTCGCTCCTCTCAACTGGTCAAATAAATCATCAATCAGAGGCAAGGGAAATTTATTCTTAACTGTAAGCGTATTCAACTGTCTATAATCCACACACAGTCTTAAAGACCCATCTTTCTTCTTAACAAATAGCACAGGAGCTCCCCATGGCGATACGCTCGGTAGAATAAATCCTTTGTCAAGCAACTCTTATAACTGAATCTTTTAATTTCTTTAATTTAGCAGGAGCCATTCTGTACGGAGCCATCGACACTGGCGCAATGCCCAGCATAATAACAATGACAAACTCAACTTCCCTTTTCGGAGGCAAACCTGGTAATTCATCTGGAAACACATCTGGAAAATCACACACTGCGGATATATCTTGAAGTTAAGATCTAGCCTGGCGAGAATCAACCACATGAGCCAGATAAGCTTTGCACCTTTCCTTACAAATTTCATAGCAGACACGGCAATTATCACATCTGGAGCATCCTAATCACCCTGAGCCCTGATCGCGTATGCACGAGCCGGAACATGGGTATCTCGTCTCTCTGCGGAGTCTGGTACTCCCCTCAGTCTACTGCTCTGCGCTTCTGACTAACTAGGACTCGGTCTCCTTCCCTTATGAATTAAAGGAGTCGATCCTTCTATCTGAGGAGCGAAAACGGCTCTGATCCTTGGACAATTTTTCTGAATATGATCAGGTGATCCGCATATATATAACATGCTCTTAACACTTTTCAGCATTCACCCTCATGCTTTTTACCATATTGCTTACATGGATGCGGAGTTGGTCCTCCCGCAAAAGCTTCCTGGGCACAGCTCTAGCCACACATTTAAAGAACTCAAACATCTGTTCCATGAAATTTGGTTGACCCTATGTCACTGGTCGTGCCCTTTGAGGACCTACGGACCCCTCTGACATACCTCCAGCCACACTAGCTGGATTACCTTGCTCTAACTAACCACCGCCCTTGGCGGCTCTAACATTTGAGGGTTCTATCTTACCCCCTTACATAAGACAGAAGAAATAAATCTGCAGGTCAGAGTCACATCCTTTCCACTTTGGTAGTATGCAATGAATGTGTATGTATAAGGCAATTATTTATCGAAAGCTTAGGTCTAGAATCGACTAAACCACAGCTCTGATACCAAAAACTGTAACACCCTTCACCCGACTTCCATTATGTTTGGAAATCCGGAATGGAGAACGTTACTTTCCTAATAAATTCGTTTCTGTTACTTTTGAAAACAAACTATTATCATTCTAAGGCTTGTTACCAATACAGGAATTTTTTTTTTTTTTAAAAAAAAAACATAAATCTGGCAGAGTTTCCTCTGTTTTTCTGAAATCCCAAAATCCGTTTCCTATAATTGAAACTCTAACATTTCTAAAACATCAATTTCTAAACTCTCATTCGAACCTCCCGTCCGTTTCCAAAACATTTCATTACCCAAATATATCATAAACATTTATATGCATACATAACCAGAGGTAAGCTTTTAAGAAATATAGATATGCTTTTACACAGAACTTTGTTATAATTATAACGAACTTCGCCCGATTTTCGTTACGGTTGAAAATCCGGAACGGAGAACGTTACTTACCTGATAAAACCGTTTCTGTTACTTTTGAAAAACTATTATCATTCTAAAAAAAAATTAGAGTGTGAGAAGGAGTGTTGGACGGCAAGGAGAAACACCAAGAGGAGAATAAGAGACAATCACTTTCCAAGTCATTTTGAAGTTCCAAAACAAGGTTTTGTGTTGACCCAAGCTAGAAAAACAAGATCCAAGTAAGATTCAAGTAATTTATTAGCCACTTTCTCAAGTTTGATATTAGTTGGAATTGTATGAGAGTTGATAATTTAGTTAGTTTTAATGTGCATTTTAATGGGAATTAGATTTAAATCAAGTCTATTATTCTAGCAAATGAAAAAGGGAGTTTGAATAAAGAAGAATCATGCATGAACTTGTGGTTTAAGGGTTGGAAATGTCAAATAAATGGTAGATATATTGTTTGATGAAATGGTTGAGAGAGATTAACTAGTAAAAGTGAAAAAGTACTGTTTGTGTGTGTGTTAAGGACATGAAGAACAGTAGATAACCTATGAGTTTAGATGGTTTTGAACTCAAATTTAAGCATAAGGTCATAAAAGCATCTAGGAATGATAGAGTTGTCAAAGAGCTAGTTTTGGGTAATTTGGGAATCCCGAGCTCAAACCTTGGGATACAGACAACCTGTGCATGTAAAACCCAAAACCTCGTTCGTCGGAGAGCGAAATATTTTTCCAATGGATCGCGTCCGATCCGAAAAATATAATGCTCGAGTCTGGAAATACTCGGAATATTTATTTTAGAATAATAAAGTAATTTTGAGAGTGCGAACTCGAGATTAAATCAAAAGCGGATTCCCGGACGGACGGACGAAATCGGAATCCGAGCTTGGAATTAAAGCGGGAATGCATGAAATAAAATAAAATAAAGTAAGTGCATGTTTGTGACACGTGTCACACATGCAAGGTGACAGCAAGACAAGTGGCTAAGATGTGATACAAGTATTAAAAGCAAGGATTAGAATATTGAAAAATCAAGAAATGAAATAAATCAAAAGATGAAGATGTCAAACTTCATTCGGTCATCATCATCCAAGAGCGGAGATAGAGAGAATTGAGAGAGTTGTGCTTGAGAGAGAGGTTCGGTCATCCTTTTCATCCAAAAGCCGAAAGCCAAGAGAGGGAGAGTGAGAGCATTCAACTTCTTCTTCTTCTTCATCATTCTTCCTTGCTCGTGAGTGAAAGAGAGAACCGAGAGAGAGTTGCATGTGAGAGGTGCGATCAGATCTGAGAGCTTGTGTGTGTGTGCTGCTCGTGGAAGAAGAGAGATCCCAGGAGCAGATCGGAACCAAGAAGCAAGACATGCAAGCAAGAGGGAGTGAGCTGATCGTGCATGCAAGCTTGGAGGGATGAAGCTGCTGCTGTCTGGCCGTGAAGCTGCTGCTGCTGGCGAGGGGGAGCTGCTAGTGTGAGGACCTATCAGGCCTGGAGGAGCTGCTGTCGCTGTTGAAGCGCTACCGTGAACCAGTTGCTACCGTGTTGCTGCTGTCATCGTGAACTTGCTGTCGCGAGCTGCTGCTGTCAAGTTGAAAACAATATTCAGATCTGAAGTGAAACAGCATCAAGAGAGGATAGCTTGCTGGTGGTAGGAGATTGCTTGCTGCCGTAAGAGTCGTCTCGTCGTCTCGATTGTTCGCGAGTGATTTTCAAATCTTTCGAGCGAGTTTAGTAAGGTAAGTTGAATTTATGGATTTCATTGGATAGTTAATGTTAGAATTGAGATATGGTTGATAATTGATATTGTCATGCTTGAGTTTAGGATTGAGAACCTCGTTAGTGCGGAGGTTCGTTCGTTGTTGTTTCGGTTGTGTTTTGAATGATATTGTATATGGTTGTTTCCGTTGTGAAATCTATTACGGGTTGTTAGAAGATAAGTTAGGGGCTGTTGAGTTATGTTTTTAGTTTTGAGTTCGTTGTCGTGGAAAATAATGCATTTTAGTATGTTTTAAAGCACCGGATAGTCGTTCGGATATTGAGAAAATTTTTTCGAGCGATTCGATTGAGTTTTCCGCGAACGTGAATGTTTTTCGTTTGTGATTTTCGTTGTTGATTATGAAAGTATTGTGATGTTATCTTGATGCCCCGAGATGTTATTAAGCCCGTTAAAGTGTTAAAGTTGATGTTAGAATAGTTTGAAAGACATTTAAGTTAATCGGATAGTTTTTGTTTCGTGCGAAATCGTTAAATTGTCGAAATTTCATAGTTGAAATCGAAAATGGATATTCGTTAAGCTTGCTGCCATATTTTTCTTGTTTGTGCTTTAAAGTGTTTGAATATTCGTTTGCCGTGTTTTAAGTAAAGTCACGAGTAGAAATTGATGATAAGTTTAATTGGAAACGAAGGAATCGTGCGAAACGCCAAAAACGATAAATCACGATAACTAGTTGAAATCGCGTAAGTTTTATGTTATTCGTTTAGTTTCGAATCTTCTTTTTATTGAATCCCTTTAGAATGTAATATCGATGATGTTACTTTAGATTCCAATGGCATAGTGTCGGTTTTGTAACCGTAGAGTTTCGAGTAGTTTATGTTGCGATATTGAATTGGTTGGAGATAGTCTCCGCGTACGATAGTTTTTCCGTATTGTTATCGTGTTATCGTGAGGATAGTCACTTGAATTGTCGAGATTAGAAATCCTCATATGGCTTAAAGTTTAGTTTGCACACGAGTTGTGTTTTAACGAAAACTCGATCGAAACCAATTGTAGGTGAACCGACGAGCGGTCGAGAGCTATATCAGGAATGGTTGATTAGTTATTGGAAGCAAGTTGTGAGTGTGCATTTTATAAAGCTTTTGCGAATTCTATTATATGAAATTATTAATGCGATACTATTTTAGTTTATGATTTATGTTATTCAAGTAACATTTTAAAATATTATCGCTTTCCCTATAATGCATGTATAGTTGTATATATGTATTTAGTAGCAAAGATACTTGAGAACGTTATTTCAATAATCGAGTTTTCGCTCTAGAAAGCAAGTTTTTCGGTTTTAAACCGTAACTAGAAAATGAAACACTTATGAGATAATTCTAAAAGTGATTAATATGCTTGAATGCTAAGTAAATATAAGTTAAGCGTAAGTTTCAAGTATATTAAAAGATTTTTAAAGGTCTTTAGTTTATCTGAACCTTTAGCATAACCCGGCCGAGATACCCTATGCATGTATGGTAATAGACGGGAGGAATCGTAATCCCAAGTTCCCGTACGCCTAATAGACGAGGGGAATCGTAATCCCAAGTTCTCGTACGGCTTAATAGACGGGGGAAATTGTAATCCCAAGTTCCCATACGCCTAATAGACAGGGGGAATCGTAATCCAAAGTTCCCGTACAGCTTAATCTGTGGGGGGGATCGTAATCCCAAGTTCCCGCATTTCCAGACATTGGGGGGAATCGTAATCCCAAGTTCCCGCATCTGAGCACACGTAAACAGAAAAGTTTTAGTATTTCATGTCATATAGATATTGAACTTAAGAGCTTAAGAGAATGGGTTTTCCAGAGTTACCCTTCTAAGTTAGTAAAGAAATAAAATATGCCAATGGACGTTAATTTAGAATAACAAGAAAAATTTAATTACAAAGAGTTTACTAAAAGAATCTTTTGCTTAAATAAGTCGTATCGTTTTCAAATAATAATGAAAGTAGAATTTATTATTACGTACACTCACTGAGTTATTCTTACCATCATTTTCTGTTTATTTAAAATCCTCCCCAAGTGCAGGAGCGGGCTGCGCGGCAAAAGTATCTTCTTTGAACGTACAGGCCAGCTAGACACGCGACCACGCTGCATTCATTTCTAGACATAGGATCATGTAGTGTATTTATTATCGTTTTGAGATTTCTCCAGTTTTGTAAATATTATTTTGGATTAAGGATTTTATGTAAAAATCATGCATGACATTTTATGAGTTTAAGCAAGTTATTTTCTGTATCATTGCATGATTATGAGTTTGAAAAAGGGCCTAAGGCTTATTGATTATGGAAATATAGTGAATAAACTTATATAGGTTTTGTGAAGTATTTTACAGGATGAAATTTTATAAAAACAGCCGTTGTGCTGCCGGATTTTTCATGAAAATTCTATTTTCATAAAGTTATTTTCAATGAACAAAATTTCACCCATTTTCAGAACTAAAAGGATTTTCAAGTAATTTCAGATAACAAAGAGGCTTAGCTTCACGGGAACCTTCCAGTCGGAGCAGACCTCGACTGGGAAGCCACCGTGGAGTGCCGGGCAGGTCGCCCAGCCAGTAGTTGGAAAGGGGCCTGTCAGTGCAAGTTTGACATATATGGGGTTGTTCTACACGTCAAATGATGCCTATGAGTCATAGAAAATCATAGGTTTTGGAACAGATCGATTCTGATAAAAATTGCGCAAGTTATGATCAAAATAGTGCCATTAGAGAGTCGATAAGTGAAATAACTATGTAAATACAATTTTTATTGCATGGAATGAATTTAGTTGATTATAACTAGGTAAAAGGAGTTTAGATACGAAATAAAAACTATTGTCGCTCGTTCGATGCGAAAAAGTGCATTGAAAAATGCCCAAAATAGAGCATTTTTCTTAGATTTGACATAGCAAACGATAGAATTTTTTGACGAAATTTGATGTGTGACCAGAATGGGAGATAAGAGGACCGTACGAAAATAATGAAAGGAAATGGAGCCCCGAACAGGTTGCTGCATCGCATTCTATTTTGGAGTGTCAAGAGAGGCTTAAATTTGTGATTTTTCATTTCGGGCCTCTAAAATTTATATGGACTGCGTGAGGGTATCCCTAGGGGTCCAAAACTGAAAATTTTGTAAAGAAATCGGAATTAGAGAGTCTCGGTTGAGTTAAAAACAAGTTGAGAAGTTATAGTGTAAAAAGGGTCGTATTGGAGAATGTTAATTTAAAGTTAAAGTTGAGTTATGAGATTTTCACTAGTGATAATACGAAATTGCCATGTAGGTGACGAGCGAGCGAGCGATCGAAGTCCGAGAGACTCATTGAGACGCTTGATTGGATTTGCACGACTTGGAGGTAAGTGTACTATCACTTATATTAAATTTTATTTCTTTGTGTTAAAAATTGTATATAAGTGCTAAATGAGAATGAAAATGATTTTTCAATATCAAAGTTCAAGTTTTGAGGGTATGGGTTCTTATGGAATCCATAAAGTGATTTAAATCAATACTAAGTTGTTCTAAAAAGAGTTGAATCAAGAGAGTTTTTGAAAGTTCCCAAAATTTGTTGGTTTTGTGCTTTTGCACTTAATGAATTTAATTTTAAAAACCCTTGTATATGCCTTAAGATTATATGAGACATAGCACTATGCGATGACGCAAAAAATTCCGTCCGTAATTGCTCAGTTTTCCCTAGAAAGTATAGCACTACAATTGCGATGCAGAAAAATTTCGTGTTGTAGTTGCTCAGTCATGAGAATTATCACCCTACGTGCGATGCAGTAAATTCCGTATCGTAGTGGTTGAGATGTCGCAGTAGCCCCATGTTGGCGTTAGTTAAAATCGCCCGTGATGGATAGAGTACTCTGAGGGTATACATAGGGATTTTGAAAGAAAATATTAAGATTTTTAAAGTGTGGAAAATGAATAAGATTTTAGCTTAACATATTGGTGTATGTTATGTTATATGACTTTGTTATACTAACTCGTTTGTTGGCTGTGTAGCTTCTTTATATTCTATTGGGTGCGATCGTCGAACGGGGTGACGACATTTTTATCTCACACACACATATATATATATAGGTGGGCGAGTCATGCAAGATGTTGTATATAAAGCATGTATATGGGATTGTATTGTATGATGACTATGATATTTCACATTTTGGGATTGTATAAATGTAATTATGTTTGTAAATTGTCATGAATTCTCATGCATGACGTATATATTCCTTTTCTAGAATGAATTCATGCAAAATGTTATGGAAAGTGCGATGATATTGCATGATTATGGATAAATGAAGTTGGGAGTAAATGAAATTATAGTCGAAGTGTAATTTTCTTTGTAGGTAAATTTTGGATTTGTTAAAAATGTAGTCGTTATGCTGTCGAAATTTCTATAAAATCATTTTGAAATGAAATCGCGAAAAATTTTATCATTCCCAACTATTTTAAAGAAAACCAAATTCATAAGTTTTAAATGAGTAAACCTGCTAAAAACGTTAGGGGTTCGCTTCTCGGATTTCTTCAATCCGACGAGTCAGGTTCAGGAAGTTCGTTGAAGTGCCCGACGGGATCCTCCAGATGAGAGCCTAGATAAGGTTTGGTTTGGGTCCTATCAATTATCCTTTAAGTAGATTGGCTCAGTTGTACATCAATGAGATTGTGAGACTTCATGGCATGCCGGTTTCTATAGTTTCAGACCGTGATCACAAATTCACCTTTAAGTTTTGGCCCAACTTATAATAAGCTTTAGGTACGAGGTTGAATTTCAACAAATCCTTTCATCCTTAGTCCGATGGCCAGTCTGAGAGGATGATTCAGATGCTAGAGGATATGGTCAGGGCATTTGTAATGGAATTTAAAGGGAGTTGGGATACATACCTACCACTTATGGAGTTCGCATACAACAATAGTTATCAGGCTAGTATTGGTATTGCACCTTACGAGGCACTTTATGGAAGGAAGTGTAGGACTCCAGTATATTGGGATGAGGTAGGTGAGAGAAAATTATGGGTCCAGAGCTAGTACAAATCACATTAGAAGAAATTCAGATTATCAGAGATAGGCTTAAGACGGTAAGAGACAGACAAAAGAGTTATTTAGATAAGCACCGTAGAGATCTCCAATTCGAAATTGGTGATCAAGTATTTCTCAGGATCTCCCCTTGGAAATGTGTACTCGGATTCGGAAAGCGGGGTAAGTTGAGTCCGCATTATATTGGATCTTATGAGATCACAGACCGAGTTGGACCAGTGGCGTACAAGGTGAAGCTGCCACCATCGCTGGACAGAGTTTATAATGTATTTCATGTATCCATGCTCTGGAAGTATATTCTTGATCCCTCTCATGTACTTGAAGATCAACCTATAGAATTAAGGGAAAACTTATTATATGAAGAGGAACCAGTTTAGATTTTAGATCGCAGAAAGTAGGTCCTGTCCAGTAAAGTTATTTCCTTGCTAAAGGTTTTGTGGAGGAATCATAATATGGAAAAGGCCACATGGGAGCGTGAGGATCAGATACGCCGACAGTATCCTCACCTTTTTGAGTAAATAGATATTGTGAATTTCAAGGATGAAATTTTCTAAGGTGGGGAGAATTTGTAACATGCTATTTCGACGTTTAGGTAATCTAATAAACTATGATCTTGATTAAGGAATAATAGAATTATTAAGTATTCGGATCTGGATGTGTAATTGAATTTTCATGAAATTCTCTGATGAGTCCGGGGATAGTTTTTAATTTCAAAATCATAAAATAATTCAAAACGATCATAACCGAATAATTAATCGAATACTAATGAAGTTTTCGAATGTGAAATTGAGTTATAATAAAATTTTCAGGTGGAACTAAGATGATTTCGAAAATGGAGAGACGAAAATTCAAAATCTTGAAACGAAAGCATGAAAGATTGTGCATGGAATGACTCGTGGCAAATGGATGCATGAAAAGGTGAAATGGAAATGCATGATTGCCAAGTGGTGAGCAAGATTTCAAAAATAATAATAAATGTATGGTGGATAGAAAGTAAGGAGTGACATGTGTACGGCTAGTGTGAATCATATATATATATATATAAGTTAAAGCAAGCAAATGAAGTTAAATCAAACAAGAAGCACGGTCAAAAGGAATCCAAAGCAAACAAAGTGAAATTCAAGAGAGAGAGAGGCTAAAAACCGTGAGCAAAGTGAGGGAGAGAGTGAGTGATTCAAGTTTTTCTTTTCGGTCTCAAGTAAACCGAGAGCTTCCATGATCTCTTCATTAAGCATCAACCAAGAAAATCACCATAAACAAATCTCCATTCGATCATTTTGAAGAGCGTCTTTAGGGGACAACTGTGCATGGTTGTGGGAGGTTGTTTTTAGAGCAAACTATCACATGCAAAGGAAGACTTTCGGTCTTGAAAGGCTTGAATAGGATCGATCAAAAGGAAGGAATAAGGCTAGTAGCTTGCATGTGGTATTTGATGTGTTTTTTAGTTGTTTCTTAAAGAGGTAAGTAAAATCCCATGACTTTTATTGTTAGAAAATGCTTGGGTTTTAGGAATGGAAATCTCATTAGTATGGAGGTTGTAATGCATGTGAATTTAGTGTAAAAATCAAGTGAGATAATGTCATGCATGTTGATGTTGTGCTCGGTCATGAATGAAATGTTAGGAGTGGATGAGTTTCGATTGTTTTGCCATGATGTTTGGTGATGTTGGATATAATTCAAGTGTTAAATCATGATGGAATATGAATATGATAATGCATGTTGATTTCGGTTAGGGAATAAAGTTGTGAGTTGAATGAATTTCAGTTGTATGGTTATGTGATTTTAATGTGTAAAATGCTTCGAAATGGTTATTGAGGGCTGCACATGTATTCGATCAAGAGGGGTTAGATTTTATGCATTTTGAGTTGAGTTATTTGAGAGATTTTCTTACATGGTAATATGTTGAAAAGATTAATTTTAAAGTTCAATCGAAAAATCGAAACCTGATACGATTGCATGGTGTATAAGCTATCATGTGAGCTGTTTTGGTGTTATAAAAGCTGTTTTGATTGAGTAGGATGGGCTATTTTGTTGTTAAGCTATCTTGAATGAATCGTGCAAGCTGTTTCGATGATTAAAAGCTATCTCAAAGGAATTGCATGTGCTATTTTGGTGTTGATGCTGTTTTCAATTGATGGCATGAGCTGTTTTGGTATTAAATGTCATCTCGAATGAACGTTACACGTTGTATTGATGTTGCGAGCTATTTTGAGTAACATTTAGCGATGTTTCGAAACCATTATATAGTGTATTATATAGTCGATGAAATGTGAAAGCGATTATATTAAGCGAATGCTTTTATGTGATTAAATGTGCGATTGAAAGTCTCTTGCGACGTTACCTAAAGAATTAACGTTAAATGTATAGGTAACGCGAAAACAAAAACGAATAGGTTGTGAGCTTCACAATAGAGTATTTGGTGAGTGTTCCTAAAATGTTTTGACACTATTATTTAATTCTAAGTGATGTGAATTTTATAAATGTTTTGGTATGAATACTTTCTTTCAAGCTTTATGACTTCATGAAAATTTATTTAAGTTATTTGATGAAATTAAATTTCAAGTTATGAAATTTTATGTAACATTTAAATCCTACGTGAATATGTCATGGAATGAATTTAATTTAATTGTAATATCCTTCCTTACAAATTATTATGTTCAAATCTGAAATGTGGATTTCATATGAAATACAGCTTATTTATAAATGTTTTATCAAGTCTATGGTATTCCTTATGATAATTTCATGATGTTATCGGTAATAGTAGAGTACCCTAAAGCGATGTAGGATTCCGCTTGGGAGTTGCGATGTAGGATTACGCCTCTCCCTAAGGTACATTATGAGCTAGCTTAGTACTTGAGCGATGTAAAATTTCTCTCTTAGTGATGTAAGATTTCACTACTTAGTTACCGATCATATGACTTTGCGATGTAGGATTCCGCTTTACCATATGCCTGAGTATGCCATTAGGTGAATAAATGATTGGTGGTTAATTTACTTTATTATTACGCAATGAACTTTTAATTAACATGTATACCACCATTTTTATTTTACAAGTCTATGCAATATTGAAATGATATAAGCTGCTGAATTTTTGTTTCAGATTTATGAATTATATTTTATGAATGTGTTTAAAATTTAAGTGAAATGATTTAATTATGTTTTATGAATAAATTCATCAACGTTAGGGAGGGGACGATTTTAAAACAAGATTTTATTTAGAAAAATATAACATTCACTGAGCTCGTTAACTCACTCTATTATATGTTTATAAAACCAAACTTCCTAGGTAAAAGTGCAGGTCTAGGTGCTACAGCTTCAACTGCTGGAACTTCGACCCAAGAATAGCCGAATTAAGTTGCACGTATAGTTGCTATACGTTTTTATTTACGACTTTTCATTACAAATACTTTTGGGTTGTAAGTAGTAACACTTCAGTTTTATTAACTATATTTTGAGATAGTTGTAAACCTATCTATATATGAATTGTAAACTATTTTAAATGTTGTTTTAAATTTCATTATGATGTCTTTTGATTTTAATTACATGATTTAAATTTTGCTCTAAAGCTTTGAAGTATGGAAATATATTTAAACTTCTGCGTTAATATTAAATCTAAATTACCAAATATATATGTATAGTTATGTTTCAAGTTAACAGGAAAGAGGCTTAGCTTCACGGCAACTTTTTAGCTAGATCAAATATCCTCTGGAAGGCCACCATGGGGTCGCAGGGTGGGTTATTGGGTCATAATAGGATAAGACAAATGGGGCTTATCAGTTTTGGTATCAAAGCTTGGTAGTATAAATCGAGTTATATGTTTTCAAGTCATGACTATTTGAAACGTTTTTCATGTTAAATGATAATAGAGTAACTTAGATTTATTTTCATCACTTTTTCATGTTAAATGATAATAGAGTAACTTAGATTTATGACATATCGAGTGACACTTATCGGTATTTATTTTCTTTCATCACCTTAATTTCAGTGTTGAAATGATAATAGAGTAACTTAGATTTATTTTCATCACTATTTTTCATACATTCGTTTTCAGAAATATTCAAGTGTTATATAATTTTACTTTGTTTAAAATCACAGCATAATGCAACGACGTAGTCGTAGAGGTTCCCGTGGAGTTATACCGGAAGCTTCAACTCCTATGGCACCCTTCATCCTAGAGGTTGGAAATGAAAGTAGGTCGGAAGAGGCATCTATGAATCAGCCTCACTCGGAACCACCGAGATA
This sequence comes from Dimocarpus longan, assembly GCA_022984855.1. Lineage (NCBI taxonomy): Eukaryota > Viridiplantae > Streptophyta > Magnoliopsida > Sapindales > Sapindaceae > Dimocarpus > Dimocarpus longan. Next base: position 13,885,042 of record CM041017.1, on the reverse strand, counting down.
GGTGGATCAGCCAGAAGAAAATTTTAATGCTAATTAAGTGGCTCAGATTTTGATGGCGGCAATACGTCAGCTGTAGGAGACCCAAGAAACTTCGAAATGTTCTATTGAGCGCGTCTGTAAGTTGGGCACAAAACCATTCAATAGGAGTGGCGATCCTGAAAGTGCCTTATTATGGTTAGACAAGATCGATAAAATCTATAAAGTCATGGTGTGCTCAGATGATCAGAAAGTCGTATTCTCCAGCTTCCTATTAGAAGATCGAGCTAAAGATTGGTGGGAAATTCAAATGAGGTCACATGGAAGCATTTTCATAAAGAGTTTACTGACAAGTTCTATCCTAAAAGTTATAAAGATGCCAGAATAGAAGAGTTATTCAAGCTGGAGCAGGGCTCAACCTCAGTTACTGATTATGAAAAGAGGTTCTCAGTACTTGTTCGGATTGTTCTGTTCATCACTGATAGCGAGAAACAGAAATGTAAAAGGTTCATTACAAGTATAAGTCCTCGTCTCCAAATCCATTTATCTTGGGCTTCGCATATAAATTATAGAGAACTGGTTAAAGCTGTTATGAAAATGGAATGGAATGCGATCGTCATTGCTCAGGGCGAAAAATCAAAAAACAAGCACAATGGATCTAGTATGCCTAAGGAAGGGTGCAAGACTGCCAAGAAAATAGGCAGATTCGAATAGTTAGGTGACGAGAGACTAGGCAAAGGTGCTCAGTTTAGCTAGGGATCAATTAGACCGCTCATAGCACCCGAAGGCTCAAGGGGTATGAGTCAGTGGCCAAAATGTAACAAATGCGGGAAGAAACATGTGGGCGTGTGTAGATCTAGCAGTTATGCATGTTACAGATGTGGAAAGACTGGACAATTTGTTAAGAATTGCCCACAGTTACCTGATACCGCTTAGTCAGATGTCGGACCTGTACCGCAATCGCAGATAGGATATGGTCTGGGACAAGGAGGTAGAGGCTCCCATACTAGAGGATCAAGCCGCACAACTCCAGGTAGAGATTCAAGAGGCAGACGAGTACCTCTTTTGGGTCAGATAGGGAGACCCTACACTCAGGCTAGGGTGTTCATCGTTACTCAACAGAAGGGGGATGCAGCCCCAGAGATTATCACAGGTATGATTTCTATCCTCGATCTTGATGCATATGTATTGATAAACTCCGGAGCTACACATTCTTTTATATCTGTGCATTATTCTACTAAGGCATATGTGAAGGTTCAGACATTAGACTGTAATATGATAGTTTCCATCCCTGTTGGAGACTCGCTGTTACCTGATAAAGTGTTTCCCGATAGTAAGATTATGATAGAGGACATGGAGTTTCCAGCAGATCTGGTTGTGTTAGACATTAGAGACTTTGATATAATTTTAGGGATAGGTTGGTTGTCCAGATATGGAGCCACGGTTGACTATTATAAAAAGGAGGTCAGACTGGTCGGTTCAGAGGAATCGGAGGTGGTGTTTTGGGGGATACGAAAAGTGCTTGCCACCAATATTGTGACCGCTACAACGGCTCGTAAGATGCTCCGTAGAGGGTGTCAGAGATATCTAGCATATATGATTGATCAGTCAGGGGATGAGAGCCAATTGGAAGTTTCCCCAATGTTTAGAGAATTCCCAGATGTGTTTCCGGAGGATTTTCTAAGTTTGCACCCAGACTAAGAGATAGAGTTTGAGATAGATTTGGCTTTGGGAACTAAACCAATTTCAATCACTCCTTACAAGATGGCTCCGGTTAAGTTGAGAGAATTAAAAGTTCAGATGGAAGAGTTATTAGACAAGGACTTTATAAGATCGAGCACTTCCCCATGGGGAGCTCTAGTTCTGTTTGTCAAAAAGAAATATAGGAGCTTAAGGTTATATATTGATTACAGGCAGTTGAATTGGGCAACAATTCGGAATCAATATTCTCTCCCCAGAATTGATGACTTGTTTGATCACTTGCAGGGATCTAAAGTGTACTCAAAGATTGACCTAAGATCAAGATATCACCAGCTGAAGGTCTGTAATGAAGATGTTCCAAAGACTAATTTTAGAACTCGATATGGGCATTATGAATTTTTATTTTTGCCATTTGGGTTGACGAATGCCCCAGCCGCCTTTATGGATCTAATGAACAGGGTTTTTCGAGCTTACCTAGATAGGTTCGTAATTGTGTTTATTGATGATATATTAGTGTGCTCAGGCAAATATGAGGAGCATGTAGAGCATCTTAGGATAATGTTACAGACCCTACAAGAGCATAAGTTATACCCTAAGTTCAATAAGTGTCAGTTTTGGTTGGATAGGGTTGCTTTCTTAGGTCATATTATTTCAGCTAAAGGACTTAGTGTAGATCCCCAAAAAATCAAAGCCATCACAAACTGGAGGCCGCATACGAATGTTACCGAGATTAGGAGCTTCCTCGGGTTGGCAGGTTATTATAGGAAATTTGTTAAGGGGTTTTCCAAGATAGCGACCCCATTGACCAGATTGACCAAAAAGGAAGAAAAGTTTGAATGGAAAATGTCTGTCAACGTAGTTTTGATGAGTTGAAAAACATATTGACATTGGCTCCAGTACTTAACATTGCCTACAGGGTCAGATGGCTTTGCAGTGTACAGTGATGTTTCACATCAGGGTTTGGATTGTGTATTAATGCAGAATGATAAAGTTATAGCTAATGCTTCCAGACAGTTGAAGAAGCATGAGCAGAACTACCCAACCCATGATCTGAAGTTTGCAGTGGTAGTGTTCGCACTTAGGATATAGAGGCATTACTTATATGGTATTCCCTGTTAGATTTTTACAGATCATAAGAGTCTACAACACCTATTTACTCAAAAAGAGGTAAATATGAGGCAATGGAGATAGTTAGAGCTGATTAAAGATTATAATTATACGATAGAGTATCATCCATGAATGGCCAACGTAGTGGTTGATGCCTTGAGTAGGAGACCTACCAGTTTATTAGCTCAGATTAAGATAGTATACATCCCGCTTCTGGTGGAACTGAGGTCTCTCAAAATGAGACTGGATATGGCAGACTCAGGGTATTATTAGCAAGTTTTCATGTTCGCCCTGTATTGATTGATCGGATCAGAGAAAGGCAGTTACAGGATCCTCAAATGGTGAAATTGAAAGAGAAAATTGGAAGTGGGCAGAAGTCGGATTTTACGATTAAGGAGGATGGTACAGTGATGATGGGCTCGTGTTTATGTGTATCGAATTTGAAGGATCTGAAATGAGAGATTATGGAAGAGGCTAACTCCTCAGCGTATGTCATACATTCGAATAACACTAAAATGTATCATACACTGAAAGTGTAAGCCCTTATTCTTACTAATTGAACTTTCTAGTATTAGAAGATAGATTAAAGGGCAAAATGGTCATTTTTCCAAGTTTGAGTTCCATATGTAAATAAAAGTGATTAAAGTAAATTAGTTGTGGTGATTATGAAAATTATAAAAGTCAATAGGATGCCATGAAATTTTTGTAAGATTGGAGGACATTTTAGTTAAATTTTAAAGTGTGGCATGACTTGTAATTAAGTGGCAAACTCCAAGGGCAATTTCATAAGTGAAATTCTATATATATGTGAGTGTTAGTCATGACACGTAGAAAAGTTTTGAGCAAAATTGAGAGAGTGAGAGAGAGAGGGACGACACAAAGGGGAAAGAGAAGTAGCAATTTGTTTTCAACCGATTTCAACCTCCAACTTTACATTCCAAGTAGAAACAAGCAAGAACATCAAACGCTAGAGAAAATTTAGGTGAGTTTTCATAATTTTCTCAATGTATGAAGTTAGATAAGTTAGTATCTATGTGGTGATGATTGGGTTGGTTCTTGATGCATAATTGATATTGGTTTTCATGTAAACCAAGTTTAGAGTCGAAAATAAATAAGAAGGAAGCTTGATTTGAAAAGAATCATGCTAGAGGTGGAAGTTAGGGTTATGGGAGTGAAACTCTAGAGTTTAATCTAAACAAGTTTGAAGTAAATTGAATGGTGGATAATGTGTTTGATGAAATGCTTGAAAGAATGATCAAGTAAATTTCATGAAATAAGGTGTTACGTGTGCATATGTGAATTCGGCCTTAAGAAGGGAGTTATGTGAATTCTTTGAATTGCGATGTAAATGAGCATGGATTTATGTATATTAGAAGCTAGGAAATCTATTGGAAATGTTAGGATCAAAAAGTGAAAAGAGATAGTGAAATGTGATATTTTAACTAGATGAAGAGCATGGAAGGTTAACATGCAATGCCACTTCCGCTTTGCATTTTTATGTCATGTGTGATCTAAATTGATCATATGAGAGTCTAAGAACCCTAGTAGAAAGAGAATTGAGTTTGGAATGTAAAAAGGGTAAAAGTTGACTTGAAAAAGTGATGAAAAATAGTTTTAGCTAGAAACATCCAGTCGATAGCCGTTTCTTTTCCAATTCGCTTTGGAGCTGACCTAAATGAGAGATAGGGAGATGAATGGAGTAAAAACGGAATGAAGAAAAGATAGGGATTACTCCCTAGCATGCATTCGGCCTAAAAGGTCTAAAAAGAGCTTTTTTCGTTTCGAGCTCCAAAAAATTATAGCGATTGTACCAGGGTGTTCCTAGGTGATAATAAGTAAGGTTCATGAAAAGAAATCAAAATTTGAAAGCTTTGGTTAAGTTAGAAACTAGATAAGAATGTCGTAGTCTAAAGAGTTCTTAATAGAGTTAATTACATTGAAAGCTTCATTTATAGTTTTGTGTGGCCTATTTTAGCAAAGTTTGAATGAGAATATGATGTGTAGGTCAAGCTCAAACAAGTGGAGCAAGAGAGGCCCAGTGAAGCTGCTCGAGAAGCTTGGAAGTGAGGTGAGTATACTGACTTACACCTTGTAAGTTTGTGTAGTATTTTGTAATTTTATGGATTTCTAAAAAGGTTTATGAATGAATTGTATTACATAAGTTTCTAATTGATTAAGAAGGTTGTTATATGTATTTCAAAGAGATTTTGAAATAAAGTGATTTTTATACTAATTGAGCTTACAAGCTTAGTAACAAGTTTGAGAGAAAAGTTAATTTGTGATTAGTGCACTTAATAGAAAAAGAGTTTTCAAAAGTCATTCGTGTACCCTCAGAATTACAGATTTTCTAGCATTATGTAGCGATGCAGAAAATTCTGCTCATAGTTGTTAAGAGTTACAGATTATCTAGCGCTACACTTACGATGTAGAAAATTCCATGCGTAGTCGCTAAGATATATAGATTTTATAGCACTACGCTTGCGATGTAGAAATTTTGCATGTAGTTGCTCAGATTCAAACATTTCCTCGCACTACGATTTGCGATGCAGAGAATTCCGCACGTAATTACCGAGGAGTCTCAGTAGCGCCATGATTGGTGTCAATTGTAAATTGCCATATGACATAGCAATTACGGGTACGAATTGTGCTTTTAGAAAAAAAAGAATTTCGGCAAAAATTTACATAATTTCAAATAAGTTAATATTGTTAGTTAATATTTATTGCATTGCTTTAATTGCTATAAGTTTACATATTTCTATGTACATTATATAAAACCTCCATAGGTGCCAACGTAGAGAATTGAACCATAGGAGTCCTTCGTCAAATTATATGGGCACATCGACGGTTGTATTACATCAACTATATTGCATTTTGTTGTAATTAAAAATCAAATACTTGCATGCACTAATCTCACACTTCTTGTGATAGTCACTTGAACACTTATAATATTATATTTTGTGATGTAAATATTTGTAAAGTTCATTATAATATGAAAGGCATTTGATCGTTATTTGAGGTTTCATGTGAATAAGTGAATCATTGTAAAAAAGCATGTTTGTGAAATGAAAAGGAAGTTGGGTTGTGATTGATGTATTTTAGGAGTGCGTATTTCATTTGCAGGAATTTGAAAACCTTATAAACGCAGTCGTTATGCTGCCAAATTTTTGTTAAAAAAACTTTCGATTTTGTAAATGAAATGGTTACTTCTTTGATTTTAATGCAAATGAAAATTTGAATTTAAATGAACCAACTCAACTAATTTCGAAACAACGATATCAAACTTGTTTCCAAGCAAAAGTAAACAGGCAAGATTTCAGGGTTCGTGCTACGAATTTCTTTTAGCCGACCAGTAGGGCTTAAGAGAGGTCTGTTGGAGTGCCAGGCGAGGCTTACTAGATACTAACCTAGAGGGGATCTGGTTTGGGTCACATCAGAAAGAGCAATATTGGTAGAAAGGGATGAAGAAAGAGATTGCGAATTTTGTTTCTAGATGTTTGACATGTCAACAAGTGAAAGCAGAGCATCAGAGACCTGCAAGGTTATTACAGCCCCTCTCTAACTATACTAGCTAGGCGACGTGCCCGGCACCCCATAATGGCCTTTGAATCAAGATCTGCTCCGGCTGAAAAGTTCTCGTGAAGCTAAGTCTCTTTTTTTGCTAAAAACTTTTAGAATCTTTTAGAAACTCTTTCAATTATGAAAATGGGTGGAAATTTTGTTTGTTGAAACAACTTTAAGAAAACTGGTTTCCAGAAAATCAGGTAGCACGACGGCTATTTTTCGAAGATTTCCACCCTATAAAATTTCACAAAACTTAGAAAACATGGAAAACAGTGGTGATAATAATTCAGTGAGTGGGTAATTTACTTTACTTAAAATAATATTCCTCCAAAAATATGTTAGAAAAACTACTATTTACTTTACTTCTCTAAAAACTATAAAACTCATTTAAATGCGGAAGAGACTTTATTAAACATTTCTTAAATTGGTTTTCTTATTTTTCTAATCTCACGTCTATCGACGTATCTCATTTCCTTAATTAGCTTATATGACTACCCAGGAAACTTATTCTCCGAAACTATCCTACTACCTGACACGATATTAATACTAGGAATTTTCTATTTGCGTGTTTTCATATGCGAGAACTTGGGATTACGATTCCCCCCAACATCAGGAAATGAGGGAACTTGGGATTACGTTTCCTCCCAACATCAAGAAATGCGGGAACTTAGGATTACATTTCCCTCTAATGACAGGACCCGAACCAGACCTTTTTTAAGCTCTTGTTTGGAGAATCCCGTCGGGCACTTCAACGAACTTTCTAAACCTGACTCGTCGAATTAAGAAAATTCGAGAAGCGAACCTTTAGAATACTTTGTCGGTTTACTCGTCTTAACTTAAAACTTTCTGTACTTTTAAAAATAGTTGGGATTGGTGAAAATTTTTCGCTTTTCTTTAAAACATATTTTATAAAAATTTTGACAGCATAACGGTTACACTTTGAACATTTCCAAAATTTATCTGTAAAGAAAATTACACTTCGACTATAATTTCATTTCCTCCCAACTTCATTTATCCACAGTCATGCAATATCATCATACTTTCCACAACATTATGCATGAATTCATTCTAGAAAATGAATATATACATCATGCATGAGAATTCATGACAATTTACAAACATAATTACATCTATACAATCCAAAAATGTGAAATGTCATAGTCATCATACAATACAATCCCATATACATACTTTATATACAACATCTATATATCATGTGCATCATGTGATAAGTGTGTCTCAAGTGTGAGTGTACAACTAAATATACATACCAAAATAGGAATTTATAATCCGTTAAATGTTCATATATCAACACACGATTATCTTGTTAAAATATATGCGATAGTATTAAAATTAATGAGCATCCCTATGGTTCGTCTACTCGTGCCCCACCTATAAGTAAGACGTCAACTTTTTCGCCGCAAATCACCTAAACAACACCTGATGAAATAAGGAAGCTACACAACAAAATTAAAGGTTAGATCATCACATATTTATAATACAAACTAATGGTCCATAAAATGCTTTAATTATATAGATATACTAAATTTTCAATTTTCAAAACCATTTCTTATAAAAAGACCATATGTATACCTGACGCACTCGAACCATCACGTGACGTTTTTTCGACTGACGTCGATGTGAAGCTACTATAGTATCTCAACCACTACGTGCGAAATTTACTTCATCGCCTGAGTAGTGTGAAATCATCGCAATTGTATTACTCAATTCTATAATTCTGGCAACTACTTGCGGAATTTCTTCATCGCCCCATAATGCCCAAAATTATAAATCTAACCGACTACGCGCAGAATTTCTACCTCGTCACATAGCGCTAAATCTTATGTAAACTAGAGGTATACACATGGTTACAAAACTCCTCACTCCTTTCTTTTCGAAAACTTTTCACTTTTAAATTCTCTTTTCTAGATCCAACGTAAAAGTCATTTTACAAAGCTTTAACTCATAATGTTGAAAATCATTTTTGAACTTATTTAACTACAATGATACAATTACGTTTAAAGAAAAAAAATGAAAAATAGCGTAAGTGGTAGAACACTTACCTTGCTCCGCACAAGCTCAACTGTCTCAACGAGCCTCTCTTGCTTCGCTTGCTTGCCCGTCACCTACATATCGATTTCTTATCATTACTTGCTTAATCACATAGCTCAAAACTTAAAATAACATTTCCAATACACTTTTCTCTATTAACAACTCTTAACACTATAACTTTCCTAACTCGATTTTAACTCAACCGAGACTCTCTAATTTCGATTTCTCTGTAAAAGTCTTACTTTTAAACCCTTAGGATCATCCCCATATGATTCGTTTGGTCTCCGGAAGCTAAAAACAAAAAGTCAACTTTTTAATAACCCGTTTGACCCAAAAAAATAGTGTTAAAACCAGCGATCATTTCACGTCTGTTTCTTTTTCTAGCATCTCCTTATCGCATAACTAAGTCACCCGTAAAGTTTCGTAAAAAAAATCTATCGTTTGCTATGTCAAATCTAGAAAAAAACGCCCTATTTTGGGCATTTTTCGATGCACTTTTCGCATCAAACGAGCAACGATGGTTTTTCTTTCGTATCTAAGCTTCTTTTACCTAATTAAGATCAACTAAATTCATTCCATGTAATAAAAATTGTATTTACATATTTATTTCACTTATCAACTCTCTAACGGCACTATTTTGGCCATAAATTGCGCAATTTTTATCGGAATCGATCCGTTCCAAAACCTATGATTTTCTATGACTCCTAGGCATCATTTGAGGTGTAGAACAACCCCATATATTTCAGACTTGCACATGTTATCTCTATCCCATGGTTTGAGCTCGGGATTCCCAATTTGTTCAAAACTACTACCATTGAGCTTCTATCTCTTCTACTTATCTTCCTAACCTTATTTATGCTAACATTTGGGTTCAAAACCATCTAATCTCAGAGGTTTTCCACTGTTCTTGTAACATGCTGTTTCGGTGTCCAAATAATTTATTCAGTGTTGATTATATATTAAGGGATGATGTAATTAATTATCCGTCCAGATCCGAAGGAGTAACTGAATTTTTATAAAATTCTCCAGACGGGTCCGGGGATAATTATTTAATTCAATCTCGTAAAATAAAATAGAGCATCCGGATTCAAATATTTATTCTTAATCTAATAAAGTTCACGTATGTGAATTTGGATTTTTATTAAATTTTCAAGCGGACCCGAAGCGAATCCGATCGAAAAAGCGAAATCATAAAACGAGAATTGATGGCATGGATAGCAAGGACAAGTGGCATTGTAAGGGTGTGCATGAATGCCACTTGTCAAGCAACTATATTATAAAATTTAAAAATAAGAAATGAATGAATTGAAGGAGAGATATTGCATTTGGTCAAACATGAAACCGAGAGAGGAAGCAAATGTTAGAATGTGAAATAAAAGTGGACTCGGTCACCATGCTTCATCAAAACAAATCCGAGAGCCTTCATAGAGAGAACTCGAGAGAGTGATCGAGAGAAGGAGAAGACCAGATCTGCCCGTGCATGCAAAGAAAAGTTCAGCTATTCCGTGAGCTATTGTGCAAGCTAGAACCGTGAGCTGTTTGGATGCTGAGCGTGAGCTGGTGAAGGAGATCCAGCACATGCATGTGTTGTCCTAGCTTTCAGATGGAAGATCTGACCTTGCATGCAAGCAAGGACTGAAGATCTGCTGCTGCCAGACCATGATATTGCTGCTGTCGAGAAGTGGAGCTGCTGCCAGAAAGTGAGTTGCTGCCGAGCAAGCGCTGGAGGAACTGCTGCTGGCGTGAAGGTGCTGGTGCTGCCGTGGTACTGTCGCTCGCTACTGCCTGGTGCTGTCGCTGCTGCTGCTAGGTGCTGTCGTTGTTGTTGCCTGGTGCTGTCGTTGCGGCTGCCGCGTAGTGTTGCTGCCGTGGACGAGAGCTGCTGCCATGACCTGGAGCTGCTGCCGTGGGAGCTGTTGCCATAGGAGCTGCTGCCGTGAGTGTGCTGCTGCAGTGGGTGAGTTTTCGTTGGCATTAAATTTCTGTTAAGAATGTGTGGATGCTGTTTTGAAGGAAATCAACGCATTCAAGTTACTGCTGTGAGCTAAAACGAGCGTCGTCTCGCCGTTGCGAACGTTTGAGAGCCATTTCGAAGCGAAAAACAACTCAAGCGAAGGTAAATTGCTGCCCCATTGATACTGTTATCATGATTTGAGTGATGTTTAAATGTTAATGGTGTCCATTTGGGTTGAAGGAAGCTCGTGGATAAGGAAATTAATTTGGACAGCCCTTCGTGCTAGTTTTCGAAGCTTTCGAAAACGCTTGTGGAAAGGTAAGTCCGAATTTATGGATTTCGTTTGCAATGGAAATATTTATGATTTAGTTATGGATTAAATAGATCATGACATGATTGGGATATAGGATTTAGAACCTCGTTAGTGCGGAGGTTCGTTTGATTAAGTGTTGACGTGTTTGCGATTGATTTTCGATGTTGAATTTATGTTGCAAAATCCGTATATGGGTTGTTATGTTTGGAAAGTATGGGCTGTTATGTTTCGCTTTTCGTTTCGAAATTTTAGGCATGAAAAAAATGATTCGCAACAATATACTTTAGAGTATTGAAAGTTATTTGAATATTGATAGATCGTTATCTAGTGTTTCGAGCAAGTTGTCCGTGAATTCGAATGTGTTAGTTGCGGTTTTGGCGTCGAATAAATTCTGATTAGTATGTCGGATGTTGAGTGCTTATAGATGTAATTCAAGTAAATAAATATTATGAGAATGATTATGAGATTGCATGATGGACGGGTTAGAAAAGAATGTTGCTAATTGAAGGAAATTCGATTGAGTTGTTACGCGAAATGTTTCGAATAGTTTGCATAAACTATTTTTGCTTCACAAAAGGGCTGTTTTGTTGTGCATTTAATTCAAGTTACGTAAAGAATTTTCGTGCATAAAAATATGTAAAGTCGGCGAATCATTAGAGTTAAAAACAAGTAAGCAATAGCCGACGTAATTGAGTCTCAGGAACTGTTTTGATGTGCAGATTTTTGTGGAACTTAAAAGCTATTTTTGTGTGCAGTTTTTATGCTCGAGTAAGGGCTGTTATTGAGTGCTTTAAGAGCTGTTTTCATGCTATGTAAATGAGCTGTTAAGGTGTTATTATATGAGCTGCAAACGTGCTAGTCATAAGCTGTCAAAGTGCGGTATAACAAGCTGTTTTTAAGGGCTGTTACATGCTGATTTTAGAACTGTCATACGTGTTGTTTTCGTATTGATTGTTGGGCTGTCATAAGCTATTTTAATGGGCTGTTTTGAGGTTATTTTCAACACAAGAAAGACAATTATAAAAAGGATATTATGAGTTGTTTCGAAATGTTATCAATCGGAAGTGTTCAGGATACGTTATAGGAGAGCATATAGTTATAGTGCATTAAGTAATATTAGTAGTTTATGTAAGTAAACTTTCGTTACGTTTGTTTTGATTGAAAAGTCAATGAGAACTCGGCGAACCGGATTCTCAACCAAAGAATAAGGGTAAAGCGTAAAGGAGTATTAAATTCAAAGATTGAATCTGTTTGAGGTCGATATACACATTATCGTTAATTTTATTTGAAAGTGTTTTGATTGTGTATTGAATTTCTTAAATGAGATTGTTATATCGTTTTAATGTAATGCATTTACAAACGTATTTAACTATACTTGAAATGAAACGTGAAATTGATTTGTTATGAAAATCTTGGTACTAAAACCAAAGTGTAAAATGTGATACAAACGTTATCTAGTAAATAGCCCTTGTAAACTTAGATAACGATAAATGGAAATTGGTAATTGACATGTCAATAGGGAAATTAGTAGCTGCACCGTTTATTTACATACACTAAATTGATTCATTGTGGACTATGAGAGGCACCTCGTGTCCGGTCCTGAACGATTATGTGATATGATATACGACCCGGTGGATAATCACTGAGCGGCCGATGCCGAGGTCGACCGTTATTCCGGCTGGAGATCACCCCATGTCCGATGCCGGAAACCCATATACCAATACATGAGTATCGAATATATGTTTACTAAGGGCACTGAAAAATGTTATAAGCAATGAAATGAAAATGTTATGTGAAATGAAATGTTCAATGCTTTGAAAAATGTTGAACTCGAAAAATTGTGAACTATATGTTTAAGTATTTTTATGCAATGTATATATATATATATATTTATGAATGTTAAAGTTAGAATGCTTTTAGTTACGAATGAAATTACATTTGAAATTGAGAAATTAGATTATGTGTATACCTATTAAGCAATTATGCTTAGCGCATTGATTTACCGCGCGCAGGTTGAATCTTTTGACTCCATCTTCAGACACAGGAAATATGTAAAACCCAAAATCGCGTTCCTCTGTGAATGAAACATTTTTCCGATGGATCGCATCCGATCAAAAAAATTTAAATTATCGAGTCCGAAAATAATCAGAATATTAATTTAGAATAATAAAAATAAATTCGAGTTCGTGAGACAGATTCGAGATTTATTAAATATTCCGAGAGTGCGAACTCGAGATTAAATCAAAAGCGAATTCCAGGACGGACGGTCTGAAACGGAATCCGGGCTTGGATTAAAAAGCGAGAATGTGTGAGTAATAAAATAAAGAGAATGCATGTTGGTGACACTTGTCACACATGCAATGGTGGATTGTGACAAGTGTCCAAGAGAAACAAAAGTAAAGATATTTTATAAATAAAATAAAATAAAAAAATCAAGAAATGAAGTTAAAGGAATAAAGAAGAAAGCAATATATATAGCATCCGGTCAACAGATTGGAAAAGCAATGTATTCAGTCACTATTCTTCCACCAAAGCAAATGAGAAAGTGAAGCTAAGACATAAGACAAAGAGAAACGGAGTGCATTCTTAGAGAGATTGAGAACTAGAGAGTGAGGAGCTGTAGTCTGTCAGCTCTCAAACCCGAGTCCTACTAGTGAGAAGATATTTCAGCAGCTGTAATCACTCTCCTTGGTCGGTCCTAGCTCACCATTTCAGCAAGGTAAGGGTCAGATCTGATGCCAGAAACTGCATGCACCTTCCTCCAAAAATGTCAGCCCGTGCATGCAAGCAAGAGGAGGTCGTGAGCTGTTGCCATTACTGCTGTGGGCTGTCGCCGCCGTGAGTTGTGTGAGCTGTTATCCAACAGTTACTGTGGGCATGTCAGATCTGAGGTGAAGACAATGCAAGAGAGGATAGCTGTTGGTTGCTCTAGAGAGGAACAGCTGCTGCCCGTGAGTGAAAAGAGAGCTGATCGGGAACAAGAGAAGAAAGCAAGCTCGTGGAAGAAGCCATCAGGCCGAGATGGTGCAAGGAGAAGGCGAGAGCAGATCTGAAACATCTAGCCACATGCAAGATCAGATTTGAAACATTTAGACCGTGCATGCAAGCTAGGAGGAGTTGCTGCCAAGTTGAAGTTGTTGCCATGGTCGCCGGTGAGAGAAGTTACTGGCGTGAAGAGTTGAGCTTGCTGCCGTTGCTGTCGCCGGTGAAGGGAGCTGCTGGTGTGAGTTAGACCATGGTGAGCTACTATCTTCATACTCTGGTACTGTCTTGTGCAAGCTGAAGAGCTGTCGTGAGGTCATGCTGGTGTTGCCGTCGCTGCCTAGTGCTGACCGTGAGCTGAAGCAGCTGCTGTCGCCGTTGCTGTTCTGCTGCTGGCTGTTGCCGTTATAGCTGCTGCCAGGCGCTGTCCTTGCTGTTGCAAGTTGTTGTCTGGTTGCCATAAACTGAAGAGCTGCATGTTGAGGTGCTGTTGTGCTGTCATGTTGCTGCCTTTGCTGTGTGCTGTCACCGTGACAAAGTGCTGCCATTGAGTGCTGTCACGTTGCTGCCGTATCGTCGTCGCAAGCCGTTGTCCAAGCTGCTGTCGAATAGTTGTCAGGTCAGGCTAAGAACCCATTTCAGAACTGAAGCGAAACAACATCAAAGGATACAGCTTGTTGCCGAGATCGTGCGAGAGATTCGTTGCCGTTTGGAAGCTATTTCGAAGCCGAAAACAACTCGCTTCTTGGGTAAGGTGCTGTCCCCATTTCTTTTGTTGAGTTGTTTCGAGAATTTATAAACGTGCTTGTGAATTAGAAATCAGATTTGGTCGACAATTGTTAATTGCTATGATTGGGCTTAGGATTGAGAACCTCGTTAGTGCGGAGGTTCGTTCATTTTGTTGCTTTGGTTGGTTTTGAATGATTTGGTAAACGATCGTATTTGTTGCGAGTTTTGAATACGGGCTGTTACGATAAGTTAGGGGCTGTTAACACATGTTTTTAGTTTCTTGTTCGTCGTCGTGGAAATTAATTCATTTAAGTGTGTTTTAAAGTATCAAAAAATTCGTACGAATTTTTAGAAATCGTTTCCGAGCGATTCGGTTGAATTTTCCCCGAATACGAGCATTGTTAATTTGTGATTTTAGTTGACGAATATGAAAGTAAATGTGAGGTTAGCTCGCTGCCCCAAGATTGTTTTTAAGCCCGTTAAAGTGTTTAAGTTGAAGTTAGAATAATTTGAGTTTTAACAAAGATAATCGGATAGTTTTTGGTTTCGCGCGAAATCGTTAATTGTCGAAATTTCGGAGTTGAAAACGGATATGAATATACATTAAGCTTGCTGCCATATTTTCTTCTTTAGGCTTAATCATATTTGAATATTCGTTTGCCGTGTTTTAAGTAAAGTCTCGAGTTGAATTTGACAATAAGTTTAAGCGGAAGCAAAGGAATCGCGCGAAACGCTAAAATCGATAAATCGCGATATTAGTTGAAATCGCGTAAGCTTTATGTTCGTCGTTTGGTTTCGAATCTTCTGTTTAGTGAATTCATTAGATCTGATTTCGATGATGTTATATTAGATTCGAATGGCATAGTTGTTGGTTTTGTAACCATAGAGTTTCGAGTAGTTTAAGTCGCGATATCGAATCGGTTTGAAATAGTTTTCGCATGCGAATATGAGTTTTCCGTTTTGTTATCGTGTGAGGATAGTCACTTGAGTTATTGTGAGTAGAAATCCTCGTATGGCTTAAAGTTTAGTTGCATGCGAGTTGTGTTTTAATGACATCCCGATCGAAATCAAATGTAGGTGAATCGGATACCGGGCGAGAGCTATATCAGGAGTGGTTGATCAGTTATTGGAAGCAAGTTGTGAGTGTACATTTTTATTAAGCTTTCGTGAATTCTGTTATATGAAATTATTAATGCGATGTAGTTTATGATTATGTTATTCAAGTAACATTTAAATATTATCGCTTTCCCCATAATGCATATATAGTTGTATATATGTAATTAGTCATAAAGATACTTGAGAACGTTATTTCAATAATTGAGTTTTCGCTCTAGAAAGCAAGTTTTTCGGTTTTAAACCGTAAGTAGAAAACAAAGCACTTATGAGATAAATGTTAAAGGTAAATTATATCTCTTTAGTTTATCTTAACTCTTAACAGAACCCGGCCGAGGTACTCTATGCGTGTATGTTACTAAACGGGGGGAATCGTAATCCCAAGTTCCCGTTCGCCTATTAGACGGGGGGAACCGTAATCCCAAGTTCCTGTACGGCTTAATCTGCGGGGGGAATCGTAATCCCAAGTTCCCGTATGCCTATCAGATGGGGGGAATCGTAATCCCAAGTTCCCGTACGGCTTAACATTCGGGGGGAATCGTAATCCCAAGTTCCCGTATATTTCCAGATGTTAGGGGGGAATCGTAATCCCAAGTTCCCGTATCTGAGTACACGCAAGCAGAAAAGTTCTAGTATTTCATGTCATATAGATATTTAGTTTAAGAGCTTAAGAGAAGAAGTTGTTTTAGAGTTACCATTCTAAGTTGAAATACGTCAATAGACGATTGTTTAGAGTAAAAGAATCTTTTGCTTTTATAAGCCGTATCATTTTCAAAATACTAATGAAAGTAGAATTTATTATTTATGTGCACTCACTGAGTTATTCTCACCATCATTTTCTGTTTTATTTAAATTCCTCCCCAGGTGTAGGAGCGAGCATCGCGGTGGAGGTATCTCCATCGGATGTACAGGCGAGCTGCAGACGCGACCACGCTGCACTAGTTTTAAACACGCCATCATGTATTGCATTTATTATCATCTTTCAGATTTCTCAAGTTTTGTAAATATTGTTTTGGGATAAAGTATTTCATGTGAATATCATGCATGATGTTTAAGATTTTATTCAAGTTGCTTCCGTATTATTGCATGATTGTGAGTTTGAAAAAGGGCCTGAGGCCCACTGATTATGAAATATTTGTGAATACAATTATACAGGTTTTGTCAAGTATTTTACAGGGTGAAATTTTAGAAAAACAGCCGTTGTGCTGCCGGATTTTCGTGAAAATCCTATTTCCATAAAGTTATTTTCAACAAACAAAATTCCCACCCAGTTTCAAAACAAAAAGGATTTCAAGTATTTTAGAATAGAAAAGAGGCTTAGCTCCATAGGAACTTTCCAGTCGGAGCAGATCTCGACTGGGAAGCCACCGTGGGGTGCAGGGCAGGTTGCCTAGCTAGCAGTTAGAAAAGGGGCCTGTCAAAATAGCTTGCACGTGAAGGCTCAGATAGTCATCATCCCCTCTACACTTTTGGTAGATATATAGATATATTGCATATGATCATGCATTTTTGGGATACTTGTATATTTGTATAAATTATCGTATTTCACTTAATTATAACAAAGTTCTGTATAAAAGCTTATGTGTATTTCTTAAAAGCTTACTTTTGGCTATGTATGCATATAAATGTTTATGATATATTTGAGTAATGAAATGTTTTGGAAACGGACGGGAGGTCTGAATGGGAGTTTAGAAATTGATGTTTTAGAAATGTTAGAGTTTCAATTACAGGAAATGGATTTTGGGATTTCAGAAAAAAAAAAAAAAAAAAAACAGAGGAAACTCTGCCGGATTTATGTTTTAAAAAAAAAAAAAAATTTCCTCTATTGGTAAAGAGTTTTAGAATGATAATAGTTTTTCAAAAGTAACAGAAACGGATTTATTAGGAAAGTAACGTTCTCCGTTCCGGATTTCCAACCATAACGGAAGTCGAGCGAAGGGCGTTACAGTTCTTCATGTCCATAACACACCCATACACTTATTCTAGAGTAGAACTTTCAAGTTTTTACAAAACTCTCTCTTACAAGCTTTTCATCAAACAACTACTCTTCATTAAATATTTCTACATCCATTCTAGTTGTACTAAGGCATAGTTACTACTCAAAACTCATATCATTTAAAGGAAAACACACTTTTTCACACACACACAAGGCTAATCGAAACACTAACACCCTTCATTTGATTTTGCTTCTTCAATTTCTTATCACAACTAAGCATAAAATCAATTATATGCAGTTTTTTGTAACCACATGACAGCTCACATGCATTTTCCATCAACATAATTATATAAACCCTAACTTACACTACTTAAATATTGAGTTAGATGATTCCTTCAACCTTTGAGTTTGATTTTAAAGACAAAAATCACTTCAATCTAACTCAAAACATACTTGAATCAATTAATCACCCAAAACAGCCCTTAACTTGGAAAATCATCACCAATTTCACCCTAACTTACCTTGATTTTCTTAGCTCTTTCTTACTTGGTTTCCACATGGATGAATTGGGTAATCCTTGAGCTAAAATCTGCAGTTGCTTCTCTCCTTTTTCAGCTCCTACAATTGACTGAACAACTCCCTTTTTTTTGGTTCCTTCACGGCTGCAAGTCACAATTCTGCTCCAGCTCAAGACAGCTTCACGGTTTCAGCTCCCTCTCACGTCTCTCTTCTCTTTTGACCGAGCAAACATTCAGCTTTCATCCTCTCTTGCACTTAACTTTATACACTTACAATTATCTAAGTTGCCTTCTAACTAATCTCAAAATAACATAATTGCCATTAGTTATAAAACAAAACTTTTGATTGGTCAATAAATTCCATTCAATTAATAATTAACTAAATCAAATCACTTTTTGTTCAACTTCAATTAATGACACTTCTCTTTGACCTTAAATGTGTCACAACATCATTGGTTTTCACATAAGCATATGGATTGTGCTTCTTGGATAGTTATATTCTAAGATATCCTTTAATAATTTATTAACTTAAATTTTAATCCTCATTCAATACTAATAAATTCCAAAAATATTTCATGATCATCCTATCACCAAATTGACCATGCAATACTTTAATTGGGTATCTTAACCTTCAATCTCGTGCTTCAAAAAAATTTCTATTAGATTTAAACTCACTAAATTCTTAACGTTTCCAACAAAGTATTATTATTATTATTATTTTGATTAACTTTCGAAATCCTTAAAATTCACTTAAACGAACTCTTTTTCGCTCCATTCCTGTTTCAATAGTCTCTATCACTCATTCTGAATATTTTTGATTTTTTCGAGATCGAACTTGAAAAGTCACTATTTATGCATCACTATTCACCCAAAATTCACTATTCATCCGAAAAATACTATTTATCCTATAAAATAGAATTTTGTGTCTTACACCTAACATCAGGAAATGTAGGAATTTGGGATTACATTTTCTCCCAACATCAGGAAATGCGGGAACTTGGATTACGTTTCCCCCCAACATTTAGGTGATACAGGAACTTGAAATTACGATTCCCCCCGAATATTAAGTCGTACGGGAACTTGGGATTACGATTTCCCCTATCTATTAGGCGTACGGGAACTTGGGATTACGATTCCCCTCGTCTCTTGCCATACACGCATAGGGTACCTCGGCCTGGTTATACTAAAGGTTAAGATAAACTAAAAGCATCTAAAAATCTTTTAATACGCTTAAAACTTGTGCTTAACTTTTATTTACTTGCATGAAAGCATATTGATCACTTTTAAAAATCTCATAAGTATTTCGTTTCTATCTTGCGGTTTAAAAACTGAGTAATTTCTTTTCTAAAGCAAAAGCCTGAACTTTTTCAAAATTAACTTCCATACATATTTTCTATGCATGTATATCATTTAAACTTTTTAATTTGCTTGAAAATAAACACATTTATAGCATAATTTGAGTAAACTTATACATGCATTAAAATAAAACAATAACATGCTAAAGTTGATAGATAATTCAATGTACTCAAATATAAATAATCGCATGTAATAAAATTCATGAGAACTTTATGAAAATCCGCACTCATGACTTGCGTCTAATAACTTATCCACCACTTTCGTTACAGTTCTCGTCCACTGGCCAGTTCACCTTTTGAAATCATAACATTTCACAAAATGTAATCCAATTGAAACTCAATTCACTGGCTTTTTCACCTATTTCAAACCAACGATAATGTCATCCATTCTCAATCAATATCGTCGAAATCACACTCAAATGGCTTCAATAAGTTAAAGTTTCAATACACAATGAATAAACAACAAACTTTAGCGATTTTGAAAATTTTATCGCGAACTATCATTTTCTAACGTTTCGCACGACTATTTTCGTTTTAATTCGAACTTAACGTCAATGCAACTTGCTATTTTACTCAAATCATGGAATAACGAAGATTCAAACACTTCGGTACACATAAATGGAAATCATGGCAGCATGCTACACATTTACTCATTTTCCGTTTCGACTTCGAAATTGAACAATTTAGTATAATCGCGCGTAACGAAAACTATCCGATTAACTTTAATATATTTCAATCCATCCTAACATCAACATTTATCACTTTAATGAGCTTAATTACACACCATGGCAGTAATAGAAGAAGTCAACCAGTCCATAAATCTCTCCATACTTGTTGTATCTGTTGAAGATATTGTTTAAGATATTTTCAGTTTAAATTTTATTTTATGTAACAGCTCAATTCATATTTTTAGGAATCAGTTTAGGAAGCTTAGTTGTATTTCTATTGCAATCTTTTGTAATCTGTACTATATATATTTTCGATATCAATGAATCAAAAGTGTGGCCTTTATTCTATCTCTTCCTTCTTTATATCTTCTTATGGTATCAGAGCAATTGAAAATTTCTACTGCTGCTGTTTTCTAAATCACAACAACCATGACCATAGGAAACAACTCAATTCCCAATCCTATTATTCGCAACACAAATGAACCAAATAACATTCTCATTGCCATAAATATCTCAGCCCAAGCTCCAATCAAACTCACCACTAGCAACTACATCTCCTGGAAACTTCAATTTCACAGCCTTTTTGTTGGTTATGACCTCCTAGGATACGTAGATGGATCAAAACCTTCCCCACCTGCCATTGTTACCCAAAATGACACCACTATACCAAATCCTGCTTATATCTTATGGTCTCGACAAGATCAGTTAATACTCAATGCTCTTGTCGGATCACTTTCTCCCACCATCATCCCTTTTATTGCTCGAGCAAAGACATCTCATGAAGCATGGACAATTCTGGCAAACACGTATGCCAAGCCATCCAGAGGACGCATTAAGCAAGTAAAAAGTCATCTTAAAAATCCGACCAAGGGCTATCAAAATGTTACCGACTTTCTTCAAACCGTAAAATCTCGTGCTAATGAACTTGCTATTCTTGGAGCACAAATGGATGAAGACTATCTCACAGAGAAAATTCTTGATGGTCTTGGTGATGAATATAAGGAATTGGTGCGTGCAGTCCAAGCCTGTGACACCACCATCTCATTTGATGAGCTTCATGAAAAGCTTTTGAGCTTTGAAACAACATTGCCAGGAACAAAATTAGAACCTAATCACTTTCCAACATCAACAAATCCTGCAAATCGCAACAACTCTAGCTGGCGTTCTTCAAACAACTTTGGTAATAATGGCAATAATTGGAGTCCTTCAAACAACTTGGGCAATAGTGGCAAGCATTGGCGTCCTCCACCAAACTCTGGAAACAATAACGCAGGCTGACGCCCGTCACCAAACTACAACAATCGTTCTCCTGCATCATACAATGCCGGGTCGAATTCTGATTGAAATGACAGACCTTCTCCTCGCCCATATCTTGGCCATTGCCAAATCTGTGGGATTCAAGGACATACAGCCAAGAAGTGTCCATCTTTTCGTCTTGTTCCAGTTCAGTCATCTGCCAACACAAATGATCCAATGATAACCTCTCCAACACCATGGCAGCCTTGGGCACATTTTGCTGCAAACACATCCTCTTACAATCCAACATGGCTACTTGACAGTGGTGCTTCTCACCATATGACTAACAATCTATCCCTTCATGCACCTTACACAGGTTCTGATGATATCATGATCGGCGATGGCACGGGTCTCCTCTTCACTCACACTAGTTCCACTTCTCTCAAAACTCCTAGCACTACCTTTACATTAAACAATGTTCTCTGTGTTCCTAATATGAAGAAAAATTTAATCTCCATTTCATAATTTTGTCTTTCAAATAATGTATCTATTGAATTCTTACCCTTTTCATTTCTTGTAAAGGAAATTCACACAGGAACAATCCTTTTGAAGGGCCAAACGAAGGATGGGGTGTATGAATGGCCAACCTCGTCTCCAACAACCTCTCCTCTGTTAGCATTTTCTAGTGTCAAGACAACTTCCTCTGAGTGGCATCACAGACTAGGACATCCAGGGGCTCCTATTTTAAAACACACTATTTCTCATTATCAGTTAGATTTGTCAACATCTTTGCCCTCTAATTTTTTATGTAATGCCCGTCACTATAATAAAAGCCACAAGCTATCTTTTTCTACTTCCTCACTTGTTTCTTCACAACCTCTTGAAATAATTTTCTTTGATGTGTGGACTTCACCTATTTTATCACATGATGGTTTTAAATACTATGTCATCTTTGTTGATCACTTCACCAAATACATTTGGTTTTACCCACTTAAACACAAATCTGAAGTTAAAGATGTTTTTATTAGGTTTAAAGCTATTGTTGAAAAACATTTCACACTTAAAATTCTCACACTTTATTCGGATAATGGGGGAGAATATATAGCTTTAGCCAATTTTCTTGCTACAAATGGAATCTCTCATCTCACCACTCCTCCACACACTCCTGAACATAATGGCTACTCTAAAAGGAGACACCGTCACATTGTTGAAACCGATCTCTCCTTACTCTCTCATGCCTCCATTCCCTTAACATTTTGGCCTCAATCCTTTGCTACTGCAGTGTACTTAATTAATAGAATGCCAACACCAACACTTAATCTCTCATCTCCTTATGAAAAAAATTTTGGTACCCCCCCCCCCCCAACTATTCAAAACTTAAGATATTTGGTTGTTTATGCTACCCGTGGCTACGCCCTTATTCTTCTCATAAACTAGATGCTCATTCTAAACCATGTGTTTTTCTAGGCTACTCTCTCACTGAAAGTGCATACTTATGTTTTAATCCATCCACTTCAAAAACATATGTTTCTAGGCATGTCAAGTTTATTGAATCAATATTTCCTTTTCACACACTCTACACTACATCTCCACATCCACAACCTGATACAGTATCTACTTGGATTCCTTCACCTATCTTCGTTCCATTGTTACCAGCATCTCCGTCTTCGAATGACACCTCATCCGACGTGCATCCTTTCAGACCATTACAATCAGCCACAAACAGTACCTTACCTCCACCATCACATTCCAACATCACACCACCCTGCCAACCCCCGCAACCTATACCAGTATCCACCTCCAACCCCTCTACCTCTCAACCAACACACACAATGACCACAAGAGCCAAAAGCAACATTCACAAACCTGTGCAAAAATTAAACCTTTCCACTCAACTATCTCCACCTATTGATATAGAACCAACTACTGCGACCCAAGCTCTCAAGGATCCAAAATGGCGTCGGGCCATGTCTGATGAATATGATGCACTTATTCGAAATGGGACATGGGAGCTAGTACCTCCTACCCTTAGTCACAATATAGTTGGGTGTAAGTGGATTTTTCGCATTAAAAGACACTCTGATGGCTCTATTGACAGGTACAAAGCGCGTTTGGTTGTGAAGGGTTTTCACCAATAAGCAAGTGTTGACTATCATGATACATTTAGTCCAGTGGTCAAGCCAACTACGGTGCGTCTTGTTCTTAGTCTTGTTGTTAGTCTTGGGTGGTCTCTACGACAGCTTGATGTCAATAATGCGTTCTTGCAAGGTCACCTTTCTGAAGATGTTTACATGTCCCAACCGACAGGTTGTGTTGATCTTGATAATCAATCTTATGTATGCAAGCTTAGTAAAGCAATATATGGGCTCAAGCAAGCTCCACGAGCCTGGTATACTGAGCTTCGCAAATTTCTTCTTGCTTCGGGTTTTCAAAATTCACATGCTGACACTTCTTTGTTCATTCTCAAAACTGGTGGTTATCTCATCTATCTTTTGGTTTACGTAGATGACATTATTATTACAGGTGACAATGCTGGGTTGGTTCAACAATTTGTGAATATGTTATCTCAGCAGTTTTCTTTAAAAGATCTTGGGCAGCTCTCTTATTTTCTAGGTGTGGAGGTTATACCGAATACTCATGGTTTCTTGCTCTCTCCACGACAGTATATCCTTGATCTTCTTGCTCGTACAAAGATGACGGAAGCGAAACCTGTTCTCACACCACTTCTAACCACACCTCTAATCACTTTGGATTCTGGTTCTCCACTCTCGGATCCATCTGAATATCATGCCATTGTTGGGAGCTTACAATACTTATTGCTTACTCGACCGGACATAGCATTTGCAGTAAATAAACTGTCATAATTCATGCATAGACCAACCATAGATCATTGGGCTCTAATTAAGCGACTTCTTCGATATCTTTGTGGTTCCATCAATGACGGCATCCTCCTCTACCGTGATTCTCCGCTCTCCTTACATGCCTTTTCTGATGCCGATTGGGCTGAAAACAAAGACGATTTTTCATCAACAAGTGCTTACATTGTTTACCTTGGTCGTAACCCAATTTCCTGGAGTTCCAAGAAACAACGCTCCATTGCACGTTGCACCACTGAGGCAGAGTATCGGTCTGTTGCAAATACTGCTGCAGAACTCAACTGGGTGTGTTCTCTTTTAGGAGAACTTGGTGTGTCCCTCTCTCATTCACCTGTGATTTACTGTGATAATATCGGGGCCACTAATCTCTGTTCCAACCTAGTTTTTCATTCCAAGATGAAACACGTGTCTATTGACTTCCATTTTATTCGTGATCAAGTTCAATCAGGAATTCTACGTGTTGCTCATGTTTCCAGTTCAAACCAACTAGCTGATGCATTGACAAAGCCCTTGTCCCGAACTCCGTTTCTTACTCTCAAAACCAAGATTGGACTCTCTACCCAAGCTCTATCTTGAGGGGGCATAATAGAAGAAGTCAACCAGTCCATAAATCTCTCCATACTTGTTGTATCTGTTGAAGATATTGTTTAAGATATTTTCAGTTTAAATTTGTATTTTATGTAACAGCTCAATTCATATTTTTAGGAATTAGTTTAGAAAGCTTAGTTGTATTTCTGTTGCAATCTTTTGTAATCTGTACTCTATATATTTTCGATATCAATGAATCAAAAGTGTGGCCTTTATTCTATCTCTTCCTTCTCTATATCTTCTTAGGCAGCTTGTTAACATCATATTCATTTTCACATTTTGACAATGAAAATCGCAAAATAAACACATTAGCATTCGCGAGAAACTTATCTGAATCACTCAAAAACGATTTTTCAATAATCGAACGACTATTTGATACTTTAAAATACACTATTATGCATCATTTTTCATGTCGACGAACTCAAAAATGAAAACACAATATAACAGCCCCTAACTTGCAATATAATAGCCCTTACAACACATTTTTGCAATGAATTCAACATTAAAAATTCATCCGCAATCACAACAAAACACATTCGCACGAACCTCCGTACTAATGAGATTCTAAATCCTAAAACCCAATGATATCATCATCATATTTTATCCACAACTCATCCTAAATATTTTCCATCAAAACAAAATCCATGAAAACTCAACATACCTTTCGAAAATCAATTCGAAACTTTGAAAATCGCTTGCGAAGGTACTGCCTATATCTCTTCTCTTAACCACGAGCTTTGCATGTGAAAAATACCTTCAAAATTAACTCTCAAAACTCACAAATTGCAGGTTGTCCTTCTTGTCTTCTCACGACAGCCTATTGTCTTTCTTCTCTTGTCAACAAGTTTGCTGCATGCATGGAACAACCTCAAAAATCAGCTTCCAATTTCACTCAAACAACTACTGATTTTCATCCTAAAACAGATTCAAATTTATCTTACCCGTTGCTACACTTTGAAGCTTATTTCACGGTCCCTCTTTTGCTTAGCTCTCAGGTTTGGCTTCTTGGTGCTGCTCGAGTTCTTCTTGGCCTTGCTCATTCTCTCTCATGGTTTCTCACTTCACCCGAGCTCAATCTCTGTCAAATAACTCTCGATCACTCACTCTTCCTCCCTCTCTCACTCACTTAGCTCACGACTGCACTCACACACACAAGCTTACGGGTTTAGTTCTCATGGTGCTGCCTGTGCTTCTCTTGGCTGTTGAACCCGACCTTCTCTACTTGCTTGATCTCGGCTTTTGATTGGATGAGTGATCAAGTTTATTCTCTCCCTCTTGAGCTCTCTCTATCTCTCGCTCAACTCTCAGTCTCTCTCTCAAGAATCTCTCTTTCTCCTACGAAAAAAATCACTCTCTCGGTCTAGAATGAAAATGAATGACCGAATGGGTTAATTGCTTCAACTTTCACTTTTCAATTTGATATATATATGGTCCACTAGATGCAAACACTTGTCACACTTTCCTCAAGATGCTCAACACTTGTCATTAATCTAAGCTTTTCTTTGCCACTTATCTTGCTTGGTTTATGCACGCTTGACACTTGTCTTTCATACACCTTATCACCTCTCTTTTTGTGACACTTGTTTTTTGTACGTTTTCCCATTCCATTTTTGAATTTGAATCCATTTCCATCCATTTGGGAATCCACTTATAACTAAATTACACCTCTGAAATTATTTTTAAATTTCTTATTTATCTCCGAGCACTAAAAATTATTTTATTTCTTTGAAAATATTTCGTACGATTCTGAATCGAAAATCTTTTTCTGTTCGAAAATTTTTGAATCGCTCGAAATTTATCCAAATGGATTAATTTTCGATTCGTTTCACTTTTATTCGACCCGAAATAAATTTTTGAAACTTTCCAATCACTAATTACGCTTTTCGAAAAAGTTTGATTCCCACGGATTCTTTCAGATCGAAAACGCGGTCCATCGAAAAATAATTCGTTTTCCTCACGAACGAGATTTTGGGAGAAGATTACTATGGATTTTGTTGTAGAACTACCTCATAGTTAGAGGAGACATGATGTCGTATGGGTTATTGTAGACAGGTTGACGAAGTTCGCACAATTTCTACCGATCAAAAATGATTATCCCTTAAGTAGATTGGCCCAGTTGTACATTGATGAGATTGTAAGACTTCATGGCATGTCGGTTTCTAATGTTTGTGTTGTGAAACATAAGTTTGTTGTTGTTAAAAGTTTATGAATGATTTATTGTTACGCAAAATTCTTTCTTTGATCAAGAAGATCATTATATTTGCTTCGATGTAAATTGAAAATAAAGTAAAATATTTAATGAGAATCGAGGTTAATAAGCTCAAGCTTAAAGTTTTGAAAAGATAAGCTATTTTATGCTTATTGCACTTAGTAAAACATATTTTCAAAGGCCATGAGTACACCCTCAGATTTATACATCATATGATGCTACGATTTGTGATGCAAAAAATTTCGCTCGTAGCTGTCAAGATTTATAGACTATCTCGTGCTACGGAATGCGATGTAGAAAATTTCGCACGTAGTTACCGAGATGTCTTAGTAAAGTCACGGTTGGCGTCAGTTGAAAATCGCCACATGACATACCACATTGAGCGACAATAGTTTAGTTGTCGTGTGGTTAGAATATTTAGGGGTATAAATGGTGCTTCAAGAAAGAAAATATTCAAGTTGAGACTTTATGCATACTAAAATAAGTTTATATCAGTTTTATTTCATGATTGTTAAATTGCTTCAGTGGTGTTGAAATTCACGTTTGCTAGTTTTATTTTGAACTCTTATATAGTTACTTAGGATTAGTTAATGGCTTAAAGCACTCACTGAGCTTCTATGAGCTCATTATCTTCTTGTTGTACTTTATGAAATTCTCCTTAGGTACTTGTGCGGGTGAAATAGGTGAAAAAGCTCCATTATCAAAATAGGTGGGGATGCACTCGACGGATGCATATCAAATTACTTTTGCATTTTGTTAAAACTAGAAATCAATCACTTGCATGCATCACTTTTGCAAGTTTTATGACCTCCATTTGGAAACTTGTATTATGATATTTTTGTGATGTAAATATGCTTTGTAAAGTTTCTTATGGTATGAAAGATTTTGATTGTCAATTGTGGTTTTTATGAGAATAAATGCATGATTGTTTAGATGCATGTTTATGGTAAAGAAGAAGTTGGGTTGTGATTAAGATTATTTGAGAGTGTATTTTCATTTGCAGGTAATTTGGAAACCTTATGAACGCAGCCATTATGCAGCCGAATTATTGTTAAAACTATTTTATAATTTGAAAATTAAAAGGTCACTTTTATGGCTCAACTGAATTTACAAAACTTAGAAAAATTAAGTTCAAAATGAAACCAACCCAACTAGTTTCAAAACTAATGAAATATATATAACCTCGAAGCACAGTTTAATCGGGCAAGTTTTAAGGGTTCGTTACGCGGATTTTTATTAGCCGTCTAGTACAGTATAAGAGAGGTCCGTTAGAGTGCCAAGCGAGGCCTACCAGATACTAGCCTAGAGAAAATCTGGATTGGGTCACATCAATTTGATTTTAGTAGTGTACAATTTTTTTTTTAAAATTTGCAGAG
This sequence comes from Dimocarpus longan, assembly GCA_022984855.1. Lineage (NCBI taxonomy): Eukaryota > Viridiplantae > Streptophyta > Magnoliopsida > Sapindales > Sapindaceae > Dimocarpus > Dimocarpus longan. The sequence continues at coordinate 13,856,792 of CM041017.1, read as the reverse complement.
TGGCTATCTTAGAAAAACAGTCATTATGTTGCCCAAAATTTTACAAAATCATTTTGTAATTGTATGATAAAAAGAAATTTTTCCCATTTCCATTAAAAAAGAGATTTTAAAAAAGAATTTCTAAAAGAAAAAAGTAAAGTTTTCAATTAAAGGAAAACGGCTTAGCTTCGTGGGAATCTTCCAATCCGGTTAGATATCGACTAGAGGGCCACCAAGAGATTGCCAACAGCTACCATCTATACAAAAGAGAATGTGTGGAAACAGGCCTATCAAGAGTGAAGCGAATGCACCTAAGACTCGACGAGAGTGGAGAAAAAGAAAGAAGAGTGAAAGATTCGTACACTTAAGAGTCTATGAGAGTGGATGAGAGGGAAAGAGAAGTGGAGGAAAGAGAAGGAGGATTCTATTTAATATTTTGAAATGAATAGAAGGAGAGAGAAATACTCATTTAATCTTTTAATGAACAACAGTATAGACTTTTTAGTTAGAGAAGTGCTACTTAAACTTAGTTCAATTCTTTGGTGCTAGTTAAATGTATGTTCGGTTTTTGGTGTTATTTGACGTCATTTACTCTATGTATATACTCGATAACTGCTTATGTAGTTGATTGTTGTTTGATCTATAGGAAACCCTGTAAATGATCTTATGTAGTCATGGTCTTGGTTGTATGGTATTGCAATATGATGAACTATGCAAAGATAACTCCACCAATAGCAATGTTGTAAATTGCAAACCTCCTGAAGATGACTTCACCTAAATTTCTGCTCTCAACTATGGTGTGGAACTACCTAACTTCAGCACCCTAATCGAGCACATCATGGGTTGTCAATCCAAGTATCCGAAGCCCTCACAAGCCTTTTCACATGTTCTAGTCAAAGACAAGAAAACTCTATCTCACTTGGGAAACGAATCACATACTGAGGTAGGAGTGGGGTTGGTTTGAAGGGCATATGAAGGTTACTTCTTTTAGGGTATTTTGTTTATTGGTGACAAGATAAATTCAATATTTATTTCTGAAGATCATGGTAAGAAAATCCAATCAGAAGAAAGGATGCTTCAATGGGAGTACTTATCCATGTAGTGGAGGAAAGACAACTACTTTGTCTATTAATTAACAACATTGTTATGACATTTGCTTTTCTCTGTTTGTATTTTTTGAAACATTTCTGCCACAACTAAATTTGCTTCAAGATTCTTGTCACACGTTGAGTTTCTTTGAAGGTTGGACATTATAGCAATTCATGTTGTATATTGTTTCACTTTTCTTGAGTTTCCTGATGGGAATGAATCTTTGAAATGGTCATGATGAGAATTTGTCACAACAAAATAGTCTAGTGAATTTATTTTCAGAGAAAATGCATAAAATACCCTCATTCAGCAACTAGATTTGAGAACTAACCTTTTAGTTTTTGTTCGTACAAAAAGAGTGTGAATTGACAAAATTGCCCTTAAGGATCCCTTTGCAATGAAAAATTGACACGGGTTCAGTTTTGGTGAACGATTGTTCTGACTCTTGGAAACCTCTCCCGCCAACCAGCCTCTCCCGCCTTTCAACTGCACTGCAATCTCCTCCCACTGACTAGCCTTCCATTCTATAACTTTCGATGGGCAACACATCTACTCACTTCCTAAGCTCTCACACGAAGTGTCTATGTTGCAGTCTCCGCAAAATCGACCCATGCAGCAGTTCCTAGGCATACCTTTATTCTGACTTCCCAGGGCCAACCTCCCTTCTTAGTTCCCTCTGCCAAACTTTCGTGTGTCTTTCGTTGCTTCAGAAAGGAATGAGAGTGAATTTTTGGATTGTAGAATAACTGCGCCCATAGCTGTCGATCTGATTCTACGCGGGTGCATAGTATATTTGACTAGTGATGGTTGCATTGGGTAGGTGAAAATGGTGATATGAACCGAGGATGGAGTAATGAAAATGGGTTCCCGGCTAATTGGTGTACTGTTGTATGTGTGTGTTTGTGGGTATGATAAGAATGTGAGAGTTAGATTGTTGGTAGCTGTAATGTGATTCTGAAATTTGATTGTTGTTGTCTTGTAATGGAGGGTGAGATGAGGTTCGGGGTGAAGTGTTCATGTAAACTGTAGGAAACTTTCAGGTTGGGTTCCAAACTTGTGAAATGTGAAGCTGAACCTGAAATTGAAATTCCAAACCTTCAAGTTAGGAATGTCATACATTGAAGTTGTGAATCTCAACCATAACATTGGGATTGAATTGCTTAGGTTGCATTGAGAACCCCATGTTGCAGGTTGGGAATCCGAATCTCCAAGTTCAGAATCCCAACACCAATATTCAACCAAGGTTGGGATTTTCTTGCTACAGGTTTAAGGTTTCCTAACCTTTAGGTTGAGAACCCCAACGCTGACGTTACTTTGTTCAAACTTGGATTGGGATTCCAAACCTTAAGGCTAGGATCTAATGAAATCTGGGTTGGTAATCCCATCCGTAAGGTTGAGATTCCAAATGTGGATGCTTAAAGGTTATGATTGCCAACCTTCAGGTTGTGATTCCCAACCTGTATGTTGAGAATGTTGGATTCTCTATCAAGGTTGTGTTCCTTACTCCTAACCTTAAGGTTGGGATCCAAACCTTGAGGTTGGGAGCCAAACCTAGAGGTTGGGAATCGAAACTAGGTCGGGAATCGTAGCATTTAATTTGAAAATCCCAACCTCCAGCTTCCATTTCCCAACCTTGATTCCAAAATGCGAAGAAGTTAGAGTGTGTTTTGTGTTGCATTTATGAATGCAATTGATGTAATATATTTTTTGGTTTCTAAGTACATTTTCATGTACATGTTGATTGATGGTGTTTATTCAACGTTCGGTGGCTATGGTAATGCCATAACCATAGCCATGGCTATGGTTTGGTGGCTATGTTGATAGATGTTGAAGTTGTATAGCGTTGGGTATGAAATAAGAACTAATTATTGTGAAATGCGTACAAGTTATTGTTAGCATTGAAATATATACATATGAAAAAAAAAATGAAATGATACACTACCTTATTAGATTGATTATGGAGTAGTTGTGCTTGTTTGTCAGAAAACAAGAAGAAGCAATGTTTGATATATACTGACAAGACTGACTTTATTTGACAGGTTGAACGACATGGTTAAAATTTGAATCCTACTTCGATATGATGGTGCATGAATGATGAATAGTGGAGGAAATATATTGTACGAAGGTGGCAATACGAAAGGAATTTTATTGTTGAAGAATGCTTCTTATGAAGAATTACATTTTGTTATGGTACGTGCACTTGATATCAATCCTGCTGAATTTGCAGTTACAATGATGTTCAAATGTAAAACGTATGATCCCAACCCACTAATGGAAGTGATGAATGATAATGAAGTTGAGTTCTTTATTGCTAAGGTCAGTGATGTATCAACCAGGAATCCCTTATGCATTACAATGGAACGTAAGTATGACTCGACAGAAGGCTTTTTAGTCATTGGTGAGGAAGAATGTACGAAAAATATTGGAGTGAAAGTTGCTGCAGATAAATATTTGGGCAGTCAAAGTCCGGTTGGGCTAGAACACACAATCACTGAAGAAGATGTGCTGGGGTTTAAAAATTATGTAGATCACATATTTTAACATTGTGGTCCCGAACCTACAAACCTGTGTACATCTCCTGTAGCTCCTATGGAAGCATCAATCCTGCCCATGGACGACAGTTCGAAGTGGAATAAGTTGAAATCAGAAATAGATGAATGGGATTGTCAAGCTGCAACGACATCTTCGATTCCTCAAGGAACAAATGGTGGGCGTATTGACAGTGTGTTCAACATTGTCAAAAATGTTCGGGCTGGTGATATATGCTCTAATAAGGAAAAGCTATAACTGAAGATAAGAATGCTAGCTGTTGCTAGACAATTCAATATAAGAGTGAAAAAGTCCACCAAAGACTTATTGGTTTTGGCTTATGTGCAGAAAGGTTGCAAGTGGTGGCTGCGTGCAACAAAACTTGTGGGCTCAAAAGCGTTTTGTGTGCGAAAGTACATTCCAGAGACACATGTTCTCTTGATTCGCTCATTTTTCACCGTCTGCAAGCAATAAGTAAATTGATTGGGCATTGTATTAAATGGAAGTATGAGGGTGCTTCTCAGAGTTACCGACCAAACGACATAGTTCAGGACATGAAGAAAAGGTATGGGATGATTTGTACTTATAATAAAGCATGGAGGGCTAGAGAGGTTACAATGACGCTAGCTAGGGGATCACCAAAACAGTTCTATACTGTGCTTCCGCTGTATTGTGCCATGTTGGAAATGAAAAATCCAAGGACTATAACTCATTTTGAATGTGATGCTTCTAATCGATTCAAGTACTTTTTCATAGCATTAGGAGGTTGTATTGCTGGATTTAGATCTTTCATTCGGCTCGTTATAGTTGTGGATGGAACTTTTCTAAAATACAAATATAAAGGTACCCTATTTATTGCGATTTGCGTGGATGAAAATAACCAAGTGTACCCATTAGCTTTTGGCATTAGAGATTCAAAAAATGATGATGCATGGATTTGGTTTATGACAAAGTTGCATAGGTGTATTGGAGAAGTAGATGATCTAGTGTTCATTTTCGACTGAAACACAAGTATAGCAACGACTATTGCACCTTCATTTCCACGGGCTTTGCATGGAATATGTATGTATCACCTAGGGCAAAATATGAAGGCCAATTGTAAAGGTTCAGGTTTTTTGCATCAGTTGTTTTACAAGGTTGCCAAAGCATATCGGGTTTCAGTGTTCAATGAAGTCATGTCCAAAATCGTCGGAGTTAATGTTAAGGCAACTGAGTATTTGATTCTGGCGGATCCTACCAAATGGGCTAGATGTCAGCTTCATGGTAGGATCCTACCAAAAGCATATTCCATTACGACAACAAACATTGCAGAGTGTTTGAATGCCATTTTGAAGGAGGCACAAGAGCTATCGATAATAAAGTTAATAGAGCATATACGTGACGTACTTTAAAGATGGTTTTGGGAAAGGCGTAAGGAAGCTGCAAAAATGACAACGCCTATGACAAGATGGGTTGAAGCTAAGTTGCGAGAGAGAATGAATAAAGCTTCTTCTTATCCAGTGCGTGTTGTTGATCTACATAACTACCTCATCATTGATGAATTTTTGAACCCGGTTGTGAACATGGAGAATAGAACATGTGATTGCAAAAAATTTTAGCTGGACCAACTACCATGCGCACATGTATTAGCAGTCTGTAGTATTCGCCATCTATCTTGTTACGACTACTGTGCACCATACTACAGCACTGAAGCATTAGCAGTAGCCATCCATCTGGTTGGGCCTGAAGATGAGTGGATTTGGCCAGAACATTTTCATATTCCTGTTGTCTTACCACCTGAAGGTCGTAAGCCTCGTGGACGACCTTCTACAAAAAGAAAACCTTCTAAAGGTAAAGGTAAGCAGCAAACAAAGTGCAGTGGATATGGTGGCTTCGGGCACAACAAACAAAAGTGTAGGACACCAATTCCAGTTAGCACGTCTGCTGCCTAGAAACCGACTGCTGATTGGGGAAACGGTTACACATTAACACTTCCATAATAATATAATATGGAAGGGGCACTGTTTATACAGTTGTGTTTTCCTTTTTGTTTTTGAAATTAGTTTGTTTTGGGCTTGTAACCTGACTGAAGCATACTGTGAACCACATTTTTGAATAATTTCGTAGTTTGACTTGGAACCACAATAATACAAATTCTATTTTAGCATTTGTGTTGCTCAAGTGTATGACTTTGTCAGAATTAAGAAATCCATTTTACATTGCACCGTCTCTTCTATTGGATGTCATCCAGTTAAACACTTGCAAGCGGGAGATCAACTTCAGCTAAGTTAGTACGTTGGGACATAGTATGCTCGGTCCATTGTTGCATTGATCACATGTATTTCACACTTTTTATGTCCTTCATTCCAATATGGCATTACCATTGCAACTTCTATTTTTAACAACTTCATAAATGAAATGAACATAATCTGCCCAAATGGATGTCCGCCATGATGATGTCGGAATACTTGTTGAGATTGTATTCCGATCAGTTGTGGTTGGCAAGTGTCAATATATAGGTTCGGGTTTTTCTTTGGAAACAAAGTTGCTGATTCAAGTTCAGAAACACTTGCATGCCAAATCTATTGTTACTGATTTCATGAAGAAACATTGGTAGGAGGGATATAAATAATTTGAGCATCCTGTTGATTCAAGTGAAGAAAAGGTATGTAGTAAAGTACACGATGGTGGTAGCCAAATCTATTGTTCTAACCTATGTTGTTTTTATGGTATAGTTTTTTAAGGTCAGCTCTGAAGTTGAACAAGTTGATCGTTCGTCATTGCCCTTAACTTCATAGAACAAGTTATTATTGGAATAACTGATTCCGATATAGGAGTAAAAATCCGTTTCATACATGTAGTGATTAATTTTGGTAAATCACAACATACTATTGACCAATCAATGTTAGTCTTAAAAGAACTATAAAAACGATCTTATTCTTGTTTCACAAATTCTCTTTCTCTTTAATCTGATTTCTATCTTAATTATATATGTGAGTGTAGCTACTGAGGAGATGAAAGGACAAGAAAAGCCAAGAGAAGTAAACTTGTAACTTTTATCACCAACTTCATATGCTTTGAACTGTCTTTCTTAAAAAACTTATACGGTCCATTTTTGAATCTTCTTCTTTTATCTTCTTCTTTAATTATAATGCAGTTGGCGCCACCTGCTCTTTAAGGCTCCTAAATTTGACTTGAGTTATATATATATATTATGAGTTCTGATCAATAATCATCAAAAAGTGGTCATTGTCTTCCCTTAATATAGATGAAGTCATTTATCATAAGTGAAGCAACCGAAATTAACATAGTATAAACATTTTCAACTTACGATTTGCATCTTCTTTCAATGTAAGCATATCCACCAAGCATTACATCATAGAATAGATTCAACAAACCAACAAATTCACTAACATCAAGACATTACATATTTCATTGATCCCTACTGAACATATGAAGACAATAAGGCACTTAAGAAACGAAACACCCCAAAACTACTCAAAGTTTTCAACTTCTTAACATCCAAATCTAATAATCAAAAGATGTACCAACATTTTTATAAAAACAAGAATGACAGTGTAACAAACAAAAACGAAATTTATGCATCAACTTAGAACGAAATGGAATTAACACCATTTACGCATCAATTGGTGACATCCTGGAATTGTAGGTACAATAAAATTAACATCATCGGGCAGAGTCAAAGTTGATCATCGCATGAACTTAACCAGACAACCACAAGATCTGACTTGGCCAAACGTTTGAGACCTTCACCGAGGTTGGGCAGCTCGGATGCAACCTTGCATTGAACAGGGACACGAACGACAAGTGAGATAGGAAACTTCGATGCTCTAATAGGATGAGCATCTGCTTCCTTCTCATTTGTCAATGAAGCATTCTTGGTAATGAACTGATCCAAACCAACCATAGCCACGGTATTGCCACAAGGCATATCCGTAATGGTTTCCTGCTTCATGCCCATCCATATACCAGTCCTCTGTACACTTTTCACATACAAATCTGAAGTTTTTGTTAAGGTACATATTTTGGACCCATGATTCTATCCATCAAACCAGTAGACACCTCAAAAACGGTTGATGTTGTAAAATGAAAATCTTACAAACAGAGCACCAATAGCCAACTAAAAGAAACTAAACAAACCCAAACCCAAATCCATTTTTGATCTCTAGATAAATCAGAAACCATCAAACCAATCCCACATCAGTAAAAAGCTAGAAACTTTACAAAGGGAAATACAAGTTCACCTTCGATAATGTTCTCCAACAAAAAACAACGCCAAGTTGATAAACCAAACAAAAAAATTTAATAACAAAAAAAAAAAACACCTCCACACACAATACTGTCCCCAAAATTAATAAAAATAAAAAATAACACAACAAACAACCCACTATCTACCTCGAGAATTCCAATATGATTTATAACAAATTTAAGCTTTTTACATAACAAAACAAACCTCACATGTACATTACATCTCAGGACAAGCCAACCACAGTCTGACAAAAAAAACCATAGTATAAAATTTTTTTTTACTATACACTTCATTGTATATACACATGGACGTTGGTCCTCAGGTTTTAATATATAAGATATATGACATAACAAAAGAAGGAAAATTCCAGTGGGTTATAATGTAGGAGGAAGTTCCATGGCTGCTATGTGCGTACCTGATGTCCGACTACATCAGTTTACCTGACCAACGACCATTTTTCTTATGAAAATGGTACAGTATACAAAAACTCTATTGTTAGCACATGACCATATACAGCTTGTATATAATAACCTTGCTATTGTATACAAGCTGCACTATAATAGCATACAGTCTGCACTATTAAAGTCCATCATAAGCGTTGATTCCAAACATTTTCTTCATGTCAACTCATCCGAAGTCAACGTCACAGTAGTAGTGTCACAAGATTGGAGTCATCGCGATTCAGTCACCTGGTCAACAGCCCGTAAAGATGGAACATCAACCGTGAATAAGTTTGAATGTAACAGCATAAAAATATGACAGACGTATAACATTTATAGTGGCATTGGAACCATAAGAAATTTACCCCCTAAAAACTGATTGGACCATTTCCAGAGGTCAAAAGCTAGTTCCTCCCGAAAATGTGAGATGTGCGATTGGTTGAATGAGTCCACCGACATACTGTTGGACAATCGTTCCACCAACTTGATTACGAACATCCCACAATCACCACTACTACATAAAATAAGACAAGATATCAGTTAGCACATCATGTAAGTAACATTGCAAAACTAGAAACTACTGCATGTCCAACAATGCAGTACATCGGTCCTTGTTGTGGCGTGTCGTCGCAATGTATCAGTGTCCATCCCTCCTTCCTATACCACATATATGTCATGTCTTCATGATTCCTATAGTGATCCGTCTTCTGAAGGAGCAATGGAAATAGTGTTGCTATGGGCTACAAAAACGTTATGTAATTGTGTATGTACATGCGCAGCGAGTCAAATAGGGTTATAGTTCGCTCATTGAAATGTACTTTGATGAGGACCGAATGTGCACCCTTGTAATTCATTAGCATGTACAGCTACGCACACCACAAGCAGAAGGGAATGTCGACATCAATTGCCGTATATAACATAACAGACAAAATGACAAAGCCGAAGCAACTAATAAGGTATGATACCGTCGTAAGTCCTGCCCATGGACGCTAGGTTACCCCCCCTGCTGTGCTTATACTGCCGACGACCTCCCCCATTGCGTATCTTACGCGGATGTCATCGTTTGCCCAAACGCATTTTTTCTTCGTATAAGCATCTCATTTACTATTCAGGTGTTGCTGTATATATTCAAGTAATAACTATAATTAGTTACTACAAAATGTTTGCTGCTTCAACGCCAACACGTTCAATGTAACAGTAAAAAAGTAGTTACCCTAAACAAAATGTCAGTTGTTGTGAATGCTTCCATCTTGTTTGTGGGGAAATTCAGTGACTTCCATCGAATAAAGCATAAAGTAGCATCTATATGCTGCAAAATATCAAACAGAAGTAGTGTTTCTATATGTAAAAAAATTGTTATAAAAAATTTTCATATAAAAGAAAATAAACATCAGCACGTGCAACCATCAAAAACAACTCAACTCCACAACCAACTTCAAAACCTATCGCTTGTATCACAATTGAGTTGACAAAGTCAAAAAAACCAACCTTATTTCATCTCTTAAAAGCAATGCAACTGAAAACCAAAGCAAAAAAGGTTGACGGTTTTAGTAGTCACCACTTCAAACAGTGGAGAAACAAAGGATTCTCCACTGTATTTATTATATTCTTCGGCTGACCTTATCGTTATTTTGAAACTAATAAGCATCAATATAATGACAAGCAATAGAGGAAAGCTTTTGGTTTTTGGTTTATTTAAGCAATATATGCTGCATTGAGGTTGCATGCATACATATTTACTACCATATATATATATATATGGCATTTGTAATATACAAGTTGTTCATACGCACCGAATCAGTCAACCAGAAATTATCAATGCACAAATCTCTGAACCACTGTCGAGAACAGTCTCCTATTGGCAACCGAACCGTTGGTCTACAATGGCATACAAGTTAGTGACATTATGTTATATAATAACCATATTTAATGTACATGTATAACAGAAAGTATGAATGGAGTAAGAGTGAATGGAACATACAACTCATTCGGCACAACTGTGTTACGCCAGGCTTTAAATGCGTTAATCTCACTTTCAGATGGTTTACGAAATAGTTTGAATCTGGTGTGCTTTCTTGGAACCATTTCCAATTGCTGAAACGGAGAGGAAATTTGAGGACCCTTTTCATGCATTCTCTTGAAAAATTTTGTTTTTGGTATGATCTTCAAACTTCCGTCAGAACCGTGGGAAGGCGACCCTACTATTGCTTCCAGTGGCAAGATAAGGTCCCATATCATTTTTTCCCCTGAATCTTTCTAATGTCGCAGGTCTAACTTCTGCATTCCCCTCAATGGGATTAGCCCGTAACAACGTCCGTTTTTTGCCTGCAACTGCCGACTGTGTAAAAAGGAAGGTCATTTGTGCACCAACGTCTCGATTTCTGACATCAGCAATGGTTTGTGGTCTCATCTTTACACTTGCATCTGAACCAATGGAAGGCGAGCCTATATTTGGTTGAGGTGGGACGATAGGGTCGAACATCATTTTGTCACCAAAGTTGTCCACTTCCTCATGCTTGGCTTCTGGACGCCCATCAGGTGACCTGACCGGTAACGATCCTTCCAGCCCAGTACCATCTTCGTTTGTTTCACCATTTAAGTCATCGTTCTGCTGTTGTGGAGGAACAACATTATTTCTAAATAAAAAGTTGATAATCATATCAACTTTCTTGTTTGTTTCCTACAGGAGTGCATGTGTTTCCTGCAACTCCAACTGTGTGGCTTGCAGGTTTTGGTTGTTATGTTGTCGTAGGTTGGCCATTTCTTCCTTCAGTTGCTCCAACTATTTGTAGATTGCTTGTTTTTCATTACAAGCTCTGCTATTATTATTATCCTTGGTAGCCTGTAGACAAGTTTCTATGTTAACATGACGTTGTATACTCAAAAAACAAGCCAAAAAAATAGCCACAAAATTCATTGAGTAAATGATTGTACCTAACGATACGACACTCTACCGGCAGGCTGCGCCTTCAGAAATGCAAGAGCAGCGAACTTCTCAATTTTCTCATCCCAACCACTACCAGAATTGTCAAAGGCAGCGCTGTTGGAAGACACCCGGGGTGCACCCTCTGCCTTACTCACGAAATATTTGCAAAATTCCTTCTTTCCCTCTATCGACGTCGGCTCCAACGTTGGGTCGGCTTCAAGCTACCATGACATGAAAAACAAATGTATTAAAACATCTATATGAAAAACGAATGTAGCGTGTGTAGTAAAAGTAGTAATGAATTTACATACATCAAATCGATGTAACAACGTAAGTATTTCTCCTGATTTTGGGATTGCAGTTGAACTTCAACTCAGGATTCGGGGCAGCAAATTGTTGGATTTAAGTGCAATTTGTAGCCCAATGCTGGGAATTGCTTCGCATGGCCATATCTACCAGTACAAAACAAATACATCAAAGCTTATCAGCAAAGGAGGCGACTGTTACAAAGTAACATCAACAAACAAAACACATGTACCTGAAATGCATATGGGAAACCAGACAAAGAATATAAGGTAGCAGCTGCCTTGTGCTCTTTTTTTCGATTTCCCACGTTTGCGGCCATTTTCTTGAAATCCTTCTTCATCCCACGCAAGGTCATATCGTAGCAGTGACGACCCCATGGGTAAATGTTGAATGCATTCATATGATTCAGCAATCAAACATTCTCCATTTGAATCTGATTCTTCTGATGCTTCCCAAGCAACATCGCCTCTAAAAAGTACAACAACGCAAGTTTCACCATGTCCTTATCATTGTCTGAAACAGCGCCCCTAAACATGATGTCCAATTGTTTGTTTAAAACTTTGCCAGTACCTGAAAACATTCTCCGGCTGAACGTCTCAACGCATGTATTTTGATTCATAGACTCCTCTTTCTGGTACGGTCAACAATCCAACCCTGTCACAATGGCAAACTCTTGCATAGAGAAGCGAATGACACTGCCATTCGAAAGTGCAAACCATAACTCTTGGGAATTATCACTTTCCACCTGTCGGAGCAGCAAGTTATGCACTAACTGTCCAATGAACCTAAGCTCATTCATCTGAAATAGTTTACCAAAGCATGAACTCTTGAACATCTCCAATTGCTGCTGACTTAACTTGTTAGCTATAACTTTTATGGCGTGCAACTTAAAGAAACATGTAACTTTTGAACTAAAATGTTGCCTGTCTATAAGCCTAAATATTACCGGAGCATCCATCTGCACAGGGACCTGCAATTATGAAAGAGCCTATTAAAAAATGTTTATTCCATGTAACGATACAACTGTAATATAACATATATTATACCGGTACATTTTCCATGTATACTGCACAATCAATAAAAATCATACAATTTTGATAAAGCAACATCGACTTAACACCTGAAAACACATATTTAGAAACACGGCCAAAATTCACCACACCAATGCTTACATAAAATAAACATGCACAAAGTCATATCTATAACCAAAATGCTAACAAACATAAACACCAATCAAAAAGCACCTACAATTGTCATTTACCAACCCCTAGCTTTTGAACCTAGGGTTGACAAACCTACCTTAAAGTTTCCTTTCAACAGTGACGTAAAAAATTCCTAACTTGTAAGTTGGGAATCCCAACCAGGAGTTGATCCCAACCTGGACCTCCAGGTTGGGATCAGGTTAGGCATCCCAAGAGGTTAGGCCTCTGAAACCTCATACACAGTGTCGCAAACGCTCCCAACCTGGAGATTAGGAATCCCAACACCAATGTTGAGAATGGATTGGGAGTCCTAACCCGAGGTTGCGAATCCCAGCCTCCGGTTTGGAAATAGTTGGGATTTCCCTACCTTAAGGTTGGGAATCCCAATCAAATCACAACACGGTGGTTGTGAATCCTAATTTAGAAGCTACGATCCCAACCTCAAGTTGCCATTCCCAAACTTCAGGTTGGGAGTAACTATATTGTCATTGGGGATCCTAACTGGAGGTTGGGAAGGTTAACAAATCCCAACCAGGGTTATGAATGATGACCCAACTTGGGATGGGATTCCTAACCATGAGGTGATGAATTCCAACCCCGATGCTAGAAATCCCAACCTAAACTTGTCAATCCCAATCTAAGGTTGGCAATCCTTAACCGCGAGTTGGAATTCCAACTTGTAAGTTGGGAATCCCAACTTGCAGATTGCGAATCCCAATCACTAAGTTCAGACCAGACCTTTGATCCCAGTGTCGAAGTTGGGAATCCCAAACATGGCATGCCAACCTCGCAGTCTGGTAAAAATGTAGTTCACATAATATATATGTTCAACCAAATGTTAGACATCCCAACCTACAGGATAGGTTTCAACGTGCACAGTGGAAAGTATGTTCAACCTTTGCTATAACTCCAAAAGTGGAAGTTGGGATTCCCAACATTAGTTCCCAATCAAGTTAGAAATTCCCTTGTAGGTTGGGAGCCACAACTTGCCAATCCCAACCTTCAAGTTTGAAATCTCACCTTCGAGGTTGGTTTCAACTTTCGCTGGAAATCCCAACCTTCACCTGTTTACAATACCCATAATAGACTACACGAATCGAAATCATTTACAAACTCAAAAGAGATACTCAATATAATCTTAACAATATCAAACTTTTTATGTTACAAAAAACATGCAACCACTAAACCTACTACACTAAAAACACCCCATAAGCAATGTGTTCTTACTGTGGAGTTTTTCTTCTAATTGTCGTGGCTTTCACTCGACTTCAACTTGTTGCCTCTTCTACCTTCACCTTTTTACCTATTTTGTTGTCTTCTTCTTCTTCTAGTTCGTATTATTGTTGGGTGGAAGCAACCTGAGAGTCGTCACTGACAGGACATTCGATGGTCAGTGGGTCGCTGGGTGGACTAGAGGTCAGGTCGGAAGGTTAGGGTTTTTTTCACAAAAATGAACATACAATGCTTACAGAGAGGGAGAACGACGGTGGGTGCATCGCGTTTATCTAGTCGGTCGGAGGTTGAGGTCGGCAATCGGTGACAGAAGATGGTGATGAGGTCGAACTCGACTATAGGTTTGTTTTCAATGCTGTAGAAAAATGTGAGCACTACGTTGGGAATGGAGAGATGGGAATGGAGAGCGACTGAACCGGCAGATTAAAACAGGGTCATCAAGGGCAATTTCATCCAAAAAAAGGCAATGTGCAATGCCTTAAAATAAAAAGTTCATTTCCTAACAGGGTCGTCCAAAATGGGTTATATTTCAACAAAACCCTTTATTTTTATTTGGTTTTCTTAAAGGGACATAACCGAATAGGCCTAGCACAATGTTTCTCAACCTATTTAAAAAAAATGAACTGGACCTGAATAACAATAGGCCGGGCGAAGATTTGTAAATGAACCAGCCTAGGACGTCTTAATTTGAGAAAAAAAAAAAAAAAAGAAATTGTAGCATGTAATTAATTTAAATAAAAAAGAAAGAAAATTTTGTTTAGTAGGAAACAAAGTACATTTATTATCTGTATCCAAATAGACTCATTATGAAAAATTAAAATGAGCTTATTATGTAAATTTTAGATTTAGTTACTATATACATAATCTATAATCTATAAAGAAGTTTTTTTTTTTTTTTTAATTACTGCAATTAGAGTCTAATAACTTGTAAACATTCAAGTGTGCTGGCGTGAGTTGATAGGACCCTCCAATTCAATAACATCAACCAAACCGTCTACTCTATTAAATATGAATTTAGGTGAGTTTTCGATGTTGATTAAAGTAGGTCACCAAAAACTGTACATGTTTAGACATTTTGTGTTTTGTCTTGATGTGTTCACACATGTACTAAGCAGGTTGAGTAACAGTTTGTATTAATAAAAGTTGAGATTTGTTCCGAGGAAATAAATTTATGCACAACTACACCGAACTGTAATTTTTACAGAGGACCAACCCATTTGCTTCAAGTTCATCATATTATATGACCATTAAGAAATCCATAATTATATTTTAATTATAATACGTTATCCTTCATATAATATCAATATTATTGACGTAAAAAATCGATCAATACTTGAATTAAGAATAAAATATACAAACCTCTTAGATGTTAAGTCAAATACGCCTTAATGTTTTGTTTTTTGTAACACAATACCATCAATTAAGGTCAATGTTACTCAATGTTAATGGAATGAAGGGTAGTTTAATAGCTTTGTAAGGAAAATTATATAAATGAGATTAAATTAGAAAAAATAATTGAAAATAAAATAAAATAAAAAAATAAAAATTTTAATCAAATCTTCACCATCCATCTGACAGTAGAGATTAAATTGAAAAAAAAAATAAAGAACGAAAGAAAATTAAAAAAAAAAATTCATCAGCCACCCATAATCGATCCTCTCACTCATCTTCAACCTTTCCTCTCTCTTTCTGCATCTTCAAACAAAAACAAATCCTCCATCTTCAACCTAAACATGACCACGGTTCGGTTTGAACCGAACCGTCACTGTAGAACAGAAACCAAAACATAAAGTTCTGGTTCTGGTTCGAAACCGAACTGGAACCTGTAATATGTTGTTTCGGTGTCTATATAATTTATTAAATATTGATTATATATTAAGGGATGATGTAAATAATTATCCGATCGGATTCGGATGAGCAATTGAAATTTTATAAAATTCTCCAGACAGGTCCGGGGATAATTATTTAATTCAATCTCATAAAATAAATTAGAGTGTCCGGATTCAAATATTTATTCAGAATCTAATAAAGTTCCCGTATGTGAATTTGGATTTTATTAAATTTTCAGGCGTACCCGAAGCGAATCCGAGCGAAAGCGAAATTCGTAAAGCGCGAATTAAATGCATTAAAATTGATGTGTGGGAGTTTGTGCATGGTGGGACAAGTGGCTTGAGAGTTTAACACTTGTAGGACAAGAGTCCAAAATGAAGACAATATATATATATTAAAATGTGAAGTTAATGAGTAAAACAATAAACTTTTAAAAAGCAAAATATCTTCATTTGGTTTGCATTGCCTTGAGACCCGAGAGAGTGAAAGATAGTGAACAAGAGAGAGAGTTTGTGAGGAAGGAGATCCTCGGCCAAGAAGCAAATCTGATCGGTCGGTGTTGTTCGTGGAAGTAGAGAGAACTTGAGAGAGTGATTGAGAGAAGGAGAAGACCAGATCTGCCTGTGCATGCAAAGAAAAGTTCAGCTGATCCGTGAGCTATTGTGCAAGCTGGAACCGTGAGCTGTTTGGATGCTGAGCGTGAGCTGGTGAAGGAGATCCAGCACATGCATGTGCTGTCCTAGCTTTTAGATGAAAGATCTAACCTTGCATGCAAGCAAGGACTGAAGATCTGCTGCTGCCAGACCATGATATTGCTGCTGTCGAGAAGTGGAGCTGCTGCCAGAAAGTGAGTTGCTGCCGAGCGAGCACTGGAGGAGCTGCTGCTGGCGTGAAGGTGCTGGTGCTGCTGCTGCCAGGTGCTGTCGTTGCTGCTGTTGCCTGGTGCTGTCGCTGCTGCTGCTGCCTGATGCTGTCGTTGCTGCTGCCGTGAGCGAGAGCCGCTGCCGTGGGAGCTGTTGCCATAGGAGCTGCTGCCGTGGGTGTGCTGCTGCAGTGGGTGAGTTTCCGTTGGCATTAAATTTCTGTTAAGAATGTGTGGATGCTGTTTTGAAGGAAATCAATGCATTCAAGTTACTGCCGTGAGCTAAAACGAGCATCGTCTCGCCGTCGCGAACGTTTGAGAGCCGTTTCAAAGCGAAAAATAGCTCAAGCTAAGGTAAGTTGCTGCCCCGCTGGTACTGTTATCATGATTTGAATGATGTTTGAATGTTAATGGTGTCCATTTGGGTGGAAGGAAGCTCGCGGATGGGAGAATCGATATAGGCAGCTCGTTCGCGTGAGTACCGTAAAGTTTCAAAGCTTTCGAACTGATTTCGGAGAGGTAAGTCCGAATTTATGGATTTCGGTTGCAATGAAAATATTTATGATTTAGTTGTGGATTAAATTGATGATGACCTGATTGGGATATAAGATTTAGAACCTCGTTAGTGCGGAGGTTCGTTTGATTAAGTTTTGACGCCTTTGCGATTGATTTTCGATGTTGAATTTACGTTGTGAAATCCGTATAAGGGCTGTTGTGTTAGGAAAGCATGGGCTGTTACGTTTTGCTTTTCGTTTTGGAATTTTTGGCATGAAAAATGATTCGCATCGATATGCTTTAGAGTATTGAAAAGTTATTTGAATATCGCTTGATTGTTTTCAAGTGTTTTGATCGAGTTTTTCCGTGTTTTCGAAAGGCGTTAGTCGTTAGTTTGTGATTTAGTGCCGAATGAATTGTGATTAAAATGCTATGTTGTTAAACGATATTTGAATGTGATTCAATGAATATCTATGACGAAAATGATTGAGAGAATTCATGATGGTTTATTAGAATTAATTCGCGTAAATGAAAGACGATGTGACGATTTATGGGCTGTTTTGGACATGCGGTTTTCATGGAAATTGTGTGCAGTTGTTGGCCTGTTTAAGGACTGTTTTTGAAGTGTTTAAAGGCTGTTTTCATGCTATACAAATGAGCTATTAAAGTGTTATTATATGAGCTATAAATATGCTAGTTATGGGATGTTAAAAATGAGGAGTAGCATGCTGTTTTTAGAACGTTATTCGTGTTGTTTTGAGTTATTTGAATGTTATATTCGTATTGATTGTTGGGCTGTCATAAGCTATTTTAATGGATTGTTTTGAGATTATTTTCAATACGGTAAAGACAGTCATAAAAAGGATATTATGAGCTGTTTCGAAGTGATATCCATCGGAAGTGTTTAGGATGCATTATAGGAGAACATATAGTTATAGTGCACTAAGTAACGCTAGAAATTTATTAAATAAACTTTTGTTACGTTTATTTTTATTGAAAAGTCAAGGAGAACCCGGTGAACCGGATTCTCAACCAAAGAATAAGGGTAAAGCGTAAAGGAGTATACGATTCAAAGATCGAATCCGTTTGAGGTCGGTATACACATTATCTTTAAATTTTACTTGAAAGTGTTTTCATTGTGAAATGAATTTCTTAAATGAGATTGTTATATGAATTTCTTAAATGAGATTGTTATATCATTTCAATATGATACATTTACAAACGTATTTGACTATACTTGAAATGAAAAGCGAAATTGATTTGTTATGAAAATCTTGATACTAAAACCAAAGTGTAAAATGTGATACAAATGTTATGTTGTAAATAGCCCTTGTAAACTTAGATATCGATAAATGGAAATTGGTAATTGACATGTCAATAGGGAACTTAGCAGCTGCACCGTTTATTTGCATACACTAAATCGATTCATTATGGACTATGAGAGGCACCACATGTCCGGTCCTGAACGATTAAGTGATATGATATACGACCCGGTGGATGATCACCGAGCGGCCGATACCGGGGTCGACCGTTATTTCGGCGAATAATCATCGCGTGTCCGATGCCGGAAATCCATATACCAATACATGAGTATCGAATATATGTTTACTAAGGGCACTGAAAAATGTTATAAGCAATTAAATGAAAATGTTATGTGAAATGAAATGTTCAATGCTTTGAAAAATGTTGAACTCAAAAAATTGTGAACTATATGTTTAAGTATTTTTATGCAACGTATATATATATATATATTTATGAATGTTAAAGTTAAAATGCTTTTAGTTACGAATGAAATTATATTTGAAATTGAGAAATTAGATTATATGTATACCTGTGACATCCCGGCTCCCAAGATCGCCACTTCCTGTGACATCCCGGCTCCCAAGATCGCCACTCAAACGGTACTGTTCCCTCCCCTGGGGATTTTTCTCGCCTCCCCCACCTCTCGAACCTGGCACCTGGGGTTTAATACCAAATTCTTAGAGAAGTGGGTACCAACTCAATTGGTACCCACTTCTCTAAGAATTTGGTATTAAACCCCAGGTGCCAGGTTCGAGAGGTGGGGGAGGCGAGAAAAATCCCCAGGGGAGGGAACAGTACCGTTTGAGTGGCGATCTTGGGAGCCGGGATGTCACAGGAAGTGGCGATCTTGGGAGCCGGGATGTCACAATACCTATTAAGCAATTATGCTTAGCGCATTGATTTACTGCACGCAGGTTAAATCTTTTGACTCCATCTTCAAACAGAGGAAATAGCTTGCACGCGAAGGCTCAGATAGTCACAATCCCCTCTACACTTTTGGTAGATATATTGCATATGATCATGCATTTTTGGGATACATGTATATTTGTATAAATTATCGTATTTCACTTAATTATAACAAAGTTCTGTATAAAAACTTATGTGTATTTCTTAAAAGCTTACTTTTGGTTATGTATGCATATAAATGTTTATGATATATTTGAGTAATGAAACGTTTTGGAAACGGACGGGAGGTCCGAATGGGAGTTTAGAAATTGATGTTTTAGAAATGTTAGAGTTTCAATTACAGGAAATAGATTTTGGGATTTCAGAAAAAAACAGAGGAAACTCTGCCGGATTTATGTTTTAAAAAAAAAAAAAAAAAAATTTCCTCTATTGGTAAAGAGTTTTAGAATGATAATAGTTTTTCAAAAGTAACAGAAACGGATTTATTAGGAAAGTAACGTTCTCCGTTTCGGATTTCCAACCGTAATGGAAGTCGGGCGAAGGGCGTTATAGAACCGTTATTGTAGCGGTTTCGATTTTGGTTCTAACCCTAAAAGAACCGGAACCGCCGGTTCAAAGAACCGGTGGAACCGGAACCGTCTTGAACAGGCGGTTCCGGTTCTTAAATAAATTTTTTAAAAAAAAAGAAAAAACAGAAAAAAAAAAACAAGAACTAACCGTTAGGGCCAACGGTCGGGCCGTGTGGCCCTAACGATCAAGTGGTCTGCAGACTCTGGTTTCCATTTTCCAGACGGAGTTTGGAAAGGAAACCTAGATCTGGTTTCCATTTTCCAGACGGAGTTTGGGTTTCCATCTGGAAACCCAGACGCTGGTTTTGGCATTTGGGTTTTTGGAAACCTAGAGAAACCCAAACGCTGAACTGGCGTCTGGGTTTCTGGAAACCCAGATGTCAGAACCCTGTCTGGGTTTCCACCCAGACGTCGATCTGGGTTCTGGAACCCAGATCGGCGTCTGGGTTTCCAGTAGCTGGAAACGCAGACGCCGATCTGGGTTCCAGAACCCAGATCAACGTCTAAAGAAAACAAAAAAAACAAAGAGAAGAAGGAGAAGAAGGAGAAGAGAGAGAGAGAAGAAAACAGAGAAATAGAAAAGAAGAGGGAGAAGAAGAAAAAGACGAGAGAGAGAGAAGAGTCTGAGTGACTGAATGAGGCCGTGAGGGACTAATGGATTTTTATCTTATTTTGTCATTTTTCAATTATATTAAAGTTTAAACGGTCCGACCTCAACTCAACGTGATCAAATGGGAGGTCATTATTATAAAATATAAAAGTAGTTTTCAATTGTAATAATACTAGTTGTGAGTAATTCACTAATTTTCTCTTCAAATAATTAAATTTTTTATTTCGTTTGTGTATAGATTTATTTTTTTAATTTTAAAATATAGTTTAATATTAATTTTTAAATTTCAAATTATCATTTTAAAAAAAGGTTCCAGAACCGGAACCGAAACCGTTACAGAACCGGCGGTTCCAGAACCGAACCGAAACCGTTTTATTTCGTTAAGGTTCCGGTTCTAGCTTTTTTAGAACCGAAACCGTCGGCTTGAAACCAGAACCGAAACCAAACCGAACCGTGGTCATGTCTACTTCAACCCCATCTCCCTTTTTTTTTAAAAAAAAAAAAAAATTAACCCCAAACAACCTCCATCTTCTTTCCTCTCTTTGCTCTCACTGACAGTGGATCTTCATTGATGGAGATCCCTTCTAATCTTGTAGAAATGAAGACCCACTGTTGCTGCTGCAACGAAGATGGAAACCCAGTTTTTTGTGTGGATAATTTTGTGATGGATTGCGGAATTTTTTTTTTTTTTGGTTTGTTGATGAGAATGAAGGGAAAACATGAAGAATAAAGAGAAATAGTACATAGTTTTTTTGCATGGTTTTTTTTTGGTGTGGTTTTTATGTGATATGTTGATGATGAAGAATAAGATTGATAATGAAGAAAAATAATAGTACATTATAGTTTTGTGTGGTCTATTAATTTTTCTTTTTCTTTTTTGCTCTTTTCTTTTGAAGTTTTGTCTTTGAAACTAGGATCTTTAAGTTGAAGACCTAAGTTTCAAACCCAGATCTTCAAAACACTTTTTCTTTCTCTTTTTTCTTTTTTAGATTTTTTTAGATTTCTTATTATTATTATTATTATTTTCTCATTGGAAGTTCTTGATTTGAAACTCAAATTTTCAAACAACTTTTTTTTTAGATCTTTTGTTATTCTTTAATGTATACATGTATATATATTGTTTTTTTTTTTTTTTTTGGAAGATCTGGGAAAACATTGTTTGAAGTTCTGGGTTTGAAACCCAGATCTTTAACTTGAAGATCTAGGTTTCAAACCTAGCCCTTCAAACAATTATTTTAGTTTTATTTTTAATAATTTATTATAATTAAAATTTAAAAGGTTAAGAGAATTTTAGTCGTTGCATGAAAAATCTTGGTCAACCATCTATTTTAACACCTGTTGACTTTATCTGAGGGCCATGAAGTTACAAAAACCCAAATGTTTAGGCGTCTATATTTGACTTAACCTCAAAGTGGTAATGTACATTTAACTCCCCAAGTTAATATGAATCGATGAATGATAATCGGATGAGTGCAATTATGATGTAATATCAAAGTAATAATGGTGCAAGAGTAAATAAATAGAGAGACAAAGAAATTTTTATCATGGTTTGACCCTTTTGAATGATACCTACATCCATGGTTAGATTATTACTTATAAAAAGGGTTGTATTTTTCAGCAGAGCTTTTGTAGGGTTGAATGAATCTATCCCTTTTAATGTGAAGAACCGTATTTGTAGTGTTGAGATTCTTTATTTACATAAAACGACATTAAATACATTATATTCGAACCAAAATGAACTTGTGGAAGTTTCCTGTTTGGGGTGATTCTCTGCTTGATATGGAATTCTTTCTATTTCTAGGATTCTACTTCGTTAAGGAAAAATAAGAGCTTTTGTACTTCGAACAGCTTTCTAAGGTAAATTCAAGCCATTACACACCTACACACATGAGCTAACCATCTCGAGTTACTCTTTTTACTTGCTACTTAGAGCAATAGACCTTGAAAACTTCCTGCAAACATGGCACATGCTAACGTGGCATTATCTTATGGACTTTATAATGCTTTCATCCTTTGCAGGCTTCTGGGCCTATCAATCTTTTGGACCTTATTGGGTTAGAAGTCTAGGCACAATTTTTAGGCACAACACAAGCTCTCCAACTTTCAATGCGAGCTGGTCATGTTGGATGCTAAAACTTTGTACTTCCTTTAAGTAGCCTTGCATGGTCAACAACTATCAACCATTAATTGTAACTATCACATCTCATTAATATGACTCATATGCAGTTGAGGCACCATTCAGATTCCCTCATGTAGATGTGATGCGAGACTCAATCCTAACCGTTAGAATTATGGCAATTATGATTAATTTGATCAAACGGTTATAACTTTTTAGTTTAAAAACAGAAAGAAATAGACAATTTTTTCTATATTTGCAACTTTTTAAACTCATTATTTTTTTCAAGCATTCTAGTCTCACCTTTCTAACCATTTGTTTGATTTCGCCATTTCTCTTTAAAGGTAACTGTCATGCAAAATCGTAAGTGAACAAGCCGAACAAGTAATATAATGATGCGAAAAGTATCGTCTCATGAGGATTGTTGTTAATTAATACCCAAAATTAAAGTAACTCAATTTTTATTTGGTAAACGAAATTCGATTTAAGGAACTGAAAACTATAACTAATTTTAACTATAAATATAAATGAATTTTTACTGAAATTAACTCAATAAATGAAAACTCTAAGGTTCTGATTTCACCATAACTAACCTGTTCCTCCCCTTTGTTCTTTTTAGTCAAAAATTAATTATCCGGTTGCTAGTCAAGATTCCCTGAATTATTCACATAACCTCTCCCGAGGTCTAAGAAAAATACCCTATAAAGCTTAACTGCTATGTTCCCATGCAAGTCAAAATATTAAAAGATTCATTAAAATTTATGGATATCTTTTATAGACTACACAAACTATGCATGTATATTCCTATCCTGTATGTAATTTATGATATTTAATACAATGAACTAGACACATAAATTAGCTTCCGCTATCATTATAAATAACAATTCAACTAAATAGTTACCATTTATTTAGAAGCATTAAGAACAATATTAAATGCATCAACCAAGATAGAAAATCTTTAATTAAATTGAACAAAAGGTTGGAACATCAAAGTTAGGCTCATCATAACCTTAGAACAAATAAATCTACTCCATACTTAAATTAAAATTGACAAAAACTAGAAAATTAAACATCACAAAATATAAGAAAACTTAGTGGATTGAAACTTCACCGTAGAATTTCTTCCTCTGCTTTGCTCCTCCTCTCCAAGCTCTCTCTTTCTCTACTCTACATGTTATTTTGATTTCTAATGGGATGCTTGGAATGATGATTCTAAAGCCTATTTATAGGCAAAGTTTATGTAATACCCTAACCTTTAATTTTGGGTAAATAGTGAATTTTCGTGTGAATAGTGACTTTCGATGAATAGTATCCAGATGAATAGTAAATTTTACTTTGGGATTCAAAAACCCTAGAATGAATAATGGAGTCCATAGAAATTGAAACAGATTAAAAATGAGTTCATTTGAATAGATTTCGAATGGTCAGAACAAAAATTATTAAAAACGTCATTTTTGAGTTATTAAAAATAATAATGATCCGAAGACCGTTTGAATTTTTTTTCGAAGCTTAAGATTGATTAGTTAAATACCCAATTAGAGTACCCCATGGTTAATTTGATGATTAGATGACCATAGAATATTTTTGGAATTAAATTATAAAGATGATTTGAGTAAATTATAATTTAAGTGTATACGGATTTGATGTGAGTAAATGGGAGTAATGAAATCCTAGAAGAAACATAAATCCATATGAAAGTTTATTAGCCAATAAGAGTTTGCCAAGAAAAAGTGAAAAATGATTGAAGTTAACTAAGATTAATTGGAATTTAACTTTAGTTAAAGTTAACCAATGGGTGTTATGTAATTAGGTAATATTTGAGGCACTTTTTAACAAGTTTTGGAGGGCCTATATAAAGACACTCTCAGCTGGAAATTGAGGCAGAAACCTTCACTCATTCAGCTCACCAAATCGTGAGAAACAAAAGCTGAAACGTGAGAGAGAGCTGAAGCAGAGAGCTATCTGCACAGGTTTTAGAGAATCGGGATATCTCCTTCATCCACCGTTGGATCGAGCTGAAATTTGTTGGGTATGTTAATCACACATTTTTCTTAGTTATAACGGTTTGATTTTCAATTAAATGTGTATAGAGTGAGTTATGGCTTTCGTAACAGTACTGGCCGGATAACAGGGCACAACCAGGACAGTCTTGCTTATTTCGCCATATCTCCTTTGTTAACCATTGGATCAGCTTCCAATTTGTTCTGGAGGTTCCTCAGACTATTTTTATCAATCTGAACGGTGGGATTTTCGAGAACATGTTTCTGTAGAGAGAAAGAAATCCGTGACTAGTACCTTTAGGTTTGTGGTATTATTTTTTTTTATTTTGTTTAAAGTTTAAATTGTTTGATTTATCATTTGGGTTAAAGTTGGAGATGTTTTAAGTGGCTGGTGAAAATGTTTTTTTTTTGAGGATTAAATTGAATCTAAATGAAGTGAATTAAGGTAGTAGCTATGCCTTAGAATGATTAAAATGAGTATGGTAATTTAAGATAAAGAGATGTTGTGTAGCATGGAGGAAAATTCAAGTTTTAGGGGCTGAGATGAGGGCTGATCTATATATCGTTTATTTGAGTTATGTTAAGATATAAAAATGTGCTTAGATATCAAATTTAAATGTTGGAATTGGAAGGAAATGTGTAGGAAAGAAATTGTTAAGTTTCAAGTTACTATAGAGTAAATAATGAGAGAATTATATTTTGTTAAATGATATATTTTTATGTTATCAATTAGGTTGTAAATGAGCCATTTAAGTAAAAGAATGATGAAGAATTAGTATGAAAGCTCTCCTAGCAATATTTTGTTAGATGAAGAGCAATTGTGTTTAGGTGAATAATGTGTTTGAGAGAATAACCAAGTAAATCTCATGAAACAATGTGTAGTGTGTGTGCATGTCATGGCCTATGAAGGGGCATGTGACCCCATTGTGTTTTGATGGTATTTACGACGTATTTAGGGTCATAAAAGCATGCATAAATGAGTAGGAATCAATAAAATTGACATGGATACACATAGGTACAAGAATAGCTTAAATCTAATAGAGGTTAAAATAGTGCATAGAAGCATGTTGACAATTCCGAGCTCATAAAAGGGTCTGGTAAGACCTGACCTATTCTAGCTTATTTGAGGTTGTTCTACACCTCAAATGATGCCTAGGAATGATATAAAACCATAGAAATTGAAATGGGATCGATCCGATAAAAATTGACGAAGTTATAGCCAAAATAGTGGGCGTAGGAAACCGATATGTGTAATAGCGATGCAAATGCATTCGTTGAAGCCCAAAATAGATGTATTCGGTCATAATTAGATAAAAGAACCTTAGATACGAAAGAAAAACCATTGTCGCTTGTCCGATGTAAAAACTCGCTTTGAAAAGTGCCCAAAATGGGGCGTTTTGTCTAGATTGACATAGCAAACGATGGAGTTTCTCAACGAAACTTTACGGGTGACTTAGTTATGTGATAAGGAGACGCTAGAAAAATGAACGGAGGTGAAACCATGGCTGGTTTCAACTCTGTTTTTCGTGGTCAACCGTATAGTTAAAAAAGTTGACTTTTTGTTTTAAGCTTCCAGAGACCAAACGAAACATAAGGGGATGATCCTAGGGGTCTAGATGTAAGACTTTTACAAAGAAACCAAATTTTGAGAGCCTCGGTCGAGTCAAAAATCGAGTTGGGAAAGTGTGGTGTAGTGAGTTTTCAATGTATTGGAAACTCTATTTTTATTAGTTTTAGCTATGAAAGTGAGTAAGTTATAACGAGACTATGATGTGTAGGTGACGAGCACGCGGACGAGACGCGAGAGGCTCGTTGAGGCATTGAGAGCGTTGGGATCGAGGTAAGTGTCCTTCACTTCACTTACATCTAGTTGATTTCCGTTTATATGGCAATGATAAAATATATTGTTTCAAAGAGTTTTGCATAATGATTTTCCAAAATCATAAGTTTTATGTTGAGTAATGAGTTATGCCTAGAATCTAGAAATGAGATTCGAAGGCGAAAGTAAGTTGCAAAAAGGTTTAAAGGTAAAGCAAAGTAAAGTTGAATTAAGACCCATGTGCATGTTGTGATATTAGCATCTTGGCACTACGCGGCGAGGTAGAAAATTCCGCTCGTAGTTGTCAAGGTTGATAGCAATGTGATACGATGTAGAAAATTTCGTATCTAATTGCAAGTGATGAGTAAATTGCACTACAATATGTAATGTAGAAAATTCCGCATGTAGTTGCGTAAAGTATAAGCTGTTGGCACTACAACGGCAATGTAGAAAATTCCGCGTTGTGGTTACCTAGAGTTGAGAAAGTTCGCCCTACGTCGCGATGTAGCAAATTCCGTGCGTAGTGGCTTTGCACATGGTTGTCTTATGAGAAATGGTTTTCAAAAGAAAAAATAAAATTGATTATTTTCTGAGTAATGTCTATGCGGAGTTATACCTTTATATATATATTGCCTAACCTCTCTTTGTTTTGTGTAGCTTGTATACTTTAGTGGACGTTGGCACGGACGCTCTTGCATCAAAGACATTATTTTTGATTAACTTTAGGTGGGGGAAATAATGAGACGAAATATATGGATGTTAATGTATTTTGACATTGTGTACATGTGTATATATTGAATCAAATAATTATGTGTTGACATGAGATACTTGACGGATTATAAATCATATTTTGATATGAATATATAAATAAACCATTACACTTGATATGCACATATTGCACAAAGCACATATTTCATATAAGTATGAGTTGTTATGTGTTAATTACATATGTGAATTATGTTTGTAAAAGAATTGCATGTTTGTGAAATGAATGAAAAATGCATGTTTGAGATTGAAAGAAGTTGGACGGTGATCAAGATAGTTCGAAGTGTATTTCTTATGCAGGTTGATTTTGGAAATGTTAAATTTACAGCCGTTATGCTGTCCGATTTTTATAAAATTAGTTTTCAATCAAACGCAAAAAATTCACACCGTTTCAACTATATTAAAAGAAAAAAAAAATTTAAGCCTACAACGAGTAAACCGGTTAAGTAAAGTAAAGGGGTTCACTTCCCGGATTTCTCCAATCCGACAAGTCGGGTTCGGGGAGTCCGTTGAAGTGCCCGACGGGGCCCTCTAGACAAGAGCCTAGAGAAGATCTGGTTCGGGTCCTGTCAATTTACCTCTAATTACATCATTGCATGCATCATCTCTTCCTAATTTTTTACCCTTCTGCATCATCACTTACATCATGGTTCACCTACCTCATGCAAGTCAACTTTCATATTATATCATTGCTTACATCATGATTCACCTACCTCATCCAAGTCAACTTTCATATTACATCATTGCTTACATCATAGTTCTCATTACATCATTACTTACATCATAATAACATAAGTCTTTACATCAGCATGATATAATATTTATTTCTAAAATGCTCGATCTTTAAACTACGATAACTTCTTTATGCGATATCTGATTCAAGTGATTCTTAAGGCGATGAACTACTGCGAATGACATTCATTTTGTAGCGATGAATTTGTCATAAATAATAGTACTTGGTGGGGTCCATATGCGATTTTTCATCAATTTTATTCTGAAAATGAAAAATACAAAAAGATGTAATAATTTACTTAATAATAATAAAAATATCATAAACTAAGCAAGAATTTAGGTTTAAAAAGATAAAATAACTCTAAAAATAGAGTTTTTTGTTTGTCCTCAAGCAAAACTAAAAATAACAACCTGAGCTAAAAGCATTGAAAATAAAAATACAATCCATTTTCGTAGGTAAACACGATGGCATTGAGCATATGCCACAAGCCTTTAAACCCCTAGGTGTCCCTAGTAGGAAGAGTTGTGTCTCCTGAGGGTTTACCAGCAACTTTACCCACAAACGTTAAAAGACTCCACCCATAACTCATCAACATCTCACTAAATGCAAATTAACAGAAATCTCATACATGTATGATCTTGTATCAGGACTAAAGATAAGTCACTAATGATCTAAAACATAATCATCAAAAATCTCCACCACTCTCAAAGCAATTTCATTTCAAAATACCATATTCACACGTCATGGACTTATTTTGACGAGACCTTTCCCGAATCCTTCCTTTGGACCCGTGAAAGATCTTGTAGCACCTCGATAGAACTCCAACGAACTCTAACTTTAGTTCGAAGTAATCTCGTCGGAGCACCGAACTCCATTTAAACTTATTTTAAACACATTTTGTTAGGTGGCAAGGGAAAAAAAATTGATTTTCCTAATGAAAATCCTGCAACATGTCGGCTATTTATTGAACTATGCCACCCTGCAAATTCAAAAACAATTTAAAAACACTTATATGGCAAACAATTCTCAACTACCAAGGGCCTCTAGCCCTCAGCCACAATCGATCACAACATGAATTTATATAATTTCTAAAATTTGTGGAAAACTCAATTTTCTGATCAAAACATTTTTATAAAACGTGCATCCAACAACTAATATGTATATTTACAAATGTACATCATTTACATCATACTCCATATACAAAACATACATGATCAAAAGAGTGAGCTATACAATGAAAAGTAGTCATCCGTCACTCGATTAGCGCGTCGGTCTGAGCCTCTTCTGCTGAATGACTCACCCTTACACCTGAGGGAACATTTTAAGAAACACATAACAAATAAACGGTGAGTATAACTCAGTCAGATAAATATTAAACACCTTTATAAACTAAAGTTTTTTTTTTTTTTTTTCTGAAATACTTTATATATAATCTCATTCGAAAACCATTTCTGAAATTCATTTTGAATTTCTTTCTAAAACTCTCATTTCTCGCATTGATGGTAACTCAGGGAAACTACTCCTGTCGTGGCCGCATAAATATCTAGCTAGCCACTAGGAATTAGGGAATCTACCCTGTATAGCTACCGATGTGCAACTCTAGGCACGCGTTACCCTGACACAATCTGTCTAAACTACACTACCTTATACATGCAGAGGGTCGCTCAACTGACTCTCTCTCAGTTAGTAACTCTCTCACATCTACCATGCACGTATAGAGCATTCTACTGGATACTCAACTGGGGCTAGGGTAAACCAGTGTATTAAAGTTCTTTTACGAAAACTTTTAAAATAACTTGTTTACTAGGCAAACTACCTTAAATCTTTAATTCTGTTTTATTCTTGATAGAAAAACAATCTTAACTTAAAATTCACAGCATATAATTACAATACACAATAAAATTATGCAATGAAATAAATATATATATATATATATTCATTAAATAAAATTTGAGCAACACAACACTCAAAAGAGTTGGTTTTCTACTCACGAAGCACTTCCCGATCAAGAACGAACCTTCTCCGAACTCCTCTGATACACTCCGCGTTCACCCTAAAACATTCAATACTCATTTAGAATTACTTGAATCATTAATACAAAGCTAAAAACCACTAAAACTCAAATAACTCTATTAACTCCACTTTACGCCTAAACCTTCGCAACTAAGTTTTAACTATTAGAGGCTTTTGAATTTCGATTTCTTCGCACAAGCTTATTTATTATCACTTAGGGCCACCCCGGAATGCTAAAAATGGTCACCAGAAGCCCAGAACACCAATTTCCCATTTTTGACCCCCCCAAAATCGAGGCTAAATTAAGCCTGTTCCGAGTGATTTTATTCGCTCCATTTTTACTCAAATCATCTTCCTAACTCACACTTAAATCGCCCGTAAAGTGGTTTCAAAAAATTCTAAGTATCGAGGGTTAAAACCTATGAAAAATGCCTATTTTTCAACACTTTTTGATGCACAATTATGGCGTTCTACAAGCGACGACTTCATTTCTTTCATATATAAGGTGCTTTTACTTAATTATGATCAATTACATTCGTTTCATGCATTGAAAATGCATTTACATTCACAAATCACCTTACGACTACATAGGTGCACTATTTGAGCCATAACTTGCTCAATTTTTATCAGAATCGATCCCTTTCAATTCCTATGGTTTGCTATGTCCCCGAGACATCATTTGAGGTCAGAACAACCCCAAATAAGTTAGAATAGGTCAGGTTACTATCAGCCCTTCATCTAACTCGTGAATCCCAACTTAACTCTATGTTTCTCATTTTGAAATTCTATGACTTCTACAAAGTTTCTTAGCATCTAAATGGATGAAAGCAACATGGGTATACAAACCCTAAGCATGGCCAAAATTGACATTAACAAGAACCCCTTATCTTTCTTTCAATTCAACACAAAAATCACACTACAATCATCACCAGTTCAAGAAGTTTCAATTTCTATTCTCAAAATAAACTTTAAAGTAAACTTAGGAATGGGTATGATTAACTCTCAACTAAAATCTAGAGTAAGAAACTTACTTCTCTAGACTTCAAGCTCACTTGATTTTGACTCCTAAAGCTTGGTGGATGACAAACTCATGAATTGGAGATGAAAAGCTTGAAGAACTTGCATGAAAATCCTTGGTTTCTTTCTTCTCACATGGCCGGCACCTCTCTCAACTTTTTCTCTCGGTTTTGGACGACAATAAAGTGAATAAATTGACTTGCTTTCAACTTTATATAGTGGTGTAACATTTGCAATTTGGTCATTCTTGAAAATCATCAAAATAACCCTTAAACTTTTCTTAATATTGCCATGACCCCAAACTAGATAAACTTCAATCTAATTGGTCCACTTGGCACACTTTAATCCACTCATTTCTTCAACCAATCAATAAATGACAAGTGGCACAACCATAACCACTACTTTTTAAAAGTCACTTATCTCATTTCTTATTGGTTGAATAAAGTATCTTTTACTTTATTCCGTGAGCTCACATCGCTTGATTAACACATAAATCACTCCTAATCACTTTGTATTTGTATAGGGGTCAGCTAAACGACATCCGACTTGCGATACAAAAATATAATCAACCTCAAATAACACTATCGGAGGCCTACGATTCGATCGTAACTCAATTTGAAGATTTCTAATATCATAAAATAATAAATCTGGGTGAGAGCTTACATTTTGACTTTAGGATTCTAAACTTATTTCATCCAATAATTTTTCATCTCAATTCCTAATTTTCTTGGGTTCTCTAGTCGTCACTCTCTGTTCTTAATGTGAAATTAAATTCGACTTTAAAAACTATTACTAAAATATTACTATTCAATTGTAGCTAGAATCGAGGATTTACATATTTCGCCTCGACTCTAATCCTCACAAGATATCTCTCATAGCTCTCATGAATCCTAAAGCAAACAGTCATGCAATCATATGTTATAGAGGTTATGTAAAGGCATAGCAAGTGTCATTTACATCGCATATGAATATAGACGTTTAAAAAGAACTGCGCTTTTAAGTGAGTAGATCTCATGATTGGAATCAAATACTAAGAACGTAGATAGAGCATGATGACATACTTCAACTCTCAAATTGAACTTTCTCTTGAAGATCAATAGACTTTATTAAATATTGTATTTGGGCTATGGTTAATTGATATGTAAGAAATTTTAAGATACATGTTCAACAAGAGCAAAGTACTTTATTTATTTTCTTTAATTCATCACAACTTCTCTCTTCTCCTTTTTTTTCATAGAATTTTTCAATTCGATATTGTCGACGTTAGGAATTAGCATACGGGATTCTTTTGGCCCAAACTGCAGTTTATATTGAGAATGATTTGGTAGATATAAAAGAAGCAATAGAAAAGATTGAGGAAAAACACTAGACGAGGAGTTTTTAGAGTGGTTCGGCCCAAAGTGTTTTTTGCCTACGTCCATTGTGAGTTTACTATATTTGCAGAGTAAGTGTACTCTTTAGAAGTAATTATGTTTTTTGTACAACGAGAATCATCGCCTATTTATAGGGTAGAGAGGTGCTACAATAATGTGCAATTATTCAAATTGTAATGATGAATTACATTTAATGCGTGTATTTAATGCGCCTAACATGTGTCAAGTCAAGTAGGTTAAAGTCTTCATTAGGCGGCATTTGGCGGCTAATCAATGCGGATTAGGTGAGACTGTCATAATGCATGCTATAATTGTTAACTGGAACGGCGTGGACGGCATGGAACGGCGTGGGTGGCATGATCTGCTGACTTTTACTCTGACAGTATCTGATCTACTCCAGGCGAGCTGGATTAGTCAGGAGTTCATCTTAGCGAACTGGAATCCATGATTTTGTCTCTGTATACCGATCCTGTATTGTGGCTCTGCGACCTGACGATCTTCGTGTTTGATGAGCGGCATGATGGACAAACAGAGTAATAGGTCTGCAGCGTCATTGATGACGAGCTGGGTTCTCTGGAATTTAGTTTGTTTGTAGAGATGACGAACTATATTTGATGCGAACCCCGTATATAAAGATACGACACCCACGACCAAATTGAAACACAACCCCAAGAAAGATTAAAACAGGTTTATAACAAAAGAATTTTGACCCATTGATTATATGTCAATCAAAGAACCGAAGTTATAAAGAACTTTGACCCAATGATTAGAACTCAATCAATAACCAAAATTGTAAAAGAAGGATATTGACGCCACTCCCAAGACATAGATGAGAAGGTGAGAGATAAATCATGGTTTTGATCGCCACAAGCATAGTTTGATAAGATCACATGTTCATGAAGAACAAGAGAGAAAATTCACTCTCAATTAAACCTAATTGGTTGCAACTTCATTCATCTTGTTATATTTTTTAGGGTTACAAGACAAGCCTTTTTATAGGCAAAGAAAATAACAAAACATGAAACCCTAGCCCCCTAACAATTGAGCCCACTAAACATACTTATGGGTTTAAAATAATTACATATGGGCTTAAGTTAATTAAATGTTTCAGCCCAATCTATAAACTAAGACCCAACATGAAATCAAATGAACTAACTTAATTTAAAAACCCATTACAATTAAAATAAACCAAGCTCATATTATTTAAAGCCCAAATAACTCCAATTAGTCTCCAATAAAGCCCAATTAACTTTATTTTGCCTTCGATTGTCTTCTATTATAACCCAAAGCCTTCAAGATTGGTGTTTTTAAACTTGAAAAATGTCTTGAAGCCTTGGTGACTCCTCCGAATCGTCCAAATTTGCTTGCTTGCTTGGATCACATCATTCCCTCTTTCCTCAAAACGATTTGTCCTCAAATCGTGACTCATCTTCATTGTTGTTCGATGATTTTTTTTACACCTGAAAAGAATGTTAGGGAAATAACCTCACAAAACCCTTTGTGTTTCATTCCAGTCACTCCTCTTGTGTTTATCACTCGGCACTTTGATTTAACTCAACATTCCCTTTGCACGCTCAAACTTTTTGCTTCATTTTTTTAAATCAATCCAGAACACACACAATAATTAAAACTAATAAGCAAGATGAAACAGGAAACGAGACTTGAGCCAGAAAACACCAAAGAAACCAGACCAGATGAATATGAAAATCAGATCAGACCAAAAAACACGAAAGAAACTAGACCAGATGAATATGAAAATTAGATCAGACCAGAAAACAATGACACACCCGTAAGAATTGGTAACACTGAAAACGGAAACAAGATGAGACAAACAAAAAAAATAATGAATTTCAGCCAACAAAAACAATATGAAACAAGAACTGATGATGAAACAAACCAGAAGACCAATTGCGAATGCACCAAGAAACAATGACAGAGTAGGACAATAAAAACGAAAACCAGATGAGACAAAAAAAAAACTTGATGATGCTATTTGAAAAAAAAAAAAGAAACAAACAAAAAAGGGTGATGGATGCTGGTTCACTGCAATTCAAGAAAAATAATAATTGATTGATGTGTGGTGGTGCCTTGCTGCAATTCAAAAGGCAAAAGACTAATAACATAATTGATTGATGATGACCAAGTGCGGCAATTATAAATAGAAATTTCAAGAATGTTGAAACAAAAGTCAAATTCAACTTCAACCGGAAACAATGTTACGCTGAACAAGACAAACCAATGTCAAAATAATGTGGTTCAACGAGATTGTGCGGCAATTAAGGATGAATAAAATATGGAAGATGAAGTGAACCAGTACGTGGCAAACAAATCAGACCAGAAAACTGAAAAGAAGAAATTAGACCAATAAAGCGATGATTATGCGAAAAAGAAAAAAAATAAATAAACAAATAAATTAGATAATCAAACCTGAATTAATACCCAAAGCTCTGATACCAACTGATGCGAACCCCGTATATAAAGATACGACACCCACGACCGAATTGAAACACAACCCCAAGAAAGATTAAAACAGGTTTATAACGAAAGAATTTTGACCCAT
The DNA here is from genome assembly GCA_022984855.1 of Dimocarpus longan. Lineage (NCBI taxonomy): Eukaryota > Viridiplantae > Streptophyta > Magnoliopsida > Sapindales > Sapindaceae > Dimocarpus > Dimocarpus longan. The sequence continues at coordinate 13,821,869 of CM041017.1, read as the reverse complement.
TGATTATATGTCAATCAAAGAACCAAAGTTATAAAGAACTTTGACCAAATGATTAGAACTCAATCAATAACCAAAATTGTAAACGAAGGATATTGACGCCACTCCCAAGACATAGATGAGAAGGTGAGAGATAAGTCATGGTTTTGATCGCCACAAGCATAGCTTGATAAGATCACATGTTCATGAAGAACAAGAGAGAAAATTCACTCTCAATTAAACCTAATTGGTTGCAACTTCATTCATCTTGTTATATTTTTTAGGGTTACAAGACAAGCCTTTTTATAGGCAAAGAAAATAACAAAACATGAAACCCTAGCCCCCTAACAATTGAGCCCACTAAACATACTCATGGGTTTAAAATAATTACATATGGGCTTAAGTTAATTAAATGTTTCAGCCCAATATATAAACTAAGACCCAACATGAAATCAAATGAACTAACTTAATTTAAAAACCCATTACAATTAAAATAAACCAAGCCCATATTATTTAAAACCCAAATAACTCCAATTAGTCTCCAATAAAGCCCAATTAACTTTATTTTGCCTTCGATTGTCTTCTATTATCACCCAAAGCCTTCAAGATTGGTGTTTTTAAACTTGAAAAATGTCTTGAAGCCTTGGTGACTCCTCCGAATCGTCCAAATTTGCTTGCTTGCTTAGATCCCATCATTACCTCATTCTTTCTCTTTTGCTCAACCTCTCCTTTCAATTTCATTTGATCCTCAAAAACTTGTTTTGGGGTTAATGAAACAAGTGTAATGGATTTTCCATCTTTAACAAAGCTATACCTATTCTTAAACCCATCATGCATCACTTTCCTATCATACTGCCATGGCCTCCCCAACAGAAGATGGCCAGCATGCATAGGAACCACATCACAAAGCACCTCATCTCTATACCTCCGTATGGTAAAAGCTACCAAAACTTGATTATTAACCTTGACCTCTCCACACTCATTCAACCACTGTAATTTGTATGGTCTAGGATGTTTTAGTGTAGGCAAGTTTAATCTTTCAACAAGGGTGGTGCTAGCTACATTGGTGCAAACTGAAGTAGTTAACAGGACTTTAACACAGCTCTTGCGCACTATCATTCATAAAAACCTGAAAACTTGGGAGGATTGTTTGCCATTTGTAGAGTTTGCATACAATAGGACCATACATTCTACTACTTCTTATTCTCCTTTTGAAATCGTTTATGGTTTTAATCCACTTACTCCTTTGGATTTGATGCCATTACCTATTAATGAAAGGGGTGGTTTGGATGGGAAAAAGAGAGCAAAATTAGTGAAGTCACTACATGAGAGGGTACGGCTTCAGATTGAAAAGAAGAATGAACAATATGCGTCTCAAGCCAACAAAGGAAGAAGGCGTGTGACCTTTGAACCAGGTGATTGGGTTTGGGTTCACATGCGTAAAGAGAGGTTCCCAAACTATAGATGAACAAAGTTGCATCCAAGAGGAGATGGACCATTCCAAATTCTCGAGAAAATAAATGATAATGCCTACAAAGTGGATCTTCCAGGTGAGTATAATGTGTCTGCTACCTATGTTGCTGATCTTTCTCCTTTTGATGTAGGTGACGATTCGAGGTCGAATCCTTTTGAGGAGAGGGGGAATGATGAGTACCAAGGTGGGTTGATTGACAAGAATAATAAGGATCCTTTGCACATTTCGGATGGGCCAATAACAAGATCAAGAGCGAAGAAGATCAAAGAAGCAATGCAAGGACTCGTGCAATCTACTTGGGCTAAAAGTGCAACTAGCAAGACACCAACAACATTCAAGATGGGCTCAAACGAGGTGGAACCATCCTTCGTTCATGTAATCCAAGCCGGGGAGAAGACAGCCTAGCATTTGAAGCATTGGGGGTTGGCATCATGGCTATTGGAGTCTTGTTGTGTGGGCTTCCAAAGCAATTATTTTTTTAAATAAGTTTATGTGTAATTTGGGCTAGAGTTTTTGTAATCAAGAGGCCTTATTTGTGACTTTTATTAATAGGGTTACTGTTCACGTTATGGGGTTTAATTTGATTAGTTTTGGGTCTCATTTAATTAGATATCATATTGGGTTTATTTTAATTAATGGGCCTTTGAAGCCAATTAGGGTTTAGACCCATTAGGAGTAGTTATTTTATTTGGCCTTAATATAAATAAGGCAAAACCCTAATTTTGTAGGAGTTTTTAGCAGCCATCAATAAAAAGAATTGAGAGAATTTGTTTCCTCTTCTTGTTCTTGAATGAACTTAGAACTTATCAAATGATCAAACCTTTGTGGTGTTCTTACTATCAATCCGGGTTCTTGAAACGAGTTTTCAACGGGTCTGGAATAATTAAAATATGATTCTTGGCTTTCTTGGGGTGTTTATTGATTTGTTTGTGGGTTCTAAGGTTTCAATCCTATAGGTTCACATCAATATTTACAAATGATTAACGTGTATACTGGGTTGATTTCTTTGACCGACTATACATTTATCCCTAACCAGGTGTTCTGATATGTTGTTTGATGGTCTAGGTAGCGAACTAGATGCTGGATAAACTGATGGTTGATACGTTGAGTCCTTGGCGAGCTATGCCTTAGTCAAAATAGGTGGTCTTTTCCCCTTAGATGTCATTGGGCTTTGCACTATTTTGGGCCTTCTACGAGGATCTTGGGCCTTTACCAGTCCGTTTAAGGATGACCCAACAATACCCATAACAGATACTTTCTTTTCTATTTACTTCTACCTCCCCTTATACATCTAGGCATTATAAAACTTATGCTTCTCACATTTTTTTTTTACAATGTTATTTAGAAATACACTTCTTTTAATGCATAAGCCTATGTACATATCATATAAATGTTAACACTTCAATTCTCTTCTCCTCATTCATTACATAGCATGATCCCAAACTTCATAAGGTATGACTAAATTTAAAGGCTCAATAAGGTCATTTAATAAGGGTAAACAAAGAAAAATATTTGAAGTGTTTGGCTTCAAATGATTTATAAAGTATCTCAATTCAAAGTAGGAAAGTAGGTTTTTATGAAATAAAAATTACCTATATCACTTAAGAAATCGATCCAATTTTCAAATCAAAGCAACTCATGTTATCTACAATGATGATTTGTTCTTTAATATTCAATACAAAACCTATAGAGATCATCTATTAAGAACAAAGTGAAGAGTGTTTAAGAGTATAAACAAATAAATCCTTCAAAAAGAAACATTTCAAAAGCTCAAATCCTCACCAAGGGTAATCTCCACTACCAGTCCACAATTCATATAAACATGATATTCATCCACTCAATTAATTAAGATCATGACATTCAAATATCTCAAATCATGCAAAGATATTCATGACTATTCCCTAGTAAAGATATCCAATCAAAAACATGTATTAAGACTCCATTAACAAACACAAAGTAATTAGTCGACTTGTTAGGGTAGAATTCAAAAACAAAAAAAAAAAATTAATGGGAAAAAAATAATGAATTTTTTTTTTTTTTTTGCAATTTGTTTTTTAGAAAAGAAAACAAAGAAGCGCATCAAGAGCACAAAAGTACTTCTTACTCTGCCATCTTTTGGTTTCAACTCGGACCAGTTCTTGAATCTTATGATTTTAATAATAGCAAACTCTACCCCTAAACTTATTTGAAACATTGTCCTCAATGTCTAGTAAGATAAAAAGAAGAAAAACACAAATGGAAATGCTATTAATAAAACCATAGGGTAAGAAAGTTACAACCGGAGATTAAGATCCAGTGCACGCTTCTTGTTACCGCTTGCTTCAGAATCCCAAACCACCTGCGACATGATTGGATCAACTTCAGGCACAAAGTCTTGCAGTTGGTCAATCAGTTCATTAGCACTTGAAGCTGAGACTAGAATGCGCCGCTTTGCTTGAGTCATAAAACCCTGTTCCACAGCATGATCAAGAAAATATAATAAACCATCATAGAAACCGTTAGCATTAAGCAAACCTAATAGCTTTTTGTGAATGTTGAGATGGGCCCAGGACGCAATGTTGAAGATTTCTTCAAATGTTTCCAAACCACCTGGTAACGCGATAAAGACATCAGCATTGAGTAACATGTATGTCATTTGCCCGTGCATGCTCGTTACCTGAAACTCATTACCTATACTCATACTGATGATATCTCTCCTTTCAGCCAAAGGCTTTACTATGATACCTAAGATTCTGCTACTTGCAATATTTACAGTTATCACGATAGAACCCCTCAGTCATAAACTGCCTCCTCTATACACCAAATCTATGTTTCGGGTAGCTAAAACAGTATCAAGTTCAGCAGTTGCCTTTGAATATTGTGTACTGACACCAAACTTCGAGCCACAAAAAACACAGATGGTTTTGAATTTGCTGCTCGAGGACTCTACCATTTTTTTTCATACAAAACTAATTGTTTGTTATCAGTAATGAACGCTTATTTAAAGAAAAGGAAAGAGTAAAAGAATAGTTATACGATTCTAAGCAGTTGTGATCAGGGGGAAAAGAAATGTTAAGTGTAGAAATGTCAAAAAGAAGGCACTATCTTAAAAAAAATTTAAAACACACCGCTAAAAAAAATTTCAAAATGTTAGGTGAAGAAATGTCAAAAAGTAAACATAATTATCGCAAAAGTTTGAAACAAGCTGCTAAATAAAGAAAAAAAAATGATGCTATAGTAGTTGTGATTGTGGCTTACATCTTCCTCTGGTTTTACCTCCAGAAACGGCTTAAATACCTTCTATGAGTTGATGATCAACTTCCCATCCAGTTTTCTTATAAACTGGCAAACAGGGTCTTTTAAAGTCAGATTCCCAAGACTATAATGCTGTTTCTCTTTACTGAATAACTCTCATAAATCTAAAATAATGCATTGAACTTTCCCACAAGGGCGTCTCAAGAGTGTAAGCTCTCACCTAGATTTATTATTTTACAGTATTAGAAATCTTCAAATTGAGTTACGGTCAAATCATAGGCCTCCAGTAGTATGATTTGAGGTTGATTATATTTTCGTATCGCAAGTCGGATGTTGTTTGGCTGACCCCGGTACAAATACAAAGTGAAATAGGAAATTTAAGTCTAATTAACTTATGATTTTGGTGTGAGTATTACATGGAATGAACTTGAATAAACAAAAGAAAAATCACAATCCATGTCATTAGATTTGCACCAATGAATGAATGACAAATTAAAAGTTAAATATGAAATTTTAGAAATTAGTTGTCATGCACTAATTATTAAATGATTAGTGTTCTTCCATAAGTTACCAAAGTGCCCTTTTTGATAAATTCCATGAGATGATTTATTTGGTTATTATGTGATAGAATGAAGGGAATTTTAGTCTCACTTATGTTAACAATATATATATAATGGGAGATGATGAGATGATCATTAAAAGCAAACAAAAGTGAACGGCAAAATAGGGAGAAATTGAGAAGTGAGGGTTCGGTCAACAAGGCAAGTCACGACAGCTTGGAGTCCTTTTCTTCAAGTGATTTTCATTCCTTTGCAAGCCCAAATCAACATAGGAAAAAGTTAGGGAGAGTATCTACCATAAGTTCAAGCAAACTAAGCATAACATCAATTGAGTTTTCATGATATTTATATGAAAAATTATATATGTAGATTTATATGTTTGGATGATGAATTTATGGAGTTAGTTGCTTGTTTTAGAGTAAGTTCTTAAGCTACTTGAGTTTGCAAGAAAGAATTTGAAAGATTGAACAAGAAACCAAAGTAGAAGGTTAGGGTTTATATGATTTTAAGAACTAAATGGATGTAAGCTACCATGCATGAAAAATCTGCACTTTTATGTGTATTTGATAGTAGAAATTGAAAGAGTAGTGTTTGTGTGTGTGCAAGGAGGGTCATGGTCAATGAAGGGGTATGTAACCCCATGGTATTTTGACCCCTTTAAGTTTAAGATCATACACAAATATGATTAGAAAAGCTCATAGTAGAGTTAGATTGGAAAAATGGAAACTAGATGGAATGGTTGTGCAATTCGGTTAAGGTGAAGGGCAGTAGCTATGCATGTGTTTTGTTGATGTTTGTGACATAATTAGGGTCCTAAAAGCATGCCTAAATGAGTAGGAATCAACAAAATTGACATGGATACACATAACTACAAGAATAGCCTAAATCTAGTAGAGAGTAAAATAGTGCATAGAAGCATGTTGACAATCCCGAGCTGATAAAGGGGTCTGGTAAGACCTGACTTGTTCTAACTTATATGAGATTGTTATACACCTCAAATTATGCCTAGGAGTCATAGAAAACCATAGGTTTTGAAACGGATCGATTTCGATAAAAATTGCACAAGTTATGCTCAAAATAGTGCCGTTAGAGAGTCGATAAGTGAAATAACTATATAAATATAATTTTTATTGCTTGGAATGAATTTAGTTTATCATAATTAGGTAAAAGAAACTTAGATACGAAAGAAAAACCATCGTTGCTCGTTCGATGCGAAAAGTGTATCGAAAAGTACCAAAAACGGGATGTTTTTCCTAGATTTGACATAGCAAACGATAGAATTTTTCGACGAAACTTTACGGGTGACTTAGTTATGGGATAAGGAGATGTTATAAAAAGGAACAGACACAAAATGAGTGCCGGTTATAAATCTTTTTTTTTTTTGTCAACGGGTTAATTAAAAAGTTGACTTTTTGTTTTAAACCTCCGGAGACCAAACGAACCATATGGGGATGATCCTAGAGGTCATAAAGTAAGACTTTTATAAAGAAATGGAAATTAAGGAGTCTTGGTTGAATTAAAATCAAGTTAGGAAAGTTATAGTGTAAAGAGTTGTTAATAGAGAAAAATGTATTAGAAATGTTATTTTAAGTTTTGAGCTATGTGATTAAGTAAGTAATGATAAGAAATCAATATGTAGGTAACGGGCAAGCAAACGAGGTAGGAGAGGCTCGTTGAAACAGTTGAGCTTACGCGGAGCGAGGTAAGTGTTTTACCACTTACGCTATTTCCATTTTTCCTTTAAACGTAATTGTATCATTGTAGTTAAATAAGTTCAAAATGATTTTCAACATTATGAGTTAAACTTTGTAAAACAACTTTTATGTTGGATCTAGAAAAGCGAATTTAAAAGTGAAAAGTTTTCAAAAAGAAAAAAGTGAGAAGTTTTGTAACCATGTGTGTACCCTTAGTTTACATAAGATTTAACACTACGTGACGAGGTAGAAATTCCATGCGTAGTCGGTTAGATTTATAATTTTGAGCACTATGGGGCGATGAAGAAATTCCACATGTAGTTGCCAAGGTTTGATTTATGGGCACTATGGTTGCGATGAAGAAATTCCACACGTAGTTGCCAGAATTATAGAATTGAGTAATACAATTGGGATGAAGAAATTCTGCATTGTAGTTGTTTAAAACTAAGATGATTTCACACTACTCGGGCGATGAAGTAAATTTCACACCTAGTGGTTGAGATACTATAGTAGCTTCACGTCGACGTCGGTCAAAAAAGCGTCACGTGATGGTTTGAGTACTTTAGGTATACATATGGTCTTTTCATAAGAAATGGTTTTGAAAATTTAAAACCTCCAATATTTGTATAAGTAAAGCATTAATATGAAATGTTATTTTGTATTATTAATATGTGACGAACTAACATTTTTCCTTTATTGTGTAGCTTGATTATTTCATCAGGTGTAATTATTGGTGATTTTGTTGTGGAAAGGTTGACGCCTTACTTATAGGTGGGGTATGAATAAACGAACCCTGTGAATATCCAATACTTTTTTATGTGATTGTATATATTATAATTTAAATGATCGTGTGTTTGACATATGAATATTCAACGAATTGTAAACTAATGTTTTGATATGTGTATACATATTGTCGTACATTCTAACTAGAGACACATATCACCTTCTGCACTTGATGAAATTATTTATTGTGATGCATATGGAGATTATAATGGCGATGTCAATGCATGATTGTGAAACATAATGTGAATTGAATATTTGTGAATATGGATACATGTGAAATTACATGTTTGTGGAATAAAAGTAGTTGGCAGGTGATCAAGGATAGTTCGAAGTGTATTTTATGCAGGTCAAATTTTGGAAATGTTCAAATTACAGCCGTTATGCTGTCAAAATTTTTATAAAATCTGTTTTAAAGAAATGCGAAAAATTTCTACCAATCCCAATTATTTTTAAAAGTAAAGAAAGTTTTAAATTAAAATGAGTAAACCGGCTAAGTATTCTAAGGGTTCGTTCGTCGGATTTCCTTAATCCGACGAGTCAGGTTCGGGAAGTCCGTTGAAGTGTCCGGTGGGATCCTCCAGACAAGAGCTTAGAAAAGGTCTGGTTCGGGTTCTGTCAAAGAGACTCAAGGATATTATCCAGAGACTCCTTACTCAGCCTATCCTTTATGTATTTAATTTTATCTTCTCGATTTATGGACAGATATCCAGGATTTTTACAGCGTGTGTCGCAGTTCCATCTTGCACACTTATGACAGACTCTTATTCTCTTGGCTTTTCTCTTTTTTGAGTAAGAACTTCTTCCTAATCCTGGTAAACGTTTAATGAATGAATAATTCAACTCATCTGTTAGACGTACTTTGGCTTCAATGATCCACCTAATATGCTCTGAAAGACCAAAACATGTTAGTGCCCTCATTCTTTCAAGTCTACACTTGTAAAGCTTTTTGAGTTCATCTTAAGGCAGAGTAGGAAAATGATTTTTGAGTACTGCAAAACTTGTTTCCATCTCTAAAAGAGAAAAGAAAATTATCAAAGAAAAACAATAACACACAAACAAAAGAAAACTAGTTAAGAAAGAAAAACTTGGGTTACCTCCCAAGAAACGCTTAATTTATAATCGTTAGCTTGATTATTGAAAAACGCTTTAAGTTGGATCTGAAACTGCGATGGTGGATTTCTGTTGAGGCTCTCCACCATCCATGTAAGCTTTAAGTCTTTGTTCGTTGACTTTGAATTGACGATTTGCACTTTGAATTTCAACAGCACCATGTGGAAACACTTGAACAACTGTGAAAGGCCCAGACCATCTAGAGCATAGCTTACCTGGGAACAAACATAACCGTGAATTAAATAAAAGAACCTTCTGAGCTGGAGTGAATTCCCTATTTATGATAAGTTGATCATGCCACTTTTTGGTGCGTTCTTTATAAAGTTTAGCATTCTTATATGCACCATGACAGAATTCGTCTATCTCATTAAGTTGCAACCTTGGCAGAGCTCCTGATGCTCCTATGTCGAAATTTAACTTTCTGATAGTCCAATATGCACGGTGCTCAAGTTCAACAGGTAAGTGGCATGCTTTTTCGAATACCAACTTGTACGGAGACATCTCAATCGGCGTTTTGAACGCTGTTCTGTGGGCTCATAATGCAGCATCTAGCTTTTTCGACCAGTCTTTTCGAGATGCACTTACCGTCTTTTCCAAAATCCATTTTAATTCTCGATTTGAGATTTCAGCTTGTCCATTGGTTTGCGGGTGGTAGGTTTTAGCAACTTTGTATTTGACCCCATATTTGGCTAGAAGAGCATCAAAATACCTATTGCAAAAATGTTTCCCTTCATCGTTGATAGCTCTTGGAGTTCCAAATCTGGTGAAGATATTTCAATGCAGAAAATTCACCACCACTTTAGAGTCATTGGTTGGCGCGACAATAGCTTCAACCCATTTTGACACATAATCTACGACTATCAGAATGTAAAGATTCTTGAAAGACGGTGGAAATGGTCCCATGAAATCAATACCCCAAACATTGAACAACTCTACTTCAAAAATATTGTTAAGGGGCATCTCATGCCTTCGCGAAATGTTACCTGTGCATTGGCACTGATCGTATGCAGCAACATACGATTGAGCATCCTTGAAAATGGTGGGCAAATAGTATCCAGATTGAAGGATTTTGCCTACAGTTCGATTGGCCCTTAAAATGTCCACCATATTCAGAAGAATGACAATGGTGGAGAATATCTCGTACTTCATCTTTTGAAATGCATCGTCGAAAGATCTGATCTAGACATAACTTGTACAAGAATGACTTATCCCAATAATAATGTTTTACATCTACCAAGAATTTCTTCTTTTCCTACCATGAAATATCAGGTGGATAAACATTGTGAGAAAGAAAATTAACAAAATCAACATACCATGGGATATTGCTTGTATCCAAAACGAATAGCTGTTCATCAAGGAAAGTTTCTTTAATTGCTATGTCGAGATCATTCTCATCCCCTCGTTGCTCTAGTCTAGAAAGATGGTCGACCACCACATTTTCACTTTCTTTCTTATCTCGAATCTCTAAGTTAAATTCTTACAACATAATGACCCATCGGATCAGGCGTGGTTTTGCATCTTTTTTCTCCAAAAGGTACTTGATGGCTGAGTGATCTGTGAATACAATTACTTTGGAACCGATCAAGTATGGCCGAAATTTATCGAACACAAAGACCACAGCTAGAAGCTCTTTCTTAGTGATAGCATAGTTAACCTGTGCATCGGTTAGTGTACGGCTAGCGTAATAAATAGTATGGAAAACCTTACCAATATGTTGTCCTAACACGGCTCCAATGGCATAATCGCTAGCATCACACATCAGCTTGAAAGGCAAAGCCCAGTCAGGTGCAATAACGATTAGGGCTATCATAAGGGCTTTTTTCAGTATCTCAAATGCCTTCCTACATGTATTATCGAAGTGGAATGAAATATTCTTCTCGAGTAAATTGCATATGGCTTTGTGATCTTCGAGAAGTCCTTGATGAATCTTTTGTAAAACCTTGCATGCTCTAAGAAGCTTCGAATGCCTTTAACAGATGTTAGTGGTGGCGGCTTCTCAATTGCCTCAATCTTGGCTCTATCAACCTCAATGCCCTTGGCTGAAACTTTATGATCTAAAATGATCCCTTCTTGTACCATGAAATGGCATTTCTCCCAGTTAAGAATCAGGTTTGTCTCTTCACATCTTTTCAATACTTGTGCTAAGTTATCCAAACAAGAATCAAATGATGAGCCAAAGACTGAAAAATCATCCATAAATACCTCGATGAAACGCTCTACCATATCTGAAAAAATTGACATCATGCACCGTTGGAAGGTGGATGGTGCATTGCATAGACCAAACGGCACTCTCTGAAAAGCGAACATTCCATATGGGCATGTGAATGTAGTCTTTTCTTGATCCTCAGGTGCTATAGAAATTTGATTGTAACCAGAATAACCATCTAGGAAACAATAGTATGGATGACCTATCAATTCGTCAAGCATCTGATCGATGAAGGGTAAAGGGAAATGGTCTTTCCTGGTCGCCTTATTTAGTTTCCTGTAGTCAATGCACACTCTTCATCCGGTTACTGTTCATGTTGGAATCAGCTCATTGTGTTCATTAGTGACTACTATCATTCCTCCTTTCTTTGGTACCACTTGTACTGGGCTTACCCATGTGCTGTCCGAAATGGGATAAATGATACCTGCATCCAAAAGTTTAAGTACCTTTGTTCGAACAACCTCTTTCATGTTTGGATTTAAATGTCGTTGGTGCTCGATGGATGGCCGGTACTTGTCCTCCATAAGAATTTTGTGTTGGCATATTGATGGGTTGATTCCTTTAATGTCTACGATCGACCATCCAATAGCCATCTTGGATGAAATAATGACAAGTAGTATAGATGAAGTACCTAAGAATGTGTACTTGAGATGAACTGGAAGTGGCTTGAGCTCCAACTCTGATGGTTTTTCTGTTAATGGTACTGGTTGTCTCTTACTCGCTCTAAGCTCCTCGAAAGGTCGTCTAATAAAGATGGGAGGTGAAGCTTCCAATTGGTTAACACATTCCATGATGTTCGGACTTTCTGAGTGTGGTGCTCCATTTAGGCAAGCTTCAAGTGAATCTTTTAGAGTGATGGTTTGATGTATTTCTTTGATACATTCATCTACCACATCTACCCTCATGCAGTTGCTGACATCATGTGGATGTTTGAGTGCTTTTAGCACATTGCAGGTCGCTTCTTCATCTTGAACTCTTAGTATGAGTTAACCTTTCTATAAATCAATGAGAGTTCTTCCTGTTACTAAATATGGCCTACCCAAAATGATGGGTATTTCTTGATCTTCCTCCATGTCTAGCACAATGAAATCCGCAGGAAATATGAACTTATCCACTTTTACTAGGACATCTTCTATAATTCCCCTTGGATACTTGATTGATCGATCAACTAGCTGTAAAAACACCATAGTAGGTTTTGCTTCTCCAAAGCCGAGTTTCTTGAAAACAGAGAATGGCATTAAGTTAATGCTTGCACCAAGATCACATAATGCTTTATCAAATAATGAATCACCAATGGTGCAAGGAAATGTGAAACTCCCCGGATCTTTGAGTTTGGGGGATAGTGACAGGACCCAAACCAGACCTTTTCTAGGCTTTTGTCTGAAGGATCCCGTCGGGCACTTCAAAGGACTTTCTGAACCTAACTTGTCGGATTGGAGAAATCCGAAAAGCGAACCCCTAGAATACTTTGCTAGTTTACTCGTAATAACTTAAAAATGTTGTTTTCTTTTAGAATAGTTAGGATTGGTGTAAATTTTTTGCATTTCCTTAAAATGAGTTTTATAAAAATTTTGACAACATAAAGGCTGTATTTTAAACATTTCCAAAATCAACCTGTAAAGAAAACACACTTCAAACTATATCAAATCACCTCTCAACTTCTTTTAATCACAATCATGCGATTTCACAAACCATTCAATAATAGGCGTATGCATTCGTATATGTATATATAATATAATGTATCGTGTGTCAAGTGTGTAACATGTGCGAGTGTCTCATTTATATATATATATAGATACATATCAAATAAGTGTTACAAGTTCTCCAACATACAATCCTTAAATTTTATTATTTACAATACTAAAATATATTCAGAATTTATGCACATCATTCACTCGACGCCCACTTAAAGAAATCAACGTGGTGTCCTAAACGTAGAGTCATCTATACAAGCACCTAATACAATATATAAGCTGCACAAAGGTAAGAGTGTTAGTTCAATGAATGATAATGACATCAAGATGTAAACTGCATCAAATTTTATAACTTCATTCATTTATCAAACTTTTTGGCTTAACAGAAAACCATTCGTTCTAAAACTCCATGTATACCCCTAATATACTCAAACCATCACGTGGCGGTTTTCACAAGACGCCAAACGTGAAGCTAGTAAAGTATCTCAACTACTACGAGCGAAATTTACTTCGTCACAAGAGTAGTGTGAAATCATCTCAGTTCTAAACAACTACAATGCGGAATTTCTTCATCGCGATTGTAGTGCTATATATGAATTGTAACTCAAGCGACTACGAGTGGAATTTCTTCATCGCTCCATAGTGCCCAAAATTATGAATCTAACCGACTATGTGCGGAATTTCTACCTCGTCACGCAGCGCTAAATCTCATATAAACTAAGGGTATACACATGGTTACAAAACTCTTCACTTCTTGTTTTTTAAAAACTTTTCATTTTTAAATTCTCTTTTCTAGATCCAATGTAAAAGTCATTTACAAAGCTTTAACTCATAATTTTGAAAATAAACTTTTTTGTAATCATTCAACTACAACAATATATATATGTTTAAAGGAAGAACGGTAGCGCAAGTGATAAAACACTTACCTTGATCCACGCAAGCTCAACTATCTCAACGAGCCTCTCGTGCCTCGTTTGCTTGCCTGTCACCTACATATCGATTTCTTATCATTACTTCCTTAATCCCATAACTTAAAACTTAAAATAACATTTTCAATACACTTTTATCTATTAATAACTCTTTACACTATAACCTTCCCAACTCGATTTTAACTCAACCGAGACTCTCTAATTCTGATTTCTTCACAAAAGTTTCAGTTTTAGACCCCTAGGGACACCCTCACGCAGTCTATATAATTTTTTGAGGTCCAAAACAAAAAATTGAAATTTTTCGCCTCTCTTAACACCCTATAACAGAACGTAATGCAGCAGCCTACTTAGGGCTCTATTTTCCTTTATTCTTTTTCCTACGGTCCTCTTATCTCACATTCTGGTCACATGTCAAATTTCGTTGAAAAATTCTATCGTTTGCTATGTCAAACCTAAGAAAAATGCCCTATTTTGGGCACTTTTCGATGCACTTTTTCACATCGAAAGAGCGACGATGATTTTTCTTTTGTAGCTAAGCTTCTTTTACCTAATTATGATCAACTAAATTCATTCCATGCAATAAAACTTGCATTTACATAGTTATTTCACTTATCGACTCTCTAACAGCACTATTTTGAGCATAACTTGTGCAATTTTTATCAGAATCGATTTGTTCCAAAACCTATGGTTTTCTATGACTCCTAGGCATCATTTGAGGTGTAGAACAACCTCATATATGTCAGACTAAGTCAGGTCTTACCAGGTCCCTTTATCAGCTCGGGATTTTTCATTTCACTCTATGTTTCTCCTTCTACAATTCTATACTTTTCCTTTTCAAAATCTAACTTTTCTAGAGACTTTTAGGACATCAAATATGCATAATTTAAAGCTCAAAAGGATGGAAAAGCAATGAGATCATACACCCCTTCATTGGCCATGACATACATCAAGCACTCATATACACTACTCTTTTAATTTTTAATTTCTACCACCAACTATACATAAAAGTGTAGAATTTTGTATACATGGCAGCTCACATCTATTTAAATCTTAAAATCACATAAACCCTAACTTATCTTCTTGTTTCCATGCTTAATCTTCTAAGTTCTTTCTTGCCAACTTAATTTGATCAAGAAATCTACTCTAAAGTAAGCAAACTAACTCCATAAAATCATCATCCAAACACATAAGCTATTTATAAGAATTTTCAATATAAATATTATGAAAACTTACTTTATTTTATACTTAGTTTGCTTGAACTTATGGTAGATACCCTCCCTAACTTTTTCCCATCTTAATTTGACCTTGAAGCTAGATGAAAAGCTTTTAGACTTGAAAAGCTCCAAGTTGCCGTGACTTCTCCTTGTTGACCGAACACTTCTCTTCCTTTGTTTCTACTTTTGTCGTGCAAAAATGATGGCTTTTAAGAGTTCATGTCTTTTTATATCATGATTGCTAACTTGCTAGGACTAAAATGCCCTTTTCTTGTATTTCATGTAAGCTTATCCATGAAATGACAAGTTTGACAATTCATGAATTTAAAATACTAATTAGTAAGTAATGTATGACAACTAATATCTAATAATCCATATTTAACTTTTAATTTTTTATTCATTCATTGGTGCAAATCTAATGACATGTCATTTTGATTTTATTTTAAGTCCATTCCATGTAATACTCACACCAAAAGCATAAGTTAACTGACTTGAATTTTCTATTTCGCCCTTAATGCATTTAATTGTCATTTATTAATATCCTAATGACTTTTATAAGGACGACATTGACGAAATTGAGTCTTTTCATCCCTTAGTCTAGTTTTTAACACTAGGGAATCTAGAATTGAGGATGAGAGCTTACAGGTAGCTTTTTCTGCAATATTGCACTATATTCTTCAGTCAAAGCTACCGTTTCATGTTCTTCCAGCTTCCTTTTATTTGATAGGATTTCCTTAATGAACTTCACATAGCTGGGCATCTGTTCCAGAGCATCTGCAAAAGGAATATTAATTTGCAGTTTCTTAAAAACTTTCAGAAATTTAAAAAATTGTTTATCTAATTTCTGCTTCTGGAATCTCTTAGGGAAGGGTAATGATGGTTTGTATGGTGTCAGATTGTCTGGCAACGGCTTTGATTTTGACTTCTCTACTTCTTTTTGTTCAACCATCACTTCTTCTTCTACTTTGCTAGATCCTTCTTTCTCGTCTGTTTTTTTGACTGGCTCTTTTAGCATTTTACTGATTCATAATGTGACAGCCTTAAGCTACTCCCTAGGATTGGTCTCTGTGTTGCTTGGTAAGGTTCCTTGAGGTCTTGCAGTCAGCAGGTTTGAGATTTGACTCATTTGTACCTCTAGATTTCGAATGAAAGCAGCTTGATTCTAGAGTGTGGTATCTCTCGTCATAAATTGATTGGTACTTGTGGTGAGCTGAGCAAGTGCTTCTTCAAGCGACGGTTTGTTGGCTTGCTGCTGCTGAAATGGTGGTGGATATGATTGTCTAGGTCGATCGTTGTTTTTCCATTAAAAGTTTGGATAATTCCTCCATCCTAGATTATATGTGTTGGAGTACGGGTTATTTTATTGTCTGTTGCCCACAAAAAAGACTTGACTTGTTTAGTCTTCATCGCACTATCCGTTGGAATGGTCTCCTCCACAAAAATCATAAGATGCTGACTGAGTATAAATGGCATTAGCTATTAAGTTTCCGAGTTACTTGGCTAATGTCTCGACCTGAGTGGAAAGTCTAGTTAGAACATCATTTTCTTGTATTCCGAAAACTTTTTTCAGAACTGCTCTTTCCGATGGCCATTGATAGGCATTTACAGCCATTTCTTCTATAAGTCCCAAGCGACTTGATGAGGTTTTCTCAAAAGTGCTCCACCAACTACGACATCTACCAATGTTCTCGTGGAACTCCCTAAACCATTATAGAATGTGTGTAGCTATAGCCAATCAGCAACTCCATGATGTAGACACCTTCTTAGTAGATCTTTGAATTTTTCTCATGCTTCGTAAAATGACTCTCCATCAAGTTGTCTGAATGTGGCAATCTCAGTTCGTAGTCTTGCAGTCTTGGCTGATGCAAAGAATTTCGCTAGAAATTTTTGTGTCAAGGTATCCCATGTGGTAATACTCCCTGATGGCAAAGAGTTGAGCCAGCTTTTGGCTTTGTCCCGAAGAGAGAATGGGAATAGTCTCAATTGGATGGCGTCATCAGTAACACCATTATGCTTGAAAATATCACAAATCTCCAAAAAGCTGTCAATGTAAGCATTTGCATCATCGTTCAGAGCCCTACCGAACTGGTTGTTTTGCACCATCTGGATAATTGCTAGCTTGATCTCAAAATTATTAGCTGTAATGGTTGGTCGCCGTATCGCCGAAGCATTACCCACTGTGGGTAAAGTATAATCTCGTAATGCTTGAGTATTTTCAGCATTTATTGGTACAATGTTTTGTACATTGTTTGGTTCTTTAGTCATGTCTATGAGAGCAGCACTTGCAGCTTTTCTTGTTTCTTTCCGGTTCTTGCAGTAAGTTCTCTCGATTTCTAGATCAAATGGTATCAAAACTTCGTTCCTAAACTTTCTCACACACCAGAAAAGAACACCTACAATAAAACAAATAAAATAAAAAATAAATAAATGATTAAATAAAATACCAAATTAAAATTTGAGTTATGTAGTACCAATATCAATTTAAACAAAACAATCCCCGGCAATAATGTAACGCTCTTCGTCCGACTTCCGTTACGGTTGGAAATCCGGAACGGAGAACATTACTTTCCTAATAAATCCGTTTCTGTTACTTTTTGAAAAACTATTATCATTCTAAAACTCTTTACCAATAGAGGAATTTTTTTTTTTTAAAACATAAATCCGGCAGAGTTTCCTCTGTTTTTTTTAAATCCCAAAATCCATTTCCTGTAATTGAAACTCTAACATTTCTAAAACATCAATTTCTAAACTCCCATTCGGACCTCCCGTCCGTTTTCAAAACATTTCATTACTCAAATATATCATAAACATTTATATGTATACATAACCAAAAGTAAGCTTTTAAGAAATATACATAAGCTTTTATATAGAACTTTGTTATAATTAAGTGAAATACGATAATTTATACAAATATACATGTATCCCAAAAATGCATGATCATATGCAATATATCTATATATCTACCAAAAGCGTAGAGGGGATGGTGACTATTTGAGCCTTCGCGTGCAAGCTATTTCCTCTGTCTGAAGATGGAGTCAAAAGATTCAACCTGCGCGTGGTAAATCAATGCGCTAAGCATAATTGCTTAATAGGTATACACATAATCTAATTTCTCAATTTCAAATGTAATTTCATTCGTAACTAAAAGCATTCTAACTTTAACATTCATAAATATACATATATATATATATATATATACGTTGCATAAAAATACTTAAACATATAGTTCGCAATTTTTCGAGTTCAACATTTTTCAAAGCATTGAACATTTCATTTCACATAACATTTTCATTTCATTGCTTATAATATTTTTCAGTGCCCTTAGTAAACATATATTCGATACTCATGTATTGGTATATGGGTTTCCGGCATCGGACACGCGGTGATCACCCGTCGAAATAACGGTCGACCCCGGCATCGGCCGCTCAGTGATTATCTATCGGGTCGTATATCATATCACATAATCGTTCAGGACCGGACATGAGGTGCCTCTCATAGTCCATAATGAATCAATTTAGTATATGCAAGTAAACGGTGCAGCTGCTAATTTCCCTATTGACATGTCAATTACCAATTTCCATTTATCAATATCTAAGTTTACCAAGGCTATTTACCAGATAACATTTGTATCACATTTTACACTTTGGTTTTAGTACCAAGATTTTCATAACAAATCAATTTCACGTTTCATTTCAAGTATAGTCAAATACGTTTGTAAATGCATTATATTAAAACGATATAACAATCTCATTTAAGAAATTCATTACACAATGAAAATACTTTCAAATAAAATTAACGATAATGTGTATACCGACCTCAAACGGATTCAATCTTTAAATTGAATACTCCTTTACGCTTTACCCTTATTCTTTGGTTGAGAATCCGGTTCGTTGGGTTCTCCTTGACTTTTCAATCAAAACAAACGTAACGAAAGTTTACTTACATGAACTACTAATATTACTTAATGCAGTATAACTATATGCTCTCCTATAACGTATCCTGAACACTTCCGATTGATAACATTTCGAAACAACTCATAATATCCTTTTTATAATTGTCTTTCCTGTGTTGAAAATAACCTCAAAACAGCCCATTAAAATAGCTTATGATAGCCCAACAATCAATACGAAAATAGCATTTAATGAACTCAAAAACAGCACGTATGACAGTTCTAAAATCAGCATGTAACAGCCCTTAAAAACAGCTTGTTATACCGCACTTTGACAGCTCATGACTAGCACGTTTACAGCTCATATAATAACACCTTAACAGCTCATTTACATAGCATGAAAACAGCTCTTAAAGCACTCAATAACAGCCCTTACTCGAGCATCAAAACTGCACACAAAATAGCTTTTAAGTTCCACAAAAATCTGCACATCAAAACAGTCCATGAGACTCAATTACGTCGGTTATTGCTTGCTTGTTTTTAACTCTAATGATTCGCCGACTTTACATATTTTTATGCACGAAAATTCTTTACGTAACTTGAATTAAATGCACAACAAAACAGCTCTTTTGCGAAGCAAAAACGGTTTATGCAAACTATTCGAAACATTTCGCGTAGCAACTCAATCGAATTTCCTTCAATTCGCAACATTCTTTTCTAACCCGTCCGTCATGCAATCTCATAATCATTCTCATCATATTTATTTACTTGAATTACATCTATAAGCACTCAACATCCGGCATACTAATCAGAATTTATTCGACGCCAAAACTGCAACTAACACATTCGAATTCACGGACAACTTGCCCGAAACACTAGATAACGATCTATCAATATTCAAATAACTTTCAATACTCTAAAGTATATTGTTGCGAATCATTTTTCATGCCTACAATTTCGAAACGAAAAGCGAAACATAACAGCCCATACTTTCCAAACATAACAACCCCTATACGGATTTGGCAACGTAAATTCAACATCGAAAATCAATCGCAAACACGTCAAAACTTAATCAAACGAACCTCTGCACTAACGAGGTTTTAAATCCTATATCCCAATCATGTCATCATCAATTTAATCCATAACTAAATCATAAATATTTCTATTGCAAACGAAATCCATAAATTCGGACTTACCTTTCCACAAGCGTTTTTAAAAGCTTCGAAAACTAGCACGAAGGGCTGTCCAAATTCATTTCCTTATCCACGAGCTTCCTTCAACCCAAATGGACACCATTAACATTTAAACATCACTCAAATCATGATAACAGTATCAACGGGGCAGTAACTTACCTTCGCTTGAGCTGTTTTTCGCTTCGAACGGCTCTCAAACATTCGCGACCGCGAGACGACGCTCATTTTAGCTCACGGCAGTAACTTGAATGCGTTGATTCCCTTCAAAACAACATCCACACATTCTTAACAGAAATTTAATGCCAACGGAAACTCACCCACTGCAGCAGCACACCCACGGTAGCAGCTCCTATGGCAATAGCTCCCACGGCAGCAGCTCCAGGTCACGGCAATAGCACTACGCGGCAGCAGCAACGACAGCACCAGGCAGCAGCAGCGACAGCACCTGGCAGCAGCAGCGACAGCACCACGGCAGCACCAGCACCTTCACGCCAACAGTAGCTCCTCCAGCGCTCGCTCGGCAGTAACTCACTTTCTGGCAGCAGCTCCACTTCTCGACAGCAGCAATATCATGGTCTGGCAGCAGCAGATCTTCAGTTCTTGCTTGCATGCAAGGTCAGATCTTTCATCTGAAAGCTAGGACAGCACATGCATGTGCTGGATCTCCTTCACCAGCTCACTCTCAGCATCCAAACAGCTCACAGTTCAGCAGCTTGCATTTCCTCCATCACTCTCTAGCTCTTTCTTACATCTCTCTTAACATGCACAAGGATGAGCTCTCGGTCAGCTCTCTCTCTCTTTTAATCTAACACTTTGGGGAGGTAGAAGAAGGAGGAACCGAATGCTTTCTCTTTCAATCGTTGGGCTTTCGGTTTTGGACGAAATGGATGACTGAATACTCACTCAAGTTCTCACTTGCTCACTTTGAAATCTCTCTCTTGGCTTAGGGACCATAAGATGAATGATGTTGACCGAACTTCATTTGTCTTCTTCACTTTCAATATCTATTTGTTATAAAAAAGGATGCCACTTGTCCCACCATGCAAATTTTTTTCCAATTTATTTAATTCCCTTACATGACACATGTCCTTGATTTCTCTTGTATGCTTGCCATGTGTCCCTCATGGCCCCACTCATTCAATTTATTTCTCCCATGCCATCAATTCTCACTTTATGATTTCGTTTTCGCTCGGATTCGCCTGGAAATTTAATAAAAATCCAAATTCACATACGGGAACTTTATTAAATTCCGAATAAATATTTGAATCCGGACGCTCTAATTTATTTTATGAAATAGAATTAAATAATTATCCCCGGACCCGTCTGGAGAATTTTATAAAAATTCAATTACTCCTCCGGATCTGGACGGATAATTAATTACATCATCCCTTAATATATAATCAACATTGAATAAATTATTTGGACACCGAAACAGCATGTTACAAACAACGCCAAAAACTTGTCATGCAAAATCACAAGTGGACGAGCCGAACAAGTAATATAATGATGAGAAAAATATCGTCCCACGAGGATTGTTGTTAATTAATGCCCAAAATTAAAGTAACCTAATTTTTATTTGGTAAACGAAAATCGATTTAAGGAACTGAAAACTACAACTAATTTTAACTAAAAATATAAATGAATTTTTACTGAAATTAACTTAATAAATGAAAACTCTAAGATTCTGATTTCACCATAACTAATCTATTTCTCCCCTTTGTTATTTTTAATCAAAAATTAATTATCCAGTTGCTAGTCGAGATTTCCTGAATTATTCACATAGCCCCTCCCGAGGTTTAAGGAAAATACCCTATAAAGCTTAACTGCTATGTTCCCATGCAAGTCAAAACATTAAAGGATTCATTAAGATTTATGGATCTCTTTTATAGACTACACAAACTATGCATGTATATTCTTATCTTGTATGTAATTTATGACATTTAATACAATGAACTAGACACATAAATCAGCTTCCGCTATCATTATGATTAACAATTTAACTAAATAGTGGCTATTTATTTAAAAGCATTAAGAACAGTATTAAATGCATCAATCAAGGTAGAAAATCCTTAATTGAATTGAATAAAAGTTTGGAACATCAAAGTTAGGCTACATCATAAACCTTAGAAAAAATAAATCTACTCCATGCTTAAATTAAAATTGACAAAACTAGAAAATTAAACATCACAAAAGATAAGAAAACTTAGTGGATTGAAGCTTCGCTGTAGAATTTCTTTCTTTGCTTTAATCTTCCTCTCCAAGCTCTCTCTTTCTCTAATCTACTTGTTATTTTGATTTCTGATGGGATGCTTGGAATGGTGATTCTAAAGCTTATTTATAGGCAAAGTTCACCTCCAATTACATAATCGTATGCATCATCTCTTCCTAATTTTCCACCCTTCTACATCATCGCTTACATCATGGTTCACCTACCTCATGCAAGTCAACTTTCATATTACATTATTGCTTACATCATAGTTCTCATTATATCATTACTTATATCATAATGACATAAGTCTTTACATCAGCATGACATAATATTTATTTCTAGAATACTCGATCTTTAAACTGCGATAACTGATTCGAGCTATTCTTGAGGCGATGAACTACTACGAATGACATTCATTTTGCAGCGATGAATTTGTCACGAACAATAGTACTTTGTGGGGTCCAAATGCAATTTTTCATCAATTTTATTCTGAAAATGAAAAATATAAAAAGATGTAATAATTTACTTAATAATAATAAAAATATCAAAAACTAAGCAAGAATTTAGGTTTTAAAAGATAAAATAACTCTATAAAAATAGAGTTATCAATGACTCACTAGTTTTCTTGTTTTTCTTGTACTTTTGTTTTGCCTTTGTTGAGGGCTTTTGTTTAACAAGTTGCAACAACAAAAGACACAGGGCTCCCAAGTTGATATTGTAATTGGCCCAGAATCCTAAGGACAACAATGACAGGCAGTTTTCCGACTCAGGCTCTTTGTGAATGCCTTCAAGAGTTTCTCCTATTCATCTTTATCCTTGTGGTTCCTCTGAAGACGAAAGGTTAGTGAAGAGACAAAGGTTTTCCTATCAAGAAAAGGTCTCGTCAAGAACTCAAGAGTCCTCTTAGACTTCCACACAAACAAAAAGCACACTAGAGGACAAGGGGAAAGGTGTAGCTTACTTCAAAAGACGAGGATCCTCTTTCGGCGAAGGTTAAGTTTGCTCCCATTTGTACTAATCTTATGGAGAGGTTTGCTACCTCAATAAGAGGTTGTTTTCAAGAGTCCACGACCAAAGCTATAGAGATGCTTGAGGGGGATTAGCTTTGCTATCATTGTCATTGGTTAGGTTAGTTTAACTTTTATTCTCTCAATCTTGTTTTAACTTTATTGCAATTTCATCACATTGAATTTAATAAGAGTAACTACAACCTCTCAGTGGGACAATCTTACATCTGCTATACTATAACAAGTGTATGGTCTTATAAATTTGTTATTGAGAGTCACAAAAGCATACCCTCATAGAATGTTTCCGACTGCCTACTTATCATATCTCCAAATTACAAAGTTATTGACCCTTAATAAACAAGAGTTCATAATGCACTTATGATTAAAATCAACCCATATATGATCATCTGGTTGATAAACATAAATTCCTATATTTAATTAATATTAATAAGAAATTCATTTTCACTACAGTCTAGTCCTATATGATCTTTATTATATAGGTGTCTCATTTTCATGTCGTCACATGAACAATCTCACATAAGATCACAATAAAAAAATATAAAATGGACCACAATTGTAGATTTATCACAAACAAAGTATCCAACTTTGTTTGCTTTCTATGAACCATTTAGATTACTAGTCTCAAAATAAATTCTCTTATATATAACACTAATATATTTAGTTTGAAACTATATAAGTTGTAATATACCCTCCCTATTTTAGTATTGTATACGATTGTACACATATGTCTCATTTATGGAATAAAGAAATAATTTAGAGTCTTCAAATACAAAATTGGATTATAATGAAATTTATGGATGCGATTTCAAGCTCAAGAAGTGGTAAAATAATTGATTTAGAGGTATGAAAATGGTATTAAAAGAAATATTCAAGAAATTGTGAAATTGAAAAACTTTATGAAAATTGGGTAAAAGTGTAAGGACTAAAAAGTTATATGTTTAAGAAGGGTGTATCGAATCTAAACTTTTAATGACTTTTATAGAGTTTAAAAGTTTGGTTGTATTCAATACAGACTTTTAAAAACTCTATAAAAGTCATCTGGTATTCAATATAGACTTTTAAAGATTTTTACAAAGTCTATAAAAGTTAAGATGTATTCAATCAGAACTTTTTAAGAGTTTATAAAAGTTATGGGATATTCAAAATGTCAATGACTTTTATAGAATTTAAAATTTTAATGACTTTTGTAGACTTTTATGTTAAATTTATAATAATCAAGCTTTACAAATTCTCCTCCACTCCCCTTAAAAACTTTTGTAGACTTTTATTTTTTATTATAAAAGTAAACCTCACTATCACTTTTACATTTGAATCTCCTATAAATAAAAATATTTAACTTATTTTAAAAATACATACACACACACACACACACACACATATATATATATATATATATATATATATATTTCACTTGTATTTTATTGTGAATTATAATGGTCAATATTTTTCTTCCTATATTCAAATTGTTAGTTTTTTAGCTTTTTAAACCTCTTCTTTTCCAAAGGATATCAATTTATTATTTTGTAAAAGATTTCAAGTTTGAATCAAAATTGAGGAGTTAGATATTGGCAAAATAAATTAAAAAAATATTATAATATATATTTATATAAATACAATAAAAAAAAATGTTTAGATAAATATTGATTTAAATCATCTTATTATTCTTATAATAAACAATACAACTATTAGTAATAATTATATTGTAAGCTAATAGTTTAGTATTTTTTGTGTATAAATTATGAAAATATAATTCACAATGTATAAATAAAAATTTCATAACTTTATTGATGAAATTAATCAATGGAATCTTTATTTTTTATATTTTTATTTTATGTACCATATTTTTTAATCAATTATCAAAATGTGAATATAATTTTACTAACTTATAAAGTAAATATTATATTAATTAATGAAAGTTTATTAATGTCTATAAAAGTTTATTAATGTCTATGAAAATCTATTGAAAGTCTATGAAAGTTTTTGATATTATTTTTTTTAGAAGTCTATAATAATCTATATAAGTTAATAAAAGTTTTTTAAAATAAATTTATAAAAGTCTCTAAAAGTTTTTCATGAATTCATAAAGTTATTAAAAGTTTATGAAATTCTATAAAAGTCATTCATTGAAAAAAGTCTATAAAAGTTTTTTATAGTCATGATTGAATACACCCCCCTAAAAGTGTAGGTTAAAATCATAATTTTTAAAAAGTTGAGGGGCAAATCGTAATTCGACTGGATTATATCATCGTCTTCTTCCTCCAACCGACTCATTTTCTCTCTCTCCTCAGATTTCCAGCTGAATTCATTCCCGCGAGCCTAACTTCGACCTCTCGTTCTGACCACATCCAACCTTCGTTTTGGCCAATCTTGGTACCGTTGGAAAGCTCGTGCGACGTAGATTCTATAGATACCAATTCTGTTAATTTTTATCACCATTTGGGTCTTCGTTTCAGTAGAGGAAGTTAAGCCATTAACCAACTTTGATTTTTCTAGATTCCGACGAAACAAAGCGATTCCGACTCCGATCGACCTCATTTTCGTGACAAGTGTGTCGAGGACAACAAAACTCACCTAGCTGCACCTCCCACCTCTAAGGTCTCCGAAATCCGATGCCGAAAAGTAGCCTTCGACCACCACGTACTGCGAAGGTAAGTTCTCCGACCTCCTGAACTCGAAATTTAGCTCTCGACGCGTCTATGGACTCGTTTTTAAGTGTAGAATTCATTTTTAGGGCTATGTTTTTTATAAGGCAACCGTATAAAAAAAAATTATATATTATATTACTTTGTAGATTTAATTTAGAGCGGCGATAACTATATTGAGAATCGAGGGTGACAGAACCCGAACCAGACCTTTTCTAAGCTCTTGTCTGGAGGATCCTGCCAGACACTTCAACGGACTTCCCCTAACCTGACTCGTTAGATTAAGGAAATCCGAGAAGCAAACTCTTAGAATACTTTGCTGGTTTACTCGTTTTAACTTAAAACTTTCTTCACTTTTAAAAATAGTTGGGATTGGTGAAAATTTTTCGCATTTCTTTAAAACATATTTTATAAAAATTTTGGCAGCATAACGACTGTAATTTGAACATTTCCAAAATTTGACCTGCATAAAAATACACTTCAAACTATCCTTGATCACCTCTCAACTGCTTTTATTCCACAAACATGTAATTTCACATGTATACATATTCACCAACATACAATTCACATCACGTTTCACAATCATATTGTCATGCAAGATCAATTAGAAATTTCAAGTATAGATGCGTATTATATGCAAGTATCTCAAAAATGTATAAGTATACATAACATCACATCAAGAACCATCATTCACATATCCACAATTCAAGTTATGTTATCATTTGATTGTATTATTTACAACATCCAAAATGTATCCAAAGTTTATGTAAATCTACTCGACGCCCACCTATAGAGAATAATAACCCTGTCACGCAGTCACTCGTAATGACACCCGATAGGATATAGAAACTACACACCAAGCAACCATGTTAGTGCAACATAACAAGGTAGTAATTCACATAACTTTATATAATAATTTATAAACTTACTTAACCTTAAAGTTTCGATTTTTAAAACTTTTAGTTCTCAAAACTACATGTATACCCCTAAAGTATTCGAACCATCACGAGGTAAATTTTTTGAATGATGCCAAACATGAAGCTAATAAAATATCTTGACTACTACGAGCGGAATTTACTTCATCGCAAGAGTAGTGTGAAACCGTCTCAGTGCTAGACAACTACAATGCGGAATTTCTTCATCGCGATTGTGGTGCTATATGAATTGTAACTATGGCGATTACGAGCGGAATTTCTTCGTCGCCCTATAGCGCCCAAACTTAGAAATGTAACCAACTACGCACGGAATTTCTACCTCGTCACGTAGCGCTAAATCTCATGTAAACTAAGGATATACACATGGTTACAAAACTCTTCACTCATTTCTTTTCGAAAACTTTTCACTTTTAAATTCTCTTTTTCTTAAGTCGATGTAAGAATCATTTTATGAAGGTTTAATTCATAACCTTAAAAATCTTTTTTTTTTTACTCATTAAACTACAATAATACAATTACATTTAAAGGAAGAATGGAAATAGCGTAAGTGATAGAACACTTACCTCGCTCCACGCAAGCTCAACTGTCTCAACGAGCCACTCCTTCCTCGCTTGCTTGCCCGTCACCTACATATTGATTTCTTATCATTACTTGCTTAATCACATAGCTCAAAACTTAAAATAACATTTCCAATACATTTTTCTCTATTAACAATTCTTTACACTATAACTTTCCTAACTCAATTTTAACTCAACCGAGACTCTCTAATTCCAATTTCTTTGTAAAAGTCTTACTTTTAGACCCCTAGAATCATCCCCATATGGTTCGTTTGGTCTTCGGAGGCTTAAAACAAAAAGTCAACTTTTTAGTAACTCATTTGACCAAGAAAAATAGTGTTAAAACCAGCTCTTGTTTTGTATCCGTTTCTTTTTCTAGCATCTCCTTATCGCATAACTAAGTCACCCGTAAAATTTCGTCGAAAAATTCTATCGTTTGCTATGTCAAATCTAGCAAAAAGGTCCTGTTTTGGGCACTTTTCGATGTACTTTTTGTATCGAACGAGCGACGATGGTTTTTCTTTCATATCTAAGTTTCTTTTACCTAATTATGATAAACTAAATTCATTCCAAGTAATAAAAATTGTATTTACATAGTTATTTCACTTATCGACTCTCTAACGACACTATTTTGAGCATAACTTACACAATTTTTATCGGAATCGATTCATTCCAAAAACTATGGTTTTCTATTACTCCTAGGCATCATTTGAGAGGTAGAACAACCTCATATATGTCAGACTTGCACAAATTGTCTCTATCGCATGGTTCGAGCTCGGGATTCCCAAATTGTCCAAAACTAGCTCTTTGACAACTCTATCATTTCTAGATGTTTTTCTAACATTATTCATGCTTAAATTTAAGTTCAAAACCATCTAAACTCAAAGGTCATCTACTGTCTTTAACACACACACAAACACTACTTTTTCATTTTAACACTCACAACTCACTCACAATTTTTGACAAGTACTTAGAGTGCATGAAAATCACTTTTGTTTCCACTGTTATTAAGCTTATGGCAGCCTCTTATATAACTCTAACTTCATCTTTCTATTATATTTTGGTGGCTTTTAGTCACCTAACAATTCAACATACATAGCCAAGCAAAACCCCACCAAATCTAGTCTACATATAAATCTAAATTCTCATAAAAACTAACCAAACTCTCAACTTCAAATTGATACAAACTTACTTGTTCTTGCTTATAAACTATTTAAAGCCTTAAATATACATAAATTCCAGCCATTATAAACTTGAATAAACATGCCCTTCACTTGACTAAGCTTGCTAGAAATTGCTTCCATACTTTCTTTTCCAATTTCTTGTTACAAATCATATCTAATTACACTCAACTTCTATTTTTAACACATATACATAAAAATATTCAACTCATACTTGAATATCAAGGCTGGTCCAAAATTCATACACACATACTCATCAATTTTCTTGGCACAAATTGCATGAAAAACACACTAATAATTTTCTAATACCTTAACACACTTCAATTTAAGTTTTCATGCAAGGATCACATAAAAACCTAACTCTTACTTTACTAATTTTTGGGTTTAATGTTTCCTATCACTTCCAAGCTTGAATCCAAGCTTAAATCTCCTCAAATATAAGCTTAAAACAAGAAAAATTCAGCACTTAAATGAGAACAGCCCATAACTTCTTAAAATCTCACCAAAACTCACAAAATCAACATCAACTCACCTAGTTTTCTTTGCTCCTTATTGCTTGATCTTCACTTGATTTTCTTGGCTGATTTCTTGGCATCAAATCTGCAAGTATTCTTCTTCCTCTTCCTCTCCTCTTCTGCCGTACCAGACCAGCCCTTCTTTCCATATTTTTTTTTCTCTCTTTGCTGCTGTATTCTGCTCTATGTGTGTCACGGTTTCAGTTTTGATTTGGGCTGAAATTTTCAGCTGATAACTTCACCTATATAGGCCTCTCATCTTGTTCAAAACAGCCCCTCCATCATGTTTCAATTACAACAATGCCACTAGTTAAAAAAATGCAATTGGATTGACTTAAAACAAACCATAGTTAGATGTAACCATTTGAGTTAAATCTCATGCCACTTTTTCATCATTTCTTACTTTATGCTTGACATGATTTTATTTGCTCATTTTAAGTGGTATGGATTGTGCTTTTTAATGGGATTTCATTCCATATAAATCTCATACTAAATCCATGTATTAGTGAATTGGAATTTACTAATTCACTCTTTAAAGATTGAATTCCAATTCCAAGCCAATAAAATTCTAAAAGTATTCTTCACTTGTCTAATTCCCCAATTGACCTTATAATCATTTAATTTGGGTCTAATATCTCTCATGTGCACCATAAAAAATATTTCTAGTAATGGTGGAATCGGTTAACTCTACGGTTTCTTTAACACTATATACTGAAATATATGTGTTTCTTATGATAATAAAATTTGATTTTACTGAAATAAATTCCGAAAATATTCCATGATTGTTCAATCCTCAAACTGATCATGGAATACTCTAATTGGGCACTTCACCTTTTCAATTCCATGCTTTGGAATCATTTCGAACGGATTTAAAATTACTAAAATTCGTTAATCTCTAAATAAAGCATTTTTTTTTGTACTTTATATTTCAGATCACTTAAAACTTACTCAATTTGACTCATTTTTGATCCGTTTCTATTTCTTTAAACTCTACTATCTATTTCGAATATTTTCGATTTTTGAGGTCCATTTCATAGGTAGTTACTATTCATTTGAAATCCGGATACTATTCAACGAAAATTTGCATTTCCTTCCAAAATGGTTCTCAGGGCTTCATAAAGATAATCGAATCCTGAACTGGCCCTTAGCACTCTTTTCGAACCACTTATCCGCTATCCTAATCACGGAATGGATTTTTCGAGGACACCAAGATCGGGTTCTATCAGAGGGAACCCGAAAGCGTGTGATTTCGTGAATCAATAATTGGTGAGTGTTATTCAAAATATTTTGGATGTGATGTTTTAAAATTTGTGTTATGATATGTTATAGTTTGATTTTGAAATAAATGAAATTGTATGAAAAATATTTTGCATGGACTATAAACGATTATATGAGATATGGATTTTCTAATTTTGAAAAATTAATACGAGATAAGTATTTATGGTGAAAAATTATTTGATGGAAATATATATTGAACATATGGTATGCTTGGTAGATGCTACAGTTATTTCCGGTTGAGGTTGAGTACCCGAAGCGTGCATTAGCAGTGTTGGCAGTGTCTATCACTAACAACGGATAGAAACCCACAGAGGAGGATTGTGTCGAGTCATTGGTTCAGTTTAATGTATCGCCTAATGCACGTATAGGGTATATTATTAGCTAGCTTCCACCTGAGCGAGGAAAAATGTTGCTCCGTAGCGAAAGAAAAATTCCACTACATAATACCGGATAGATGGCTTGAACGAGGAAAAATTTCGGGAAGGCCGGAGAGAGGCAAAATTCCGCTCCATACCTAAGATATCATGCGATACGAACCATTAGTGATTGGTTTGTTTTATTAAGAGATTTTTCAAAAACAATAATGCCACCACTACTTACATTTTATGCAGAGAACTGAAAATATACGATAATTTATCGTATCATTTAGTTTTATAATGGAATTGAATGATATTTACATAAATAATTTATCCATGCATTTATTTGAAAAATTATTTTAAGAGAAAATTTGATTTTTTATATTATAGTGATGAAAGGTTTATAAAATATTTTAAAACTAAGGGAGGAATTTTTATAAAGATAAAATGAAAATAAAAACTTATAACACTCACTAAACTCGTATAGCTTACATTGTCTTATGTTTTACAAACAAAACCTCCCCAAGGGCAGATGCAGAT
Source organism: Dimocarpus longan (assembly GCA_022984855.1). Lineage (NCBI taxonomy): Eukaryota > Viridiplantae > Streptophyta > Magnoliopsida > Sapindales > Sapindaceae > Dimocarpus > Dimocarpus longan. Next base: position 13,790,672 of record CM041017.1, on the reverse strand, counting down.
ACAGGTACAGGTACATCAGGATCAGAGACTCCAACCCAGGACTAGGCAAATTGAGTCGGGAGTGCTTTGTACTGCTGTGATTGTATAGATGTATCTTATTTTGGGAAATACTTAATTAATTGTATATGACATAATATATAAGTTTTTCTTATTTTTTAACATGTATAAATAAATATAGATGCATGACGTACTATTTTGTGTTTTAAGTTATTTTGAAATTTGATGACATGTTTGTAGTTGTTTATGAATTGATGAATTGAGGGTCTGAGGCCCAGAAGTTTGGGGGAAACCAATTGATTTTAGAAGTGTTTAAAGTTTTTACCAAATTCGCAGAGTGGTAATCTCAGAAAAATAGCTGTTATGCTGTCCAAATTTTTACTAAATATATTATATATATGTGTAATAAAAAGAAAATTTTTCACCTGTCTTTATCATAAAAGAAACTTTGAAAAAGTTTTAAATAGGGAAAAACGGCTTAGCTTCACGGGAATCTTTCAACCGGATTACATATAGGTTGGAGGGTTATCCTGGGGTTACCAACGAGCTGTCGTCTGTACGAAAATAGAAGTACAGAAATGGGACCTGTCATAAGTAATCATAAATGTTTCTTGATATTTGTATGCAACATAAATACACAACGTACACTAATAAAATGGAACAAATATATTTTATATTTATCAAAAGTTTACAAAATTAAAAGCTCTTAGGGTATCAACCCTAACATAATCATCACCGTTAACCTAGCGTTACTAATAATCCATCATCATCATCAAACATTACTAGATTTTTTTTTTAAAAAACAAAAAATTGTTGCGGATCTTTTTCAGTTAGAGGAGACCTACACGGATTTCTTCCAATAGAAGAAGATCTTGATGATCTCCCGTAGCCGGAGGAGATCATCACCATTAGATATAGCAATCTGCTCTCTCCGATTGGCTCTATCTGATGGAGTGGCTTCATTTGGGGAGGATCTAAAGCTCTATATTTGATAGAATGAATCTATTGGGGATTAAGCAATGCCCTATCTCTAATGGAGCAACTTTGTAGAAGATGGATGAAGTAATGCTCTAACTCCAACAGAGCAACTTTGTTGGAGATAGAGCGTTGCTTCATCTCCGATGGAGTAATATTTGAACGATGAGATGCCTCAACTCTATTAGAATAATATTTGAGGAATGAGATCTTGAAATTTTTATATCCAACGAACCTTAACTTTGGCCCGAAGAAATCTTGTCAAAGCACCGGGACTTATTTAAACCTCTTTTCAAGCTTGTTTACGAGGTGGCAGGAGTAAAAATTTTTAATTTTTCTATTGAAAATTCGACAGCAAGCCAACTGTTTATTGAACTTTGCCACCCTGTAAATTTTCGAATACAATTTAAAAACACTTCTATAACACTTAATCTCAACTGCCAAGAGCCTTCGACCTTCATCACCAAATCACAATTCCAGCAAGGAATACAATCATGGAAATTGATTTAAAAACCAAAAGCTTTTGCATCAAAACAATTTTATAAAAACTTGCATCCAAAACTTATATTTACGTTTACAATTTACGCCATGCTTTGATACAAAATATGCACATGACAAAAGTATGAGCTATATAAAGTGATCAAAGTCATTCGTCAATCAATCCGTGCATCTGATTGAGCATCATCTGTTGGACGACTCGCTCCTACACCTGAAGGAGAATTTTTAAGAAACACATGCAAAACAAACCGTGAGTAAAACTCAATGAAAATAGTAATTTAATAAAATTAAGGATAAACAATTTTATACTTTTCTAAAATACTTTATTGAAACTCATTCGAAAACTGTTTTCCAGGCTCGTTCTAAATCTTTTTCTGAAACTTTCTTATTTTTCGCCTGAATGGTAACCCAAGGAAACTACTCCTATCGTGTCAACATAAAATCTCTCGCTAGTCACTAGGAGTTAAGGAATCTGCCAGGTGTAGTCACTGATGCGTAAACTTTGGGCACTCGTTATCCTTTCGCAATCGGTTTCTACTACATTATCCATATACGTGCAGAGGGTGACTCAATTGACTCTTTCACTTAGAAATCGTCCGGGCTCCACTCTCAGTTAATAACTCTCTCACATCTACCGTGCACGCATAGGGTACTCGGCCTGGTACTCAACTGGGGTTAGAGTAAACCATCGGCGTAATAAAATATTTTTCTCGGTATTCTCAAGTAAGTTTGTTTTTAAGGCAGAAAGCCTAAAATCTTAACTTCTAACATGTTCTCAGTATAAATATATACCCAACTGAAAACTCACATGCCAGAATATTAGTGTAGCTTCAATAAACAACTTCATTACATAATAAATAAATTCATATGAGTATAAAGTAAAATATATTCATTCATATATAACAAGAAATAAAATTGAAATAAAATAACTCTTGAATAACTAGATTTCAACTCACGAAACGCCCTCCGATGGATGACGATTTTCCTCCGAAAGTCCTCGAAATATTCTGCTTTCACCCTAAAACATCAAATACTCATTTAGGTTTACTAAAATCATTAACACAAAGCTATAACTCACTTAAATCTCAACCAACTCTATTAACTCCACTTTATGCCTAAATCTTCACAACTAAGTTTCTACTTAACCGATATTTTTGAATTCTGATTTGTTGTTATGAATCCTATTTATTCTCACCTAAGAACACCCCGGCATACTCGAAATAATTTTCTGAAGCTTAACAAGAAAAATCTCAAAATAAGACCCTCTTTGGCTGAATGCTACCTAAGAAGCTATCCCTAGGTTTTGTTCATTTCGTTTTTGCTCCAATCATCTCCCTAACTCGGGTTTAGGTTAGCCATGAAGCAAATTTGAAAAGAAACTACTGCCGAGTGAGCGTTCTTAACCAAAAACTACTTTTTTTCAACACTTTTTCATGCTCACTTTTACCTAAAGCAGGCAATCAACTTATTTCTTTCACATCTAACATTCTTTCACTCAAATATAATCAAACATATTCAATTCAAGCATTAGAAGAACACTTATACATAATATTCATTCATGTCCTTCAACTAGACTAAAACCACTCAATTGAACTCTACACATTTGATTATTCAATTCTATCACTTTTATATATAATTCCTTGGCCTCAAATATATCTAATTTCAAGTTCAAACATGAAAACAAAGAGAACATCACAAAGCCCTAGCTTGGCTAAAAATTACCATTCATAAACATCTTCATTCTACTTTCAATTCCCATCACAATAAATACATCAAAATCATCACCAACCAGCTAAGTTTCAATCCATAAACTCAAACTTACATTTTGAAGCAAGATAGAAATGGATTTCTAGATGATCTAAAGTGAGTCAACACAAGGAAACTTACCTATTCAAGTTTCACTCTTGCTTTAAACTTGTCCTAGTAGCTTTAGTTGATGACAAACTTTGATTTGATGATTAATTACATGAAGAAATGGTTTGGAAAATCCTTGTTTTCTCTCTTCCTTGGTGGCCGGCACCTCTCTCCCTCACACTCTCGGTTTGGATGAGCAAAAATGAATGAAGAAGTAAGGTGAGCTCATCTACTTTTAATTATAATTTAGCCCTTGAACTTTGCTTAATTCCATTTTGACCCCTGAATGGATAAGTTTGATTCTATTTGGTCCAGCTGTCACATTAAAAATCACTAATTCCATCCATCAATCAAAGGATTCCAAATGACCCACTAAACATCACAAATTTCTATCACATTTGATAAATTCTCATTGATGAAACTTTTTAACTTTTTTTACTTTGGATGGTATGCTTATCGCACCCAATACTCTCCTATCTCATTCCCTAATTCTTTTAAGTCCTCTAATTGACATTCTACTCATGATGTAAAAATAAATTCAATTTTAAAAGCTACTACTGAAGTAATACTAGTTAACCGTAACCAGAATCGAGAGTTTACAGATGTGGCAAGATTTGATTGGTTAATATATTTTATTTTATTTATTTAATATATCATAAAAGAACAAAGTTAACTTTTAATGTCTATTTAAAAGTTCAATCAATAGTTAGTCAACTAATCGTTATGGTTAGAGTGTTTTTACAACATGTTCACCTCAATAATGCTTGTGTAGAATGGGCCCTCAATGATGTTTGTGTAGAAAGGACCAAATTATCATATCCATGTAATATTGGCAAAACTCAATGGCATTTATGTCATTTACCCTAAATATAATTCTATATAATTAATGTTTGGATATAAGTGTATTTTATTAAAATTAATGATGATGTTTTGAACATTTAAAAGATTTATTAAATCTCATAACGGATTATTTTATAATCACTAACCAAAGTAATCTCATGTACTTCTTAAAACTATTTTGATCATTGAATAATCACTTTAACAATTTTATTGACACCATATTGATAACAAAATTATAAATAATCAAAATTTATATTTCTTAGAAGGAATAAATGGGGCCTACAGTTGTTGAAATAGTCATTAGCAAGAAAAGTTAAAATAAAGTGTCAAAAGATATATAATGGATCGTGAACATCACTCTGTTAAATATCATGTGATAATCTTAAATGATATTTTTATATTTTATATGTCTGAAAAAGAATTGACCTTTAACTTTAAGAAGTTGAATTCTTAACTTTTACTAATGATGGCGATGAAGAAATTCACACTTAAACATAGAGAATCATATTTTTTAAAATGAAAATCAATTACATTTCAAAGATTATGATACATGTTTGGTACCACAACAGTCGTTAACCCATGATGGCCAAGCATGATTTTTTGTTAATTGCACAAACTTCTCTTGCATTTATGAGATAAGGGAAAATATTCAACTTTTACTTAAATTATAGTAGACCCCTTTCATTTAATGATTAACCATTAAACTTAATTTTTGACCTTGAAGATAATGGTAAAATCGTCATTTAGTGATAAAAAAAACTGTTAATTGTAAATTAACCCCACACTTTTTATCTATACGAATTTCACCTAAAATATATTAGAAGAAAATATATAATTTCTACTTAATTATAAAAGGGATATTACGAAAAACCCCTAGAAACTAAACTACTGATATTTTGCACCAATTTTTTTGTTTTTAATTGTTGAACTGCCCCCTGTTGTTTGAAAATTACTTTTGTATGCGTTTGAAACAAACAATGAAGTAAAGAGACCAAAATGGCCCTAAAAAAAAAGTGATCGTTGTACATGCAATAGCTACAACAACACCCACCAACCTTATAAATTGCATGCCCACCATTTCAACACACTGCTGCTTAAAATAACCAAAAAAAAAAAAACCTAAAAACCTACAATTTTTTATGTTGAAGCAATATAAAAGACACACCCACACAACAATTCAAGCAACAAAAGAAATGGAAGGAATGTCCAGCTCATTATCAAGCAACATTAATGGGGCTATGTTAAAGCTTAGAAATAGAAAATGCTGTTATCGAAGGAAAGGTAGCAGTGAGAACTTCAGAGTCCACAAAACAATCCAAACAAGCTGTATTTCAAATGTGATACTAGGCAATGTAATTACTACTCATTTTCAGAGTCAGATTCTATAGAATTCAACCTAGAAAAGCTGCACATGAAAAGGGCTAAGCAAAATCCTCCCACCAGATATATGGAAGATGAGATCAAAGCTATCAATGCAAAAATACAAAACCTTGAAGCTGTACATGCAAAAGTGCAAAATATAGAAACACTAGATGGTAAACATGATGTTTTTTGGCATTTCTATGGCAGTATTTGTACTAGTTGTAATGAAAATGCAATGAAAAGAAAAGAAAAAATGTACCTAATTGTGGTAGTGTTTGAAATTAGTATGTGATGTTATATATACTCAGCTTACATTTAACAACAGATCAGAATAAGTTCATATTGTTCCCAAAAGTCCAAAATAGTAAGTAATATTCTGCCTATATGACATATATAATGATTGAGACTGGTTATGAATATGATTATATCATAACCAACTTCAATCATGCTAGCTCAAAAGAACTATAGTCTAAGTTTCATGGCAACAATACAATGCTAGTTCAAAAAATACACAAAAGGAAAGTCAACAAACTTTACAAAAAAAAAAAGTCAAAAGACTTTGCACAAAATGTACCCAATGCCCTTCGCATTTCAGTCCAAATCCACTACGATTTGAGACTCTGTGATGGTTGGCTGTGAAGATGATCCCTCTTTGATTCTCTGTAAATGATAGAAAGTAAATTGAAATTAAATAAGTAAGATACTGTTGTAATTAAATAAGTAATGAAATAATCATGAAATGACTTGATTTGTTTCTTTGATTGGGTTGCCTTCTTTCTTCTATGTTGTAACTTTGGACCTTTACAACTCCTTTTGTTGTAATCAGTTGATCCATTAGCGGATCAAGTGATAGTAGCCCCCCTCTTTTTTTTTTTTTTTCTGTTTTGCTTTCTCTCATTGTTCCCTTATCCGCTAAAGCTTTAGCCTACCAAGGAGCTTCTTCACATACAGTGGATTGATTGCCTGAGTTGCAATTGTTGGCTAAGCAACTATGTCTGAAATTGGATGAATGATACCTATATAAGTCTTGGAGAATGCATTGCAAGTTAACATGGGGTGCACAAACTGAGAAAGGTTCTTAGTGAGGGAGTTTGTTTTGCAATAGTCACTTGCAAAATGGAAAAAAAAAAAAAAAGGTCAAAGAATATAATAGCAAAATATTTGTGAAGTAAACAAACAAAAAATAATAACAAAATGGTGAGTACGTATGGCTGATAGTGCATGACGGATGGGATACCACTCACTTACTATAAGCTAGACTCATAGGTAGAGTTCGATAGGTGAACTATGTATGTTTTTCTATCACCCTCAATTTCATACTCTACCATCCCAACTGTCAACACCAATTGGGACCTACTTTGAACATTTTGCTTCATAATTCTTGAGTAGACAATTGGAGGCACTTCAGATTGCTATGCAGCATGCTATTCATTTCTATCATGAAACTTCATCATGACTATCCTTCTTATATGCTCCAACAAACCAGGGTAAGTTTTGGCCCTATAATCTTCCAACATGCTATTGAAGGATTGTTGTTGGTTACATGATCACATTTGATTTGCTTATCAAAAGCAAACCTTGACCACTACTGCACCTTAATAGCCTCCAACCATTTTCTAGCATCCTTGTTAACTTTTTCGATTTCATTTATTGTTAATGCAAAGTCAGAGAAATAACTACTACTGCTGGCCTTCCAGAATAAGTTTTCAATTTTTGACTTAAATAATTCTTCCTGAAGTTGGCATATATATGCCTAACACAGAACTTGCAATGTAAATAAACATTTAGTAAATGTAAATTTCAATTAAAAAAGAAAAACACAAGACAATAAAGAATTTAGTTTATTAGCTGGATGTGACTTCAAGCCAATTCTTCTCCAATGCATTTATGATACCTTTTTGCATATCACTCATAAAGCATATGAGTTGATCGGATGGATATTGCAAGAACCATTTAAGGTGATCTAAGAACCAAGACCAACTCGTCTTACATTCACCTTCACAAATGCATACAGTAAAAGGAAACAAACCACTATTAGCATCCAAAGCCACAGCTGATAGTAAAACACCTTTGAGAGGACCCTTTAAAAAACACCCATCTAGTCCTATAAACAGCCTATAGCCATCCATGAACCAATCTTTTGAGCCTCAAAACTGAGCGTGAACCTTTGAAAAGTTGGGTAAGGCTCTTAAATCTTAATAAAAGCTACAGACCTTGTGTTGATTTGTCTAACCATATATGCATATCTCCTAAGATGTTGAAAACACTCAACATGATCATTTTTTAATGCAGCCATAGCCAGTTTTTTTAGCAACATACAACCTTTGCTTATCCACAATGACATGATATCTTTCCCTTAATATTTCAACTATGACTCTGACATTAATGTCTGGATTACACTTCACCAACTTCTCAAATTTTTGTGCAATCCGTTTGGATTTAACCTCATTACTGATGTAGAGTTGATGATAAGTGTGCATATTGTTGTAAGTGATAATTTGAATTGTCACCTTATTCAACAACTGTCTAGTATAAATGCTTCAAGGACACCCTAATGACACACTTATATGCTATTCTATCTTTATCAGTTTTCTCCCTATCAAGACGAATCGCTTCTTGTATGACATACTCTTTCAAGGATGCCCTCAATGCATACATTGAATATGAGTTTGATCTACTGCCAACTCTATTTTACCCCTTATTCCTAGTTAAAAGGGCTTGCCTTTGAGCAGCTTAGTTGCACTAACAATAGGATTTTCCTCCTCCTATCACTGTAATATAATACATCATCGTGTGACTAATAACCATAAAAAAACTTGGTGTTGTCATCATCATTATCCTCACTACCTATAGCCTTAACCATACCCTTACTGCCCCTAGCCTGACTCACACCCTTAGTGCCACCCTATTGACCTTCAACCTCACTACCTTCAATCTGACCTGCACAATTAGTGCCCCCAACCTGATCTGCGCCCTTACTACATTCATGTTCTTCCTTTCCCTCCCTAACCTTACCTTTATCCTCATCCTACTATGGTCACTAAATACCCAGATATAAGCATATTCTTCAAACACATTCTGTTCAAAATTAGCTCACTCCTCAATAAACACAAGATCATGCAACAATTGGGGATTGACACCACTACTTTAGTCCACGGACTGCTCATACACAATAAATACAAGCTTTTTAATATCGTGATCACAAAACTTATCAAACATTCGTAACAATTCCATATCATCTAAAATAAGTATAGTATCAACATCCTATGGAGTTATGACATAAACATCATAATTGGTGTGAGGAGGATTCTCCTCTTCCCCATTGATTTCCTCATGCATGGCATGCAATATTGATATAATACGAATGTGATCCTTATTACAACCACCCAACCTCAGTACCTGTCTGTTAAAATAAACCCAAATATGGAACACCTTTATCATTTTTCCTATGCAAAATAAAATGAACATGTATAAATGCAAATATCATGCAAACTTTCGTACAAACCAACACAAACCTAACATGAAACAATAACAAAAGCAAGTACATGATAATGTACAAAACCAACATAAAACGAAAACATAACCGACATGAAACAATATTAAACATAACCAACAGAATATAATAGTGCATGGAAGATGATGTTCTTACTACTTTATCAAATCCATGCATCATTTTTTTTCAAAATAAGTTGCCTAAATATCTTATTCCACATCGAATTTGTTGTTGCCACACCTGAAACACAAAAACTCTAATTTTTTAAAAAACCCTAAATCCAAACTCATGAATCAAACTTCAATCAAAGTAAACAAAAACCTTTTCCACATACGTGCAACTTCATCGACATGAAAAACGTAACAACAAAACAAAAAAGCAATAAGAAAATCTCTTATTTTCATCTTTTCACTTTCTTCACAGCCTTTCCACTCCTTCAACTGGTATGAAGCACACCTCTACACTCTCCAACCACCATCGATAGCTCGTCGCCGTTGTTAGTTATGTTGTGTTTGTAGTGGTTGATGAGGATAAAGGGATTTTGAAGCTAAGGGTTGTAGTGGGAGTGTCGCTGTTAAAGACGACCTTTCGAAGCCAAATGTGATTGGTCCCAACTCGTACGGTCCTAAGGTTACACGTGTATGGCTACCAGTTTTTCTCATTTAAAAATGAGATATTTTCATCACAAGATTACCATTTTGCCCTTCTAATGTATGTCACTTGCGTTTGTCAAATGGTAGGGGGCGACTCAGAGATTTAAAAAAATAAAAAACCCGGTGCAAAATACCAATAGTTTGGATTTTTCATAATATCCCATTATAAAATAACCTTACATACAAATTGAAAAAACAAAAATTGACCGACATCGGTGATGGAGATCGAAACCCTTCACCCAGAAGGAACTCTCCTTCTGTCGTAGAGGAGATCGACTCCTCCAAGGGAAATTGATCGGAGGAGATATGATTAATCAATCATAAGGGAGATCAAACGATTTCTAATGGATGAGATCATCTCCTTTGTAGAAGATCAATATATCTCCAAAATTGGAGATCGATCTCCTCACTGCGAGATCAAATGAACTCCGCAGTGAAAATCGTCGACCTCCACTATGGGAGATCGAACAATCTTCAAAAAGGGAGATCATTAATCTCGTGTTTGCGAGATCATTCCATAACAGAGACTGATCTACGTTTTGATCTCTTCAAGAGAAGATCGATCTTCCCTTTTTGTGGAGATCCGAGCTCAATAAGCAATGGTACACCGACGGTGAGATCCCTCTGTTTTCCATTTATCTTTTTCTTTTTTGAAATATGTTTCCATTTTTCTAGTCACACGGTACTTTAGCCTTTTCATGGTTGTTCGTTAAATCTAATAATTGACCGTTAAATGGAAGATGGTCTGCTATAATTTCATATAAAAGTTGAATATTTTGCCTTGTCTCGTAAATGCAAGGAAAGTTTTTGCAATTAATCCTTTCATAGAAATAGGAGTGAGTGCATTAATTGTTAGTCGATTTGTAAGTGGATGACATTGATACTGCCTCCATATTTCTTGCGTTAGTGTTTCTTTTTTAAGTTTGTTGTTGCTTTAATAGCGGTCACTTATTTTGTTGTTGCTTAGTGGTATAAAATTGCTTTTTTTTAATTATCATTTTTATTTAACAGTAAAATTGTATTCTTATTTGGCTTTAAGCAGCCGAAAACAATTGAACTAGGAAGAGAAGAATTATACTACTAATTAACCTACCTCTTCCTTTGTCTTTTTTCTACAAATTTCCTTATCTTTTCCCTACAAATTCACCATCTACTGTTCTTTTCTCTATTCTTTACTTTCTTGCAAATTATCCCTAATTCTATGGCAAACAATTCTCAACTACCAGGGGCCTCTGGCCCTCATCCACAATCAGCCACAACATGAATATATATAAAATTTCAAACTTCTATGGAAACTCAATTTTCTGAATTAAAACATTTTCATAAAACGTGCATCCAACTACTAATATGTAAACTCTATTTAAACTTATTTTAAATGTACGTCATTTACACCATACTCATATACAACATATGCATGATTAAAAGTGTGAGCTATACAATAAGAAATAGTCGTCCGTCACTCGATTCGCGCATCGGTCTGAGCCTCTTCTACTGGACGACTCACTCCTGCACCTGAAGGAACATTTTAAGAAATACATAGCAAACAAACGGTGAGTATAACTCAGTGAGATAAATAATAAACAGCTTTATAAACTAAAGTATTTTTTTGAAATACTTTTTATTTCTTTCAATTAAAACTATTTCTGAAATTCATTTTGAATTTCTTTCTAAAACTTTCTCATTTCTCGTTTTAATGGTAACCCAGGGAAACTACTCATGTCGTGGCCGCAAAAATCTTTAGCTAAGCCATTAGGAATTAGGGAATCTACCCTGTGTAATTTTCGATGTGCGACTCTGGGAACGTGTTACCCCTACAGAATCGGTTTAAATTACACTACCGTGTACGTGCAGATGGTCGCTCAACTGACTCCCTCTCTTAGTTAGTAACTCTCTCACATATACCATATACGCATAGAGCATTCTATTGGGTATTCAACTGGGGCTAGGATAAACCATCGTCATAAAAAAATACTTTTTCTCGGTATTCTTAAATAATCTAGTTTTTAAGGCAAAAAGCCTAAAAACTTTAAAGTCTCATAATTTCTTTACATGAATATATATTTACTTTAACAATTCATATAATAGGATCCAACTATATTAAAATCTATAAATCAATTACATAATGAAGTAAATGCATATAACATTAAAATAAGCTTTAAACAAACTAAGCTTGAGGAGAAGTGGATTTCTACTCACAAAGCGCTTTCCGATTGCTAACTTCCAATTCGAGGAACTCTCTTCACCTCTTACACGTCTCGGTGTCCGTTAGAAAAACTTCCAATTCACCTAACATTTAAATCACCAACTTATTTACTACTTCATTCCAATATAAACTCTAATGGAATTCTTTAAAGGGTTTTGTTGAAAAGTAACCCAATTTGTGTGACCCATTGCAACCTTGACCTTTTTTTTTTTAAAGCACTGAACGCTGACTTATTTGGGACGAAAATACCCTTACCACGCCATTTAAAATTTTAGTGTCGATTACTGTGTCTCTAAGAAACTATTCAGTATCTGGCCATTCCCAACGTTTTGCGACTCATTGTCCGACCTCATCACCGTCGCATTGTACCGGTTGCTGACCGGCACCCACGACCGACGACGCAAACCTGACTGTCCCTGTGTCATTCTCTGTGTTGGCAGGTTTTTATGTTAGTGTCTGTCAAAGAACAGTGTAGGAAGGCCGACCCATCGTCCCACCTCATATCCGTTGCATGCCAGCGATTAGCGAACTCCACCGACGACGGACAACGCAAGGCCGACCCACCCACCGTCGTTCTCTAGCCGTGTAAGTTTTTTGCGTTATTTTCTGTCATAGAAACCCTACACGACCGAAAGTTGTAGAAGACGAGGAAGAGGGAAGAAGAAGGAAGACATTGAGGGAAGAAGAGGCAAAAACGCGAAGGACAACAAGGAAACAAGTGTGTGCTGACTGAGAACCGCGACAGCGAGGAAAATTTTTCACAGTAAGAATAGCTGACACACTATTGTAAACTATTGGATTGTTGTTGTGGTTCAGGTTGTTAAAATTATTGAGTTTGTGTTTTGAATGTTGTAAAATTTTGGATTGGAGTTGTCGTTTTTGGGTATTGTAAACAGAGAGTTTCAAACTGTTGGTTTGTGTTGGATAATTTGGTGCTTGTGGTGGTTCTTTGCAAAAAGGGATAGTAAGTCGTTGTAAACAATCCCGCCAAGTACGAAACCAACTTGGAGGTTTGGAAGTGTAAGCTGCATGTGGGGATTCTGAAGCTTCAAGTTAGGATTCCCAACCTTTAGGTTGGGATTTATAAGTTGAAACCAACCTGAAAGGTGAGATTCCACACTTGAAGGTTAGGATTCCCAACCTTCAATGTGGGATTGCATCTTGCAAATTGGGATGCCCAAATTGCAAAATTGGGACGTCCCAAGTGAGATCGACAATCTATAGGTTCCTTGATTTGGGGCTTGGTTAGTGTTGTTTTTAGGTGTGAAGTCGTTGATGATGTAACGTAATTGTCTGTGCTTTATATGTTCTTTGGTATACAACCGAATATGTACTAATATGATATATGTTTTAATACTTTTTAATGATTAAATGCAGTAATGAAATTTTAATGTGTTCTTTTATAAATACAGGTTGGGCAAATGAAATCTGCAGTGTCAATCCTAAAGATCATGGACTCCGATCATTTTAATTCAAAAGTTACATGCTTCTCCAAGTTGGGAGCCGTAAAAGTGATAGCGGAAAAGTTAAATGACATGCAATTGGAGATGTTCAGCACCTCATGCTTTGGTAAACTGTTACACATAAAGGACCTGAGGTTTGCCGGTCAATTAGTGCATAACTTGCTTCTTCGACAAGTGGATCGTGATGATTCGGACGAGCTGTGGTTTGCACTTCCGTATGACAATGTCATTCGGTTCTCTATGCAGGAGTTTAGCATCATCACAGGACTTGATTGTGGGCCATACCCGTTCGACGGGCTAGATGATGAATGTCCATCTGGTGAGAAGTTCAGCGAAAGATTTTTTCCTGGTACCAGTAAAGTTTCAAACAAAAGTCTGGACATGACATTCAGGGGTGCTACGACGGACAATGATGAGGACATTGTCAAACTCGGGTTGTTGTACTTTTTAGAGACTGTGTTACTTGGGAAGGATCCCAAGAACCAGATTCGAAGGGAGCACATTCGGCTATTGGATGATGTCAACGCATTCAACAAATACCCTTGGGGTCGATGCTGCTACGAGATGACATTGCGTGGTATGAAAAAGGATTTTAAGAAAATGGCTGATAAGGCTGCAAAAGGAAATAAAGGGCAGCAAATCAAGGCAGACGATGCATTCTATTCTTTGTCCGGTTTCCCATATGCATTTCAGGTTTATGTCTCTTGTTTTTAGTTTATGTTGCTTTGAAATGGTTGGTTTGTTTGCATATAACATTTGCTGTTTGTTTGTGCACTTGTAGATATAGGCTTGTGAAGCAATTCCAACCATTGGGCAACAAATTGCAATGAAAGCCAGCAATTTGCTGCCCCAAATCATCAATTGGAGTTATATGGCAATCCCAAAGTCAAGAGATATTGTTAAGCTGTTATATCGCTCGGATGTATGTATATATCTTACTGATTTTAATAGGCGCCCTGCATTGTAGTAGCTGTTTTGAATATTTGTTTTGTCGTTGCATGCTAGTTTCAAGCGCACCCTACGTTGGAGGCCACGACAGCAGAAGAAAAAGAGGAATACTGGAAGTATTTCGTTAGCACGGACGAGGGTGCAGCCCAGCTATCATCTGATAGTGGCGCCTCTGCTAGTGCTGCCACAAGTGAGAAGGTCAACATCGACAAGGCCACTGCAGCCCCTATTCGGAAGGCGCAGGCTACCGGAAGACGACCGTATACTCAGGTGGAGTAGTTGTTAGATTTTAATACTTGCCAAATATCTGCTTTAGTATTTAGTATACCACCCATCACTACATGTTGAATTTTATACAGGCTGCCAAGGATAACAGTGGTTGTCATAGTGGTCAATTAGAAGCCATCCAAAAGCAGGTGGAGCAGGTTAAGCAAGACATGATGAATATACTACAGGCCACAAACAACAAGGTTGAAGAGACAAATATGAAGGTGCAGGAAACAGTCGATGTCATGCACGAAACAAACAACAAGGTTGATATGATTATCGACTTTTTATTTAGAAACAATGTTGTTCCTTCACCTCCGAAGGCACCTGCTTCGAAGGTACACTACAGAGCTGGCTAGTATTAGTTACTTATTAGTAATTTATCGTAACATGTACTGACCACGTTTTGCTTGACAGGACACCGATGACATACAACGTGAAAGAACTGGATGCAGTCCTGGGGTGGAAGGAGCAGCGCCAGTTGGGGCGGACATGCGGGAAGATGCTACCCATGACAAGGTGGATAGTTTCGGTGACGAAATGAGGTTCACCCCATTCGTCCCAACCAAAGCATGGCTAATGTCGCCTGCCACGCCTTCTGATGCAAGTGTGAAGATTTTACCACAGTCTTCCAGTTTTCGGATAAAGCAAGATAAGGGTCAACATGTGTCTGCCTTGTTATCAATGTTGGAAGGTGACCCGATAAAAGTGGCTGAAACGTCGTTGCGTCATGCGACAGAAGGCAGTGCCAAGGCAACACAAGCGAGGGTAGACAGCTTGAGGGGGAACATGAAATTGGACTGTAGCATCCCAAGCAAAGCAATTCTAGGGTGGCCTTCGCCACCGTCGGATGTAAGTTTGAATATTATACCGGAAACAAGATTTTTCAGAAGACAGTGAAAAAAGGGTCCACAAATTTCGTCTCCATTTCAGCAAATTCAAGTTGTTCCCAGAAAGTGCACCAAGTACGAACAATTTCGTAAACTGTCCGATAGCGACCTGCAGGCATTTAACGCATGGCGTGACGAGCATGTTCCGAATGACTTGTATGTTTCTGCCTCGCTTAATTACTTCTTATTGTCTTTTATATAATTTTTTCGATACTATATAACCAGGTGGCACAAATGGGTTTGTTACTATAGAGAAACGGTTCGTTTGCCCACATGCGACTGCAACCGGCAGTGGTTTAGGGAGTTGTGCAAAGACAATCAGTGGTTGCAAGATTCGGTGCATGTAAATATATATGGAAAGTAGGTATGTAAGATATATAAAACGAGTACTCAATTTAACCGTCTGCATTTTTTTGGTTTATAGCATATGGATGCTGCTTTCTGGTTGATTAGATGGAAGGCGCTGTGATTCCCTACTACCAAGATGGAAGCATTCACAACCACAGATATTTTGTTTGGGGTGACTATGTCTCTTCATATACAGTCAACTTATTGGTGAAATTGCAAAAATTTTTCCCTTACTAATTCACATGTTTTTTGAATATTTGTAGCAACATTTGTTAGGGAAATGGGATGCTTATATTAAGAAGAAACCTATTTGGGCCGATGATGACATGTGCATAAGATACGCCCGGGGAGAGGTGGCCAGTAGTAGAGCCGCATCGGGGGAGGTTGCCATGACCGCGTGGGCAGGACTTACAACGGTACGGACGTTAATTGGGTGCTTCGGTGTTGTTATTTTACCTGTTATGTGCCATTCTCTTAGTAATTTCTGATTCTGTTCTACTTGTCGTGTTGGTAGCTATACATGCCTTTCAATCACAGGGGTGTACATTGGGTACTGGTGAAAGTACACTTCAAGGAGCGAATGATAACCCTGTTTGACTCACTAGGCACGTACATACGCAGCTGGGAAAAGTTTTTGCTACCCATACAAACGCTACTGCCACTGCTCCTTCAGAAGACTGACCACTACAGGAATGATACCCACATGACTGCAGACTGGTATCGGAAGGATGGATGGTCCGTGTCGTAGTGCGACGACACGCCAGAACAAGCTTTTGGGTAAGAGGTGTACGACATGCAGCAGCATGACACATTGGCATTTATAGGTACGTCGCTTGCTAACGTGTATGTTGTTTCCTGTTGTGGAGTAGTGGTGATTGTGGCATCTTCGTGATCAAGTTGGCTGAACACATGGCGCACGGTCAGTCACTGAAGTCATTCGACAAATCCCGTGTACGCCAAGTCCGAGAGCAGCTAGGTCTCGACCTGTGGATGGTGTCTCGTCAATTAGGGGGGGGGGTAATATTGTTCACCTTAATCATTAATCATCTATCATGATGACTTCTTCTGTTGACTTTTTCTGTTTATAACTTTGATACTATTTTGTCACAGTCCGTATGATGCAATATATTTGCTTGTGATTTCTGTTGTTGATCAGGTTTGTGATTCCATGACAGCATCATCGCTTATTTTTTGGTGAACTATTGTATGGCATGAGACAGGATACAATAGGTTGTACTTTTTTTGACGTGCAAACCAAAGTAGGAATGAGGCAGGATACAACAACTTGTAGTTATTTTGACGTGCAAACTGCATGAAAGGCTTGGATTGTGGATGACACATTCGAGTTTTTGCAAACAAGCATGCTAAACCTCAAATCCTATCAATCGTGCCTAGTTTGTTCGCGCAATGTTTTGCGAACATTTGCAATACATTTCAGTTTTTTACTTGTAAAGTTACACATTGGTTGACAGACATTTAATTATGCTGCTTAGTTGTAATTGTCCCAAAGTTTTGAGGTGCGATCATGGGGTAACCCCACGCGAATGTTGAAAACACCTTGTTTTTTGGGCTACTGACACTGTATTGCTTATTTGTTTTTTAGTAATTGTCACATTACATTTAAATCATGCAAAGTTCTTTATTTGTAGTCTTATATTTTTATTCTATATTATACATTTTTGGCCTTTTATTTTTAGTTGCATGCTGTACTGCCCAGGATTGGAATTGATGCACATTACTTTGACATTAGTTCTTTGAGTTGTGATGCAATCTGTAAAACCATGTCTCCATTCACAAATTTGATACTATTGAATTGTGACTATGGACAAATGTTACTGAAGAAGTTGAAACAGCTTAGTAGAAAGTAAAATAAATTCAGATTTCCATGTTCAGGCCACGAACATATGACAAATGAACCATTGTTACAAAGGGGAAATAAAAACGAAAAATATAACAAAAGGTTTGATAATAGTCCTATTCAAACACATTCACAAAGGGTAGATACAAGTGGACATATACAGTTATATTGCTGACAAAATATACATAACTGTTGACAACCAACAATATGGAATTACAGCAGTCAGGGGAAATAGAAGTGCAGGATATACTTATATTTTTGACAAACATACTTATAAATACGTGACACTGGCATTCAGTGTAACTGTTGAAGTAAGTGCACCAAATACGTGACACTGACTTCATCTGATTACATTGGTGCAGTATTCATATACAAAAGTGCACAGCTACATGTGATGACCAAAAAACAAACCAATTACATGCTGCAAGCAATAGAGTCCAAAAAATCCGTCACTTGCCTTATACAAAATGAAGGGAATGGAGTTGACGTCTTGCAAGTTTCATGCAGCAGCTTTGCATACCGGAATAGGTACGCTACACTTTTGTCTGTTGTGTCCGAAGCCACTGTACCTACTGCACTTTGACTGTTTTTTTCCTTCACTTTGCGAAGGTTTTCTTTTTTTATTAGGGCGTCCATGAGGCTTACGACCTTCAGGTGGTAGGACGACTGGAACTTGCAGATGTTCAGGCCAAATCCACTCGTTTTCAGGCCCAAGCGGATGAATGGAATGTGCATATGCTGCTGCTAATGTTTCACGGCTATAGTACGCAGCACAGTAGTCGTAACAGGATAGATGGCGAGTAATACAGACTGCCAAGGCATGTGCACATGGAAGTTGGTCGACCTGAAATTTTTTGCAGTCACAAGTTCTACTCCGCAAGTTCACAATCGGGTTCAAAAATTCGTCGATGACAAGATACCTATCTACATCAACGGGCTGCACAGGATAATGACTAGCTTTCTTCATCCTATGTCGCAGCTTCCTTTCAACCCAAGGTGTCATTGGCGTCAGCATTTTCGCAGCTTCCTCCCGCCTTTCCCAAAACCATCTTTGAAGTAGGCCATGTATATGTTCTATTAACTTCATGATCGGCAAATCTCGTGCCTCCTTTAAAATTGCATTCAAACACTCTGCAATGTTTGTTGTCATAATGGAATACCTTCTACCATCGAACTCTCATCTAGCCCATTTGGTAGGTTCTGCAACAATCAAGTACTCAGCCGCGTTACCATTAAGTGCTGCAATTTAGGACATGACTTCATTGAACATTGAAACACGATATGCTTTGGCGGCCTTGTAAAACAGTTGATGCACATTACCACCTTTGCAATGCCACTGGAAACGAATGTGCAATGGCCGTTGCTATACTTGTGTTTCGATCTGATATGAACACTAGATCATCAACTTCTCCAATAGACCCACGCAACTTTGTCATGAACCATATCCATGCATTATCATTTTCGGAATCTCCAATCCCAAAAGCTAGTGGATAGACTTGGTTATTTCCATCCATGCAAGTAGCAATAAATAGAGTACCTTTATACTTGGATTTTAAGAAAGTTCCATCAACAGCTATAACAGGTCGAATGGACGCTCTAAATCCAGTAATAGAACCTCCTAATACCATGAAAAAGTACTTGAACCGATTAGAAGCATCACATTCAATCTCAGTTATAGTCCCAAGATTTTTCGTTTCCAACATTGCACAGTACAACAGAAGCATACTATAGGATTGTTCAGGTGATCCTCTAGCCAACGTCATAGCTACCTCTCTAGCCCGCCATGTTTTATTATAAGTACAAGTCATCTCATACCTTTTCTTCATATCCTGAACGATGTCATTTGGACGGTAACACTGCGAAGCACCCGCATACTTCCATTTGATACAATGGCCAATCAATTTACTTGTTGCTTGTGGACGGTAAAAAACGAGCGAATCAAGAGAACAAGTGTGCTGTGGAATGTACTTACGCACGCGAAAAGCTGGTGACCTTGCAAGTTTTGTCGCACGTAACCACCACTCGCAACCTTTCTGAACACAAGCCAAAACCAACAAGTCTTTGGTGGACTTCTTCACTCTTATATTGAACTGTCTACCAACAGCTAACATTCTCATTTTCAGCTGGATCTCTTCCTTATTACCGAAAATATCACCCGTCCGAACATCTTTTACACCGTCGAAGACACTGTCAGAGTAATACCCATCTTCTCCACGACGAGTCGAAGCTGTCATTGCATTATCACGATCCCACTCAACCGTTTCCGATTTCAGGTTCTTCTCAGTACAACTGTCTGCTCTATAAGTTGGTGATGCTTCCAGACCAGCTACTAGAGTTGTCCACACATCTGTACCATCGCACCCATTATGATAAAAAATGCGATCTGCATAGTTATCAACCCCGATAACATCTTCATCGGTCATGACGTCGTCAACAGGAACCACAAATTCAGTGCCCATATTTGTCTCTATAGCAACATCTACTCTAGGATTTTTCACATATTCCGCCTCATCAGCTGACAAGGCTGCTGTCGAGCCACATTTACGTTCCATTGTAATGCACAATGCATTCCTCATCTGGACATCACTAACTTCACCGATAAAGAACTGAACATCACTAGCAGTCATCAGTTCAATCGGTGGGCTAGCATCACACATTTTATATATGAACTTCATCGTAATTGCAAACTCAGCACGTTTTATATCAACTGCATGACATACAACATCTTGCAATTCTTCATACGCTATATTCGTCGGCAATAATTCCTCTTATCTTGCCACCTTCATACCGAAAGTTTCCTCCATTATTGTTCCACTGACCATCATATCGAACGACAATTCTAACTGTACCCATGTCGTTCTACCTATACAATTAAAGCAGCAGTGTGGTCAGTAAATATATATTCAGATGTGGAACTCGACAATTAAATTAAATTGATATACTAGGCAGTTTATAATTTCATCATAAATTCCCCACCAATTGCTTTTTTTACAACCACAATCACCATTTGTTAACCATTCATGGTACTGTTTTAATACTTGTATATAAAATGCTATACAACACCAAAAAACAATCCCCAGAACCTATGTTGATCCAACCTTGCTGGAAAAAACAAAACAAATTCACATTCACCAACTTTAGGTTGGAATTCCCAACCTAAACGTTTGGATTCCCAACCTTAAGGTTGGGATGAAGGTTGGGACTCCCAATCTGAAAGGTAAGACTCCCAACTTTAGGTTATAATTCTCAACCGTCATTTGGGCATCCCAACCTGAAGGGATTACTACCTAAAATTTGAAATCTCAACATTATTGTTGGGATTCCCAACCATAAGGTTGCGATTCTCAATTTTGTTTTGATTTTGATTTTTAATCAAGGTTCCTAATCACAACATATAAATTGGGATTCCCAACTTTATATTTGGAGCATACTTTGGAATATATCAATGTTATGGTAAGGAGTCACAACCATAAGACAAAGATTTCAAATGTCTAAAATATCCCAATAATCAGGTTTGTAATCTCAACTAAAAGGTTGCGAGTACAACCTTAAGGTTGACATCCAAACCTAAAGCTTGAGATCATAATTTTTCGATTAATCTCCAAACCTGAAAGTGAATCTCTCAACCTCAAGGTTACGATCCCAACATTTAGGTTGGGTATTGAAAATAAATCGTTGGGAATTACAATCTTGATCCGACGTCAATGTTGATACTCGGGGTCAGTTCGAGGTTGGGACTCCCAACCTGCAGGTTGTTTCAACATTGTAAATCCCAACTTTGGGTTACTAATCCCAACCTAAAGGTTAGGAATCACAACTTACAATGGGTTATCTAGGCAAAGTTGGAATCTCAACGTAAGAGTTGGGATTCCCAACTCAAAGGTTGAGATTTCAACCTTGGATATAAAACCAAGCATAAAAATGTGATTCCTGACTTCAACTTTGTAAATCCCTCAACCATGGATTCCCAACTTCAACTTTGGAATATATCAATGTTATGATAAGGAGTCACAACCATAAGATAAAGATTTCAAATGTCTACAATATCCCAACGATCAGGTTTGTATTCTCAACATAATGGTTGTGAGTACAACCATAAGGTTGCTATCCCAACCTAAAGGTTGGGATCACAACCATTATGTTAAGCTCCAAACCCCAAAGTTCTCTAAACCTTCAGGTTTATATCCCAACGTGGAGGTTGGGAATTGAACAAAAAATCGTTGGGAATTCCAATCTGCATCCGACGTCCACGTTGATAAGCCCAACCTCGGGGTCAGTTCCAGGTTAGAACCCCAACCTGCAGGTAGTTTCAATATTGTCAATCCTAACTTTAGGTTACGAATCCCAACCTGAGGGTTAGGAATCACAACTTACGAATGGGTTATCTATGCAAAGTTGAAATCTCAACTTCAGAGTCGGGATTTCCCACTCCGAGGTTGAGATTTCAAAGTTGGATATAAAACCAAGCGTAAAAATGTGATTCCAGACTTCAACTTTGTAATTCCCAACCTCAACCATGCATTCTCACCTTTTATATTGGGAATCCCAACAAAAAAAATTCAAATTTTCAACTGCATGTCTTTTAAAGTTGACAAACTCAACCTAAAAATTGGGATCCCTAAGCTTATCAAGATTGAATTCTGAACTTGTTATCTTAAGATACCCAACCAAAAGACTGCAAATTAACCTTCTACTTCGGCATCTCAATAACAGGTCTAAGAATCCTAACCTGATAGTTTGGCTTCTCAATAAAAGGTACCAATCGCAACTTACAGATTATGAATCCCAACCTAAAACTTGAGAATCCATAGCTAAAAGTTTAAATTCACACCCGTAACGTGGAGACTCTGCTGCTAGACCCATCTCAACCTCCATTACAATGTTAACCCTCAAAGTACATATTCACCTTACAGCTATCAATACAATCTAACTTTCAAATCTCATCGTGCCTACGAAACCACACACAACAGTACACAAAACAACCGGAACACACTTTCGATTCATATCACCATAGTCAGTTAGTCACATATATACCCAAAGCAAACATAACTACTCAAATACCCTACCCACCAGCAGTGAAGCAGAGTGTCAGCTGTGGTAAGTTCTTGGACAGTCCAAAATTTGGTTAACACTCCTTCATTTCTTAAAAGGGAAGACCCAAGAAAGGTTGGCCGCGGGAAGTGAGAACAGAGGTTGGCTCTGAGAGGTGAGAAGAGATGTTGTTCGTCGGTACTGCGAAAAGACGTCTGGCCGATTGACGGACACTGCTGCACTGCTTCGAAGAGACGACGTTACGAACTCACCAGAGACATTGGCCGTCGGAAATACGACTCCATGTTAGTCGTCGTTACAGCGACAGAATAGACGGCCACTCAACCGGAGGAAATTGCTGCACAACTGGTTGGCGGGAGGGCAGAGTCTGCTGGGCGGGAGAGACCAACAACTGTGAGGCCTATCAATTTTACTGATTCTTAATTAAACCCATTGTTCATTAAGGGCATTTTTTGTCCACTCATGCTCTTTTCCGTACAACACCCAACAAAAAGGTTAGTTTTGGAGTTCACCTCTCCAGATGGGTCAATTTATGCATTTTCCCTTCTTTAAAACTAATTAAGCAACAATTCACTCCATCGAAAGCCCTTATTTTATACCATTCATTTCCATGAAGTTTTCATGTCCAAACACATTTAAATACATACTTAAAACCACCAAATTGAAAGAAAATAAAAAGGAGGACAGCTTGTGCATTATATAGTCATACGATTAACTTTGAGTGTTACACGCATTCCATGTAATGCAATTTATCATTGATGACTTAATCACCCTCAAATACACATTTAAGCACATACTTAGGACCTTAAAATCAACTTAAAATCCCATAATTTCAACTTATATGCAGTTGTCCTTTACTTTAGTCGAAAATCACACAAACACCCTATTTTTGATTTTCTTTCGGATCCAACACATTCCATCATGCATTTATACACTTAATAATCAATTAATCTCCATTTATTTAAACCAAACACAACCCACACACACACAAATACATACTGCCGAACACACACATAACACATACTCATTCCTTTTCACTCAACTCACGGCACACACACACTCTACATAAACTTTACACAACAATTTCTTCCATTTCAGCTTTTCAAGAATAAAAATCAATTAAACCCAACATAACTTACTTGAGTTTGATATCAGCCACTTATAAGAGACTCTCACGGCATCCATATCCATCCATTTCAACTGTCAAACTTGAACTACAACAATATTAACCATAACTCTTGAAATTGACAGCTTTAAACTCAAGAAAACAACTCATAAACTCAAGTTATTTCTCTTACCTGCTGTTCATCATCATCCTCATGCCTACCCCTGCCATTTTCCACCATTTCTTAGCTTCATCCAGCTGCTTCCAGCTCAGCGTTTTATGGTCTCAGCTCACCCGAAATCTGGCTTCTTCACTCGCGGTCTGTCGAGCTCGTCAACGCCCATCGTGACTTCAGCTTCTTCCCATTTTCCGGTCTGACTTCCTCCCTCACTTCCAGATCTGATTTTCTGGGCTGAAATCAGATGCTCATTCAGCTTCTTTAAGCCTCCATCTGACTATGATAACACCCCTTAGCTGATTGATCTTCTTGCTTCATTTGATCGCCGAAAAGAGAGCTTGAAATTGCTGAGTGAGAGGTGGTCTGTCTTCCGTCTGATTTCAGGTCTGCTGGTGAGTGTCTCGCAGTCCAGATCTGAGCTAGAAGAAGACCCACTTAATTGCTTCACAAATTGCCCAAACGCCCCTCAACGTTTCTCAATTATGCCAGCTTAAATTTCAATAAACTTTTCACATATTTATCCCTCTTTTACTAACATTTTAATTACTCTCACTTATTCTTTTTCAATCATGTCCCTATTCATTTTAACTTATACTTAACACTCCCTAATAACCTCTTTTAGTCCTCATAAACTTATATTACTCATAAAAATTTATGCCATAAAAAAATAAATACGTTAAATCCGTCAATTTCCATAACATTTGTAATATCGATAATATTAACCATTATTTCTCTCAAGAGTATTTCTAAAATATTCCACACTTATCAATTCATCAAATTAACCTCATAAACATTCAATTAAACTTATAATTATGCACTTGCATCACATAAAAAAAATATCTCACAACGGTGGAATATTTTAAACATACGATTGCATTTAACGTTTTTATCTCTATATAGATATATATTCCTAAGCATGAAGGACTTGATCTTAACAATTTCTCCCATCCTTAAAATAAATTTCGTCCTCGAAATTTAAATATGCATACCTTAAGTAAACAAGTGTGGATACTGAGTCTACATTTGGTCTTCTCGCTCCCATGTAGCTTCTTCAACTCCATGGTTCATCCATAACACCTTAACCAAGGGAATTCTTTTATTGCGGAGAACTTGCTCTTTCCTGTCTAAGATCTGAACCGGTCTCTCCTCGTAAGTTAAGTTCTCTTTCAATTCTATCGGTTGATCCCTTAAAATATGCGAAGAATCTGGAATATATTTACGAAGCATGGAAACGTGAAAGACATCATGAATCCTAGCCAATTCTGTAGGTAGCTTTAATCTGTAAGCCACTTCCTCAATTCTTTCTATAATTTCATAAGGTCCAATGTACCTGGGACTCAATTTTCCTCTTTTTCCAAACCTCAACACCCCTTTCCAAGGTGATATCCTCAGGAATACTCTGTCCCCTTCCTGAAATTCTAGATCTCGTCTTCTATTATCTGTATAACTTTTCTGACGATCTTGGGCGATCTTTAACCTGTCCCGAATAATCTTGATCTTATCTGTAGTCATCTGTACCAGCTCAGGACCTAAACGTTTTCTTTCACCCACTTCATCCCAGCACACCGGCGTCCTACACCGCCTCCCATAAAGAGCCTCATAAGGTGCCAGGCCTATACTGGCCTGATAACTATTATTATAGGCAAACTTGATCAAAGGTAAATAAGAATCACAACTACCTCCAAACTCCATCACACAAGATCTCAACATATCCTCAAGAGTCTGAATAGTACGCTCGGACTGTCCGTCCTTCTGAGGATGAAATGCTGTGCTGAAGTGTAACCGAGTGACTAAAGTTTTCTGTAAACTAGGCCAGAATCTGGATGTAAATCTGGGATCTCTGTCAGATACAATCGATACTGGAGCTCCATGCAGCTTGACAATCTTGTCAACATATAGACTGGCCAACTTGTCTAGGGAGTAAGTATTACGAACTGGTAGAAAATGAGCTGACTTCGTGAGTCGATCAATAATCACCCAAATACTATTATATCCAATCCGACTGCGGGGAAAACCGACCACGAAATCCATGGTGATATGCTCCCATTTCCACTCTGGAATAGGGAGAGGCTAAGATAATCTTGTCGGCCTCTGATGTTCTGCTTTAACTTGCTGGCATATCAAACATCTGGATACATACTCAGCTATCTCCCTCTTCATACCTTTCCACCAATAGTGCTCTCTCAAGGTATGATACATCTTTGTACTCCCCGGATGCATTGCATACGCAGAAGAATGAGCTTCATCTAAATCTCTTTCTTTAAATCTGGCAGGTCTGGCACACATAATCTTTGACCCATCATTAAAGTACCATCCTCACTCATAGAGAAGCCCTGTCCTTTACCTAACTGAATCTTCTGACGAATCCTGATCAACTGAGGATCCTGACCTTGTAACTCTCGGACCTAATCTGCAAGTACAGGTCGGACCTGAAATGAGGCTAACAGTGCATCTGACTCTGTAGTCTCCAAATGAACCCTTAGGGATCAACAACAAAAAGTACCCTACCCTCAAATGAGCTACTGAACTACTGGGCTGTCTACTCAAGGCATCAGCAACCACATTAGCTTTCCCTGGATGATACTGAATAGTGCAGTCATAGTCTTTAATGAGCTCTAATCATCTCCTTTGCCTCATATTCAACTCTTTCTGAGAGAATAAATACTGGAGGCTTTTGTGATCTGTGAATATTTGGCAGGAAACCCCATCCAGGTAATGTCTCTAGATCCTCGTGCAAACACAACTGCAGCTAGCTCCAAATCATGAGTAGGGTAATTCTGCTCGTGCTTTTTCAATTGTCTAGATGCGTAAGCTATGACTTTTCCATGCTGCATCAAAACACACCGTAGACCCTGCCTGGATGCATCACTGTACACCACAAAGCCCTCTGTCCTCGAAGGAAGGGTAAGAACGGGAGCTGTGGTCAATCTAGCCTTCAACTCATCAAAACGTTTTTGATAGGCTTCCGACCACTCGAACTTGATATCTTTTCTAGTCAGTTTCGTCAAAGGAATGGTTATCTTGGAGAATCCCTCTACGAATTTTCGGTAATACCCTACCAATCCCAAGAAACTCCTGACCTCTGTAACCATGACTAGCTGCTTCCACTGTAAAATGGCTTCAACTTTCTGGGGGTCGACACTGATCCCATTTGCAGATACTACATGCCCAAGAAAAGAGACCCTGTCTAACCAAAACTGACATTTACTGAACTTAGCATACAGCTGGCGATCCCTCAAGGTTTGTAGTACCAATCTCAGATGCTCGACATGGGCCTCACTACTACCAAAATACACTAGAATGTCGTCAATGAACACTATCACAAACTTATTCCGGAAATCATGAAACACCTTATTCATCAGGTCCATAAATACTGTAGGTGCATTGGTTAGCTCGAAAGGCATAACTAAAAACTTATAGTGTCCATATCTCGTTCTGAAGGCAGTCTTGGGAACATCTTCCACTTTAATCTTCAACTGATGGTGTCCGGATCTCAAATCAATCTTCGAAAATATACTAGCCCCCTGAAGTTGATCAAACATATCATCAATGCGAGGAAGTGGATACTGATTCCGTACAATTACATTATTCAACTCCCTATAATCAATACACAACCGCATACTGCCATTTTTTTTTTTTTTACAAATAACATAGGTGCTCCCCAGGGAGAAACACTTGGCCGAACAAAACCCTTATCCACTAACTCCTCTAACTGCACCTTCAGCTCTCTCAACTCAGTAGGTGCAATCCTGTAGGGTGCTCTGACTATAGGTGCTGTCCTCGAAATCAGATTAATCTCGAACTTTATCTCTCTGTCTGGAGGTAACTCAGGAAGATCATCTGGGAACACATCCGAAAACTCCCTAACCACAAGAATATCCTCTAATCTAGCTTCCCTCTCAGAAGTATCCACAACATAAGCCAGATAACCTTCACACTATTTTCGCAACATCTTTCGGGCTGTCATAGCCGATATAATACAAGAAGAAAGCATCCGACGCTCACCCTTGAAAACCACATCTGGCTCCCTTGCACAACTGAATCTGACTTCTTTTCAGAAACAGTCAACTGTGGCACGATGAGTAGCTAACCAATCCATCCCCAGAATCACATCAAAATCATGAATATCCATCACCACCAGACTGATCGGGAATGCTCTACCTCCCATTGTAACCTCGCCACCTCTGTATACCCTCTTTGCCACTAGTACACCCCCTGTAGGAGTAGTCACTACCATCTCACACTCTAATGGCTCTACCGGCAATCCGGCTCGATCAACAAAACCCTCAGAAATAAAGGAGTGAGTAGCTCCCGGATCAATTAATGCATGAATATTAAAACTAGAGGGTGAAACTGCATATGTAACGACCTCGGGCGTTGCCTCTGCCTTCTGCTGCGTGACAGCAAATACCCTGGCCTGAACTGGAGGTCTCCCTAGCTGACCTCTAAACGGGACACCTAGACCTGAACCTCTGATTGGCTGACTAGGGGTCCCTGGTCCTCTCCCCTGCCTCTCGACTGCCCTCTACTAGGCTGAACCGAAGTCACTGGTCTCGACTCACTACTCTCTGCAGTAGTCCTTTACGGGCATTCCTTCTTCAGGTGTCCCTCCTGACCAAAATGACACTCTCCTCGATGAAATCTCCCACATGTTGCACATCGGGGTACCCTACTCTGATTGCTACCTCGGCCTTGAGAACCCGATGGCTGACTCACCGAACCCTGACTGGAGGTGGCTCCCTAACTCTGTGGTCTCATCGAAGGTCCTCCAGACTTGCTTCCAATCTTGGGGGTTTTACTGGGCCCCCCTGTCTGCCATCCTTGGCTCGGTCCCCTCTTCTACTACGGTGGCCCTTTCTCTGCCTGAACAATCCTCTCGACCCTCAACGTTACCTCTACCAATCTCCCATACTCTCTATACTCTGTAGCAGCTACATATGCTTTGATTTTCCACAACTTCTTCAAAAATGATCCCGACCTTCGTATCGCTGGAAGAAGTTTGTCATTCTGGAGTACTAGAACTTGCACTAACATCCCTTGCGGCGAAAGTCGACTCAATATCTATAATCCTTGGGAACCCACGTACTTACTTTTGACAAGCTTACTCTCGGAAGGAGGAGCGAGCTCGTAGGATCGAAGCAGCTTGTTGGTTAGCTTGACATCGTCCTCCACTAACTTCCGTGCTAAAAGGAGATCCAACTCAGCGACCTCCTCTTAAGATTTCCCCTTCGCCTGCCCTTGAGGCAATATATTTCTATGATGGGATTGACGAGGTGAAGAATAATATAGTCCGTCCCGTTGCTGACCCGTGCTAGTTCCCTTAAAGGCAAACAAATGTTTGATTACTTTGGGACTAGGAAAAGGAAAGCCATTTTTCTTAAAAAGGATGGCTATGGAAGTTATCTGGGTATATGTATTTGGAGTAAGTTGAAAAGGAACTAGACCCTGTTCGTTGAGGAGATCAATGATATATGGTGGAACTGGAAATATAAGTCCCGCTTCTAAATGCTACGTACTAACAACTATAAAACCCTCGGGAGGATAAGCTACATGACCTTCTGCCATGATGCGGCAACCCCTAGGGAGGTGGAACTCAAGTACTATTCCCATAAGATCTATTGTGGATATTTTTGAAGGATGGCGCTTGAACATCTCAGAGCTAATCTCTCTTCGGCAGCTAGTTAGGCCAAAGTTGATGCCTGGGCCAATGGAACTGGATTCCAACGGGGAGATAATTGTCCAGCGCCTTCCTCAAAGTGCAGAATTGCTTCCTGAGGAGCCTGTCCCTGATCTATCTGCTCTTCTGAGCTCGAGGATTCTCCTTGTCCTATTATATGAGGTTGGCGTCTGTGACCTGAAGCCATCTACAAAATATAAAAGGGGCTGTTAGTCCGCTGTACGTATACCAAGCCTAAAATTATCCAAGGCTCCAAATTCTCTAAACAACTAATTCTCCTATGGTCGACAGGCCACAGACACCACATGAGATTATTCACAATTAAGTCCAGGCCACTGTTACGTGGCCTCTGGACTGTCTATCTATGCTTCTACATATGAGTTTGCTTCTATATTATAAACGATGGACAGACTACAAAAAATTAATTGCACAAATCAAAAACTAGCTATTTTTACCACTTCATCTCCAGGTAAATATGCGATATAACAAGAACATGAAGAACAATCTTCAAACAAAGCACAACCCAGAAAAAACTATCTACAATGCCATCCACAGAAGTATATAAAACCAGAGGGAGGATCGCAGTAACTTACCTTACAAGTACAAAGCTTTAAGTTTTCTGAGACGATGGAGGGTAGTTGCCGGTGAAGGATGAGGGTGATCGTAGCAGCTGTGAGAAGAAAATAAAAAAAAACCTCTCTGGTAATTGATACTGAAAAGTGGTGTGAGAATAGAGAATTCGAAAAGCCTCTGGTTTTTTGTTTGATTACCTAAGTCACCCCAACCGTTAGATCTTGAAACGCCGTAATCGCCTCAGATCTGACGGTCTCGCGCGATGATAGGGATATAGTTATCATTGCGCCGTCAGTTGAAAGACGTGCATTAAATGCAAACCCTGCACGAGGCGCATCCTTTCGTCTTCTTTGAGCAACTGCCACGTATCAGATAAGACAAATTTGAAAAATCAATGAGCAACAGTTCCCGCCAACTTAGCTTTTATTAGTTAAGCTCGGAGCTCTCAGTCCGCAGTACGACCTAAGAACTGGGGGGCTTATGTTATGGGTATTTTCTGAGATACTTAATTGGACTGATAAAAGCCCAACCGATTGGCCCAACTGGGCCAAGCCCGATTTCAGCCAGTCCATCAGAGGAAGTTGTCATGTTCCTCATAGATCCTGCGGCGTGGAGTGCGCTCAAGAGTCTAGCGCGGAGTGGAACCCGCGAGGCCTGAAGCTCACAAGCATGGAGTTTGTTCAGAACCAAGACTGCTCAAAGCCAGGTCCTGCATTGCTATGGTAAGCTGAGGCCATTAGTCATTACCCTCTATCTGTCTACCCTCCAGTTCGCCTAGAATTATGCCAGGTCATATTGTAACTTACCTTGCACGCCAAGCTTGTCAGAGATTACTACTCAGATTACAGAAAATCATATCTAATCCATGTGGGTTAGTCATATCAATCTTACACCTGTCTGTTGCATTTAATGTAATCCGGCTGCATTAAAGATAAGTCAGGTGCATAAACTGCTGTAATCATTCTGTTTTAACTTATTGCACATCGCTATAGCGCTTCTCTTTCTATAAATAAGGGGAGCTTTTCAATGTAACCTAAGAGTGAAACACTTGGTGAAAAACTGGTTGTTATTCTGTCCAGATACTGAGAGAACAAAACAGTTGATATACGCAAAGTTAGCTGAACCACTTAAACACTTCTTCGTCTCTTGTGTTCTACTTTTGCCACCTTTACATCTTTTATTAGCTTCTTGTACTGTTACTTGTTTGTGTAGTGTTGAGCTTGGAATAATCTTGTTGACTAATTCAGAACGTCAACAAACATCAAATCAGATCATTTTTTTCCAAAAAATCATTATTCATCCAAATACTATTCATCTGATGCACTATTCGTTGAAAATTTCTATTTCTTACAAAATCAAGACATCTATCATGTATACCTCTTATCTTGGTTCTAAATGTCTAGTCGGATTCAAAATTAGTCTCTAATGTTATTTCCAGACTGACTTCTTTACTAGTACTATTCATCAAAAAGTGCTTTCCTTAGAGCTTAGAATCCGGGGTTTCACAGACTCACACATCCAAACATAAAATTGCAAAATCTCCAGAACTTCACAAAATCAATCAACAGCCAAAACCTTTAAAACAAAACTTAGATAAAAAATAAATAAATACAAACACAGAACCATTAACGGCTAGCAAACGACAGCTAGAGGTGTGAACGGCGACATCAGAGCGGTTGGGTGTGAACAGTGGCATCAATGACAATTTGAGGTGTGAACAACGGCATGGCTATTGTTAGGTGTGCGAATGATGACATAGCTGCTATTAAGGATGTGAACGACAGTTAGTTTTGATGAAAGATGAAAGATGAGATGTGAGTTTAGATTGATGTGTGAAACTATAGTAATGGTGAAAAGAGATTAGATGAGGTAAGTAAGAGTGCTGAAAGAGATAAGAGTTTAGAGGAGTTAGAGACTTGAGGTGGTTGGGTTTGTGAAAGAGAGAGTGAGAAATGAGACGAAGAAAGTGAGGCTTTTATAGTTAGGTTTCTTTAAAGTCAGTTTCAAGTCCAGTCGATTTTTTCTAACTCAAATAAAAAATTATCAAGTTTTTACAAATAAAATCGACCCGATCCGACCCGAAGTTAACTTGAAAACCAACAATTTCAAGTCGATTCGGGAAAGGTCAGTCCCGATCTTTTTGCCCACCCCTAATTGCAATATAGCAATTACAAAAGAATGTGCATTATTTCTAAGCAAACACTAGCCATTGATTTTATTTTCATCTGAACAGCTAGGATCGATTTGATACATCTATAAATAGTAGCCAACTTTCACTTTTATCACTTCACTTTTTCACTTTTCACTTTTTGCTTTTTGTATTACTCATCTCTTTTCTTTTTACTAGTGAGTGTTTGTTTTCCATTACTGATAGACATTCCACTAAAATGACTCCAACCTGCTCTTTATGTAACGGACAGCTACTCTCTTAGGGGCTCACCACGTGGTAGGTACTGGCCTTTTCCCTCAAAGGTTTTCATACACCTCCCACACCCGCTCGAACCCATGACCTGAGGGTTAAGTAAATAGGGAATGCAGGGTGTGTATTATCTGAGGAGCCCCCAAGAGGTGGCGTGGCTGTACAGCTTGCGAGCCTTCAAGAGGTAGGCTGTCTGTTACATCAAAAGACGAACTAGCTCAGATGGTACACACCTTGCTTCCTACTTGAGTATAAGCCCATTGTCATGGGTTCGGGAAGCGTGGGAGGCGTGAGAAGACCTTTAGAGGGCAGAGGGATAGTACTTGTCACGTGGCGAGCCCCTAATTGGAGGTGTGGCCGGACAGTTGGTGAGCCCCCAAAAGGCGGGCTATTACGTTTGATGTTACCAAACTTCCTTCTTCTGAATGACATAAATCATCAAATACCAGTCTTAAAAAATGAATTCCCTTCGTTCAAGCACAACATTTGGAAGAGCTTGATTGTCTAAGGGCTAATCAGAGCCGATTTGTGATAAATCACATTACAAGAAAAATTTCCTTGTAAAACTCATGGAGATCAGATAGGAATATTCCATCCCCCAAATGGTAGAACTCTACTACCCTTTAGCGGGTGAGCTAGCTAGTAGACCGAACAAAGGCTAAGTAGCAATCCACTTAGCTTTTCTCGACATTGGATTTTGACTATCATTACAATCATATGTTACGAAGATGTTATAAAGGATTGGAATTCCTTTGGTCAACTCAATGTCAATGGGTGGTAAGTTTTGATTGGTATGTATTCAATATGGAATATTCTAGACTCCAAGGACTAGTTAATTAAGCCAAACTTTGAAGAATTTAATGCTTCTGAAGCCTTCGGTCGTAAGCGTCTGAAGGCAATAGCCGGTGGTCCTTTGCTTTATAGGAGAAGCAACATGGGGAGTCTTTTATCATAGGTCCCCTTACTTCAACCAAAGAATGGAATGAGACCTAATTCATGGCCAAAAACTAAGGTGGTGAAGTGTCTCTCATGGCAAGGTAAGAAAGTGTTCAGTCAGTCTTCACTTTCCTAAGTTCAAAGTTAATACTTCATATTCACTTTATTTATTACTTCTATTGTCTATGTCTTGATGTTTGTTTTATTTTACAAGTGTTTGTACTCAAACCAAGTTGGATAACCTTCCTATAGAGTCCAGGAAGCAAGTGGAGAAGACTTGGTTAGCAAGTACAAAGAATTGTCATGTGAACTATCTCCTAGATGTCTTCACTCTTCTTACCTTTGATTTCATCCCTTATCCAAGCAATGAACAGGACAATCGTTCACATTAGGAATGATGGGACCTTTCCTGAATCCCTCCTTTGCATCCGTGAAAGACCCCATAGCGCTCTGACAAAACTTCAATGAACCCTAACTTTGGCCCGAAGAAATCCCATCGGAGCACCGAGACTGAGTTTCAAATTATTTTATAAATCATTTACTTGGTGGCAAAGGTAAAAAGTTTTCGTTTTTCTGATGAAAATCCAGTAGCATGCCAACTGTTTATTGAACTATGTCACCCTACAATTTCAAAAGTAATTTAAATACATATTTATGGCACGCAATCTCCATTACCAGGGTCTTCTGGCCCTCATCCAAAATCAACCCCAACATGAATAATCATAATTTCGAAAATCAATGGAAAACTAGAATTTTCTGAACAAAATTTTTTTGTAAAACGTGCATCCAACGACTTATGTTTATATTTACAAATTTACATCATTTACACATGCGTTATATACAAATCATGCATGATAAAAGTGTGAGTTATACAATGGGATATAGTCGTCCGTCAATCGATTCGCATGTCGGTCTGAGCCTTTTCTGCTAGATGACTCGCTCCTGCACCTGAGGGTAAATTTTAAGAAACACATAGAGGCAAACTGTGAGTATAACTCAGTGATATAAACAACTTAGTAAGATTAAAGTATTTTCTGACATACTTTATATAAACTCATTCAAAAATTGTTTCTGAAACTCGTTTTGAATTTCTTTCTAAAATTTTTTCATTTCTTACCTTGATGGTAATCCAGGGAAACTACTCTTATCGTGATAGCTTAAATCTTTAGCTAGCCACTAGGAATTAAGGAACTTACCATGTATAGTCACTGATGTGCAAACTTTGGGACCTACGCAATTGGTCTAAACTACACTACCTTATATGTGCAAATGGTGACTCAACTAACTCTTTCCCTCTCAGTTAGTAACTCTCTCATATCTACCATGTACGTATAAAGCATTCAACTGAGTACTCAACTGGGGCTAAGGTAAACCATCGGCGTACTAAAATAATTTTGTTCAATCTTTTTAAAATAACTCATTCTCAAGACAGAAAGCCTAAAATATTTGCTTCTAACACGTTCTCGGTATAAATACATACCCAGTTTAAGACTCACGTGCTAGAATTTCATTATAACTTCATTTATTCATATAATTACAGAATGAATAAACTTATATAAACAGTAAATAAAATATATTCATTTATATAGATAACAACAATTAAGAATCAAATAGAATAATGCTTGAAAAACTAATATTCTACTCACGAAACACCTTCCGATCAAAAGCGAACCTCCTCTGAAATCTTCCGCTTTTACCCTAAAACATCCAATACTTATTGAGAATTAATAAATTCACTAAAACAAAGCTATAAATAGCTTCTAACACAACTAACTCCATAAAATACTTTTTATACCTAAACCTTTGCAACTAGGTTTTAACTTATCAGAGGCTTTTGAATTCTGATTTCTTTTTACGAAACCTATTTATTATCGCCTAGGAACACCCCGGTACACTTGAAATAATTTTCTGAAATTCGAAATGAAAAATCACGATTTCTGACCTCCATTGGCTGAATGCTACCTAGGGCGAAATCCCTAGGTTTTCTTCATTCTATTTTTGCTCCAATCACCTCCCTAACTCGTGTTTAGGTCAGCCATGAAGCGAATTCAGAAAGAAACGACTGCCAGGTAGGCGTTCCTAGCCAAAACCACTTTTTTTTAACACCTTTTCAATTCTCTAACACAAAATCACACTAAACTCATCACCCACCAACCGAAATTCAATCTATAAACTCAAAAAAACAATTGAAGTAAGATGGAGAATAGGTTTCTCACACATCCAAGTTGAATCAACACAAGTAAACTAACCTATTTATGCTTTATTTTTGCTTAAAGCTTGCTTCAATGACTTTAGTTGATGACAAGGTAAGATTTGATGATGAGTTGCTTGAAGAAATTACATGAAATACCTTGGTTTCCCCCTCTAGCTTGGACGACAATCACTCTCCTTCTCCCTCTCGGTTTTCACATGAAGAAGATGAATGAAAGAGTGACTTTGGTGCAACTATATATAGTGGTACACAATTTGCTAAATGGTCCTTCTCAAAATTTGTTAAAATGGCCCTTAACTTTCACTTAATCTTGTCTTGACCCTAACTAGATAAACTTGGTTCTAATTGGTCCATTTATCACATTAAAAACCACTAATTCCATCCACCAATCAAAGAGCTCCAAATGGCTCACTTATACACCATAACTTTCTGTCTCACTAGACAAATTCTCATTGGTGGAACTTTTTAATTTTTTTGACTTTTTGACTTTAGGTGATAAGCTTATCTCACCTAATTCTTTCTCATCTCATTACCTAATTCTCTTGGGTCCTTTATTCGACATCCTATTCTCGATGCGAAATTAAATTCAACTTTAAAAATTACTACTGAAATAATACTATTTAATCGTACTAGAATCAAGGGTTTACAGGGAACATTTAAAGAAAGGTAAGACACTATACTTGTTCGAAGTACCTTATTTACTCTTATCTTTGATCCTAACCACTGTTGCTTTTAAAGAAAAGCTTTCTATTCTCAAAGCTAATAGGAAGACGATGGAAGGAGCAGTTCAAGGAACTGGTCCTTCGGCAGTTACAAAAATCACCTCGAAACGAAGGGAGTCAAAGGTTTTTGTACCTATTGCCTCTCGTATTCAAGTAGTTCTTTCATGTTCCCTAATTGACATCCAAATTTTAGACCGTTCTACTTCAAAGAAAGACAAGACTCCTTTTGCAAAAAAGTAGCCACAAGGGGCTATCAACATCCTTATTAGGGGTTCTACTCCTACAATAAAATTATTATTTTGGTTAGGTAGAGATTGTGATCCACACATGTGTATACAAGCCATCAGTCCATGGATAAGGATCCAATGGAGGTTTGAAGCGTGGTGGTCCAAACCAAAGAAGCATATGCAGTTATTCGAAAGAGATTACATATAAGTTTATATAAATTATCATTTCAGATTTTTCATAAAGATGTTTACAGTTTTACTATGACATGAAATTATAAATTCTGTTTTATTTTTAGATATTATTGTGAATTATTATAAAAAAATATGTTATGTTTTATTTTGAATTTGATAATGCTAAAATATATTATTATTTTATACCCATTTACCTAGCGTTTGTAATGAATATTTGAGTAAATCATGTTAGTTATTTAATGTTTTTATATTATTTTAGTCAAGTGAATTATGAAAGGTTATGAATGTAAATTAATGTGTTTAAAAGTAAATTCAAAATAAAAGAGCGAAAAGTCTCGCAATTTGAAGTTTGAAGACAATCAGAGTTGAAATTTTAAAGTTTTTAGACTGAAAAATAGGTTGATTTATTTAAACTAGTACGACGTTCACAATTGGAGTTATATGAGCCATAACCTATCAAAGTAAAGCCCCAGATGTCTAGTTTTCATAGCCACATATGGTTAATCAATTGGAGTTCTCTAGTGGAAGTTATGGCCAATTTAATGACTAAAGGTCAATGTAGTCACGAGTTTAAGTCACATGATCACAAGCTGCAACTATTACATGGGATCGTTACAGCTTGGTATCGTAGGATCACAAGCTGGGACAATAAGCTATGACCACAAGCAAGATGCTATCGCATGAAAGGAACCTATGACAAAAAGTTGCGACAAATGATTTTAACAAATTTCCAGTTCTGTCGTGTATTAAATTCATCATCACTGTTGTTATGGGCATTTTTGCGATCATAGGAAATGGGCTGATAAAGGCCCAAAGATAAGCCCAGTATGTTAAATTAATGAGAAGAAGCCCAAGAGGCTGGTCAATTAGGTAAAAGTCAAAGGAGGGAACATGTGGTCGATTCTTAGCCTATGAACCCAAGCACATCTGATCGCATGGTTGATCGTTTTAATTACTATGTGACTGATTGTATCATTTGAACACGTGTCTGATCGCAAGAAAATGTGATCGTGGTCAAGAACTGTTCAATAGTTTTCTTCAAAGGCAATTAGAGCAATCAGGATGTCTTCTCATTTGATCGCTGGGTGTGATAGTTGATTGCTTGGATAATCTACTCATTCAAGGTGCTCGCTAAATTTGACCAATTGACCTTCTAGAAAGTCGAATCAATTTAATTCAGGAAAGGAGTCAACTTTCCTATTTTCATGCAAATCAAATCACGATATTCTCGGTAACTATTGCAGATACGGTGGAGATAATCTTGGGAGATATTATCTCAATTAATGTTTATTATTTTTTATCTTATTTGAAAGATTCTTAAAACTATTCAAATTGTAACATCTCCTCTATAATAAGGGATCAAATTCATTGTAAAGAACAACTAAGAAATACATACTGTAACTCTACCAGTATAAGGGTCACAGTCGTGGACGTAGGCTTTTACTTTGCCGAACCACATAAAAATCGTTATGTTCTACTTGTTTTGATCTTGGTCATCGTTGTTCTCTTTGTTATTTGCTGTTTCGCAGGTATTGGGCTTCAAGAACCGGGTTGACCAAAAAATATTGTCAACATCTTTTGGCACTAAAAGAAGGGCTTAGACTGCAATTACACAATCTTTTTTAACACTTTTTTTTTGCTGTAGTTGTGATTTGCCAATATGGCTAGGATCAAGACAACCAACATTGTTACATCAGCGGCTGACCAATCAGAGAGTCACCAGGACCAAGATCATGTTGTAGGAACTTTTAGTGCGGCTTTGCCTCATCTTCCCCCACATCAGGTTGCCACCAGTGGGGATGCTGCACCAGTTTGGCAGCAACGTTAGGAAACACTGAAGAATACGGTAGCGCAGCTGACAGAGGTGATTACGGCTCTGACACAAGCCTAGGCTCATGCAACCCGTAGGAATGCAGATCCCTAGCACCAATCAATTGAAGAGATGCCAACCCGAAGGGACGAAATTGTAAGAGAAAGGGCATAACCAGAAGCCTCAAATTTGCATTCTATAGGAGATGGACGTCAGGTTCCTGAAGAAGAAGTAGCACCTCACCCGCCAAGTCTGAAGGTCAAGGTGAGTTAGGATGGGAGTCGCCAAGTAGAGGTTGGTCGTGGTAATAAGCGAGCTCGTAGACGCAATGAGGAGCGTGTGCGTCAAGGAGAATCGCACTGGGCAGAGAGCTCCCACAGAAGAAACAAGTCGCGTGAAAGGATTCTTGTTGACCAAGAGAGGTCACGTGATTCGTTTTCTGGAGACAGGGAGAGCAGGAGGAGCTGTCAGTCCCTCGCTCGAATAATTGAACGGCGGGACCCAATGATGGAAGAATTAATGTAAAGGGTCCGGCAACTGGAGGTGCAACCTAGGCTTCAAGGTCAAACAGAGTTACGGGAAGAAAGAACCCCTTTTTCAAGAGAGATCGAGATGGTGCCATTACCGCCTAGATTTAAGCTCCCAAGTGTCCCACTTTACAATGGGGACAGTGATCAATATGACCATCTCAATGCTTTCAATGTCCAGAAGAACCCGTAAACGTCTAATCTTCTGGTCCAAGTGCCGAGTGTTTCCAGCCACGTTGGGGAATGTGCTAAAACATGGCTGAGGAGTCTTTCAGCCCGTAGTGTCAATAGTTGGGAAGAATGCCAGAAGAAGTTTACTAATAAGTACAAGGCACTGAGGAAACATCTCGTGCCAACTTGCAACCTAGTGACGGTTTTTCAAAAGCGGGACAAGCCGTTAAAAGACTATTGCTAAGTTAAGAAGTGAGGTGAATAACGTGGAGAACCTTCAGATGAAAGTATCCTTAAAGCAATCACAGCGGGGCTTAGGAAAGATAGGAAGCTCTACGAGAGCATTTATAAGTCCCCTGTAAAGGATCTTGGCGAGTTTTATGAGCGAGCAGCAAATGAGATTCGCTGGGAAGAAGCTTTTAGGTCAAGGAGACCCAGTGATCAAAAGAATGGAGCAAGTAGTTCTCACCAAGGAAAGAAGAGGAGTTAAGGTGGGAATGAAAAAAACAGTCACAGGAATCACTTCAACAACCAAGTAGCGAAGTGGGTAAGGAATGATCCTAGAAGAAAGCCATATCCACCGTGGAGTTGCTACCAGAATTACAGCGTCCTGACAGATAGGCAGGACAGGATTTATGAAGCTGAGAAAAGATGAAAAAATTTCGGGAAGCCAAGTCCCATAAACATCCCAAGCAAGTTTCGAGATTCGAGGAAGTATTGTAACATGCTATTTTGGTATCCAAATAATTTATTAAATGTTGATTATTAATTAAGCGATGATGTAATTAATTATCCGTTCGGATCCGAATGAGTAACTGAATTTTTATAAATTTTCAAGCGGACCCGAAGTGAATTCGAGCGAAAGCGAAATCATAAAGCGAGAATGCATGGAATAAAATAAAATAAAATAAGTGGTGGCTTGCATGGATATAGCAAGACATGTGGCAAGAATCCTATTTGCATGGGTGTCACATGTCAAGCAATCCATTATAATTATATATACAATTGGAAAAAAACAAACAAAATGTGAAAGTGAAAAAGAAACAAGAAATGAAATTGAAGAAAGAGCATTGTATTCGGTTATCACTTATCAAGCAAAAACCGAGACTTGAGATAGAGAGAATCGAGAGAGTGATCGAGAAAGAGAGTTGCATGTGAGAGGTGCGACTAGATTTGAGAGCAAGAGAGATAAAGAACAAGAGAAGAAAGAGAGATATGTGTGTGCTGCTCGTGGAAGAGAGAACCGAGAGCAAATCTGGAGCAAAGCAGCCCATGTCGAGCAAACAAGAGGAAGGACAGTGAGCTGGTGCTGCTGCCGAGAACCCACCAGTGCAAATCGACAGCTGCATGTGCTGTCCAAGCAATCCAGGTGGAGGATCTACTCTTGCACGCAAGCAAGGACTAAAGATCTGCTCCTGCTAGGAAGTGCTATTGTTGCTGGCGTGAAGGTGCTGTGGCTGCCGAGCGTGGAACTGCTGCTGCCGTGGTGCAAGTGCTGTCGCTGTCGAGAGCTGGCGTGAGGAGCTGCTGGTGTGAGGTGCTGTCAGGCCGTGAGTTACCAAGTGTAGACCGGGCAGCTTTGATCCATTAATCCATCCCCCATTCGGTCTTTCTCAAGATTAGAAGGTGAGTTAAAATTGAATTTTAGCAGTTGAATGAAGTTGTTTGAGTGCCATGGAAGTCATTTCAGCCTGAGTGTGTGCGTGAATTGCTGTTGTCATGAGTCGCATTGATGTTAACTTGCTGTCAAGAATTCTAATTTCAGCTTATGCATCCAAGTGAGGAAGAAAAGTGAGCTGTTGCCGTGAAGATTTCTTGGTACCGTCGTGCGCGTGAGGGGCTGTTTCGAATCGAAGGACAGCTTACTCGAAGGTAAGTGTTGTCCCGTTTGGTTTTGTGTTGATGTTTTGATGAATTTTTATTGGTTGCATGTTATTTTGGATTGAAGGGAACTTGTGGATAAAAGCATTGAAGTGGGCAGTACCTCGCGCGATCGTTTCGAATTGAGTTCTGAAAGGTATATTGAGTTTTATTGATTTCGTTTGGATGGATAATGACGATGTTGAGTTATGGATTAAATTGATGATGACATGATTGGGATATAGGATTTAGAACCTCGTTAGTGCGGAGGTTCGTTCGATATTGATTCGATATGTTTGCGAATGAATTTTGATATTGAAAGTGCGTTGCGAAATCCGTATAGGGGCTGTTATGTTTGGATAGTATGGGTTGTTATGTTTTGCTTTTAGTTTCGAAATCGTCGACATGAAAAATGATTCGCAACGATATACTTTAGAGTATTGAAAAATTATTTGAATATTGATAGATCGTTATCTAGTGTTT
The DNA here is from genome assembly GCA_022984855.1 of Dimocarpus longan. Lineage (NCBI taxonomy): Eukaryota > Viridiplantae > Streptophyta > Magnoliopsida > Sapindales > Sapindaceae > Dimocarpus > Dimocarpus longan. The sequence goes on along the minus strand of CM041017.1, from coordinate 13,748,879 downwards.
CGAGCAAGTTGTCCGTGAATTCGAATATGTTAGTTGCGGTTTTAGCGTCGAATAAATTCTGATTAGTATGCCGGATGTTGAGTGTTTATAGATGTAATTCAAGTGAATAAATATAATGAGAATGATTATGAGATTTCATGATGGACGGGTTAGAAAAGAATGTTGCGAATTGAATGAAATTAGATTGTGTTGCTGCGCGAAATGTTTCGAATAGTTTGATAAACTGTTTTTGCTTCGCGAAAGGGCTGTTTTATTGTGCATTTAATTCAAGTTACGTAAGGAATTTTTGTGCATAAAAATATGTAAAGATGGCGAATCATTAGAGTTAAAAACAAGCAAGCAATAGCCGACGTAATTGAGTCTCATGGACTGTTTTTATGTCCAGATTTTGTGGAACTTAAAAGCTGTTTTATGTGTAGTTTTTATGCACGATTAAGGGCTATTATTGAGTGCTTTAAGAGCTGTTTTCATGCTATATAAATGAGCTGTTAAGGTGTTTTTATATAAGCTGTAAACATGTTAGTCATGAGCAGTCAAAGTGCGGTGTAACAAGCTATTTTTAAGGGCTGTTACATGCTGATTTTAGAACTGTCATATGTGCTATTTTTGAGTTCATTAAATGCTGTTTTCGTATTGATTGTTGGGCTATCATAAGCTATTTTGATGGGCTATTTTGAGGTTATTTTCAATACGGGAAAGACAATCATAAAAAGGATATTATAAGCTGTTTCGAAATGATATCAAACAGAAGTGTTTAGGATGCATTATAGGAAAGCATATAGTTATAGTGCTTTAAGTAACGCTAGAAATATATTAAATAAACTTTTGCTATGTTTGTTTTTAATGAAAAGTCAAGGAGAACCCATTGAACCGGATTCTCGACCGAAGAATAAAGATAAAGCATAAGGGAGTATTCGATTCAAAAATCGAATCCATTTGAGGTCGGTATACACATTATCTTTAATGTTACTTGAAAGTGTTTTCATTGTGAAGTGATTTTATTAAATAAGATTGATATATCGTTTTAATACAATGCATTTACAAACCTATTTGCCGATACTTGAAAGGAAAAACAGAATTGATTTGTTATGAAAATCTTGGTACTAAAACCAAAGTGTAAAATGTGATATAAACGTTATGTTGTAAATAGCCCTTGTAAACTTATATATCGATAAATGGGAATTGGTAATTGACATGTCAATAGGGAAATTAGCAGCTGTACCATTTATTTGCATACACTAAATTGATTCATTATGGACTATGAGAGGCACCACGTGTCCGGTCCGGAACGATTATGTGATATGATATATGACCCGGTGGATAATCACCGAGCGGCCAATGCCGGGGTCGACCGTTATTTCGACGGAAAATCACGGCGTGTCCGATGCCGGAAACCCATATACCAATACATGAGTATCGAATATATGTTTACTAAGGGCAATAAAAAATGTTATGTGAAATGAAATGTTCAATGCTTTGAAATATGTTGAACTCGAAAAATTGTGAACTATATGTTTAAGTATTTTTATGCAAACATATATATATATATTTATAAATGTTAAAGTTAGAATGCTTTTAGTTACAAATGAAATTATATTTGAAATTGAGAAATTAGATTATGTGTATACCTGTTAAGCAATTATGCTTAGCGCGTTGGTTTACCGTGCGCAGGTTGAATCTTTTGACTCCATCTAAAGACAGGGGAAATAGCTTGTACGCGAAGGCTCAGATAGTCACCATCCATTCTACGCTTTTGGTAGTTATATATATATTGCGTAGGATCATGCATTTTGAGACATATGTATATTTATGTAAATTATTGTATTTCACTTAATTATAATAATGTTCTATATGTAAAAAGCTTATGTATATTTATTAAAAGCTTACTTTTGGTTATGTATGCATATAAATGATTATGATATATTGAGTAATGAAATATTTTGGAAACGGATGGGAGGTCAGAATGGGAATTTAGAAATTGATGTTTTAGAAATGTTAGAGTTTTAATTACAGGAAACAAATTTTGGGATTTCAGAAAAACAGAGAAACTCTGCCGGATTTATGTTTTAAAAAAAAAAAAAAAAATTTCCTCTATTGGTAACGAGCTTAAGAATGATAATAGTTTTTAAAAAGAAACAGAAACGGATTTATTAGGAAAGTAACGTTCTCCGTTCCGGATTTTTGATCGTAACGGAAGTCGGGCGAAGGGCGTTACAAGTATTGTGCCTATCATAATGAAACCAAGTACTATACTTCCCAGTGTAGAGAACTCACGGACACGATAGAAGAACTAATCAGAAGAGGTCACTTAAGGGAATATGTGGCACGACTAGAAGATCAGCATCCCCAACGTAAGCATCAACCGGCACAATAACGTTCTGATCCAGCTTAGTAACCTGCACAACAATAACCTCAGCAAACAGCCGATTAGGATCATATATGCGGGAGGCCAATCACATTCTGTTGACGAGACATAGTGAGGTAGAGAGATCCTCAAAAAGAGCCAAAATGACTTCAGGTGGCATCGTTTTCAATAAAGAAGATGCTAAAAGTGTACACTGGACTCATAATGACGTACCGATCATTAGGGCAAGGATTGGTAATGCCGAAGTAAGGAGAATCATGATGGACACGGGCAGCTCAGTAAATATGATGTACAGAAGTTGTTTTGAACAGATGTGTTTGAGGCCCGATCAAACAACGCCATCTCTTGAGCCTCTTTTCGGATTTACTAGAGATGCAGTTGTGCCATTGGGGCAAATCAGACTCCCCCTTTTTGTTGAAGATTCAGATCGGCAAGCTATGACGATGGCAGAGTTTCTGATTATTGATTGTCCATCAGCATACAACGTTATCCTCGAAAGACCAGCCATGAATGACCTAGACATGGCAGTATCGACTAAGACCCTCACAATCAAGTTTTCAATGCCAAACGGCGTAGGATGTATGCGAGGAGAACAGGAATTGGCAAGGAAATATTATAGAGATGCAGTAAAGGTGGGGGCCAAAGGGAAGAAAGTCAACATGGTAGCCGAGAAGAAGCCACGGATAGTTAGTATAAGGGAGGTAAGCCAGGACCTGGATCTAAGAGAGATAGAAGCAGAACGAGCAACAGTTCCTGTGGAAGAGCTCGAGGAGGTGCTAGTCGGTGAGCAGGATGCGAAGCGGTGCTTGAAAATAGGGAAGGATTTGCCTTCAGATGTTAAAGCACAGCTTACTAACTTTTTAAAGGAGAATCTAGACGTCTTCACTTGGAATCACGAAGACATGGTGGGGATCAGTCCAGATATTATGTCACACCATTAAATATCAATCCTCACCATTGACTAGTTCGCTAGAAGAGGAGGCCAATGACGGAGGAACGTTATGAAGCACTTAGAAAAGAAGTAGAAAAACTCCTGGCGAATGAATTCATAAGGGAGGCTCATTACCCAGTCTGGGTACAAATCCCGTTTTGGTAAAAGAGAAGAATGGAAAGTGGAGAACTTGTATTGATTTCACCGATCTGAACAAAGTATATCTAAAAGATAGTTTTTCTCTGTTTAGAATTGATCAGTTTATTGATGGTATTGTTGGCCATAAGCTCCTCAGTTTTATAGATGCCTATTTAGGGTATAACCAGATCCAGATGAACCTTGATGACGAGGAGCACACTTCATTCGTCACTGATCGTGGGCTTTATTGCTACAAAGTAATGTTGTTTGGGTTGAAGAATGCTGAAGCAACCTATTAATGGCTGGTCAACATGATGTTTGAAGACCTTATTGGCAGAACGATTGAGGTATATGTAGATGACATGTTGGTGAAGTCTAAGTAGGAATTTGAGCATGTGCAAGACTTGGGATGGATGTTCCAGATCTTGAGGAAATACCAAATGAAGCTTAATCCTTTGAAGTGTGCATTCGGACAAATTTCTAGGTTTCATGGTCAACAATAGACGAATTGAAGCAAACCCTGAGAAGATTAAAGCTTTGATTGACATGAGATCACCAAAAAAGATCAAAGATGTACAGAGCTTGAACGGCCAGGTCGCTGCCCTCAGTAGGTTTATATTTTGGTCAACAGACAGGTGTATCCCCTTCTTTGATACATTGAAGAAGGTAAGGAATTTTCAGTGGATTGAAGAATGTGAAACGACCTTTCAATAGTTGAAGGAATATATGGGCCGAGCACCATTATTTTCTAAGCCGATAGAAGGGGAAAAGTTGATCGTTTATTTGGGGGTTATTCAGCATGCTCTCAGTGCGGTCTTAGTTCATGAAGAAAACATGACACAACTTCTTGTATATTATGTCAGCAAGAGGTTGCTTAATGTAGAGACCAGATATACCCCATGGAGAAACTGGAGTACTGTCTAGTGGTGGCATCAAGAAAGCTTCGCCCCTATTTCCAAGCCAACATAAGTGAACTGCCGACCAGGTATCCATTGAAATAGGTTCTTCAGAAGCCTGACACATCGGGTTGCTTACTCAAATTGGCAATCGAGCTCGTCCAATTTGAAATAGAATTCATGTAAGCCCTTATTATCATTCTTTGAACCCCCTAGTAAGAGAAGATAGATTATGTTCATGGTAACTACTAAAGTTGTAAATAGTCAAAGTAGAGATTGTTAAAGTTATTTGATGCTCATTCTAATGCAAAAATAAAAAAAAATGGAAAAAATGGGTCATTTTGCCAAATCAATAATCATATATATATATAAGTGATTAAAATACATCAATTGGGGGGAAATTATGAAATTGCATAGAAGTTAGTATGATGTCATAAGATTAGTAGGAAGCCGGAGGACATTTTAACAAAAATCCAACTAGTGGCATGGATTGTAATTAACAACCAAACTTCAAGGGCAATTTTCTAAATAAAGGCCTATATATATTGGAGTGTAGTCATCCATACTTAGAGAAATTAGAAGAGAAATTGAGAGGGAGAGAGAGCAAGGGGCGGCCACCAAAGGGGAAGGAGATTCAAGCAAGTTTCAAGTTATTTTAAAGCTCCAAAACAAGGATTTGGGTAGATTCAAAACAAGAGGACCAAAACCTAAACAAAAATTTGGTTAAGAGCAAGCTTGCGAAGCGAGGGAGGCCCACTAGAGTGGCTAGCAAGCTTGGACTTGAGGTGAGTATACTAACTCACACTATGTTTACTTATGTAATAGATTGTAATTTATTTGCTTATTAAAAGTTTATGAATAAATTGTATTAAACAAATGTCTTAATTGATTAAGAAAAGCAAGATATAGGTTTCAAAGAGATTTCGAAATAAAGTAGTGTTTAACAAACTAAGCTTACGAGTTTCAGTTCGAAGTTTTGAAAGAAAAGTTGTTGGTGAAAAGAAAAAGAGTTTTTAAAGGTCTTTCGTTTACCCCTTAATGTTAAGTATGAGATAGCGCTACGGTGAGCGATGCAAAAAATTTCGCCCGTAGTCGCTCAGAGATTTCAGTTTAGTATGGCACTGCATATTGCGATGCAGAAAATTCCGCAATATAGTTGCCCAGATTTGATATTGTAAACCCCTATTCTTAATAAGTCACTCACTAGTACTAGAAATTAGAAACTGGCAAGGGAAATGTAAGAATTGTAACTAATAACAATAAAATTAATATAAAGTGTTGAATATTAATAAAGAGATAAATGCCATGAAGGGCAATATGGTTATTCCATAAATGAGAGATAAATGATTAAGTGATAAAGTTGTAAAATTTAATGATATAAAGTAAATAAATGAACATAGGAACATATTGTTTAAAGACATAAAGGCTCATGTGTTAGTTATTGATAAAATAGAGGACTAAGGGTATTATGGTAACTTAAACCATTTAAGTGTTATATATATAAGAGAGGAAGAGATGTTGGTCAGCCAACATAGCAAAAACAAGAAGGAAAACCGTGAGATTGAAAGAGTTGAGAGGGGTGGACGCCAACTAGAGGAGAAAGGGAGAAAGTTGATCTTCCATCCATTTTTCTTGCTCCAAATCAAGTCTCTAAGGCAAACCAAGCTAGGAAATCAAACCCCAAGCAAAATTTAGGTAAGATTTCATTTATTTCTCTAAGTTTGATTGATTGTTGGAGTGATAGATATGTGATGATGGTTGGTTTGTTTTAGATGGGTTGTGATGAAATCTTTCATGTCAAATGAGTCTAGAATTCTAATCTAATGTTAAGGAAGCTTAGGTTGAATGTTACAAGCTTGAATGGCAAGTTAGGATGTATATGGGAGGAACCCTAACTTTTGGTTTAAGTTGTTTAAAAATGAAGATAGTTGTAGAGTAAGTGTTTGATGAAAAGTTTGTGAGAGATAGTTTTGTAAAAACTTGAAAGTCTTACTCTAGAATGAATGTGTGGGTTTGTTAGGGACATGAAGAACAATGGAAAACCTCTGAGATTAGATGGTTTTGAACCCAAATTTTACCATAAATAAGGTTAGGAAGATAAGTAGAAGAGATAGAAGTTCAATGGTAGTAGTTTTGGGCAAATTGAGAATCCCGAGCTCAAACCATGGGCTGGAGATAACCTGGGCAAAACGGACATATATGGGGGTGTTCTACACCTCAAATGATGCCTAGAAGTCATAGAAAACCATAGGTTTTGGAACGGATCGATTCCGATAAAAATTGCGCAAGTTATGCGCAAAATAGTGCCGTTAAAGAATCCCGAGCTTAAACCATGAGCTGGAGCTAACCTGGGCAAAACTGACCTATATGAGGATGTTCTACACCTCAAATGATGCCTAGGAGTCATAGAAAACCATAAGTTTTGGAACGGATCGATTCCGATAAAAATTGCGCAAGTTATGTGCAAAATAGTGCCGTTAGAGAGTCGATAGGTGAAATAGCTATACAAATGCAATTTTTATTGCATGGAATGAATTTAGTTGGTCATAACTAAGTAAAAGGAGCTTAGATACGAAAAAAAAAGCATCGTCACTCGTTCGGTACGAAAAGTGCATCGAAAAGTACCCAAAATAGGGCGTTTGTCCTAGATTTGACATAGTAAACGATCGAATTTTTCGACGAAATTTTACGGGTGACTTAGTTATGTGATAAGGAGATGCTAGAAAAAGAAATGGACATGAAACGAGCGTCGGTTCTAAATTTGTTTTTCTTGGTCAAACGGGTCATTAAAAAGTTGACTTTTTGTTTTAAACCTCCGGAGACCAAACGAACCATATGGGGATGATCCTAGGGGTCTAAAAGTAAGACTTTTACAAAGAAATAGGAAGTAAAGAGCCTCGGTTGAGTTAAAATCGAGTTAGAAAAGTTATAGTGTAAAGAGTTGTTAATAGAGAAAAGTGTATTGGAAATGTTATTTTAAGTTTTGAATTATGTGATTAAGCAAGTAATGATGAGAAATTGACATGTAGGAGACGAGCAGGCGAGCGAGACATGAGAGGCTCATTGAGACGATCGAATCGCTATTACTCGGATTGAGGTAAGTATACTTCACTTACTTTATTTCAACTTCCATTTATATCGTAATGTATTTGGTTTAAAGATAGTATAAATGATTTTCCAAATTATAAATTGGATAAGTTTGATAATGAGTAAAAAGTTAGGTCTCGAATCAATAGATGAGACTCGAAGACAAAAGTTATTTTTAAAACATTTAATGTAGAGTTTGAGTTAAAAACCATGTGTATACCGTAGCCTTAGAGTTTTGGCACTACGCGGCGACATAGAAAATTTCGCCCATAGTTGTCGAGATTTATAGTTACTTGCAATAGGATACGATGTAGAAAATTTCGTACCTAGTTGTGAGAGATAGTGAGAAGTTGCATTATAATACACGATGTAGAAAATTCCGTGTTATAGATGCCCATAGTTGAGATCATTTTACCCTACGTCGCGATGTAGTAAATTCCACACGTAGTGGTCGAGATATTATAGTAACTTCACGTTGACGTTAGTAGAAAAATCGTTACGTAATGCTTAGAGTACCCTAAGTATACACATGGTCTTTTTATAAGAAATGGTTTTGAAAATTTAAAACCTCCAATATTTATATAAGTAAAGCATTGCTATGGAATGTTATCTTGTATTATTAATATGTGACGAACTAACCTTTTTCTCTTTATTATGTAGCTTGCTTATTTCATTCGGTGTAATTATTAGTGATTTTGTTACGGAAAGGTTGACGCCGTACTTATAGGTAGGGAATGAATAAACGAACCCTGCGAATATCCAATACTTTTTGATGTGATTGTATATATTATAATTGAAATGATCGTTTGTTTAATATATGAATATTCAACGGATTGTAAACTCATGTTTTGATATGTTTATATATATTGTTGTTGACTAGAGACACATATCATCTTTTGCACTTAATGAAATTATTATTGTGATACATAGGAAATGCATATGGAGATTATAATGACGATGTAAATGCATGATTGTGAAACATAATGTGAATTGCATGTTTGTGGAATAAAAGTAGTTGGGAGATGATCAAAGATAGTTCGAAGTGTATTTTATGCAGGTCAAATTTTGGAAATGTTCAAATTACAGCCGTTATGCTGTCAAAATTTTATTAAATTTGTTTTAAAGAAACGCAAAAAATTTCCACCAATCCCAATTATTTTTAAAAGTAAAAGAAAATTTTAAGTTAAAACGAGTAAACCGGCTAAGTATTCAAAGGGTTCTCTTCTCAGATTTCCTTAATCCGACGAGTCAGGTTCAGGAAGTCCGTTGAAGTGCCCGGCGGGATCCTACAGACAAGAGCTTAGAAAAGGTCTGGTTCGGGTCCTGTCAGATATAGTGTCTTACACTACGATAGTGACGCAGTAAATTCCGTATATAGTTGTCAAGCCTATATAGTAGCTCGCACCACAGTTGGCGATGCAGAAAATTTCACTACGTGGTTGTGGAGAAGTATCAGCAGTGTCACGGTTGGCGTTAGATAAAAATCGCCACGTGAAATATAAATTACGGGGTACGAACGGTACTTTTAGAAGTAAAAGAATTTTATGAAAAGTTTTCTACGTTTTCGATAAGTTGATAATTATCATTAAGTTTATAATTGTTTAGTGGTGAATTATGTAATTATTGAAGTTGTTTTAAGTTTATATTGTTGTTTTGTATATATATTATAAAACATCCATAGGTACTCGTACGGATGATCAAAACGCACAACAAAACCAAAAATTATCTTCAACAAATTAGGTGGGCAAATAATCGGTTGCATCACATGAATTCGATTACCTTTTGTTGTAACTACAAATTAAATACTTGCATGTTCTCATTTCATACTTCTTTTGGTAGCAATGTGATACTTATGATATCATGTTCGTAATGTAAATATTTGTGAAGTTTATTTTGGAATGAAAAGTATGTACTCATTAGTTGAGGTTCTATGTGGATTTATATATGTTTGTGAGAATAAAAAGAAGTTGGGTTGAGATTGAATTATGTTGGAAGTATATCTTTAAATTGTAGGAATTTGGAAACTGTACAAATGCAGCCGTTGTACTGCCGAATTTTCTTTAGAAATATTTTAGATTTTGAAAATGAAAAAAAATCACTTTTACATAACTTTAAATGGAAATTAAATTTTCAAATCAAGTGAACCAACCCAACTAATTTTAACATAACGACATTAAATCTGTAACATGCTGTTTCGGTGTCTATATAATTTATTAAATATTGATTATATATCAAGAGATGATGTAAATAATTATCCGTTCGGATCCGGATGAGTAATTGAATTTTTATAAAATTCTTCAGACGGGTCCGGGGATAATTATTTAATTCAATCTCGTAAAATAAAATAGAGCATTCGGATTTAAATATTTATTCGGAACCTAATAACGTTCCCGTATGTGAATTTGAATTTTTATTAGATTTCCAGACGGACCCGAAGCGAATCCGAACGAAAAGCGAAATCATAAAGCGAGAATTAAATAGAATAAGTGGGCCATGAGGGACATATGGCATGCATGCAAAAGAAATTAAAGACATGTGTCATGTAAGGATTAAATAAAATGAAATAAAAAAATTTTAAAGTGAAGAGAGCAATTGATTCGGTCAACATTCACTCATCAGAGACAAAAGCCGAAATGAAAGCAAGTGAAGCAACGAGAGGTAAATCTGTTCATGCAAGTTGAGAACGAGAGAGTGAGAGAGTAGAAAAAGAGAGCATTCGGTCACCCATTCTCCAGCAAATCCGAAAGCCCAAGCAACAGAAACCATCAGTCCGAAGTGCAAGCTGATCTATGAGCTGTTTGGATGCTGAGTGTGAGCTGGTGAAGGACATCCAGCACATGCATATGCTTTCCAAGCATCCAGATGGAGAATCTGATCTTGCATGCAAGCTAGGAAGGGCGATCAGCTACTGTCAGGCCATGGAGAGCTGCTGCCGTGACCTGTTACTGTTGCCAGACCGTGAGAGCTGCTGCCAGGTGCTGTCGCTGCCGAACGCTGGAATTGCTGCTACCAGACCGCGACCTGCTGCTGCTGCCATGGACGAGAGCTGTTGTCGTGGGAATTGTTGCAATAGCTGCTGCCAGACCGTGGAGTGGTACTGTCGAGATCTGAATCTGCTGCTGTTGGTGTGACAGTGCTGTCGCTGTCGAATGAGGAGCTACTGCTGCCGTGGTGCAAGTGTTGTTGCTGCCAAGAGCTGGCGTGAAAAGCTACTGTTGTGAGGTTCTGTCAGGCCGTGAGTCACCAAGAGTAGACCGGGCAACTTTGAATCCATTAATCCATCCCCCATTCGGTTTTTCTCAAGATTAGAAGGTGAGTTGAAATTGAATTTCAGCAGTTGATTGATGTTGTTTGAATGCCTTGGAATTAATTTCAGCCTAAGTGTGTGCATGAACTGCTGTTGTCATGAGTCGCATTAATGTTAACTTGCTGTCAAGAATTCTAATTTCAGCTTGTCCATCCAAGTAAGGATGATAAGTGAGCTGTTGCCGTGGAGATTTCTTGGTACCGTCGTGCCGTCGTGCGCGTGAGAGGCTGTTTCGAAGTGAAGGGCAGCTTACTCGAAGGTAAGTTATTGCCCCATTGGTCTTGTTATCATGTTTCGATTAATTTGTAAGAGTTAATCGTGTTCGTTTAATTTAAGGAAGTTCGCGGATAGGAGAATCGATTTAGGCAGCCCATTCGCGTGAGTCCCGTAAAGTTTCAAAGCTTTCGAATTGATTTCGGAAAGGTAAGTCCGAATTTATGGATTTTGTTTGCAATGGAAATATTTATGATTTAGTTGTGGATCAAATTGATGATGACATGATTGGGATATAGGATTTAGAACCTCATTAGTGCGGAGGTTCGTTTGATTAAGTTTTGACGTGTTTGCGATTGATTTTCGATGTTGAATTTATGTTGCGAAATCCGTATAGGGGCTGTTGTGTTAGGAAAGCATGGGCTGTTACGTTTTGCTTTTTGTTTCGGAATTGTTGGCATGAAAAATGATTCGCATCGATCTGCTTTAGAGTATTAAAAAGCTATTTGAGTATCGCTTGATTGTTTTCAAGTGTTTTGATCGAGTTTTTTCGTGTTTTCGAAAGGCATTAGTTTGCGATTTAGTGCTGAATGAATTGTGATTAAAACGCCATGTTGTTAAACGATAGTTGAATGTGATTCAAATGAATATCTATGACGAAAATGATTGAGAGATTTCATGATGGTTTGTTAGAATTAATTCACGTAAATGAAAGACTATGTGACGATTTATGGGCTGTTTTGGACATGCAGTTTTCATGGAAATTATGTGCAATTGTTGGCCTGTTTAAGGACTGTTTTTGAAGTGTTTAAAGGCTGTTTTCATGCTATACAAATGAGCTATTAAAGTGTTATTTTATGAGCTATAATATGCTAGTTATGGGTTGTCAAAATGAGGAGTAGCATGCTGTTTTTAGAACGTTATTCGTGCTGTTTTGAGTTATTTGAATGCTATATTAGTATTGATTGTTGGGCTGTCATAAGCTATTTTAATGGGTTGTTTTGAGATTATTTTCAATACGGTAAAGATAGTCATAAAAAGGATATTATAAGCTGTTTCGAAGTGATATCCATTGGAAGTGTTTAGGATGCATTATAGGAGAACATATAGTTGTAGTCTACTAAGTAACGCTAGAAATATATTAAATAAACTTTCGTTGCGTTTGTTTTTATTGAAAAGTCAAAGAGAACCCAGCAAATCGGATTCTTAACCAAAGAATAAGGGTAAAGCGTAAGGGAGTATACGATTCAAAGATCGAATCCGTTGAGGTCGGTATACACATTATCTTTAAAGTTTACTTGAAAGTGTTTTTGTTGTGAAATGAATTTCTTAAATGAAATTGTTAGATGAATTTCTTAAATGAGATTGTTATATCATTTCAAAATGATGCATTTACAAACATATTTGACTATACTTGAAATGAAACGTGAAATTGATTTATTATGAAAATCTTGATACTAAAACCAAAGTGTAAAAATGTGATGCAAACGTTATGTTATAAATAGCCCTTGTAAACTTAGATATCGATAAATGAAAATTGGTAATTGACATGTCAATATGGAAATTAGCAGCTGCACCGTTTATTTACATACACTAAATTGATTCGTAATGGATTATGAGAGGCACTATGTGTCCGGTCCCGAACGATTTTGTGATATGATATACGACCCGGTGGATAATCACCGAGCGGCCGATGCCGGGGTCGATCGTTATTCAGGTGGATAACTACCGTCTGTCCGATGCTGGAAACCCATATACCAATACATGAGTATCAAATATATGTTTACTAAGGGCACTGAAAAATGTTATAAGCAATGAAATGAAAATATTATGTGAAATGAAATGTTCAATGCTTTGAACAAAATGTTGAACTCGAAAAATTGTGAACTATATGTTTAAGTATTTTTATGCAACGTATATATATATATATATATATTTATGAATGTTAAAGTTAGAATGCTTTTAGTTACGAATGAAATTACATTTGAAATTGAGAAATTAGATTATGTGTATACTTATTAAGCAATTATGCTTAGCACAATGATTTACCGCTCGCAGGTTGAATCTTTTGACTCCATCTTCAGACAGAGGAAATAGCTTGTATGCGAAGGCTCAGATAGTCACCATCCACTCTACGCCTTTGGTAGATATATAGATATATTGCATATGATCATGCATTTTTGGGATACATGTATATTTGTGTAAATTATTGTTTTCCACTTAATTATAACAAAGTTCTGTATAAAAGTATATCTATATTTCTTAAAAGCTTACCTTTGGTTATGTATGCATATAAATGTTTATGATATATTTGAGTAATGAAATGTTTTGGAAACGGACGGGAGGTCCGAATGGGAGTTTAGAAATTGATGTTTTAGAAATTTTAGAGTTTCAATTACAGGAAACGGATTTTGGGATTTTAGAAAAACAGAAGAAACTCTGTCGGATTTATGTTTAAAAAAAAAAAAAAATTCTCTATTGGTAAAGAGTTTTAGAATGATAATAGTTTTTCAAAAGTAACAGAAACGGTTTTATCAGGTAAGTAACATTCTCCGTTCCAGATTTCCAACCGTAACGGAAATCGGGCGAAAGGCGTTATAAAATCAGTTTCAAAACAGAAGCAAAAAGGGAGAGTTTCAGGGTTCGCTCCACGATTCCATTTAGCCGACTAGTCAAGATTAAACGGAGGTTCCTTGGAGTGTCAGGTGAGACTTACCAGGTACTAGTCTAGAGAGAATCTGGTTTGGGTCTCGTCAATTCAAGCCTCAAACAGCAATTAAATGGCAGGTGCTAGCCGATTTTGTGACTGAGTTTACGAGGCTGGAGAGTGAAGAAGCTGAATCTTCTGGAGGATAGTTTTGGGAGTTGTATGTGGATGGATCCTCGAGCGAACAGAAGGCTGGGGTAGGTATGATGCTGATAATCCTAAAGGGTCATAGAATTTTGTGCACCTTGAGGTTCAAGTTTAAAGCCACTAATAATGAGGCCGAGTATGAAGCATTGCTAATAGGACTGAGGTTGGCCAAGGAAGTACGAGCAGAACCAACAAAGATATACAGCGACTCTCAGCTCCTAGTATGCCAAGTTCGAGAAGAATATCAGGCCAAGGGATCCAAGATGGCCATTTACTCGTAAAAAGTCTAGGAGATGTTGGCAATGCTTGAAAGATATGAAATACAACGTGTCCCGCGATTGCAGAATTCTCATGCGGACATATTAGCCCACAACAAAAGATATAGATTTTATAGAAGCTGTACCAGTGGAGGTTCTACCAGTCCCGAGTATAGAACCATGGGATGAAATGATGGCGATTGTTGTGGCACAAGACTCCTGGATGAATCCTTTGGTTGAGTACTTATAGAATGGAAGATTACCTAAAGATAAGCTAGAGGTTCATCATCTTCGAGCCCGAGCAGCCTGATATTGCATTTACGATGACCAGCTTTACAAGAGAGGGTTCTTGGCCCCATTGCTCAGGTGCATTGATGGCATGGATTGCCAGACCGTTCTTGAAGACATTCATACGGGACATTGTGGTAATCGTGCCGGGGGGCTATCTTTGGCTCAGAAGGCTTTTCGACAGGGATTCTATTGGCCAACGATGAAGCAATATACGATCGAAATGGTCAAGAGATACGATAAGTGTCAGAGGTTCGCGAAGGTTCTGTGAGTCCCACCAGCTTTCTTGCAACAGATGGTTAGTCCATGGCCTTTCGCCGTTTGGGATATGGATCTAATCGGTCCGCTCTCAACAGCTCGAGGAAGATGCAAGCATGCGATTGTGGCGGTAGATTATTTTACGAAGTGGGCGAAAGCTAAAGAGCTTGCTGAAATCTCCACCACAAAAGTTGAGAAGTTTGTTTGGGAATATATCATTTGCAGGTTTGGAGTTCCTCAGCAGATCGTTAAAGATAATGAGACCCAGTTCATTAGCAAGTAGTTTTAGAAGTTTTGCAAAGACCTTGGAATCAGGAAGAGCTTTTCGGCTGTAGACCTCCCTTAAGCAAATGGGCAGGTTGAAGTATTCAACAAGATTATCAAGCAAAATTTGAAGACCAAGCTGGAAGCAAGGAAAGGATCTTGGGTTGATGAGTTACAAAAAGTGTTGTGGGCTTACAGAACAACTACTCGCAACAATACTAGGAAACTCCTTTCTCGATTGTATATGGATCAGAAGCAATGATTCAAGCAGAATTAGAGGTTGCTAACCAATGCAGAGCAACGTTTAGATAGGAAGGTAACAACCAGCTGCTCGCTTCTAATTTGGATTTGCTCGAGGAAGCAAGAGAGGAAGCTCGAATGAGAGTTGTTGTTTATCATCAAAGGGTAGCCAGATTCTATAATAGAAAAGTTCGAGTTCGAAGCTTCAAGCCTGATAACTTGGTCTTACATCTTATAGAGTTACCTGCTGCTCGAAAAGCCAGTGATAGAACTCTTGGTCCAAACTAGGAAGGCCCTTATGTCATAAAGGGTAGTCTGGAAAATGGAGCTTATCACCTGGCCAATTTGAGTGGGGCAGAAGTCCCACGAACGTGGAATGCCCAGAATCTTCGGCCATATTATGTTTAATTTGTTTAGTTTATTTGACTTGTATATACGAATGCAACTATTTTATCAATAAAAATTCTCTTGGCACAGCAATTCTGGTCGCGTTTATCCTTGCTCGGCAACTCATTTGTTTTCTATTTCTGCTCATGCTTTGGAAGGTTTGATTGCTAACTGTGAGCTAGTAGACTCTGGAAGGTGCAATCAATACCTCTAAACAAACGTCCTGGAAGGTCCCAGCATAGCTTGTGAGCAATCAAGCTCTGGACCGAATGCTTATGGCCTGTGGACTTATAAAAAATGTCCTAGAAGGTCCTAGCATAGCCTACGAGCGATCAAGCTCTGTAAGGAACATTTGATCGTGGATTTTCATGTTCTGGAAGGTACTAGCACTACCTGTGAGCGAGCAAAGCTCTGGAAGGTGTGCTTATTGCCTGTGAACTTTTATAAACATTGGAAGGATCAAATGATCTAATTATCATATGACCTATGGGTGTCTATGTTAAACTTGCAATTTAATTGATACTTGTTTTATATAAGCAATCGGTTCAGGTATTTTATTATAATCAGATTAGCGATCAGAGTTGCTCATCATTTAACATCAGTAAAGAATGAAGAATTGAAAACAGATGAAAGAAGCAAATTGCATTTATTACATTAAAGTCCACGAACTGAATAACTTGTATTACAAATCAAATGGAAAGAAGTAAAAATTTCCTAAGTGTTGTTAGAAGGAATGTCTGATCGCCTGCTGAAGCTTTACCTTCGTCATTAAGGGCAATTGGCTGTGAAGAGATTGAAAAAGGTCCTAGATGAGCTGAAGCATTGCTAGAAGAAGGAGCTAGACCTTGAGAAATTTCATCTTGTAATGCTGTAGGATTTAGGCTTTCAGGCAGAGTTGGGGGCACCTCAGAAGTAGAAGGGCCTGAGCCCGACTGGGGGGCTAAGAGGCTAGTCTCTGGTTGAGTCTTTTTTGTAGCTTGACGAGCAACCCTCTCTGCATACATTTTTACCTCTTTAAAGGCCTCCTGCCCAAAAAATGAGATATCTACGTCTGGGCGCTTCCACCACAAGTTGAACAAGAACAAACTGTCTGTTCTTTCTTCTGCTTGTTTTACTAAGGTTTGAGTGCGGTCCTGTTCTCGAGCTAGTTCTTCTTTGGTAGAAATTATCTCCTATTGCATCAGCTCGATATTCTTCTTAGCTGTATCAGCTCGATGCTTATGCGAAGCCAACTCCTCTTTCAGCTTCTTGTTCTCTACTTTCAAACTCTTCTTTAGGCATTGGGCCGTATCCATTTTCCTTATCAAATCATTGTTCTTTCCCTTCAGCGAGACGATAGTGCTCTCTTGATATTTCATAGCTTCTTTCAGCTCCATTCTTTGCCTTAGGGATTTTTCATGTTTCTGATCCTTATCAAATCATTCTTTGGAAGGCCTTCTGAGACTTTTCAGCCTCCAGCTTGAAGAAGTCCACTTCGCCCTGGACTTTGTTCTTTTCATCCTCCAATGATTTTATGACCCCCTCCATGGAAGCTTTCTCCTCAAGCCAATTGGAAATTTCTCTGAGAAGCTTCATGTAGGCCATGGATGCCTGAAATGAGGTGTTAGCAAAATGATAAAAAAAAAAAACAACAGTAATGAGATCGAAGCTTACGAGCAGGTCGTGGTAACCTAAGTAGTTAATCAGTTTCTCGCCCTTCATATCTTCATTGTAAAGGATAGGTTTTTTCGTGCCAAGTAAGTAGGGTGCGCGATCCAAGAGATCATTGTAATATACCCCCACGTCGAAGTTCTGGATCTGTTCTTTGACAACAGGCTCTTTCCCCAACATCTTTTGGCGATTTGGGGGAGGTTTTGTGATCCTCTTGCCTTTATCGACATTTCAAGGACGCAAGGCTGGCGAACTGCTTTGGGAAGGAGTTGATAGTGTAGGGGATTCCTTTTGAATATCTCTTCTCCTGAATTTTCTGCCTATTAATTTATGTCTCATGCTGTGATTAGAGGGTGCGACAGAATCTATTCGGGTAGGCAACCCAGCAGCAGTTTTTGAGGTCGCTTGTGAATCAAGAACACTTGCAACTTCAGTAGTTTTCTTTGGAGGGGGAGGTGGAAGATCAACATTTTCCACCACTTGGACATCTTCATCGTCATCAGGAAAGGGTTCATCAAAGTGAAACTAAACCATTTGTGTAGATTGACCTTCCTGTGAGCTCGATGCTACCCTGTCAAAGGATTCAAAAGCAGAAAAAATTTCTTTATTCTTGCGAGCCCTTAGGTCAGAGCGCTTGTTCAGTAATTTTTAATGAGCCGGAGGAGCAAGGCCGTGTAGTTGAAGTAGGTGTTCAGATGGTGGTTGGTTGTCCAGAAGAGTTTTCACTTCTGAAAATTTCTATAACAATGCCAACTCTTCGTTTGTCAGCTCGATCTCACTTTTAACAACATCTGTATAAAAGAAAAAATGGGTTAGTAGCCAGTAAAGTGTATATATAGCAATAAAATGAAGATATACTTACCAGGGGAAGAACAAAATAAAAAATACTTAAGATCAGCTAAGAAGAGGCAGGACGCATAAAACCATCATGACTTGTAGTCGCCTACGTTGGATTTTGTTGACACTTAATTTTGCTCAATCCAGTTCTTAAAGCTTAATACCTACGAAACTGTAACTAACAAACAGAGCAATATTGATAAGAATCAAAGCAAATAGGACACAATGATTTTTATGTGGTTCGGCAAAGTAATAGCCTACGTTCACGATTGTCATCCTTATTCTCTCAGAGTAACAGTATATATTTCTCAACCCGTCCTTTACAACGAATTTCCTCCCCTATTTATAGAGGAGATATTACAATTTGAATAGGTTTAAGAATCTTACAGATAAGGCAAAAAATAATACGCATTAATTAAGGACGGGTTGAACTGAGTTCCATTATCCGTCACAATCTACTGAGGAGCTCTAAACCTACAAATAATATTTTTCCAGACAAACTTCTCGACTTTGGCAGTAGATATTTCGGCAAGCCCTTTAGCTTCTGCCCACTTTGTAAAGTAATCCACCGCCACATTGACATGCTTGCATCTTCCTTGAGCTGTCAGGGAGTGGTTCGATCAGATCCATGCCCAAAATAGCGAAAGGCCATGGACTGATCATCTATTGTAAGAAAGCTGGTGGAGCTAGTGGTACCTTGGTGAACCTCTGGCACTTATCACACTTCTTGACTATCTCAATTGCATCCTGCTTCATCGTTGGCCAATAAAACCCCTGCCAAAGAGCCTTCTGAGCCAATGATAGGCCCCCGACATGATTGCCACAATGTCCAACATGTATGTTGTCCAGAATGTTTAACAGTCCGGGCCATCAATGCACCTGATTAGTGGAGCCGAGAATCCTCTTTTACAGAGTTTGTCATCATAGATATAGTATCGGGCTGTTCGTGCTCGAAGACGACATGACTCTAACTTGTCCTCAGGCAATTTTCCATTCTACAAATATTCCACAAGAGGATTCATCCAGGTATCTTACGCCACCACTGTTGCCATCATCTTATCTCGTGGTTCTATGCATGGGACTAGCAGAACCTCCACTAGTATAGCTCCCATGAAATCTACGTCTTTTACAGTGGCTAAGCGAGCTAATGCGTCCGCGTGAGAATCTGCGACCACGAAACATGGTACACCTCATATCTCTCAAACACTGCCAAGAGCTCCCAGACCTTTTGCAGATAGATGGTCATCTTGGACCCCTCTGCTGAGAGTCACTGTATATTCTCACTCGTTCTGCACGTACCTCCTTGGCTAACCTCAATCCTGCTAGCAGTGCATACTCGGCCTCATTATTGGTGGCCTTAAATTCGAACCTCAAGAAGCATAAATTCCTATGACCCTCTAGGCTTATCAACATCACTCCTGCCTTGACCTTCTGCTCGCTTGAGGATCCGTATTAATACAACTCCCATAATGGGCCTTCAAAAGATTCGGCTTCTTCACTCCCTGGCCCTGTAAACTTAGCCATAAAATCTGCTAGCACCTGCCCAAGAAATTGCTTCAAAAGGTACCTGGTTGGGACTTCGATGGTATAGGCCTCGAAATAAGGGCAAAGCCTCTTTTATGCTACCACCAGACAGTATACAAGTTTCTCCATGGGGGTGTATCTTGTTTCCACATCAAGTAACCTTTTGCTAATATAGTATACAGGAAGTTGCACCATGTTTTCCTCACGGACCAAAGCTGCGCTAAGGGCATATTGAGTAACCCCTAGATAAACGATCAGTTTCTCCCCTTCTACTGGCTTAGATAGCAATAGTGTTCGGCCTATGTATTCTTTTAGTTGTTGAAAAGCCACTTCACATTATTCAGTCCACTGAAAGTTCCTTGCTTTCTTTAACATATCAAAGAATAGGAGGCATCTATCTGTCGATCTGGATATAAACCTGCTGAGAGCGGTGACTTGGTCGTTAAAACTCTGCACTTCTTTGATCTTGGTAGGCGATTTCATGTTAATCAGGGCTTTAATCTTCTCGGGGTTTGCTTCAATTCCCCTATTGTTGACCATGAAACCCAGAAACTTGCTCGAGGCCACTCCAAATGCACAATTCAAGGGATTCAACTTCATTTGGAATTTCCTCAAAATCTGAAACATCTTTCCCAGGTCGCGCACATGCTCATTTACTTGTTTGGACTTCACCAACATATCATCTACATAAACCTCCATCGTCCTGCCAATAAGATCTTCAAACATCATGTTTACAAGCCCAATACCTGCGAAACTGTAACTAACAAACAGAGTAATATTGACAAGAATCAAAACAAACTAGACACAATGATTTTTATGTGGTTCGACAAAGTAATAGCCTACGTCCACGATTGTCACCCTTATTCTCTCAGAGTAACAGTATATATTTCTCAACCCGTCCTTTACAACGAATGTAACATGCTACTTCGGTGTTTAAATAATTTATTAAATGTTGATTATTAATTAAGGGATGATGTAATTAATTATCCGTTCGGATCCAGATGAGTAACTGAATTTTTTTATATATATAAATTTTTCAAACGAGTCCGGAGATAATTATTTAATCCAATCTCATAAAATAATTTAGAGCGATCGGATTCGAATATTTATTTTAGAATAATAAAAATAATTTCGAGAGCCTGAAGACGGATTCGAAATGTAAAAATAATTCTGAGTGTGCAGAATTGAAATCAAGTCATAAGCGGATTATCCGGACGGATGAACGAAATCGGATTCGAGCTTGGAATCGGAATGGGAGAATGCATAGGAAGCGATAAATGAGATAAGTGCATATGTGCCACGTGTAAGGAATGCAAAGGTGGGTGATGACAAGTGTTAAAATGGAAAGAAAATTGTGTGACAAGTGGCAGCTTCATTATATGAATAATTAAATAAAAATCAAACAAAAGGCATTCATAAGAAAAGCAATTTCAGTCGCCAGCAAAGAAAAGACCGAGTGAAGAAATAGAATGAGAGAGGGAGGCAAAACCAAAGCAGTTATTCGATCACCTTTGTCTGAAGCCAAGAAGAAGAAATAAAAGAGAGAGAACTGAAAGAGATAGAGAACGAGAGAGTGAGAGTTAGTAAAAGAGAGCTCGAGAGGAAGCCGTGAGCTGATCAGAGGCAGACCGTGAGCTGGGGAAGGAAAGAGGGACTGTTCTGGCCGTGACTACCAGCAGCTGCATGTGCTGTCTAAGCATTCAGGTGAAAGATCTGACCTTGCATGCAAGCAAGGACGGAAGATCTGCTGCTGCCAGACCGTGGGAGCTGCTGCCAGGCCTTGTAAAGCTGCTGCCGTGACCAGCTGTTGCTGCCGAGCGCTGGTACTGCTGCTGCCAGGTGCTGTTGCTGCTGATGCCGTGGTCTGCTGCTGCTGCTGGCGTGATGAAGGTGCTGTTGCTGTTGAAGGCTGGTGTTGTTGCTGCCGTGGTGCTGCTGCCAGGCTTGGAGGAGATGCTGCCGAAGGTGATATCCAAGCTGCTGTGACCTGCACTTGAAGTAAGTGGCTGTTGGGATTTGTTTGAATGCAGTTTTGGGATGTCAAATAAATATACATAAGCTTTTATTAAGAACTTTGTTATAATTATGTAGAAAACAATAATTTACACAAATATACATGTACCCCAAAAATGCATGATCATATGCAATATATCTATATATCTACCAAAGGCGTAGAGTGGATGGTGACTATCTGAGCCTTTGCGTACAAGCTATTTCCTCTGTCTGAAGATGGAGTCAAAAGATTCAACCTGTGCGCGGTAAATCAATATGCTAAGCATAATTGCTTAATAAGTATACACATAATCTAATTTCTCAATTTCAAATGTAATTTCATTCGTAACTAAAAGCAATTCTAACTTTAACATTCATAAATATATATATATATACATTGCATAAAAATATTTAAACATATAGTTCATAATTTTTCGAGTTCAACATTTTTTTTTTTCAAAGTATTGAACATTTCATTTCACATAACATTTTCATTTCATTGCTTATAACATTTTTCAGTGTCCTTAGTAAACATATATATTCGATACTCATGTATTGGTATATGGGTTTCCGGCATCGGACACGCGATGGTTACCCGTCGGAACAACGGTCGACCCCGGCATCCGCCGCTCGATGATTATCCACCGGGTCGTATATCATAACACATAATCGTTCAGGATCGGACACCTGGTGCCTCTCATAATTCATAACGAATCAATTTAGTGTATGTAAATAAACGGTGCAGCTGCTAATTTCCCTATTGACATGTCAATTACCAATTTCCATTTATCGATATCTAAGTTTACAAGGGCTATTTATAGCATAACGTTTGCATCACATTTTTACACTTTGGTTTTAGTATCAAGATTTTTATAATAAATCAATTTCGCGTTTCATTTCAAGTATAATCAAATATGTTTGTAAATGCATCATATTGAAATGATATAACAATCTCATTTAAGAAATTCATATAACAATCTCATTTAAGAAATTCATTTCACAACAAAAACACTTTCAAGTAAACTTTAAAGATAATGTGTATACCGACCTCAAACGGATTCGATCTTTGAATCGTATACTCCCTTACGCTTTACCCTTATTCTTTGGTTGAGAATCCGGTTTGCCGGGTTCTCCTTGACTTTTCAATAAAAACAAATGTAACGAAAGTTTATTTAATATATTTCTAGCATTACTTAGTGGACTACAACTATATGTTCTCCTATAATGCATCCTAAACACTTCCAATGGATATCACTTCGAAACAGCTCATAATATCCTTTTTATGACTGTCTTTACCGTATTGAGAATAATCTCAAAACAACCCATTAAAATAGCTTATGGCAGCCCAACAATCAATACGAATATAGCATTCAAATAACTCAAAACAGCACGAATAATGTTCTAAAAACAGCATGCTACTCCTCATTTTGACACCCCATAACTAGCATATTTATAGCTCATATAATAACACTTTAATAGCTCATTTGTATAGTAGGAAAACAGCCTTTAAACACTTCAAAAACAGTCCTTAAACAGGCCAACAACTATACACAATTTCCATGAAAACTGCATGGCCAAAACAGCCCATAAATCGTCACATCGTCTTTCATTTACGTGAATTAATTCTAACAAACCATTATGAAATCTCTCAATCATTTTCGTCATAGATATTCATTTGAATCACATTCAAATATCGTTTAACAACATGGCACTTTAATCACAATTCATTCGGCACTAAATCGCAAACTAACGCCTTTCGAAAACACGGAAAAACGCGATCAAAACACTTGAAAACAATCAAGCGATACTCAAATAGCTTTTCAATACTCTAAAATATATCAATGCGAATCATTTTTCATGCCAACAATTCCGAAACAAAAAGCAAAACGTAACAGCCCATGCTTTCCTAACACAACAGCCCCTATACGGATTTCGCAACGTAAATTCAACATCGAAAATCAATCGCAAACACGTCAAAACTTAATCAAACGAACCTCCGCACTAACGAGGTTCTAAATCCTATATCCCAATCATGTCATCATCAATTTAATCCACAACTAAATCATAAATATTTCCATTGCAAATGAAATCCATAAATTCGGACTTACCTCTCCACAAGCGTTTTCGAAAGCTTCGAAAACTAGCACGAAGGGCTGTCCAAATTAATCTCCTTATCCGTGAGCTTCCTTTAACCCAAATGGATACCATTAACATTTAAACATTACTCAAATCATGATAATAATAACAGCGGGATAGCAACTTACCTTCGCTTGAGCTATTTTTCGTTTCGAAACAGCTCTCGGACGATCGCGACGATAATTGACACTCTTAGAAACTTACGGCAGCAAGCAACCTATTCCACCTACATGCATAAGCTGGTGCTGCTCCAAGACAATCCTCAAACCTCTAATAGATTTATAGCTGCTGGTTGAAGACCCAAAACAACACTCAAACTCTATATAAAACTGTCAGATTTTACGCCCAAAACAGATTCAGGAAAACTTACCAACCAGCTGAACTTGAATTAGCTTTCAACTTCATCACTGAGCAGCCCTCTCACGGCTTGGATGATGCTTGACCGAGTGCCTCATAATCTTCACTTCAGGTCCGAAATGATGTACTCGGCCTGACAGCAGCTGCTCGGCAGCAGCTCACAATAACAACAAAGTCACGGCAGCAGCTCTTTCATCCTCACCTACATGCTTGAGCTTCCAGCTCGATAAAGATCAAATGGGCAAGAGAGGGAACGGTGCTTCAGCTCGGTTTGCACTTCAGTTCATGGCAGCACTTTACAGCAGCTAACACGGCCAGCAACGGCAGCACTTCAGCTCACGGTCTGACCTCTCCTTGCTACATGCACGATCAGATTCGCTCAGCTTCAGCTCTTCAGTTCATGGCAGCAAGACAGCACCTGGTTAGCACCAGCACCTTACCAGACCACGGCAGCACCTGAGGACGACGACAGCAACAGCACAGCCTCCTCATGCCAGTAGCTCCTCTCGCCGCCAGCAGCTCACGATGACAACAGTAGTATGGCAGCAAGGCAGCAGCTTCCTCTGCTTCCATGCACGGCTTCTTGGCTCGGATCTACTACTGGGTCACTTTACTTCAGATCTGCTCTCTGGTCTCTCTTCTTCCATGAGCAGCACGCACAGATCTGCCTCTTCCTTCATTCGCACTCTCGGTCTCTCTCACATCACACGCTCGAATTTGATTTGAAGAAACATGATGACCGAATGGGCTTTGATGACCTTGGTCTCTCTTTGTCCCTTTTTCACTCTCTTATTCTCTCTCTAAGGAAGGCTCTCGGATTTGCTCCTTAGACCGACAGCCTCTTGCTCTCTCTCTTTTACCCACACTTTCACGGTTTTGATTTTTGAAAACAATGAAAGTGTCTGATTGCATTGCTCACTTCACTTTAAATTTTTATTTCATTTGATTTAATCCTTACATGACACATGTCTTTAATTTCTTTTGCATGCATGCCATGTGTCCCTTATGGCCCACTTATTCTATTTAATTCTCCCATGCCATCAATTCTCGCTTTATGATTTCGCTTTTCGCTCGGATTCGCTTCGGGTCCGTCTGAAAATCTAATAAAAATCCAAATTAACATACGGGAACTTTATTAGGTTCCGAATAAATATTTATATCCGAATGCTCTATTTTATTTTATGAGATTGAATTAAATAATTATCCCCGGACCCGTCTGGAGAATTTTATAAAAATTCTATTACTCATCCGGATCCGAACGAATAATTATTTACAACATCCCTTAATATATAATCAATATTTAATAAATTATATAGACATTGAAACAGCATGTTACACCCATAACAGATTTGCCAACCCCTTTTGGGAGAAATACTTTGTAGGGGAAATTACGGGGCTAATGTGTAATAAAATCCATTCCGTTTCTCTGATTTGGGGCCCGTGGTGCTTTTAAAGAGAAAGAGATGTTGAATCATTGACAAAGTAAATGGAGGAAGATTATTTTTCAGAAAAATTGAGGCTAAAGCAGTTAGGTGAGCATAAGAGTTAGGAGTAAGTTAAAATGGGGCGAGCTGGAGATCGTTCAAAAGATCGATAAGATAATGGGGAACCGAAAACCTAAAGCCAGCTTCTATGTGCTGGCGACTAATGGAAATGAATCCCTTAGGGGGATTAGTTGCATGATCGTGAGTGGTCTGCACCATTACTCAACACCTAGAAGGCAAGTGAAAATCATCAACGATTGATTTGAGCTCGCTGGGGTTAACAGAAGAATTATATCTGAAAAAATGATAGCGAGCATGAGGGTTGTCATGTCCTGTAGAGTCCCTGTTAGCAACCCTTACTTTGTGATCGCGATGAGTATGACTAGACATCTACAAAATTAATGAAGAGGTCATGTCACGAGCAGCATACCAGAACACAGAGTTTAAGGCTATTTCTACTTTTCTAAAGATCAAGTCGCGCATACAGGGGGCTATCGAGTTCATGGGAGCCCTGATTGCAAGCCTAACATGCTACAAACGTAACGACTCAACTAGAGTTGAGGTATCAGACGGTTACAAAATAGAGAATGGTACGTACATGTGTAACTAATATGATCAAGCAAGACTTTCATTTAAGTTCAAGTTTTATCATGCCTAAAATGCAAAAAAGAGTCACGGAATGTTCATGCGAACATGAAAATGGATTCATATAGGTAACCTAGCATGATGCAAGTAAAAATCATAACTTAAAAAGTTGTGAAAAGGTGTGAAAGTTTACCTTGAATGTAATGAAGCTTGATGAAGATGAAGAAGTTGATGAAGAACAACGATGGTGGACGAGAGAAAATAGAATATGAAAGGGGATTGGTTTTTTGAAAGCGACTAGTAAAAGCAGAAAGTGAAACAACTGGGTTTATTTATAATTAAAACCCTAACCGTCAGATCAAGGCAACTGTGTAACCGTCATTAATCTAGCGGTGCAGCGCGAAACTCGTGATTTTGTCATTATGCGCACCAATAAAAGACGTGCATTAAATGCGCATTAATAGCGCATGACAAGAGACGTGAAGTCAATTGACACCTGAGGAAGTGCCGCGTGTCGTGGGATAAGTTAGTATTTGAAAAAATAACAGTATGGGTCCCGCCAAAAATGCCTTGAGGATGAACTCGTTGCTTCCAGTTCAAGGAATGAACTGAAAGCAAGGGGGTTAGTGTTATGGGCATTTTTGCGATCATAGGAAATGAGCTGATAAAGGCCCAAAAATAAGTCCAGTATGTTAAATTAATGAGAAGAAGCCCAAGAGGCTGGTCAATTAGGCAAAAGTCAAATGAAAGAACATGTGGTCTTTTCTTAGCCTGTGAACCTGAGCACATCTGATTGTTTTAATTACTGTGTGACTGATTGTATCATTTGAATACGTGTCTGATTGCATGGAAGTCTGATCGTGGTAAAGAACTATTTGATAGTTTTCTTCAAAGGCAATTAGAGCGATCAGAAGGTCTTCTCATCTGATCGCTGGGTGTGATAGCTTATAGCTTGGATAATCTACTCGTTCAAGGTGCTAGCTAAATTTGATAGTTGACCTTCTAGAAAGCTGAATCAGTTTAATTCTAGAAAAGAGTCGACTTGCCTATTTCCATGCAAATCAAATCACGACATTCTCGGCAACTGTTGCAGGTACGGTGGAGATAATCTTGGGAGATATTATCTCAATTAATGTATATTATTTTTTACCTTATCTATAAGATTCTTAAACCTATTCAAATTGTAACATCTCCTCTATAAATGAGAGATCAAATTTATTGTAAAGAACAACTAAGAAATACATATTGTTACTCTGTCAGAATAAGGGTGATAGTCGTGGACGTAGGCTTTTACTTTGCTTAATCACGTAAAAATCGTTGTGTTCTGCTTGTTTTGATCTTGGTCATCGTTGTTCTCTTTGTTATTTGCTGTTTCGTAGGTATTGGGCTTCAAGAATCAGGTTTTGTTTTAAAAAATTCATCTGATAATATGGTTTTAATATTTTGTTTTAAAAAATTCATCTGATAATATGGTGTTAATATTTTGTTTTAAAAAATTCATCTGATAATATGGTGTTAATATTTTGTTTTAAAAAATTCATGTTTATTAGGTTTGAAATTGAGTTATAAAATAGTAGACTTGAACTTTGAGGTAATTGAATGAGATTTATGTGAATTTGATATGGTGTTGATGTCAGAGGATATGATCTTAAATGATTTGTTTGTTTCCAAAGAGTAAGGATAGAAAATGATAAAATGATGTATTAGTTATTCATTGGTGGATAGTGATTCATCATTCAAAAGTTAAGAAGATTACATAAAGTGTAAGAGTTACATGAAATAATTTATTAAGTTTTGTTCATTGTTAGAAATGGTAAAAAGGAAAATGATTATTAAATGATTATTCAAAATGTTGTAAATTTGATTATTTAGAAGTGCACGAGTATGATTATTGATGAGACATTTTGAGTTCAAATGATTTATAAGAGAGGATGATTTGTAAGACTCGAATCCAAGTGGACCCATAAAATAAATTGAGCATAGAATAAAAATTAGAGAAAATGCATAAAATAACCCTTTTCCAAAGGGTAACTCCAAAAATAACCCTTCATTTTTTATTTTAGTAAAAAAGATATTGAATGGACAAAAATACCCTTAATGAAATGGGAGCCATAAGCTAAAATGCATCCACCCAGCTTCTTTATCCTAAACTTCTTCCCAGCTTATTTTAACATAATATGGTCTTAAACTTTGTCATCCTAAACTCTCCACTCGCATCTCACTGATCATCGACCTCCACCTGCCACCGTTCAATTGCCTGGTCTACTCGACTCTTAACTCTGGTGAAGAATAGATACCTTTTTTTTTCATTATCTCTCACAAACCCTAGCATCACCTTTTCTTCTCCCTCACAACCCCCGTTTCTTCTCTCCCTTACACCTTATTTTCTTGATCGTCGCCATGTATCGCCATTTAGTTTACTCGACTACAGCTCTCTCTCTCTCCCCATCATCACCGTATATCACCGTCTGGTCTGCTCAACTACACGCCTCTCTCTCCATCGCCGTCGTGTCAACTCTGATCTACTCGACTGCGCCTTTCTCACTCTGGTTTGCTTGATTATGTTTACTTGTTTTCTATTAACTCTCACTTCGGTTTCAAAAATGAAGGAGAACTCGAATGAGGATTTCGGTGTAGAAGAAAACCCAAAAAGGGTTTCAGATAGAACGGAGGCAGTGGGAAGGAGGAAGGAGGTAGAGGTGGCTTATCCGTGGCCATGGCGGATTGAGTTGATGGAGAGGTTAGTGAAGCAAAATTGCTTTGACAATAGAAGGCAAGATTAGGACAAAATGGTGAGAGAATTGGGGTTTGATGGCGGTGATGATGTTTTTGATTAAGAGAATAATGGTAGTGATGTTGATTTTAATGATTTCAAGCTTGTCCAGTTGCCTGCTTGAATTTTGGGAATTATCGGTTTGACATCTTGAGGTTTGTGAAATTAGAGAGCTTCGATTTTTAGTTTTAACTATTATGAATTTCTTGTTTATTGAACGCTTAGAGATGGATGTGATTTGAATGATAAAGTTTAGAATTTTTCATCTATTGGTAGATGGATGTCATTTGATTAGTTCTTGTAATAGGGACCTTTGTTAGAGTTAGTACATGGATGTTATTTGAATGATAGAATTTGTAGAATGGACAAGTATTGCTAAGTTTGATGATATCTATTTGGAGCTTTTACATGAAGAATGTTGACTTTGTATTGAAATTTGTGTTTCCTAAGGGTAGGGAATCCCAACCTTTCGGTTGAAATTCCCGACCCAAAGATTGAGATTCCTAACTTTTCAGTTGAGATTCTCAATCCGGAGGTTGGATTTGGTGGGATCTAGAATGGGAATCTTAACCCGGAGGGGTTAGGAATCTCAATCTCCGGACTAGGATTCCCTATCTTTAGATTAGGATTCTCAACTTTCGGATACCATGTTTCCCAATATTTCGATTGAGATTCCCAACCTAAATCCTATCGAAGGCAGCAAAATTTCGATCTCCGGGTTGGGAATCCCTATCAGAAGGTTGAGATAGGTTGGGATTCACAACCCTTCCGACCTCCGACAATCTAGGGTGGGAATCCCAACCCTACTCTTTAGGTTGGGATTTCTAATTTTCGGGTTGGGAATCCCACCCTAGATCCTATCGAAAGTCGGGAAATTCCGACATTCAGGTTGAGAATCCCAACTGAAAGGTTAGGATTCTCAACCTATGATCCCAACCTTTAGGTTTGGAATCCTAATTGGCAGGTTATGATTCTCAACCCTAAAGTTGGGAATCCCAACCTAAAGGTTGAGAATCCCAATCCCCCCAATTCAAAGGTTGGGACGAAGGTTGGGAACCTTCCCAGGATTAGGATCCCCAACCTTCGAGGTTGGGAATCCAATCCCAAGGTTGGGAATTGAGTACTTAGGTTGTGAATTGAGTACTCTTTTTTATACTTCCTGACAAGACCCGAACCAGATTATCTCTAATCTCTTATCTGGAGGGTTTTATCAAGCACTCCAACGGACTTCTGTTAACCAAACTTATCGGGCAAAAGAAAAGCCGTAGAGCGAACCCCTTAATCTTGCCCGTTTACTTCTTTACTTATATTGAAAACTTGTTTTCATTGAAAATAGTTAGGTTGGTGTAAATTTTTCGCAAATGTTTAAAATAATTTCTAACAAAAGTTCGACAGCATAACGACTGTATTTTTAACATTCTCAAATTTCATCTGTAAAGAAAATTACAGTTTAAACTATTTCAAAACACCTCCCAAATTCTTTTAGTCACAAATAGGCAATTTCTCATTCAATATCACAATGTACATTTTTGTAAAATATAGATTCTGTAACATGCATTTTCACCATTATTTCCAATAGAACACATATGTATCAACATATATATATCTATGCACATCAATTGATGGATGTGTATCGTAGGTAAACATCCAACTATATACATACCAAAATTTATGCTACAAGTTTCCATTTATACAAATTCTTTAATTATATTCTTTACTAAACCAAAGTATGTTCTATGTTTATGCAAGTCATCTACTCGATGGCCACCTATGATTTCTGACAATGGTTTCACGTATGCAAATTCACTTGCACGACACCTAGAATATACAAGCTATACCAGAAACAAAGACGTTAGTTCAACATATAAAGATAATATAACAATGCAATCACATAAAGTTTATACTTATATACATATCAATAAGTTTCATTTTATTTAGAAAAGCTTTTCTTCTAAAAACACCATGTATACCCTTAATATACTCAAACTATCACGTGGCGGTTTTCTCTGATGCCAAACGTGAAGCTACTGAGATACCTCGACCACTATGATGCAGAATTTTCTACATCGCAAGCGTAATGTGAAACCATCTCAAATCTGAGCAACTACAATGCGGAATTTTCTGCATCGCTGTGTAGCACCAAATCTCATAAAATCTAAGGGTATATATATAGGTTTACAAAACATTTTCTCATTGACAACATTACGAAACAAAGATCGATTTTCCTTCAAATTCTTTACCTCAAACTTTTTACTCATTTCTTTTCGAAAATGCTTATTTTTAAATCCTCTTTTCTGGATCCAACATGAGGATCATTTTATAACGTTTTAACTCGTAGTTTCGAAAATCGTTTTTGAAATCATCTAGCTACATATATAATTTAAATGAAGAACTGAAATAGCGCAAGTGATAAGACACTTACCTGACACCTTATTGCAAAGCTCACAACTTATTTGATATTTCCTTCGCTTTACCTATACATTTAACGTTAACTCTTTAAGTAACGTCGCAAGCAAATTCAATCGTATAATCAATTTTATAAACACATTCGCACAATGCATTCGCTTTCGAATTTCAAAGACTATATAAAACACTACATAACGGTTTCAACATAGCTCTAAATGATACTCAAAATAGTCTGCACATCCAAACAATGCGTCACGCTCATTCGAAACCGTAATTAACACTAAAACAGTACATGTCACTCATACCAACAATTTCGACATTAAAACAGCACATACATTCTCTTCGAAATAGCTTATAATCGTCGAAACAACTTGCTCAATTCGATGTAGATAGCTTAACACAAAACAGCCTTTGTTACCTAATCAAAATAGCTCGTTACAGCACAATAACAGTCCATAGGACAGCACCATAACAGCTCCGAAAACAGCATATAACCGCCCACGAAACAACACGATAACTGCCCATAAAACAGCTTGTAATACATTGCTTAACAGCACCTAAAAACAGCTTGTACAATAGCCCATGACAGCATCAAAACAGCCCATAAAACAGCACCTATGACAGCATCAAAACAACCCATAAAACAGCACCTATGACAGCATCAAAACAGCTCATAACGGCCCCTAAAACAGCTCATAAAAACTGCACTATAACAGCCCATAATTCAACATGTTAATAGCCCATGATTTTAAACCAAAACATCATGTTATAACAGCTTGACAGCTCATAAAACAGCATCCAAAACAGCCCCAAAACAGCATGTGTAACAGTCCCAAAAACAGCACACAACGCAACGCTTTGACAACCCATTACGTGACTTTTTGACAACCCAATACTTAGCATGTTTACAGCCCATTAAACGGCCCATAAATAGCCTATAATACTGCATGATGACAGCCCTCTAACAGCCATAAACAGCTTAATAACAGCCCTTAAACTTTCATAAAAACTACATGTAATTACAGCCCATAACACGCAATCGCATTGACTTTCGTTTGTTCGTTTTAACTCTAAAAACTTATCGACTTAACATATTCTTATGCACGAAAATCTTTTGCGTAACTTAATTTAAATGCACAACAAAACAGCCCCTTCACGATCGATACAAAAACAGTCCACACGTTTCGTTCGAAACATTTCGTATATCAAAAACACACAACGACACGATCAAAATTCATTCAACTCGTAACGTCCTTTCCTAAACCGAATCCAACATGGAATTTCATATTCGTTTTCCCATTATATTTAAATACTTGAATCATATCTAAATATCACTTAACATCATGGTAAAACGATCAAAATTCATTCGACACTAAAATTGCAAATTAATGCGTTTGTATTCACGGAAAACTTATCCGAATCACTCGGAAACGATTTTTCGATATCCAAACAACTTTTCAATACTTTAAAACATACCAATACAAATCATTTTTCGTGATGACGAACTCAAAATCAAAAACCCAACATAACAGCCCATACATTTCATCACGACAGCCCCTATGACAGACTTTATACAAAATTCTCAACATCGTAAATCATCCATTACCACAACAAAACACAATTGAACGAACCTCTGCACTAACGAGGTTCTAAATCCTAAAACTCAATCATGTCATCATCAATTTCTTCCATTTCTTAATATAAACATTTTCCAACGAAACAACGCTCGCAAAAATACAACTTACCTCATGGAGAACTAATCAAAAACTTCGAAAATCGCTTGCGAAGGGTTGTCCAAACTTGTCATGAGCTCCTCTCAAGCTTGACAAAAATAAAAAACAGAGGAGAAGTGATGGTGATTCTTGCTCGGGTCTGCACTTGCTCTCAAAACTGAGCACTTCTCCTTCCTTCTTTGAATGACCATGCAAGGGGCTGTCTTGGCTTCTAATGCACAACAGAACAGCTTTCTTCCTGCTTCCAAAGACTCTTCTTGCTTCTTAATCTTGCCAGCAGCTTGCTTAGCTTGAACCCTTCTCTAAAACCTTTGGTTCCTTTAGTTTTGACCGTGCATCACCCTCCTTTAGTGACCATGATTCTCATGCTTCAACCTTGATTTGCTTTTTGGGTTGACTCACTTTTGAATGCTATAAAAACAATAACCGTGAGTTTGAGTTTCCAAAGAGAGGAGAAGCTTATTAATGCCTGTTGACCGTGAATGCACACACACCTCCCAAATGAATTTCACTTCTCTTACTTTTGAAAAATAAAATGATGACCGTGTGACATTCTTTCATTTCATTAATTTGCTTTTCATTTATTTATAAATGTTTTTCAAAAATCCCACGCCACTTGTCAAGCCATGCATGGATTCTTGATGACATTTGTCTCACCTTTTTGATGCATGAGACACATGTCACACATGCACTAGTTCTTCCATTTATTTCATGCCCTGTGTCTCATTTATGCACATTCTTTTATACTTTCATTTCACGCTTTTTGATTTTCGCTTTCCGCTTCGGATCCACCTGAAAATTTTATAAAATCCAATTTCACATTCGGAAACTTCATAAGAATTCGAATAATTATTCGAATCCGCTCGCTCTAATTAATTTTATGATTTTGAATTTAAAAAATTATACCCGAACCCATCCGGGAATATTATAAAAATTCATTTACGTTTTCGGATCCGAACAGATAATTAATTCTATTACCCTTTAATTAATAACAACATTTAATGAATTACTTAGACGTCGGGATAGCATGTTACACTTCCAATAATTCTTAGATAATGGATGTTAAAACCCTTCCAATTGGGAGTACCCAAGTTGGATAATGAAGGTTGGGGTCATCATTTTCCTCTTCCTTTTCTTTCTATTTTTCGTTTCATGTTTATATTTTTATTGTTTAATTCATTAGCCTAATTTTCTAACTGAATTATATTGTGAATGTCAACAGAAGAGCAAGAAAGGCCCTTAACAACTTGCCGATGAGGTTCCAGCCTAAGAGACAAGCAGACTTTCTATATATAAATGTTTGAAAAAAAGTAGTTGATTTTGATGAAACTCTTTTCATCCTTGATTGTTCTATCATTGCTAGGAAAGCTGCTGCTGTAGCCTTGGGTTTCGGAATTCAATCCAACAACTAATTCAATACACCTCTTAAATTAATTGGAAAAGATCTGAAAGCCAAGGATGTCAGTTGGGAAGATGATTGAGTGCTCATTAATTCAGTTGATAGGGAGATTTTTTGAAAGTTGACATTTAACAAACTTATTTACTTTGATTAAATCAGATTTTCTGTATTTGTTGATATGAAAAATTTTATCCAACAAGTCAATAATTATTCTTTATATAGTTATTATTTACCATTCACGGATGATGAAATTCTGAAACAACAGCAATAGTAAATTATATAATAAAGATTCTTTACTTTTTCTATTACAATGGGGATGCTCGTATGAAGACTTTAAAATCACCAACCCTGGCAGTCCAGTTGTTTCACCTTGTAACAAATATTAGTAACAGACATTCTTTCACCATCAACAACCACAGATAAACAATCATTTAAATTAAAATTTAGCGCACATTTGATAAACCTAAAGGTTTCAATATGCTGTGCAGATGCATTACCTAAAGAAGTTATATAATTATATACTAATCAAGAGTACAACTCTAGAGAATACACTTTACCATACATTTTCTCAGTTATTGACAATAAAGGCAACAACACAATCAATACAAATAACTCTCTCAAGTCGAGCAATACATTGCACAACTGCACCTATTTTATCTACTCAGTAGCCTGTGCATTTATATTACTTATTTAACTAGCTTGTTCTTTTACAGTCTCCACCAATGAATCCTACAATTAAAAAATATGATACTCTTAAAATTTGGAAAAAAAAAAAGAACAATGATGATTTATTCCATAATTTCGATTTGCAGTACCTATGGAATGATCATAGAAAGATTTTTCTTCATCATATCCATAGCCATGTTAAGATCAGAAAACATCTGCACTTGTCGATTCTATATCTACCCTTTAGGAACATGCAACAATCTATTTTCCTACCAACACGTTCACATTCTCATTATCATCAACAAAAGATATAGATGTACATAATCACGCCAAAAATTGTATTCAGATATGATTTAAGCTATAACAACCACTATTAAAATCCTCACACAAACCATGCCAAATCATTTAAGAGGTGATACATTTAAGAGTGTACTTTGAAATCATCTCATCATAGTAAAGCAAAGTAGGAAAAGCTAACACAAAAGTGGTGCATATTGAGCAATCAATCCAATCAAACCTCAAAGGTTGAATTCACAATGCTTAGAGGTGAAGACTAAACATCCATTATAATAGGAATCTAGAAGAGGCTTAACATCCATTATAAGAGGAATAACATTAAAAAATCATTGTTTTAATAAATGAGTATTTCAACAATGAGTAATACAATAGGGTATCTATTTGCGAGAGGCTTATATTACTTCCACAAAAATGAGTAGGCCACTTGTTGTGTAGGGGCCTAGAATTATTAGTATCATTTCACCTTGTTTTCATCAGAGTGTTGTTGAATAGTTGCAGTAGCACCTAGCTTCATAAAATCCTGTAGAATTTAATCATAACTACACCAAATGATCTCACAAGTCAAACAAGCAATATAAGGATGCAAATAGTATAGTCCAGATGTAAGCTCCTATATTTAAGTAGAAACTCATTAGTAATAGTTAATGAAGTTTAGTGTATAGATGATGGATTTCATAGATATTAACCTCATAAGTGGGATTGAAGTGTTAAGAGTTAATTGTAAAAAGTATTTTCCCATTACAATAAGAAAAGTCAAAGAAGGGTAAAATAGCCTTTTTACACATAGGAGTCATATATGTACTCATAAATGGCAAAATAAAAATTGTCAAATTAAAAGTTAGTGTTATGCATATAAATGAATATTTATCATCTAACACTTAGTAAATTTTAAACAAAAAAGGTGAAATGAACTAAAGAAGGGGCGATATGGTAAATCATACAAAATAAAAGCCATATATCTAAGAGAGGGGAAGTGTTGATCGGCCAACACTTAGAAGAAACTAAAAAGAAAGCAAATTGAGGGAGAGTTGAGAGGGGTGGACGGCAACTAGAGGAGAAAGAGAGAAGTTGGTCTTATATCCATTTTTCTTGCTCCAAATCAAGTCTCTAAGGCAAACCAAGGAAATCAAACTCCAAGCAAACTTTAGCTAAGATTTCATCTATTTCTCTAAGTTTGATTGATTGTTGGAGTGATAGATATGTAATGATAGTTGGTTTGTTTTAGATGTGTTGTGATGAGATTTTTCATCTCAAATGAGTCTAGAACTCTAATCTAGTGTTAAAAACGCTTAGGTTGAATATTACAAGCTTGAATGGCAAGTTAGGCTGTACATGGGAGGAACCCTAGTTTGTGATCTAAGTTTGTTTAAAAGTGAAGATAGTTGTAGGGTAAGTGTTTGATAAATTGATTGAGAGAAAATATCATGAAAAGTTTGAAAAGAGCAACTTGTAGGTGTATGGTGTGTGTCACGGCCAATGAAGGGGTGTATGATCCCATTGTATTTTCATCCTTTTAAGCTTTAAATTATGCATGTTTGATGTCATGAAAGCCTCTAGAAAAGTTAGAATTTGAAAAGGAAAAGCATAGAATTGTAGAAGGAGAAACATAGAGTGAAGTTGAGAATCCCGAGCTTGATGAAGAGACTATGGAGACCTGAACTATTCTTGCTTATTTATGGTTGATCTAGATCTCAAAACATGCCTCGGAAACATAGTAAACTATAGGAATTGAAACAAAATCATTCCGATAAAAATTGATAAAGTTATGGCTAAATTAGTGCGCGTAGGAAGTCGTAATGTGAAATAAAGATGCAAATGCATTCTTCAATGCTTGAAATGAATGTATTTGATCATAATTAAGTAAAAGAATCTTAGATATGAAAGAATTGAATTAGTCGCAAGTAGGATGCGAAAATATGTATCAA
Source organism: Dimocarpus longan (assembly GCA_022984855.1). Lineage (NCBI taxonomy): Eukaryota > Viridiplantae > Streptophyta > Magnoliopsida > Sapindales > Sapindaceae > Dimocarpus > Dimocarpus longan. The sequence goes on along the minus strand of CM041017.1, from coordinate 13,711,630 downwards.
AAAGTGCTCAAAAAATGGAGTTTTTCTTAGATTTGATATAGCAAATGATAGACTTTTTTGATGAAATTTTATGAGTGACCAGAATGCGAGATAAGAGGATCACAAGAAAAAGAACAAAAGAAAATAGAGCCCCGGGCAGAGCTGTGCATTCAATTCGGGTTTAGGGCCTAAAATAGTGATTTTGAGTTCCGGGCTTCTGATGACCATTTTAAGCATTCCGAAGGGTCGCTAGGTGATAATAAATAAGGCCCATGCAAAGAAATTGGGATTAGAAAGTCCCGGTTAAGTTAAAATCGAGTAGGAAAAGTTATAGCATGAAAGGGTTTTTAATAGATTATTTTATATTGGAAACTCTATCATTAAGTTTTAAATTATGTAATTGAGTAAAGTACAATGAGAAATTGATATGTAGATGACGAGTAGGCTAACGGAGTACGGGAGGCTCGGTGACTAGTATAGCTCACTTGGATTGAGGTAAGTGTTCTATCACTTGCGAGCTATTTCGGTTTTTCATTTAGATACATATACATTGTTGTAACTAAATGATTTTAAAAACGATTTTCAAAACCATGAGTTAAAGTATTGAAAAATAATACTTACGTCAGATTTAGAAAAGAGAAATTGAAAATAAAGTATTTTTGAAAAAGAGATGAGTAAAGAGTTTTGTAAGCCCATGTATATACTCTTAGCTTATTCGAGATTCAGCACTACACGACGATGTAGAAAATTTCATCCGTAGTCGCTCAGTTTTCAGAGTATGTCGCGTGATATGTACGATGCAAAAAATTTCATACATGATCGCTGAGATATAGAGAGATATCTAGTGATACGTTGCGATGTAGTAAATTTTGCACGTAGTCGTTTAGATTTCAGTTTTGGTACTATGTGGCGATGTAGCAAATTTCGCTCGTAGTCGCCCAGAGTTTTAGTACTACAATTGCGATGCAGAAAATTTTGCATTGTAGTTACTCAGATTTGAGGTCATCTCACACTACGTTTGTGATCCAGTAAATTCCGTATCATAGTGGTCGAGATGTTTCACTAGCCTCATTTGGCGTTAGTTGAAAATTCGCCACGTGATGGTTCGAGAGCATTAGAGATATATATGGTGTTTTTAGAAAAGGAAATTTTCAAAATCAAACATGATAGTTAACTAAATTATAAACTTTTATGTGATTATATTACTAATATTTATATATGTTGAACTAACGCATTTTTGCTTTTGTGCAATTTGTATATTGCATCAAAGGTTGTACAGGTGACTTTGCATCAGGGGAAACATTGTCGAAATTTTTAGGTGGGTGTCGAGTAATTGTGTCGCATTAACATCCCCATATTTTTGATGTTGTAAATACTATAATCATAAAGAGTGCATGATTTGAATTATGGTTTTTGTGAATATTTGAAAACCGACGTGATGATTTGTGTATATATATATTTCGTAACACTTGCACATAGTATACATCTCACACATGAATATTGTTATTTGAAATAGTATTGTAAAATGTGATCGAAATGTATGTTGTGGTAATGTGTATTTGTGAATCAAAATGAGAAAATGCATGTTTGGGTATATAAAAGAAGTTGGGTGGCAATGAAATTATAGTTGAAGTGTATTTACTTTACAGGTAAAAATTTGGAATGTTCAATTTACAGCTATTATGTTGTCAAAATTTTTATAAAAATTATTTTGAGAAAAAATGAAAAATTTACACCAATCCCAACTATTTTAAAGAAAACCAAATTTTTAAGTTTAAACGAGTAAACCGGCTAAGAAAGTTAGGGGTTCGCTTCTTGGGTTTCTTCAATCCGACGAGTCGAGTTCAAGAAGCCCATTAAAGTGCCCGACAAGATCCTCCAGACAAGAGCCTAGAGAATGTCTAGTTCGGGTCTTGTCAAGTTGGTATCAGAGCCCGGTTTTGAGAAAGTGTTGAGCTTAAGCCTGGAAAGTGTTTGGAAGTTCTTTTATGCATGAGATTACATGCGTTTGCATAAGATTGCATGAGTTATATCAATTATATAGCTTTCAGTTCAGCATCGCATGATTTCCAGAGTTGTTTTCATGCTTTGTTAGAATGTTAACTCATGATTTTTATGACTTTTCATGTGTATTTGAAAGAGAACAGAAAGATGCAGCGACAAAATCATCCAAGAACAAGAAGGGTAGCTGCAGAGGCACCCACACCAGAGGAAGAGCAGGTTAAAGAATCAGTTAATGTACCTACCAGTTCTTCACGCCCAGAGCCTTCCCAGCCGAAGAGACCAGAGCAGGCATAGGCACAGATGAATGTAAAGCAGATGGCTCAAGCATCTGCTGCGGCACTCCATCAGTCGCGGGAGATAGGAGTGTCTATAGAGCATGCCCATAAGCTAGGCGCAAAGCCTTATGAAGCTACAAGTGATCCACAACGTGCATTCTCATGGTTGGAAACCAATGAGGAAATCTTTCAGATCATGGGATGCACCGAGGAGCAGATGATCTCCTATTCAGCTTTTCTACTAAATGATAGCACCAAAGACTGGTGGAAGATGCATAAGAGAGCACACCTGGAGGGAGTTTCTTGGGCCGATTTCAAGAAGAAATTTACAGACAAATTTTTCCCAAGAGCTACAAGGATGCCAAGATATAAGAGTTTTTCAAATTAGAGCAGGGAAATTCTTAAGTGACAGAATATGAAAAGAAATTTTCAGAGTTGATCCGCCTGGTCCCTTTTATTACAAAAAATAAAGAGCAAAAGATCAACAAGTTTATAGCAGGCCTTAACCTTGCAGTCAGGACTATAGTAACATCTTCAGTACATACTCGATATGGACAACTAGTGAAGGTAGCCACCAGAGTTGAGAAGAGTGTCGGAACCGTTCCCAAGCCAAAGCAACAATTCAGTCAGAAGCGCAGTTGGGGCTATTGTCATCAAGGGGGACCAAGTAAAGTGGGCAAAAGTATAAACCTCTAGTTCCGATTCTTAATTTCCTAGTGAGTGAAACTAGATTGTCAAGTTAAGTAATAAATCTAGTTAGTATTAATCTAAATAGATTCATTGATGAGCGAACACTCATTCTAGAATTACAACAATAAACATTAGTAGGGATAAAATAGTTTAACCATAATCCAGTAATAGATGATAAGTGATGATACGTTTAAATTCAAAAATAAAAACTAGAGGAAGTGTCATGTATAATTAGTAGTTAACAAGTAAGTGTACTATCACTTATGCTAACTTCCATTTCATTATGTTCCATATTGTACGTAAGTGTTAAATGAGAATGAAAATGATTTTCCAACATTAAAGCTAAAGTTTGAGTATATGGGTTCTTATGGAATCCATAAAGTAATTGAAATCAATTATTAAGTTGCTTTAGAAAGAGTTGAACCAAAAGAGTATTCAAAAGTTCCAAAAATTATTAGTTTTATACTTTTGCACTTAATAAATCTAGTTTTACAAACCCATGTATATGGCTTAAGAGTTTATGAGATTTAGCGCTACGTAACGACGTAGAAAATTTCGTCTGTAGTTGCTCAGAGTATAGAGAAGTTAGCACTACGCGACGATGCAGAAAATTTCGTCCGTAGTTGCTCCGTTCTACTAGAAAGTATAGCGTTACGTTGCGACGTAGACAATTTCGTACGTAGTTGGTTCTTTTATAGTTTGGCACTACGTGGTGATGCAGTAAATTTAGCTCGTAGTCGCCTAGAGTTTTAGCACTACAATTGCGATGCAGAAAATTCCGCATTGTAGTTGCTCAGTTATGAGAATTATCACCCTACGTACGATGCAGTAAATATCGTAACGTAGTGGTGGAGATACCTCAGTAGCTTCACATTGGCGTTAGTTATAATCGCCCGTGATGGTTAGAATGTTTCAAGGGTGTACATGGGGGTTTTTTTTAAAGAAATTGTAAAATTTGAATAAGTTTGTAAATTGCTACATTAGTACATGTTATATTACATTGCCTTGTTACACTAACTTGATTATTTGTTGTGTAGCCTATTTACATTCCATTGAGTGCTACCGCGGACGAGACGACGACACTTTGTTTTGTATATATATAGGTGGGCGACTCATGCAATATGATGATGTAAAATTTTGTGTATGAAATGAATATGTAATTGTGAAGAAGTATTCATACTTTGAATTGTATGATTGTAAATATTGATGCATTTGACATATGATATATATACATGTACATTTTAACATGAAGTTCATGCTTATTTTTTATGGAAAAAGTTATGATATTGCATGATTGTGAATACAGAAGTTGGGAGGAAATGAAACTATAGTCGAAGTGTTTGTTTACTTGCAGGTAAATTTTAGATTCGTTAAAAATACAGCCGTCATACTGCCGAAATTTTATAAAATTATTTTGAAATGAAATCGCAAAAAAATTGTATCACTCCCAACTGTTTTTAAGAAAACCAAGTTCGTAAGTTTAAACGCGTAAACCGGCTAAGAAAGTTAAGGGTTCACTTCTCGGGTTTTCTTCTATCCGATGAGTCGAGTTCAAGAAGTCCGTTGAAGTGCCTGGTAGGATCCTCCAGACGAGAGCCTAAATAAGGTCTGGTTTGGGTTCTATCAAAAAGTGATCAGAAACCTGCATGGTCAGAGAGCCGCAAACAAGGTTAGGAGGCACAACCTAGTCAGAGTCAAAGCTCCGTTCACTCGTCTAACGGATCTAGGAGTAGGTGGAGTTGGAGAAGCCGACCTATTTGTAGTAGATATGGCAGATCACACCCCGGTGAGTGCCTTCAAGGCAAGACCGGATGCTTCAGGTGTAGACATAAGGGTCACTTTATGAGGGACTGTCCCAGCGTAGTCGTATCGAGCCCAGCAGAGGCCAGATCCACAGTACAGGGACAGACCAGCGGAGGTCGAGGACCAGAAAGGGGAGGCCTCCAGACCAGATGAGCCACAGGCCCAAAGTAGTCCAACGGTGGACCTAGTAGAAGCTTACCACCATGACACTGCCTGGTAGACCCTGTAGCTAGGCTGAAGAGTGTACACAGTGACCTAGTAAGCAACAAATGCAGCATTGGAGGTGGTCACAAGTACCATTTCTTTATTTGATTTCGATGCACATGTATTGGTAGACCTAGGAGCCACTCATTCTTTTATTTCAAGGAAGTTCATAGATAGAGTCAGGATAGAGTTGAAACCGACCGAGTGTAGTATGGTAGTGTCACTTCCTATTGGAGATTTGTTTATTACGGATAGAGTTTATATGGGAAGTAAAGTGATCATAGCAGAATGTGAGTTCAAGGCTGATTTGATGATACTCGATATTTATGATTTTGATGTTATACTGGGCATGGACTGGTTGTTGACACATCACGCCACTGTTGATTGTTACAGAAAAGAAGTTAAGCTTTGTCGACTTGAGGAACCAGATGTAATATTTAGTGGAGTCAGAAAGATACTCCCAACTAGTCTAATAAGTACTCTAAGGGCAAATAAGATGCTTAGAAAAACATGTCAGGGGTACTTGGCCTATATCATAGAGCCGGGTGAATGCAAGCTACAACCAGCTGATCTACCAGTGGTTTGTGAGTTTCTCAATGTATTTCCCGAAGATCTTCCAAGGTTGCCACCGGACAGAGAGATAGAGTTCGAGATTGAACTAGCACCGGGTACAGAGCCTATCTCCATAGCGCCTTATCAGATGGCATCGACAAAGTTGAAAGAATGGAAGGTTCATATAGAAGAACTATTGAGTAAGGGGTTTGTAAAATCCAGCACATTACCGTGGGGAGCTCCGGTGTTGTTTGTAAAGAAGAAGGATGGGAGCCTTCGGTTATGTATTGATTACAGGTAGCTTACTAGGGTTATGATCAGAAATCAGTACCCGCTACCTCGGATAGATGATCTATTTGACCAACTTCAAGGGGCTAAGGTATTTTCAAAGATTGATCTACGATTAGGGTATCATCAGTTGAAGGTACATAGGGACGATGTTCCCAAGACGGCCTTCAGGACTAGATATGAGCATTATGAGTTCTTGGTGATTCCATTTGACTTAACCAATGCCCCAGCAGCTTTTATGGATTTGATGAACCGAATTTTCAGACTCTACTTGGACAAATTCGTGATTGTCTTTATATATGACATCCTAATATATTCAGGTAGCCGAGAAGAGCCTGTTGAGCACCTGAGGGTAGTATTGCAAACACTGCGGGAACATCAGCTTTATGCAAAATTCAGTAAGTGCTAGTTCTGGCTAGATTACATGGCATTTTTAGGACACGTGATATCAATAGATGGGATATTCGTGGATCCTCAAAAGATAGAAGCTATGGTAAATTGGAAGTCACCCACGAACGTGACAGAAGTTATAAGTTTTCTGGGTTTGGTTGGGTATTATCAAAAGTTCGTGGAAGGGTTTGCGAAGATTACTACTCCACTGACCAGATTAACAAGGAAAGAAGAGAAGTTTGTTTGGCCAGAGGCATGCCAGAATAGTTTCGATGAGCTGAAGAAGAGATTGACCTTAGCCCCAATGCTTATACTGCCATCGGGAATTGATGGGTTTACGGTGTACTGCGATGCATCCAGACAGGGTTTGGGTTGTGTGTTGATGCAACACGACAAGATGATAGCTTATGCCTCGAGATAGTTGAAGAAGCATGAAGTCAATTATCCAATGCATAACTTAGAGCTAGTTGTGATGGTGTTTGCTCTACGGATATGGCGACACTACCTATATGGAGTACCTTGCAGGATCCTTATAGATCACAAAAGCCTGCAGTATCTATTCTCACAGAAAGAGTTGAATATGAGACAAAGAAGATGGGTGGAACTCATCAAAGACTATGATTGCACCATCGAGTATCACCCAGGCAAAGCTAACATGGTGGTAGATGCACTGAGCATAAAGCCTACCAGCTTCTTAACTCAGCTTAAAGCGGAGTACTTACCCATGCTGATAGAGTTAAGGGTGATGGGTGTTCAATTAGAGATGACGGATTCAGGTGCCTTATTAGCAGCCTTTCATGTTCATCCATTGTTCGTAGATCGAATTCAAGACTTGTAGCTTCAAGATCCTTATTTGATTAAGCTTAGCCATGAAATAAAAGAAGGGCAGCAAAGTAGCTTCGCGTTGAGAAATGATGGGGCACTAGTTTTGGGACAACGATTATGTGTGCCAGATGTAGATACATTGAAGAAGGAGATTCTAGAGGAAGCTCACTCATTAGCATATGCCATGCATCCAGAGAGTACTAAAATGTATCAGACTCTAAGAGACCACTATTGGTGGAGGGGATTGAAGAAAAAGATAGCAGAGTTCATATCAAAATGTTTAACTTGATAGCAGATTAAAGCAGAGCACTAGAAACCCATAGGTTTATTACAGCCTCTATCTATTCCTGAATGGAAATGGGAGAATATTACGATGGACTTCGTGATTGGATTGCCACAGACTCAGAGTGGACATGACGTGTAAAACCCAAAACCTCGTTTGTCGGAGAGCGAATTATTTTTTCGATGGATCACGTGTTCGCTCGGAAAAATATTCTTCAATTCCGGCTCACTCGAAATATTTTTAGAAAAGAAATATTAAAATAATTTTGAGTACGTGGAGACGGATTCGAAATTTAAAAATAATTTTGAGTGTGCGAAGTCGAGATTAAATCATAAGCACATTCACGGACGGATGAAAACGGATTCGAGCTTGGAATCAAAATTGGGAGAATGCATGGAAGAAATAAATAAAATAAATTGGTGGCATGCAAGGAATAAGCAAGACATGTGGCAAGAAGTCTATTTGCATGGGTGCCACATGTCAAGCAATTCATAAATATATATATCTATTGAAAATGCAAAATATGAAGCAATTGTTCTAACTTACGGTCACCATTCATTAAAAACCAAAGTTTACAAATTCGGTCACCATTGTTTTAAGCCAAGAGCAAGAAATAGAAAGAGAGAGAACCAAGAGATAGAAAAAGAGAGCTCGAGAGAAGCCATGAGTTAAAGGGAGAGAGAGCTTGAAGACCATGAGAGGGAGATCTCGTGAGATCAAGAGTAGCTGCAGTTCAGACAAGAAGACAAATTGCTCGTGCTTGCAAGGAAAAGTTTGAAGCCGTGAGTGAAGGGACGAGAGGAACGAGCAGCACCTTCAAACCAGCTGCTGCATGTGTCGTCCAAGCAAGCCAGGAGGAGAATCTGATCGTGCATGCAAGCAAGGAGGGACGATCAGCTGCTGTCAAGCCGTGAGGAGCTGCTACTGTGGGTGAGCTACTGCTGAGAGTGAGATCCAAGCTGTCCGTGACCTGCAGCAAGAAGGAAGTGAGCTGGTGAGTGAGTATGAGTGCTGTCAGGTGATTTTTTGAGTGCCATTGAAGTGATTTCAGCTTGAGTGTGTGTTGTGTGCAGACCGTGAGGACCTCTTGGCACCGTTTTGTCATCGCGAAAGTGTGGGAGCTGTTTCGAAGTGAAGAACAGCTCACGCAAAGGTAAGTGCTGTCCTGTTTGGTTTCGTGTTGGCATTTCGATTAGTTTTTATTAGTTGCATGTCACTTTGGATTGAAGGGAGCTCACGGATAAAAGCATTAATGTGGGCAACACCTTCGCACAATCGTTTCGAAGTTTCGAGTTGAGTTTCGAAAGATATATTGAGTTTTATTGATTTCGTTTGGATGGATAATGATTAGATTGAATTATGGATGAGATTTGATGATGTTATGATTGGGTTTTAGGATTTAGAACCTCGTTAGTGCGGAGGTTCGTTAGATTATGTTTCATTGCAATTTTAATGCGATTGCGGATGATTTCAATGTTGAGATATTTATGTAAAATCTGTTTTTAGGGGCTGTTTTTTATTGATTATAGGCTATTATTTGGTTGCTTGATGGGCTGTTAAAATGCACTTAGTTGAGCTGTCAAAACGTCGCGAAACGGGCCATTGAAACATTACGTTATATGTTGTTTTGGGGACTGTTTTGCATGCTGTTTTAGGGCTGTTTTAGAAGTATTTTATAGGCTATTGTGATGTTGTAGCATGTTGTTTTGGTTTAGAATTACAAGCTGCTTTGACATCAAAGCTGCCTCAATTAATCGCGTACGCTAGTTCGACGAATATAAGCTATTTTGAAGTGATATTAAGTGCTGTTTTTGCATCGAAACTATTGGTTTGATTGTTGCGTGTTGTTTTGATGATAATCATGGTTTCGAATGAGTGTTACACACTCTTTTAATGCGCGGGCTACTTTAAGTTCATTTAGAAGTATTTCGACGCCGTCATGTAGTAGTTATGTAATTGATTAAGCGATTGGATTCGCATACAGCGTTACCTAAAGAATTAACGTTAAATGTATAGGTAACGCGGAGGCAAAATCGAATAGGTTGTGAGCTTCGCAATAGGGCATCCGGTGAGTGTTATTAAATTGTTTCGAAACTATTGTTTAATTTTAAATCATTTGAATTTTATAAACGTTTTGGCATAAATGAATTTATTTTAAGCCTTATGATTTCATGCGAGCTTATTTAAGCTAAATGACGTTATAAGATTTTAAAGTTACGAAGTTTTACATGACATTATATTCTATGATCAAATATGTCATGATATGAATTATATTAATTATGATATCCTCCTTTACGAATTTTTATGTTCAAGAATGAAATGTGGATTTTATATGAAATGCAGCTTATTTATAAATCTTTTATCAAGCCTATGGTATTCCTTAGGATGATTTTATGATGTCATCGGTAATGGTAGATACCCTAAAGCGATATAGGATTTCACTTGGGAGTTGCGATGTAGGATTCCGCCTCTCCCTAGGGTATATTATGAGCTAGCTTACTACCTGAGCGATGTAGGATTCCGCTACTTAGTTACCGATCATATGGCCTTGCAATGTAAGATTCCGCTTTGCCATATTCCTGAGTATATCATTTGGCTAATAAAGTATTGGTGGTTAATTTACTATATTTTTATGAAATGAATTCTTATTAATTTGTTTACCACCATTTTAATTTACAAGTTTATGTTATATTGAAATGATGTAAGCTGCTGAATTTTGTTTCAGATTCATAAATCATGTTTTAGGAATGTGTTTCAAGTTAAATGAAATGAATCAATCAGGTTTTATGAACAAATTCGTAAATGATAGGGAGATGACTATTTTGAACTGGATTTTATTTAGAATAATATAACACTCACTGATGATATTATCTCACTGTATTATATGTTTATAAAACCAAACTCCTCAGGTCAAGGTACAGCTTTAGGTGCTACAGCTTCAGCCGCTGAAACTCCGACCCACGAATAGTAGGACTTGGTTGCATTGTAATTGATGTGCATGTTTATCCATGACTTTTGTCATAAATATTTTGGGTTGTAAATATTAACACTTGAATTATATTAACTATATTTTGAAAGAGTTGTAAACCTATCTAAATATGAACTCTAAACTATTTTAAATGATGATGTAAATTCCACTTCAATGCCCTTTTGTTTTAATTACTCAATTTGAATCTTACTTTGAAGTTTTAAATGTATGAAAATATATTTAAACTTTCACTTTTATATTAATCTTGGGTTACCAAAACTATTTCTATAGTTATATTTCAAGTTATCAAAAAAAAAAAAAAAGGCTTAGCTTCACGGGAACCTTCTAGTTGGATCAGGTATCCTCTAGAGGTCCTCCGTAGGGTCATCGGGCAGGTCACCAGACGTATTAGGATAAGACGAACGGGGCTTGTCATGACACCATTTGAGTGATAGTTAACAGATTGACGAAGTCTGCTCATTTTCTAGCCATAAGAAATACTTATTCCCTGGAAAGATTAACACAGTTATATGTAGATGAGATTGTGAGATTGCATAGCGCACCAGTGTCCATTATATCAGATAGAGATGCTCGGTTCACTTCGAGGTTTTGACCGAAGCTGCAAGAAGCTATGGGCACCAGATTAAATTTCAGTACGGCTTTTCACTCGCAGACAGATGGCCAATCGGAAAGGACCATTCAGACTCTTGAAGATATGTTAAGAGCCTGCGTGATGGAGTTTAAAGGAAGCTGAGATAATTACCTACCTTTAATAGAATTTTTCTACAATAACAGCTATCAGTCCAGTATTGTTATGGCACCATACGAGGTGTTGTATGACAGAAAGTGTAGAACCCCAGTTTGTTGGGATGAAGTAGGTGAAAGAAGATTAATTGGCCTAGAGATTGTTCAAGGCACAACCGAGAAAGTCAATGTGATAAGAGAGCGGTTGAAGACAGCTAGAGACAGACAGAAGAGCTATGTGGACAATCGAAGACAAGATCTAGAGTTCGAAGTGCGTGATAGAATATTTCTACGAATCTCACCCTCTAAGGGCATTGTGAGGTTAGGGAAACGTGGAAAGTTAAGTCCCCGGTGTATAGGGTCGTATGAGATTGTTGCAAGAGTGGGTGAAGTAGCCTACTGATTGAAGTTGCCACCAGAGCTTGCGAACATTCATGATATGTTTCATGTCTCCATGCTTTGCAAATATGTAGTTGCTCCGTCGCATGTTTTAAGAGAGCAGTCAGTGCAGTTAAATGATAACTTGACTTACGAAGAGCAACCACTAGAAATTTTAGATCATAGAGATCAAGTACTACGCCACAAGGTGATTCCGCTAGTAAAAGTATTATGGCGAAACCATGGATCAAAAGAGGCTATATAGGAACCTGAAGAGCAAATGCACACCTAATATCCGCACTTATTTGACTCAAGTATGTAATATAAAATTTCGATGATGAAATTTTTATTAGGAGGGGAGAAAATGTAAGCTCCTATCTTTAAGTAGAAACTCATTAGTAATAGTTAATGAAGTTTAGTGTATAGATGATGGATTTCATAGATATTAACCTTATAAGTGGGATTAAAGTGCTAAGAGTTAATTGTAAAAAGCATTTGCCCATTATAAAAAGAAAAGTCAAAGAAGGGCAAAATAGCCTTTTTACACATAGGAGTCATAAATGTACTCATAAATGAAAAAATAAAAATTGTCAAATTAAAAGTTAGTGTTATGCATATAAATGAATATTTATCATTTAACACTTAGTAAATCTTAAACAAAAAGATGAAATAAACTAAAGAATGGGCAATATGGTAAATCATACAAAATAAAAGCCATATATATAACAGAGGGGAAGTGTTGATCGGCCAACACTTAGAAGAAACAAAAAAGAAAGCAAATTGAGAGAGAGTTGAGAGAGGTGGACGGCAACTAGAGGAGAAAGAGATAAGTTGACCTTATATCCATTTTTCTTGCTCAAATCAAGTCTCTAAGGCAAACCAAGCTAGGAAATAAAACCTCAAGCAAAAATTAGGTAAGATTTCATCTATTTCTCTAAGTTTGATTGATTGTTGAAGTGATAGATATGTGATGATAGTTGGTTTGTTTTAGATGTGTTGTGATGATATCTTTCATCTCCAATGAGTCTAGAACTCTAATCTAGTGTTAAAAAAGCTTAGGTTGAATATTATAAGCTTGAATGGCAAGTTAGGATGTACATGGGAGGAACCCTAGTTTGTGATTTATGTTTGTTTAAAAGTGAAGATAGTTGTAGAGTAACTATTTGATGAATTGATTGAGAGAAAATACCATGAAAAATTTGAAAAGAGCAACTTGTAGGTGTGTGGTTTGTGTCACGGCCAATGAAGGGGTGTATGATCCCATTGTATTTTCATCCTTTTAAGCTTTAAATTATGCATGTTTGATGTCATGAAAACCTCTAGAAAAGTTAGAATTTAAAAAGGAAAAGCATAGAATTGTAGAAGGAGAAACATAGAGTGAAGTTGAGAATCCCGAGCTTGATGAAGGGACTGTAGAGACTGACTATTCTAGCTTATTTATGGTTGATCTAGACCTCAAAACATACCTCGGGAACATAGCAAACCATAGGAATTGGAACGGAATCATTCCGATAAAAATTGACAAAGTTATGGCTAAATTAGTACGCGTAGGAAGTCGTAATATGAAATAATGATGCAAATACATTCTTCGATGCCTAAAATGAATGTAGTTGATCATAATTAAGTAAAAAAAAACCTTAGATATGAAATAATTGAATTAGTTGCAAGTAGGATACGAAAATATGCATAAAAAAGTGCCCGAAAAAGAACGTTTTTCTTAGATTTGACATAGCAAGCGATGGAACTTTTCGATGAAATTTTATGAGTGACCAGAATTCAAGATAAGAGGACCTTAGGAACAAGAACAAAAGAAAATGAAGCCCCGAGCAGGGCTATGCATTCAATTCGAGTTTAAGGGGTCCTAAAATAGTGATTTTGAGTTCTAGGCTTCCGGTAACCATTTTAAGCATTCCAGAGGGGTCCCTAGGAGATAATAAATAAGGCCCATGCAATGAAATCGGGATTAGCGAGTCCTGGTTAAGTTAAAATCGTGTCAGGAAGGTTATAGCGTAAAAGGGTTTTCAATAGATTACTTTATATTGGAAACTCTATCATTAAGTTTTAAATTATGTAATTGAGCAAAGTACAATGAGAAATTGATATGTAAGTGATGAGCAGGCTAGCGAAGTACGGGAGGCTCGGTGACTAATATAGCTCGCTTGGATTGAGGTAAGTGTTCTATCACTTGCGCTATTTCAGTTTTTTGTTTAGATATATATACATTGTTGTAACTAAATGATTTTAAAAACGATTTTTAAAACCATGAGTTAAAGTATTGCAAAATAATACTTATGTCGGATTTAGAAAAGAGAAATTGAAAATAAAATATTTTCGAAAAAGAGATGAGTAAAGAGTTTTGTAAGCCCATGTATATACTTTTAGCTTATTCGAGATTCAACGCTACGCAGGGATGCAGAAAATTCTGTCCGTAGTCACTCAGTTTTCAGAGTATGTAGCGTGATATGTACGATGTAGAAAATTTCATACATGATCGCTGAGATATAGAGAGATTTCTAGCGATACGTTGCAATGTAGTAAATTCTGCCCGTAGTCGTTTAGATTTCAGTTTTGACACTACGTGGCGATGTAGCAAATTTCGCTCGTAGTCGCCCAGAGTTTTAGTACTACAATTATGATGCAGAAAATTTCGCATTGTAATTACTCAGATTTGAGGTCGTCTTACACTACGTTTGCAATGCAATAAATTCCGTATCGTAGTGGTCGAGATGTCTCACTAGCTTCATGTTTGGCGTTAGTTGAAAATTCACCACGTGATGGTTTGAGAGCATTAGAGGTATACATGGTGTTTTTAGAAAATAAATTTTTCAAAAATCAGACATGATAGTTAACTAAATTATAAACTTCTATGTGATTATATTACTAATATTTATATATGTTGAACTAACGCATTTTTGCTTTTGTGCAGTTTGTATATTGCATCAAAGGTTGTACAGGTGACTTTGCATTAAGGGAAACATTGTTGAAATTTTTAGGTGGGCGTTGAGTAATTGTGTCGCACAAACATCCCCACATTTTTGATGTTGTAAATACTATAATCATAAGGAGTGCATGATTTGAATTATGGTTATGTGAATATTTGAAAACCGACGTGATGATATGTATATATATATTTCGTAACACTTGCACATAATATACATCTCGCACATGAATATTGTTATTTGAAATGGTATTGTAAAATGTGATCAAAATGTATGTTGTGGTAATGTGTATTTGTGAATCAAAATGAGAAAATGCATGTTTGGGTATATAAAAGAAGTTGGGTGGTAATGAAATTATAATTGAAGTGTATTTACTTTATAGGTAAAATTTTGGAATGTTCAATTTATAACTGTTATGCTGTCAAAAGTTTTATAAAAATTGTTTTGAGAAAATGCGAAAAAGTTACACCAATCCTAACCATTTTAAAGAAAACCAAAATTTCAAGTTTAAACGAATAAACCGACTAAGAAAGTTAGGGGTTCACTTCCTGGGTTTCTTCAATCCAATGAGTCGGGTTCAAGAAGCTCGTTGAAGTGCCCGGTAGGATCCTCCAAACAAAAGCCTAAAGAATGTCTAGTTCGGGTTCTGTCACCAAAAGTTGCCGATGTTGTCTCATTTGAAAAAATAAAGCAGCTAACAGCAGTAATACACTAGACTATGAAATTAATGTAATTAATGTACCATAGTAATACACTAGACTATGTTTTCTAATCATGATTCTAAGAGATAGGTTTTCTAATGCATTATTCATTGAGGAGAGTTATGTTCAACACTAGACTATGTTTTGTTGGGAAAGTGAAACCATATTCTTTAGCTTCACTACGTAGATAACGATACTAGATCCTAGATCATGTTAATGGCTAAAAATATGTAACTAGAGAAAAAGAAAAGAAGAACAAGCAACTAATCAATCAATAGGACAACAACAAAAGTTTGGCAATTGATCTATTAAGAGAAGGTAAAGATTTGTGAGTATGCCATATAAAGCACAAATTATCTTACACATAAATTATTACTTTGACCTTGAATCTATATTCAACATAAATAAAAATAAAATAAAATAAAAAAGAGAGAAAAGGATGTAGTTGCAAGACATGCACCTGAAGCCAATTATGGAAGCCAGTAACTTCTTCTTCACCATGTTGTTTAATTTCCCTAACAAAAACATGCTCAAAAGCAGAAGAGGAGCTAGAAGTACTATCTCGGCCATAAAGATCAAACCAGAGACTTGTCATCATTCTTTTAAAATCTTGAATATTTCCAAATACAATGCCTTTTGCTGATAGATACTGATGAACATATTTAATTGGTGCAATTCGATAGATTTCTTCTATGAAAGCAGCTTGCTCCTGCTTCTCTTGAAATGTGACAACTTCTTTGTGTCCTGAATTTGGATTGTAATTATCTAGAAGTTAACAAAAATGAGAATAAGTAGGCTTCCTGAATATGTCTTCATCCTGCCAGCTTAAATAGGCTTCCTTGAGCCATGTCTTCCTTTTGGTAATCCTTTTTCCCTTCACCACAACCGATCTCATAGTCCTTGTCAGGCACCAACCAGTTTAAGTCAAGTTCCTAGAGCCTGTTGCAAGCTTGTGATAGGTCATCAAGCTTCCCTTCCGAGGGTTCCCAACCACCACCAATTTCAACTTCATCAGAATATTCTTGCTCACTAGCAGGCTTTTTGTATCCATGCCATTGATCCTTCTGAATCTGCTCATGCATTATTTACAAAGTATCAATTAGGCTAATATTAAAATGAAAGGGTATTAATTACAATCAATAAAAGCTTAATGATATTTTATCCTCATCTAAGAACACTCAATCTCAATGTGGTAATAGTTAGCTTAGCTAGTAAGATATTTTGTTATTTGTATAGAAGGTCTTATATTCAAGTACCACTCATACTATACTGGAGAGAATTGGGTCTACATTTATTGTAATAAGAAAATGAAAATGTAAAAATCACAAAATGGACCAAGAAAGCAAAGCTTATCTGTTTAATACAAGACTAGAATTTAAAATAATAATTTTACAATAATATATAGTTTAACTTAATCTAACACAAATAAACATCCTAGACATTTCTCTAACCCAATCAATGATTAGTTAGTTAAATGCATATCAAGTCAGAGTAGATCTACTGCAATCTAAACTCAATTTACATTGAATATGTTAATGATGATACAGTTTCAAGGCTTACCTAACTCAAGCACCCAATTTGCTGTTTTAGGATATAGGGGGAAATTTTCCAAACGATGGTTCCAATGTTAATAAAAATCTTCAACAAAAAATGTGTAGGATTATCAGTCATTGTGTTGACCACCATTATTATGTCAAAAGATAATTTTAATCAATTAGCATTTGCACAAACTTAACCACAGACTGAGAATGTGATGTAAATAAAATGGAGTTCCGAGTCATAGTCCCCTATTATAGTGGTTTGAAGGAAAATTAATATCATACACCAATAATATAAAGAATCAAGGTCCCAAAATGTATATTATGAGCTATTTTTATAAGTGGTTTATTGAAGTAAGAATAATTACCTTGTGCTGTCGCCCTGGAGGTTTTCTACCAACAGTTTCCCAACCATCATCATTCTTCTCTGTATCCTCCTATAAGAAAAGTTGACATGTTACATAAGCTTCACCAATATATTTTTGTAATACAAGAATCATGCTTTAAAAGAAGTTTAGTGACCAACCTTTCTACTCCAGTTGTTTTGATAATTGTCATGTCTCTTTCCACCTTCATCTTTCTCATGCCCTTCATACACAGCCTATTTTTCAGATATCTAAGAGAATGCGATCATTAAATGAATTCAGACATGGCCCAATCATAGAATGTGAAAACAAACAAACTACAAAATTATGACTAACCATTAAATGCAAAATTTCAGAAACTGTTATCTCATGCTACTTCTCCGAGTGCATTATAGAATGATGCTACCTCTAACAGTCCTTATAATCATTAATAATTCATCAAGTTATAAGCAATTAGTTCATTTGATTGTTATTTACAATTAAACACAGAGAGAGAGAGAGAGACTGGATTATAATACGATTTAATGAAAATTTGACCTTTTGAGGTGGCCTTGAAGAAGCCGTAACCTCTCGGTTCTCATGTCCCGGTTGATACTCTTCCTAATTATATCAATATCAATTGTGCAACTACACATCGTAGAACAATGGATCACCTTTGCAAAGTCAAGCATGTATAATATAAACACATATAGACATACCGGTTTTCCATACAATCTGAGCTAAACTTAAATAAACTAAAGCAAATATGCCAATTCAAGTTTCAAAAAATGAAATTGACTAGACCCGTCAGAGACAATGAACCAAATATCCAAGACATGGTGTCTAATATAACTAATACTATCACCATAGCTAACATATGAAAATGGAATCATACCAGCAACCTTAAGGAGCAAAACAGAAGCAGGAGGTGTCTTCAAAACAAAAGTGAAGCTCTTATCTGCAACCAAATAGCATGAAAAAAAAAAATAAATCACAACCAAACAACCAAAAAAAAATAAAACACATACACACACACACAAAAATCAATTTCAATTACACAAACAGAATGTGAAGTAAACGGAATAACATCGTAGACAGTAATTTCAATAGGAATAACATAACCAACTTTGTCAACAGTCCTGACATTATAATCCTTATAAAAAACCATGATATTTACACTCTTTAAACCAGCTTTATCAATCCAACCACTATAAAACTCAACATAAATTGTGTTATACATATTTTACTGACCTAAAAAACTGGGCCATTAAAGCCTAAAGGGATAAAAGCCCAGCAGACCCAATAAAATGAAGAATAACCCCACTAGTTCTCAGCCCACTAAAGCGAGCTCTCGGGCCTCTTTATTATCAACTGGCGTATACGAAGCTCAGAAGAAGATCAACTCGCGAAGATCAGAACTATGCATTAAAGTTCATAGCACGTCAACCTCATGCATCCCAGCTCGCGGGAGCAAGCTTGTTTCTGTCACACCTCTCAAATTACAAGTTAATTGCAGTCAGAACTGTCAGACCAAAATACAGCTCAAGCGTACCGTACACTCCAATTCGTCAGAGATTACAACATTAATTAAGGAAATCTCACCTAACCAACATGGGTTTAACGTCTAAACTATGCTTTGTCAGAAGACTTTGACAAATATTATAGCTGTCAGTCTTGAAAATGTAATTAATCATCATTACTTTATTTTGTCTTATTATGTATTATTGTGGCGCCTCCCTTTCTCTATAAATAAGGGAAGAGATTCATTGTAAAAAAAAGAGAGAGAAAACACATTTACGAGAGGGTTGTTACTCTGTCGAAATATAGTGAAAAAACAGTGGATGTAGGCATTCTTCGGGTCAAACCACTTAAAACATCTTGTGTCTGCTGTTCTTCCTCTTACCTTTCTCGTTCGTTTCCTTTGCTTCTCATTAGCTATAGAACTGGGCTTCAACGAACGTAAGTTGACCGGTATTGAACATCAACATCTTTGGCGCTAAAGGAATTGGCCATCTTCAATTTCATCACCTTTGCTCTTGACTTCCAGAGCTCGTTCATTAGCCACCATGGTTAGAGGAAGAACCAACAAGAGTTTTGACGCGACTGCTAACCGACTCAAGAACTCAGACCAACAACAAGATTTCCTACCTATTGGAGGACTACCTAACATGGGTGCAGGAATGCCTAACACACCTATGGCTAGAAATGCTCAAGGTATGCCTCCTCTTCCTTCTGGTCAACCTGTGCCTAATATTGCTAGAGGAGATGCCATATAGGTTTTACAACAGCGCTAGGAGGTGCTAGAGAATACTATGACGCAACTGGCGAATGAAGTTAGGGCGCTAATTCAAACCCAGGTTCAAGCCACTCAGATACCACCTCAGGCTACTCGATGAGGGATATCCCGCAACAACAGCATGTTAAGGCCCCTGCCTCGAATGAGAGACTTATCAGGGAATCAGCTTAAGAAGGGTTGACCCATTCCTCCAGCATGTAGTCCAATACTCAGTTTTAACGAGCTCACAATGAAGAAGGTGCGGCTCATCCTTCAAGATTACAGGCGAGGGTGAACCAAGATGAACACCAACCGGTAGAGACAAACCATGGATATGTACAAGTCTCAACCTACAGAGATGAAGTTGGGCAGAGGCATTGTCATAGAGGTTCGCGTAGAGAAGATGTGTCAAAGAGGTTTGACCACAAATATGAACCTGGTTGCTATGCCCCCAAGTTTGGATATAGAAGGAGACATGAGGCACAAGGCCAATGTTCCCCAAGCAGGCAGAGCAGGCAAAATAGACGATCCACTGTCAGACGATTTGAAGTGCAAGATCCACTCATCAAGGAACTCCTTCAAAAGGTCCAGCAACTTGAAACGTGACCTGGAACTCAAGAACAGTGGAGTCAGAACAGAGAAAGGACTCCATTCACCTCAAAGATAGAGTTGGAGCCGCTTCCCCCTAGGTTCAAAGTCCCCAACATCCCACAATATAACGAGAACACTGACTGTTATGATCACCTCGACGCATTCAATATCCAGATGGACCTGCAGACCACCAGCTCGCTAGTCAAGTGCAGCATTTTCCCGGCCACTCTTAGGGACATTCCGCGGACGTGATTCAAAAACCTCCCACCTCGCAGCATTAATAATTGGGAGGAGTGCCAACAAAGATTTGTAAATCAATACAAGGCGCTGAAGAGGCAGTTCGCGCCACCTTGCCACCTCGCTACGATCTTTCAACGTCCTAGTGAACTGTTAAAGGATTACATTGATAGATTCAGACGTGAGGTGAATAATGTGAAAAGCCCTACGAATGAGGGGATTTTGACAGTTATCTCAGTGGGACTAAGGAAGGACGGGAAGCTGTACGAGAACATTTACAAATCCCTAGCGAAGGACCTAGGGGAGTTTTATGAGCGAGTTAAGAAAGAAATAAGGTGGATGAAGCATTGGCCCTAAGAAGGCGGGTAATCAGAAAGACGAAGCTGGCAGCTCCAATCAGAACAAGAAAATGAGCAACGGATGGAATAACCATGAGGGCCACATGAGTAATAATCAAATTGCGAAGAAGGCTAGAAATGGGCTTATACCGAGGAACAACCAAAAACAAGAGTGACCTCAGCGCCTAGGTCGTTACGGGAGATATAGCACCCTATCTAACACTCGAGAAAGAATCTTCACAATAGAAATGAATAAGGAGAATTTTGGGAGACTTGCTCCACTCCGGACCCTAGAAGAATACTGGAACAAGAATAAATTCTATACTTATCACAATGAGGTAAGGCACTATACATCAAACTGCATAGCGCTGAATGATGCCATAGAAGGCCTGATCAGAAAAGGTCGTTTGAAAAGGTATATTGCGCGACCTGCAGTGAGGCCACCCTAGCAGTAACGTCCTTAACAACGAAAGCTAGAGCCACAGTCAGCCCAACAAGTCCCTGACTAAAAACATGCACCCACCGTGAGGACAATTCTTACTATCTATCGAGGTCCTTATATAGCGAGAACATCAAACAGATCACATGAACTGTACATGCACGAAGCTAATCATATCCAATTCGCAGATCGAAATAGGCTAGAAGGATCTGCAAAAAAGGCAAGAGGGGCATCTGAGGATATTATTTTCATAGAGGAAGATGCTAGGGGTCGCCCCACAACGATGCCCTAGTGATCCGAGCTTGCATCGGGAATGCAAAGGTGAAGAGAATAATGATCAACACCGGGAGCTCGGTTAATGTAATGTATAGGGAGTGCTACGACCTGATGGGGATTGGTGATGAACAACTGAAGCCTTCCCCTAAACCTCTGTATAGTTTTACTAAATACACGGTCATTCCTATTAGGTAAATTAGACTACCTTTGACTCATGGAGATATAGCTCACCAATCTACTATGCTTGCGGACTTCCTGATCATAGATTCCCCCTCAGTATACAATGTGGTGTTAGGAAGGCCCACAATGAACGATCTGGACACGATCACCTCCACCAGAACCCTTACAGTAAAGTTTCCAACTCCCAGTGGAATAGGGTGTGTGCGAGGCGAGCAACAACTAGCTCATCATTGCTATGCAAACGCAGTAAAGATGGGAGCTAGAGGAAAAAAGGTGAATACAGTCTCAAGACGCGAGCTGCAGACTGTCAGTACTTCAGGTAAGTCATGACCTGGATCCCAAGTAGATTAATGCATGCAGGATCATTGGTCCAGTAGAAGAACTGGAAGATATTCAAGTCAGCGAGGTAGATGTTGAAAGCTGCCTCAAGCTGGGCAGGAACTTGGCTCCAGAAGTAAAAGCCTATCTAGTTGTTTTCTCAAAACGAATTTGGACGTGTTCGCCCGGAACCATGAAGATATGGTGGGAATTGGTCCAAGGATGATGACGCACGAGCTGAACATAAATCCTCACCATAAACCAGTCTGTCAAAATAGGAGGCCCATAACCCATGAGCGATATGATGTGTAACATACCCTCCCGATTCTAGTATAAGGTATGTATGGAATAATGATATATGCCCTTATTATTAAGGTAATAAAATAAATTAAAGTGCCTAAAGGTGATTAAGAAAATTTCTGGATTATCTGGGAATGATTAGTAAAATTTTTAGAGTATCCACAAAGGATTTATCGAGGTTCTCGAAGAACTCGAATGGGTAAATTACGTCCCGTTAAAATTTCAGGATTGTTTAGGAACGGTTAATAAGATCTTCGGATAGAATCGGGGATAGTTTTTAATTTCGAAATTATAAAATAGTTTAGAGCGATCGGATCCGAATAATTATTTTAAAGTAATAAAAAATAATAATTTTGAGAGCGGGAAGACGGATTCGAATTGTAAAAATATTTTCGAGTGTGCGAAGCCGAGATTAAATTAAAGCGGACTCGTGGATGGACGGACGGATGGAAATGGATTTGATTTCGATTTTTTTTTAAACCAAAATGAGAATGGACAAGTGGCATGCATGAAAGGGTTGAACAAATGCATGTGTGCCACGTGTAAGGGATACAAAGGTGGAGTCACGACAAGTGTTAGCTTGTAAAGAAATTGGTGACAAATGGCATGAAATGAATGAATGAATCAATTAAGAAATTCTTGGTTCTCGGTCAAGCAAAAGCAAAAAATAAAATTTGAAAGCAACTTTCTGTCCTCTCTCAAGACTAGACAGTTTCCATTGTTTTCTTCTTCTAGCTATCCAACCGAGAGCTTTAGAGTGAGAATGAGAGCTTGTGTAAGATAGATTGTGAGCTGACCGAGAGTTCAACCTTGTTCATGTTAAGAGAGTCGTAAGAGAGAGTAGCCATGCTCGTGAGCCAAAGAGAGAGCTTTTGAGAGATCGAGAGAGATAGCTTGAGCGAGAGAGGTGAGCTGTGGTCGTCATCCCCAAGTGCTGCCATGGTCTCGTAGGTGAGCTGGTGCAGCTAGTGGTCACAAATCAGGTGCTGTCTTACTGCATGAAATGAAGAGCTGAAGCTATGGAGATGCAACCGTGAGCTGGTGAAGAAGTTTGAGCTGAACCCGTTGATGCATGTGCTGTCTAAGCCTCCCAAAGTGATCAGATCTGAAGCATCTGGTTACATGCAAGAGCAGAGTTGAGCAGAGTGATCATGCATGCAAGGGTAGAAGCAAGAAGAAGTGAATCTAGGCCGTGGAGTGAAGAGCATCAAGGTGAGTGAACTGCTGGCGTGAAGAGAGGCTGTCGCTGCTGTGCGTGGTGTTGAGCTGCCGAGTTGGAAGTGTTCTGTTGTTGGCATATGGGCGTTGTTACTGCTGCGGAAAGCTGCTGCCAGGTGGGTGCTGCCAAGAACTGAAGCTGCTGGTGGCGAGAGGCTGCTGGCGAATTGAGGCTGCTGGCGAGAGGTTGTTGCTGCCGGTGCGAAGATGCTGGTGCTGCCGTGACCGCGTAGGCTGCTGTCGACGCTGTCCTTGCTGCTGCCAATTGCTGTCGCCGTGTCCTGCTGCCTTGATGAGCTGCTGTCGTCGCAAGCTGAGCCGTGCAAGCTGCTGCCAAGTCAGGCCGTGAACTACACAGCAGGCCTGAAGTGAAGACAGTTGCTGTGGAAGGGGACAGCTTACTGTCATGGGAGTTTCGTCGCCGTCACGAACGTTTGAGAGTTGTTCCGAAGCGAAGAACAGCTCGTGAAAAGGTAAACGCTGTTATGTCAAATTTCGTATTGACGTTTCGATAAATTTATATTGGTTACATGTTAACTGGATTGAAGGGAACTCGTGGATAAAAGCGTTATTGTAGGAAGTACCCTCGCGCGATTGTTTCGAAGCTTCAAGTCGAGTTCTGAAAGGTATATTGAGTTTTATGAATTTCTTTTGGATAGATTATGATGATGTTAAGTTATGGATAATAATTGATGATATTATGTTTGGGTTTAGGATTGAGAACCTCGTTAGTGCGGAAGTTCGTTTGTTTTGTTTCGTTATGTTGGCGATTGATTGTCGATGTTGAAAGTTCATGAAATATTCGTTGTATGGGCTGTTAGGATATGATATAGGGGCTGTCATGTAGTGCTTTTATTTCCAAGTTTGTTAACATGAAAAAGGATGCATTTTAGTGTATTTGAAAGTATCGAAATATCGTTCGGGCGTTGGTTAATCGTTTCCGAGCATTTTGGTTGAGTTTTCCGCAAGTGCAAATGTTTTTAGTTTGTGATTTTCGTTGTCGATTATGCAAGTGTTTATGATGTCAACTTGCTGCCTTGAGATGTGTTTAAGCCTATCATAGTGTTAAGTCGATGTTAGGATAGTTTAAGATACGCTTAAGTTAATCGGATAGTTTTAGTTTCGCGCGAAATTGTTAAATTGTCAAATTTTGGAGTTGAATCGGTAAAATGTATATTGTTTAAGCTTGCTGCCATATTTTTCATGTTTGTGTTTCAAAGTGTTTGAAAGTTCATTTTTCATGATTTAAGTCAAGTCACGAATATTATGGACGATAAGTTTATTTGGAAATGAAGGAATCGCGCGAAGCGTTAAAGGCGATTAGTCGCGATAGTTAGTTAAACTCGCGTAAATTTTATGTTGTTCGTTTAGGTTCGCTTATTCTCTTCGTTGAATTCTTTAGATTGTGGTTTCGATGAGGTTGCTTTAGATTCGATTGGTGTAGTTCCGGCATGCTTATATTAGATTGTTAACTTATTTAGGCAGCGATAAGGCGAAGGAAAGCGAAGTTGAAAAGGTAGCGCAAAGTAGAAAGTTTGATCGTTTCCGTGAGTTAGAAATCGGTGAGTGTAAATTGTTTTATCAAATGATAAATGCAATATGATTTCTATGCTTTCATGAAAGATTTAAACGTTTTAATATTTAAATTAAATTATATGAATGATATACGCTTTACAGGAATATTATACGCTTCAAATTGTTTATATTTGTACTTAAAGTAATATTGATCGTATAATTTGTTATTGAAATGTGCCTTTATGTTTCGTTTTATAAGCGAAGGAATATGTTTTACAAGTATTATTTTAGCATGATAATGTATTTCAAAACCAATGGCTACCCATCCCCATTATGACTGAATTATGACTGTTATGCGACCGAAGTGCCTTATTGCGCGTATGGCATGTCTGTCAGGGAAAGTCCACTAACTATGGGGGGGATCGAGTCTGTCATGTCGCCCTCTACGCGTATATAAGGTACTATCATGAATGATGCCCTATGTGCAGCGAGGTAACATACCGCGGCATAGTGGTTATGAATGAGATTGCACGTCCCCACCACCGGTGACTCAAGACCGGGCGGTGATCATGATTTTCCCGGGTCCCATTGGATAAATGTTTTATGACTGAGGATTGATTTATGATTTTATGAGTTTATTTATGAATTTATGATTATGTTATGAACGAATTTTACGATGCTTATAATTTTGTATCTTGTTTTCAAGTGAATTATGTATAAAAATGATGGTATACTATTATGAAATGCACGTTTTAATTAAGATATTTCAAAACTTCGCATTTTGTCAAAAGATTTTAGAAAGGAAACGTATTTAGAACTGCATAACACTCACTGAGCCTTTTTAGCTCATTATTTTTCTTGTTTATTTTGTTTTAAAACTCCCCAGGCGCAGGATCGAGTCCTTCAGGCGGCAGATCTCCAGCTCAAGAGTAGGCGAGCTTATCAGGCTACCGAAACTATGAATTAAAGTAAATTTTGGATGTATAACGGATTTAATATGACGTAAATATTTAAGTTGTATAACTTTATTACGCTGTCATGCATGTGAAATGTTTTATTTTAAGTTTGAAATGGTTTTATTTTAAATACTTAAATTGTGTTTAAACATTGATTTAGAGATAGACCTGAGGTTCCATCTGGAAATGGGAATGAGTGTTTGCATTTTGAAATATTATTAATTGTTTTACAGGTGTTTGAAAATGTTGAAAATGTCGGAGAAACAGCCGTTGTGCTGCTGAAAATTTTTACACCCTCAATTTTTATGGATTAAGAAATGAAATTATTTTACGGCTTGACTTCACAGAGTCCTTTTAAGTCACCTGCATAAAGACTGTAAGGATTCTATGGGGTGCCGGGAGGGCTCCGCTCGGATCTCATCAGGGGAAATCTGGGCCGGGTCCTTTCATGATGCTTCGAAATAGGAGGTGGACAAGCTTTTGGCGAATCAATTTATCCGTGAAGCTTGCTATCTAACCTGAGTAGCTAATCTCATGCTGGTCAAGAAGAAAAACGGGAAATTGAGGACTTGTATGGACTTCACGAACTTGAAAAAAGCTTGCCCGAAAGATAGCTTCCCACTGCCCAGGGTTGATCAGCTCGTAGATGCAACTATTGGTTATAAGCTCCTCAGTTTCATGGATGCTTATTCAGGGTACAACCAGATTCCAATGAACCCTGAAGATGAGGAGCATACCTCATTCATCACATACCGCGGTCTATACTGCTACAAGGTCAAGCCCTTCGGATTAAAGAATGTAGGGACGACCTATCAGAGATTAGTCAATATGATGTTCAAGGAACAGATTGGCAAGACTATAGAAGTCTATGTTGATGATATGCTGGTAAAGTTCAATTGTGCCAGATTGTGCCAGGATCTTAAAAGATATTCACGCCTGTTGACGATATGTTGATGAGTCAGATTGTGCCAGGATCTTAAAAGATATTCACGCCAGTCACTGTGGCAATCATGTTGGGGGGTTATCTTTTGCATAGAAGGCACTTAGACAGGGGTTTTACTGGTCGACAATGAAGTAAGACGCCATTGATATGGTGAAGAGATGTGACAAATGCCAAAGGTTTGCAAAGATTCCATTAGCTCCACCAGCCTACTTGAAGCAGATGATCAATCCATGGCCCTTCGCAATCTGGAGCATGCACCTGATAGGACCTCTCTCAACAGGTCGGGGTAGATGTAAATATGTCATCGTTACAGTATATTACTTCACGAAGTGGGTAGAGGCGAAAGAACTTGCCAAGATCTCCACCAAGAAAGTAGAAAAGTTCGTGTGGGATAACATCATTTGCAGATTTGGAATCCTTCAGCAACTCGTGACAGACAATTGGACCCAATTCACTAACGAGTAGTTGCTCGAGTTTTGCAACAACCTCAGCATCACAAAAAGCTTCTCAGCAGTGGACTGTCCCTAAGCCAATGGCCAAGTGGAGGTAGTCAACAAGATCATAAAGCAGATCCTGAAGACCAAACTTGAAGCTAAGAAATGGGCGTGGGTAGACTTGCTACAAAAGGTGCTATAGGCCTATAAATAATAGCTCGCAGTACTACTGTAGAAACTCTTTTTTCAATAGTCTACGATCCGAAGCTATGATCCCTAAGGATTTCAAGGTGACCAGCCAGCAAAGAGCAAGTTTCAATCCTTTACAGAACAATCAGCTCCTGGCCGTAAACTTGAATCTCCTCAAAGAAGCAAGAGAAATAGCCCGCCTAAGAATAGCTATCTACCAACAGAGGATGGCAAGGTATTACAATAAAATGGTCCAAGTTCGAAAGTTCAAGTCGAGCGACCTCGTGCTACGCCTCGTTCTTCTCGGAGTTCATAAAGCCAGTGATAGGACTCTAAGAGACCTAATTAGGAAGGACCATACATCATCAGTGAAGGCCTTGGGAATGGAGCATACCACTTACCAAATATGAACGAAGTAATACTTCCAAGAGCTTGGAACGTAGTATATCTACGACCTTACTATCAATAGATCTCTCGCTTGCATTTTCTTTATAATTTCAAATATATAATATAAGCTCCAAATTTCTTACTATATTAGTGACACAAATTGATTATGTGTTTTTATATGAAGTGTGAAGATATGAAAAGCAGGGAACGAGTTGAAGATTCAAACACTCAGTTACCCTGTAGATATAAAGGGCTTAATATCGTTGCGACGGTCGACCTCACACCTACTCTACAGGGTCAAGGGGTTTAATATCGGCGCGACAGCCGACCTCACACTGGCCCTACAGGGTCAGGGGATTGATACGGCTGCGAGCCCACGCACTTAATTGTAGCTCGTTGATAGGCTAGTCCCCATTTTGATCGTTCCAAATACTTCACCATTTTGATCGCCATGTGATGGTCTACTTGATGAAGCTTGTGCTGTATATGCTCGGGTTACGACCTTGTGAGCGCAGCATAGGTCCCACGACCTTTGTAACTCTCGCTATATGGCTAGGGTCCCGACCCTATAAGCGTAGCTTGAGAGAATGTTATATTGTACGGCTTAAGTATCGACCCCTTGAGCGCAGCCCATTGTAGATGCTCAAGTTTCGACCCTATATGTGCAACTTACTGTAGATGCTCAGGTTTCGACCTTTTGACTCAAGCGCAGCCAATTGTAGACGTTCGGGCCCCAACCTCTCAAGCGTAATGTGCTGTAGAAGCTCGGGTCCCTACCCTTTGAGCGCAGTTCATAACCAATGGAAGGACGTCTATTATCCACGAGCTTGGAATGCTGAAATGCTCCAGCCATCCTTTATCACACTAGTTAGCTCTCTTATGACCCTTGTTGACAGGACCCGAACCAGATTCTCTTTGAACTCTAGTCTGGAGGGTCCTGCCGAGTACTCTAACGGACCTCCTTTAAATGCGACTTGTCGGATAAAAGAGATGCACAGAGCGAACCCCTTAATCTTGCCCGATTCCTTAAAAGGATTTAAAGCATTTCTTATATTTTGATAAACAATTGGGTGGGTGTAAATTTTTCGCTTTCGATTCAAAACAAATTTCAAGAAAAATTTGACAGCATAATGGTTGTATTTTTAACATTTTCAAAATTTACCTGTAAAGAAAAACACACTTCGAACTATTAAATTCACCACCCAACTTCTTTTGGCCACAATCATGCATTTTCTCAACTTAATTTCATGCCATACATTCTCGCAAATAAGTAATTCTCATAACATGCATTTTTCACGATTATGTTCTTCCACACATACTATGAAAGTAATACATATGCATTAATATATGTGTATATATATATATATCTGGAAATATCATATATCTGTGTGTGTCATGTGCAAGAGTTCCAGCTACATATACACATCAAACGTGGTATTACAGTTTTTCAATATCCATATATCTAACATGCAATTATTCATTCATGTTATTTACAACAACTAAATATATGATTTGTTTGATGCATTCTTCAATTTTGCCCACCTATTTGTATTGTGTGAGTCTTTTCGAACACCCAGTAACCTGTAACGATTCCAAAAATAATGTACAAGCTACATAATAAGTAAACGTGATATAGCACTTATAACAGCATCAAAACAGCACCTATGACAGCATACTAACAGCCCACAAAAACTGCATGTTACAGCTCACAAAATAGCATATCTAAGTCCAGAAAACAGTACATAACATCGTTCTTTGACAACCCATATCTAGCACATTTATAGCTCACTAAAACAGCCCTATAATAGCTTGAAATACTGCATGAAAATAGCCCTTTAAACACTCAATATCGACCCTTAATCATGCATAAAAACTGCACATAAATAGCTTTTAAATTTCATAAAAACTGCACATTAAAACCAGTCCACAATTCTTACTCGCGTCGACTTTTGCTTGCTTGATTTTAACTCTAGCAATTCATCATCTTAACATATTTTTATGCATGAAAATTCATTGCGAAACTTAATTCAAATGCACAATATAACAGCCCCTTTACGATAGATACAAAAACAGTCAACGCAACGAATTTATCACACATTTACAACATCGAAATTCATTCGTTAACACAACGAAATACAAACGAATGAACCTCCACACTAACAAGGTTCTAAATCCTAAAACCCAATCATTTCTTCATCGAATTCTATCCATTTACTATCTAAAATTTACGAAAATCAACTCACTTTACGATTACATAATTGCACTATTTGAACCATAACTTCCTCAATTTTTATCGGAATTCATCCATTCCAATTCCTATGGTTTGCTATGGTCCCTAGGCATGTTTTGAGGTCTAGAACAACCTCAAATAAGTGCAAATAGGTCAGGTCACTCTCAGCCCTTCATCTAGCTCGGGATTTTTCAACTTCACTTCATGCTTCTCTTTTTACAACTCTATGACTTCTACAAAGTTTCTTAGCATCTAAAATGCATGGATTAAGCTTCAAATGAATGAAAACAAAATGGGTTACACAAACCCTAACCATGACCAAAACATCATCACAAGAACCCATCACTAACTTTTATATTTCTAACATGAAAATCACACTAAACTCTTCACTAACCAACTAAATTCAAACCATAAACTCAAATCATCATTTGAAGCAAGATTGGAAATGAGTTTTTCATACATACATGATGATTTAACACTAGTAACTTCACTTACTTATACTTTGCTTTTGCTTCAAAATGGCTCTAGAGACTTTGGTTGATGACAAGGTGAGATTTGATGATGATTTGGTTGAAGAAATTGCATGAAAAAGCTTGATTTCCTCCCTTTCTTTGGACGGCAAACACTCTCCCTCTCCCTCTCGTTTTTGACGTGAAGAATGGAATGAAAAAGTGACATGAGTTCCACTTTATATAGTGGCACAAGATTTGCTAATTGGTCCCTCCAAAGAATTGCCAAAATCACCCTTAAACTTTGCTAAATTCTATCTTAAACCACAACTAGATAATGTTGACTTTGATTGGTCCACATATTATCACTTTACACCACTAATTATTCCACCAATCAAATGACTCCAAATGGCACACTAAATACCATATAAATCTATTCCACTTGGTTAATTTCTATTGGATGAGATTTTTGACTTTTCAACTTTAAAAAGTACACTTATCTCATTCTATACTCTCTCATAATACTTTCTAATACTCTTGGGTCCTCTAATCGATTTCCTATTCGTGATGTGAAAATCAATTAAACTTTAAAAACTACTACCGGAAGATAATTATTCAACTATAGCTAAAATCGAGGGTTTACTGGTCCATCTCTAATTTCATGACACTTGTCTTGTATGTATTCACTCATACTCTCATTTCTTGACATGTGTCCCCTTATATACAATTTCCTATGTACATTCTTTTATGCTTTCATTTCACGCTTTTCGATTTTCGCTTTCCGTTTCGAAATAGCTTCGGGTTTGACTCGGGTCACCTGAAAATTTTATTATAATCCACTTTCACATTCGGAAACTTCATTAGAATTCGAATAATTATTCAGATTTGATCGCTCTAATTTATTTTATGATTTCGAATTTAAAAAAATAATCTCCAGACCCATTCGAAAATTTCATAAAAATTTATTTACACTTCCAGATTCAAACAGATAATTAATTCTATCATAAATCAACATTTAATAAATTATCTAGACGTCGGGATAGGATGTTACACTTGTATTACTTTGCAAACAGTCAATTACTTTGCAATTCTTATTATTATGTTAATATACAAGTTATAAGTTAATATCTACTATTATTGCTTCACTTTATGAGCTAATAGCTGCTATTATATGAGCTGATTTGCTTCATTTTATAAGGTGGTATCTGCTATCATGAGGAATTATTTGTTTGTCTGTTAGCTATGGATCTTCTTCCTTATGATTTATATGTTCCACCAAAGCAACCCCACTATAGTTTTGGAGGACGCACTGGTGACCTATGAACTCGTCTTAATACTCTGGAATATATTCATACAACCTGTAAGCCAATGAGCTCTAGAAGGATATCTTATGACCTGAAAGCTTATTTTTACTCTAAAAGACGTATCCGAGCAGATCATTTTACAACCTATGGGCACGAGATTACAAGTAGGCTAGCCTGTTCGGTTAGTTTCTCAATCTGATTCACTATTTGATTATTATATCGTCTATTCTACTGCTTAGCTATGCATGGTCGTGATTCATTTAATTATGCAATGGAATTTATTGCTCTATGATGCATATGGGACTTAGAAAAATAAAGCAAATCAACTGAGACCTCGTCCCTCAAGGAGCCAATTATATTACAAAAAATCATCATCATTAATGTTCAAAATAATTACAAAGAAGAAGAAAAAGATTAGTATTTAAGGGGCTTGTGAGGAGCTAGCAGAGGTTTTCTTCGAGCCTTGATCACTAGGGGCTCCTTTTGAAGTTGCATTTTGTGCCTCGAGAGTTGTCAACTGCGAAGAGCTTGAAAAAGGTCCTGGTAGAGACGAAGAGGCGGTGCTCGGTGGAGGAGCTGATGAAGTTCAGCCTTAGGCAGTTGAAGGAGCTGGGCCCTTAAGGGGAGCTAGAGGAGCATCAGCTCGAGAAGCCGTAACCTGAGCAGTTGGAGGTGTTGAACACTTTTTGGGGGCTAGAGGAATAGTCCCCTACTGGGTAACCTTCATAGTTCCAACCTGAGCAGCCTTAGCAGCACGAGCCGCATATTTCTTCACCTTCTTAACTATCTTTTTCTCGAAGAATGAGACGTCCACTTCTAGATGATGTTTCCACAAAGTGTATAGAAATAAACTCCCTGTCTTTAAGGCGGCATCATTGTGAGCCTGCTCGATGCGAGCTTTGGCCTGGCTTAATCATCTCTTGAGCGCGAGCTAGATTGTTTTTCGTTGCATCTAAATCTCACAACACCAGCTCGACCTTTTTTTCAGCAGTATCAGCCTGTTTCTAGTGCGAGCTCATCTCCTGCTTCAACGAGCTCACCTCTCACTTCAATAAGACCATCTCCTACTTCATCTTCTTATTCTCTTTGACGGCCTTACAGAGCGAGGAGGCTATGCTCTCTCAGAGCTTTATCTTATAAGCTAACGCCTCTTTCGCCTTAACCTTTTGCTCATGGGCACTTTTGAATTTCTACTCGAAGTCAAGCACGACCTTCTTCGCCTTTTCGGATTCTTTGTGAAAAAACTCTTATTCAGCTTTGATCTTCTTGTTATCGCCTTCAAGCTTCCTCATCACTGTCTCAAGCGAAGCTTTCTTCTATGCAAGGTCGAGGAAGTCCTTGAACATTTTCATCGTGCCCATAGTAGCCTGAGATAAAGGTATTTTAGTGAGGAATATTAAGAGAATAGAATTTTAGTAATCAACGTTGAGGCTTACCAGCATAAGATGACGAGTAGCATAACTGATCAGCTGGTTGCGGCATATATGGCTCTGGTAAATGGCAGGCTTACTAGGCCCCAAGAGCCACGACAAGTAATCCAAGAGATCACTAAAATATTCCCTAGCATCAAACTCCTAGGTCTGCTCTTCATGACTCCCCTCAGCAACGGGCTCCTTTCCCTTGGTTTTGTGACGTTTTGGAGGGGGCTCTGCTGACGTGACCCGAACCAACTTCCTTTTAGGCTCTTAGCTGAAGAGTCTCGCCGAGCACTCCAACGAGCCTCTTTTAACCCTACTAGTTAGGTAAAAGAGATCTGTGGAGCGAACCCCTTAAGCTTGCCTGTTTGATTTATTTTCGAAATTTACTGATCTTATTTCCTTGAAAATAGTTAGGTTGGTATGAATTTTTTTTTTTTTTTCGAAATCGATTAAAACAAATTTTAATAAAAATTCGACAGCATAACGGCTGCTTTTTTAAGGTTTCCAAAATTTACCTACAAAGGAAATACACTCCCAATATTTCTCATTCACATGCCAACTTCTTTGTACCACAATCATACATCTCAACTATTATTCATACATCATCAACAACCATTTATGATCACATTTGATTTGAAGTATGAAAACTTTGCAAAATTATTTACATCTCAAAATATTATAATACAATTTTTGAAATAAGTGTTAATAAAAGATGCAATATGATACATGTGCTTTCTTGATTCGAACTTCACAAAATATAAACATTGTTTATGTGATGCTTTTCATTGATTTTGCCCACCTATATTTTTGACAAATATATCTTTTTTTCCTTTAGCCCCTTGTAAAAGTACCTGTGCAGTTTTTGTACACTACAACTAAGAAAAATTGTTAGTTAAGTTAGTGGTAACAAATATGATAATTATCGCATAAATATCTATAACTTATTTTGATGTTCAGAAAGTTTGATATAAAACTTTATTCTTAAAAACACCATGTGTATCCCTAAAACTCTAACCACCCAACAACAACTATGCTGCTCAATGTATAATACCCTAACCTTTAATTTTGGATGAATAGTGATTTTTCGTGTGAATAGTCACTTTCGATGAATAGTTCTCGGATGAATAGTAAATTTTAAAAATTTTACATTAGGGTTCAAAAGCCCCGGAATGAATAATGGAGTCCATAGGAACTAAAACGGATTAAAAATAAATTCATTTGAATAGATTTCGAACGGTCTAAATGAAAATTATTAAAACATTCTTTTTAGATTATTAAAAATAATAATGATCCGAAGGTCATTTGAATTTTTTTTTCGAAGCTGAAGATTGATTAGTTAAACATCTAATTAGAATATTGCATGGTCAATTTGATGATTAGGTGATCATAGAATATTTTTGGAATTTTATTGACTTGGAACTTGGAATTAAATTATAAAGGTTATTTGAGTAAATTATAATTTAAGTGTATATGGAATTGATGTGAGTAAATGGGAGTAATGAAATCCTCGAAGAAACATAAATCCATGTGAAAGTTTATTAGCCAATAA
This sequence comes from Dimocarpus longan, assembly GCA_022984855.1. Lineage (NCBI taxonomy): Eukaryota > Viridiplantae > Streptophyta > Magnoliopsida > Sapindales > Sapindaceae > Dimocarpus > Dimocarpus longan. Next base: position 13,677,179 of record CM041017.1, on the reverse strand, counting down.
GATTTTGCCAAGAAAAAGTGGAAAATGATGGAAGTTAACTAAGGTTAATTGGAATTTAACTTTAATTTAGTTTAAGTTAATCAATGAGTGTTATGTAATTAGGCAATATTTGAGGGATTGTTTTTTCAAGTTTTGGAGGGCCTATATAAAGAAACTCTCAGTTGGAAATTGAGGCAGAAACCTTCACTCATTAAGCTCACCAAATCGTGAGAAACAAAAGCTGAAACCGTGAGGGAGAGCTGAAGTAGAAGCTATCTGCACAGTTTTCAGAGAATCAGGATATCTCCTTCATCCACTGTTGGATCGAGCTGAAATTTTTTGGGTATGTTAAACACACATGGTTCTTACTTCTGAATGTTTGATTTTCAATTAGCTGTGTCTAGAGTGAGTTATCGCTTTCGAAACAAGGCTGGCCAGATAACAGGGCACAACCAGGACAGTCTTGCTTATTGAGCCATATCTCCTTTGTTAACAGTTGGATCAGTCCCAAATTTGGTCTGGAGGTTCCTCAGACATGGTTTATAAATCTGAAGGGTGGGATTCTTAAGATAATGTCTCTGTAGAGAGAAAGCAATCCGTGACCAGTACTCTTAGGTTTGTGGTATTATCCTTTCTATTTTGTTTAAAGTTTGAATTGTTTGATTTATAATTTGGGTTGAAGTTGGAGATGTTTTAAGTGGCTGGTGAAAATGTTTTTAGAGGATTAATTGAGTCTAAATGAAGTAAATTAAGGTCGTAGCTATTCTTGAAATGATTAAAATGAGTATGGTAATTTAAGATGAAGAGAAGTTGTGTATGTAGAAGAAAAAACTCAAGTTTAGGGGCTGTTTTGAGGGCTGACTTATAAATGATCCATTTGAGTTACTTTTAAGTATAAAAACATGTTTAGATGTCACATTTAAAAGATATAATTGAAAAAGGAAACTTGAGTTCATAGTTTGTTTAAAAGTGAAAATAGTTGTAGAGTAAGTGTTTGATGAAAAGTTTGTGAGAGAGAGTTTTGTAAAAACTTGAAAGTTTTACTCTAGAATGAGTGTGTGTGTGTGTGTGTGTGTGTTATGGACATGAAGAATAGTCGAAAACCTCTGAGATTAGATGGTTTTGAACCCAAATTTTAGCATAAATAAGGTTAGGAAGATAAGTAGAAGGGATAGAAACTCAATGATAGTATTTTTGAGCAAATTGGGAATCCCGAGCTCAAACCATGGGATAGAGACAACTTGTGCAAGTCTGACATATATGGGGTTGTTTTACACCTCAAATGATGCCTAGAGGTTATAGAAAACCATAGGTTTTTGATAAATATAATTTATATAGATTTATTACCCTTAAATATAGATTTATTAGTCCAATTTTGTGTTGAATATATTTTAATTAGTTGGGTTTTTGGTGAAACAGGAATAAAAGAAGATTTGTGTGTTGAATGAGGAAAAATTCCAATTTTGATTAAGTCAAAATCCAAGTCAATCAAGGATTCAATTCTTGTCCAAAATTATTTGTTAAACAATTAGGAAATTAGTTGAGACAAGGAAATAGATCAATTAAGGAAAAAGCAAATTTGGAAGCAAATCAAGAAAAGAAGAAAAAAAAGTAGCAGATTTTGAGAGAAAAAATCAAAGCTCACTATGTAGTTTATGGAAAGACCAAAAACGGTGTCTTACTATTGAGGTAATTTTCAATTTACAAATTGAGACTAGTGGCATAGTATAAGAAAAAAGCTTGGAGACAGAAAATAAAAAGGAAAAAAGACAAGAGAGCTTTGAGACGGCTGAGGAGAAACAAGATAGCAGCTTTGGTGGAGAAGAAGACAAGTCAAAAGAGGAGCAGATTCAGACGTGGACTTAGACAGTTTCGACAAGATGCTGGGTTTTAATTCTCTTTTTGTTCTTGTTATCACCATGTTTGTTTAATTTTCTTTTCTGAGGTGTAGGATGAAACCATTATTAACTTTATAATGATTTTGCTGTTTGAATATTATTATCAATTTTGTTTTTAATGTTTAATAATTCTTAGTTTCATTAATTAATAAAATAAAAATTGTTTCACCTTTAATATCAAGTATTTTTGGTTGTTACAACATTATTTTATTAATTTGACTTTGAATTGAAAGGTTTAAATATAAGATTTTTGATTATTTGTTTTTCAATATTTGATACATATAATATTTAGATCTTATAAATTTCAAGTCTTAAAGTAAGAATTTACATAAAATTTATTTTTAAAGTTTAATTGATAAATCCTGAGAAAACAACAGATTGATTTCTAAGTTGTTTCTTTAATTTTTTATAATAATATTTTGAATAGTAAAAATTATAAGTTGATAATAGTGGATTCTGAACCTCAGATTTCTCGTCTATTGGTTGAATTTTGCAATTTAATATTGTTTTCTTAATTTAGAATTTTATTTACTTTAGTTTTAATTAATTCTCAATTTGCAAACATTGTTAACTAGATTAGAATTAAATTTAATTTAGATTTAGATTAATCTTTTCTCAATCTCTGTGGATCGACCTCGTACTTGTATAATCTGTCTTACAATAGATTCGTGCGCTTGCGAGTATTTAAAATTTTGCACAACAGTTTTGGAACAGATCGATTCCGATAAAAATTGTGCAAGTTATGGCCAAAATAGTGCCGTTAGAGAGTTGTTAAGTGAAATAACTATGTAAATACAATTTTTATTACATGGAATAAATTTAGTTGATCATAATTAGGTAAAAGAACGTTAGATATGAAAGAAAAACCATCATCGCTTGTCCGATGTAAAAACGCGCATCAAAAAGTGCCCAAAACAGGGTGTTTTTCTTAAATTTGACATAGCAAACGATAGAATTTTTCAACGAAATTTGACATGTGACCAGAATGTGAGATAAGAGGACTGTAGGAAAAAGATTAAAGGAAAACAGAGCCCCAAATAGGCTGTTGTGTTACATTCTATTATAGGGTGTCAAAAGGGGCGAAAAATTTCGATTTTTCGTTTCGGGTCTCTAAAAATTATACGGACTGCGCGAGGGTGTCCCTAGTGGTCTAAAACTAAACCTTTTGTGAAGAAATCGAAATTAGGGAGTCTCGATTGAGTTAGAATAAGCTGGGAAGTTATAGTGTAAAAAGGGTCTTTATTGGAGAATGTTAATTTAAAGTCAAAGTTGAGTTATGAGATTGTCACTAGTGATAATAAGAAATTTTCATGTAGGTGATGAGCGAGTGAGCGAAGTCCGAGAGATTCGTCGTGACGCTTGATTCGGATTTGCGCAACTTGGAGGTAAGTGTCTTACCACTTGCATCTATTTAAATTTTTATTTTAAACTTTGTAATGTGTAATGTTATGAAATTAAAAAAGGATTTTTGAGTTCTAAAATTAAGTGTTGAAAATGTGATTTCCTTATGGAATTCGCAAAGTGAAGGAATCAAAACAAAGTCAATTTCAAAATGGGTGAATCGAGAAAAATCCTAAGAGTTTGAAAAGCAAGAGGTTTTATGCTTTTGCACTTAGTGAAACAGTTTCAAAACCCATGTATATGCCCTCAAAGTATATGAGATTTAGCGCTACGTGACGATGCAGAAAACTTTCATCCGTAGTTACTCAGTTTCTAGAGTTTCTAGTGGTACGTTGCGACACCGACAATTCCGCACGTAGTCGTTTAGATTCACAGTTTGGCACTATATTGCGATGTAGCACATTCCGTCCATAGTTGCCCAGAGAGCACTACAATTGCGATGTAGAAAATGCTGCATTGTGGTTGCTCAAATTTGAAATCGTTTCACACTACGCTTGCGATGTAGTAAATTTCGCATCTTAATGGTTGAAATATCTCATTAGCTTCAGGATTGGTGTTAGTCGAAATCACCTCGTGATGGACAGAGTGTTTAGGGGTATACATGGTGGGTTTAGAAAGAAAAGTTCTCAAAATTGAAAATGGAATTTGATAAATCATTATTTATATGTGAATATATTCTTGTTATTTCCATATACTTGAACTAACGCCTTTATTTTTGGTGCAACTTGTATATTCATTTAGGTACCATGTAGGTGATTTTGTATGCATAAAACCTCGTCGGATACTTTAGGTGGGCATCGTCTCGATGCATTGCATAAACATCGAATAAAATTGGATGTTGTAAATATGTTAATTAAAAGATTAATTAATTTGAATATGAATGTGTATAATATTTGTAATTATTGTTTTGACATGTACATATATACACAGTTGCAACACTCACACTTTATACACATGCAAAGTATTCAAAACGTTTATAAAATTGCATGTTGTTGAAATTGTATGTTTGTGACAATTTATATATGTGAAATTACGTGTTTGTGGAATAAAAGAAGTTGGGAGGTGATCAAGGATAGTTCAAAGTATATTTTTATGCAGGTTAAATTTTGGAAATGTTCAAATTACAAATGTTATGTTGTTAAAATTTTTATAAAAATTGTTTTGAAATAATGCGAAAAATTTACACCAATCTCAACTATTTTCAGAAAAACGAATTTTAACTTAAGTAAGATAAAGGAAACGGGCAAGATTAAGGGGTTCGCTTTGCGCATCTCTTTTATCCGATAAGTCGGATCAAAAGAGGTTCGTTAAAGTACCCGGCGAGACCCTCCAGATAAAAGTCTAGAGAGAATCTGGTTTGGGTTTTGTCACAGTGTGGTAAGTCACGTGACGATTTTCACCTGACACCAGTCGTGACACTGCTGAGATATCTCAACCACTACGTACGAAATTTGCAGCGTCGCAAAGGTAGTGTGAAGCAATCTCAAATTTGAGCAACTACATGCAAAATTTTCTACGTCGCATATTATAGTGCTCAAGGCTATAACTCTTGCAACTATGTGCAGAATTCTCTGCATCGCATCGCATCGCAGTGCAATATAACTATAAATCTAGGTGACTACGTACAGAATTTTCTGCATCGTAAACGTAACACTAGATAATCCATCAATTTGAGTAACTATGAGCGAAATTTTCTGCATCGCTACATAATGCTAAAGAACATATACTGCTGAGGGTATACACATGGCCTTTAAAAATTATTTTCTTCCAAGTGTCATTGGCATAAAACCACTTCTCTTTTAAACCTCTTTAACTCATTCTCAACTCATTTCTCATAAAATAATTTTATTTCTCAATTTGCTTTAATATGGATCGAATGATCCCTTTATGTGATGAAAACATTTATATCAAGACATTTGTTTATAAAACCTCAAATTAAGAATAACCAACTTACCAATAATAATATAAATTGAAATTAGAAATGCAAGTGTGAGTAACACTTATCTTGACCCAAGCGTGCTATAAACGTCAACGAGTCTCTCGTGCTTCACTCACTTGCTTATCACCTACATATCACATTCTTATTTAGAGTATGCTATAATGAGCTACTTATAGCTATCAATATTGCTTTGCATACAATTTACTCTTTAAAATCGCTTTTTCACTATAACCTTCCTAACTCGATTATAACTTCACTGGAGCTCTAAAATTCCTGTTTCTTTTCATAATTTTTAATTATATACCCCTACGGACACTCCCATGCAGTCAATATAACTTTCAAAGGCCCAAAACGAAAAGTCAACTTTTTCGGACCCTCTTTGATCGAACACTATTCGCAACCTATTCTGTGGGCTTTTTCGCTTCCGTTTTCACTTGGATCACCTCCATATCTCTCACTTAGGTCACCCATAAAACAATTCTGAAAAATTCCAACTATAGAGGGGTGAAATCTATGAAATACCTATTTTTTGACACTTTTTCATGCATATTTTTACCTCAAACATGCAATAAGCTTAGTTATTTCATATCTAATGTTCTTGATCGAATACATTCATTTCATACATCAAAGAATGCATTTTATATGAAATTTCAAGATGCCCTTCAACTAGGCTCTTAATTCTCAACTCATCTCTACACTTTTCCTTTTTCAATTCTAACATTTCTATGTGATTTCATAGCATCTAATATTCATTAATTCATGCTCACATGTATCAAAGCTCAAAGGAATCACATATTCCCTATTATAGCTGAACCACCCTAACACACACAACAATTTACTTCTTTCACTTTTTCAAGCTATTTATTGTTAATTCTCTTAGACAATTAATCAAACACTTAACCTACAAGTGAATTTGCTATAAACATACTTTAATCACTACTTAGGGTTTGATCCAGATACATTCTAACTAGCATTTCATGCATGGTTTTTATCAAATCAACATCCCTTCTTAGTAATTCATGACTATAATCTTGATTTATATCAAGATTCCATCAACCACACAACAAGAAAACAAATCAATCCATCATCACATTATTCAAACCCAACTACTATCATCCATGGAAGAAATCATCATAAATTACCTCAATCTTCCTTGTAATCTTGTTCTTTTAGCTTGAATAACCCTAGGATTTTGATTTAGTGTGTCGAAGTAGTTTGGAATTAACTTGATTCTTCCTCTCCTCCCATTGCCGTCCAACAAATGCTCTCTCCCTCTCTATTTTGCTTTATAAAATGGCTAAGTGTTGGAAGACAACACTTATATATATAGGCATTCACCTATAAATTTGCCCTTAAAGTTTGATATGTAATTACAAGTCATGTTACTACTTGAAGTTTAACCAAAAAGTCCTCCAATCTTACATATATTTCATGGTGTCCTTACTAATTTCATAATTTTCATCACTCACGTAATAAATTTATTTTAATCACTCCTACCCATATATATGACTCTTTATTTAACAAAATAACCCTTTTGCCCTTTCTTGCTTTTATCTCACTATTAGCGTTAATTAGTTTCTAAAATTTTTACTAACATTTTCATATCACTCATTGAGATGATATTGATTAAATTTAACATTTTCATGCTTTAGTCTAGTTTCTAACATTAGGGAATCTAGAATTGAGAATAGGCACTTACATCTGCAATCCCTTTTCCCTTGTCTGTAGCCCCAGATTGCCCCACTGACGAGCTGCCCGAGACTTGAACCATTTGGCTAGAGGACTCCTTCGATGGGATAACGTCTTTGCTTGAAGCTTTTCTCCCCACAGATTTATATCTCACACCTTACTTCTATGAGTTCACTGCAATTTCTGGTTGAGAAGACGACCTCGTAGCAGCTTTCAGGGTAGTCTACGAGCTAGGCTCCTCCGAGGTATGGCTGGGTTCCGTGGGTTGTGGAGGAGATTTTGTAGACCTTGTTATCTATACATCGGGATCTGTAGCTTCAGCCACTGGAAAAGGTGGTGGCATCTTTAAGTCCAATCGCACCATAGTAGCAAGCTTTCTTGTGGTGGGGTCTAGTGTTCCCTCCTCAAAAATTTCGAAGACCAAGGAGACCTCTCTTTTTCCACAGACTCCGATGTCTTTGTTAATGCTTAGACTTTTGGTCTCGAGCTTGGGTGCGAGCCCGTATTCTCGCTAAAAATAGTCACTTGGCAGCTGATCATCTAATGGGCTCTTTACCTCAGAGAACTTCTGTAACGCCTCTACTTCCTCGCTTGTGAGCTCGATTGAGCTCTTGGCTACGTCTGCACATGAAAGTGAAGATCAATGAATGCAGTAAAAATAATAAGTATATGTGTGTGAAGTGATAAACCTTGATTCTAATATCCTTGGAAATCCATTCCCTGATTAGGACAACGGATAAATGGTCCAGAAAGAATAATAAAGGCCAGTTCAGGATTCAGTTATGTTTATGAGGTTCTGAGTATCATTTCAAGAAGAAATGAAAATTTTTAGTGAATAGTATTCGGATCCCGAATGAATAGTTATTTTTTCGAAAATGATCCGAAATTAGTGTTTAAGATCGAATTTGGACCCGGTTATATTATCCAGGGTTATGAATTGAGAATCAATGGGAAACGAAAGTTTTCGGTGAATAGTATTTTTTTGGATGAAAATTTTTGAATGAATAGTAAAATTTTCAGAAAATAGACCTTAAGGGTTGAAAAGGTCCAAAAATAGTAGGAGAGTGTAGCAAAACTAAAACGGATTGAAAAAAAAACTCATTTAAGTAAGTTTCGAAGCATCCGAAAGTTATTGGATAAAATACCTTTTCTGATAATTATTAGATATTAATGCTCTTTAATCCAATAGAAAATTTTTCGAATGATGCAATTGAAAGGTAAGATACCTAATTAAAGGATTCTATGTTTAATATGAAGATTGAGTGACCATAGAATAGTTTTGGAATTTAATTGGGTAAGAAAGTGAGTTATTTTATATAAAGGGAAACTAAAGCGAAGTGAAAATAAGTCTTTTCGAATAGATTTTAAGTGATTCGAAGTATATTGGATTGAAGTAATCTATTCGATTAGTGTCCTGTATGTAGTATTTAGAGAGAAATGAAATAATTTTCAGTACCCGGATGTGAAAAGTGAATTTTTGTAGAATTTCGAATAGGACCGGAAGTGATTTCGTCTCCAAAGTGATAGAACAATTATTTTAGTGTAACATGCTATCCCGACATCCAGAAAATTTATTAAATGTTGATTAATGATAGAATTAATTATCTGTTCAGATCCGGAAGCGTAAATGAATTTTTATAAAATTCCCGGATGGGTTCAAGGATAAATTTTAATTTCGAAATCAAAATAAATTAGAGCGATTAGATCCGAATAATTATTCGAATTCTAATGAAGTTTTCAAATGTGAAAATGGATTATAATAAAATTTTCAGGTGGACCGAGTTGAATTCGAATTCGAAATTCGGAAATCGAAAATGATGAAGCAAAATCAAAAGATAAATTGCATGTGTGACTAGTGTTACACATTTAAAGTAAAAGTGGGACAAGTGACATGAAACAAATGGAAAAACTATTGCATATGTGACATGTGTCTCATGCATGAAAAGGTGAGACAAATATCATCAAGAATCCATGCATGGTTTGACAAGTGGTGGCTTTTTGTGGAGCATGTATAATGTACAATTGAAAGAGTAAATGAAGTGAAGAGAGAGCCATTGCTTTCACGGTCACCAAAACCAATCAAAGAAAAGTGAAAAGGAGTCATTGAACGCCAAAGCCGAGACCAAGATAGTGAAGCTAGTTAACATTCGATCAACTTGAAACAAAACCGAGAACTTCCATATGTATTTCCTCCTCCATACCAAAACTGAGAGCTTCATTTCTAGAGTGAGAAAGAGAAGTGCATGCATCCAAGCAAAACAAAACAGAGAGTGAGAGAGAGACCAAATCAAAGCCATTCGATCAAAGCTTCACTCGGTCACCAAGAATGCAAAAGCCGAGAGCATCACCCAAAAGCAAAACCGTGAGGCAAGTTTCACAAAGCAAGAAGGTTCGGTTGTGAATGGGGTGTTTGAATCGACAAGAAGCATGAGAACAAAAGTTTGCATGGTGGTCTTGGAAGATGGTTTGAGTGAAAACTTTTCATGCATACAAGAGAGGTTCGGTCAAAGAGGACTGCATGGACAGCCACTACATGTGATATATGGGCTGTTATGGTGTCCTTGTTAAGTTGAAAAAGTGTGAGGTAAGTTGTATTTTTCAAGCGTCGTTTCGTTGGAAATAATTTGATTGTATTTAGGGAAGAAATTTGATGATAATATGCTTGGAATTTAGGATTAGAACCTCGTTAGTGCGGAGGTTCGTTCGCTTGTGATTTTGATGCGATATTGGATGTATTTGAATGTTGATTTTGTTGCAAAAAATTTGTCTTCATAAGGGCTGTTATGTTGTGCATTTATTTTCAAGTTCGTTGTCTTGAAAAATTATGCACAATGGTAAGTTTTAAAGTATAGAATAGTCGTTCGATAATAAAAAAAATCGCTTCCGAGTGATTCGGATAAGTTTTTCGTAAATAAGAACGCATTTAGGTTGTGATTTTCGTTGTCGAATTTGAAAATGGATATGAGGTTAATAAGCTGTCATGATATATATTTAAGCTCATTAAAATAATAAATATTGACGTTAGGATGGTATGGACTATGTTAAAGTCATTCGGATAGTTTTTGTTTCGTGCAAATATGTTTAAATGTTGATTTTTGAAGTCGAAGCGATAAATGAATAAATGGTTAGTAAGCTGCCATGATTGGTATTGATATGTATCGAAGTGTTTAAAATCTTAGTTTATATGATTTGAATGAGTCATTAGGTTGCATTAATGTTAAGTTTGAATTGAAACGAAAAACCGAAAGCCGATATGATCGTGTGATTAATGGATTGTTTTTATGACTTGATATGGGCTGTTGTATAAACTGTTTTTAGGGGTTGTTTTTGGATGTTTAAGGGTTGTTATAGTACAATTCATGGGCTGTTAATAGGTCGCTTAATGGGCTGTTAAAATACACTTTATTGAGCTGTCAAAACGTTGTGTTGTGTGCTGTTTTCGGGATTGTTACAGATGTTGTTTTGATGCTATCATAGGTACTGATTTATAGGCTGTTATCATGCAGTTTTTATGAGCTGTTACGTATGCTGTTATGGGCTGTATTACAAGCTGTTTTAGGGGCTGTTAACGTGTTGCTTATTGGGCTATTATCGCGTTGTTTCATAGGCTGTTATAAGCTGTTTTTTTTGGGCTTTCATGGACTGTTATGTATGCTGTTTTTGGGGGCTGTTATGGTGTTGTCCTATGAGCTGTTAAGGTGTTGTAACAAGCTGTTTTGATTTAAAATCATGGGTTGTTTTGCATTGAGCTATTTTCAATGAGTTGCGCAAACTGTTTCGACTATTCTAAGTTGTTTCGAAGAGAATTTACATGTTGTTTTTGCATCGAAATTGTTAGTATGAATGACATGTAACGCCCTTCACCCGACTTCCGTTATGGTTGAAAATCCAAAACGGAGAACTTTACTTTCCTAATAAATCCGTTTCTGTTACTTTTGAAAAACTATTATCATTCTAAAACTCTTTACCAATAGAGGAAAAAAAATTGTTTTTTTTTTTTTTTAAAACATAAATCCGGCAGAGTTTCCTCTATTTTTTTTCTGAAATCCCAAAATCCATTTCCTGTAATTGAAACTCTAACATTTCTAAAACATCAATTTCTAAACTCCCATTCGGACCTCTCGTCCGTTTCCAAAACATTTCATTACTCAAATATATCATAAACATTTATATGCATACATAACCAAAAGTAAGCTTTTAAGAAATACACATAAGCTTTTATACATAACTTTGTTATAATTAAGTGAAATACGATAATTTATACAAATATGCATGTATCCCAAAAATGCATGATCATATGCAATATATCTATATATCTACCAAAAGTGTAGAGAGGATGGTGACTATCTGAGCCTTCGCGTGCAAGCTATTTCCTCTGTCTGAAGATGGAGTCAAAAGATTCAACCTGCGCGCAGTAAATCAATGCGCTAAGCATAATTACTTAATAGGTATACACATAATCTAATTTCTCAATTTCAAATGTAATTTCATTCGTAACTAAAAGCATTCTAACTTTAACATTCATAAATATATATATATACACATTGCATAAAAATACTTAAACATATAGTTCACAATTTTTCGAGTTCAACATTTTTCAAAGCATTGAACATTTCATTTCACATAACATTTTCATTTCATTGCTTATAACATTTTTCAGTGCCCTTAGTAAACATATATTCGATACTCATGTATTGGTATATGGGTTTCTGGCATCGGACACGCGGTGATCACCCGCCGGAATAACGGTCGACCCCGACATTGGCCGCTCGGTGATTATCCACCGGGTCGTATATCATATCACATAATTGTTCAAGACCGGACACGAGATGCCTCTCATAGTCCATAATGAATCAATTTAGTGTAAGCAAATAAACGGTGCAGCTGCTAATTTCCCTATTGACATGTCAATTACCAATTTCCATTTATCGATATCTAAGTTTACAAGGGCTATTTACCAGATAACGTTTGTATCACATTTTACACTTTGGTTTTAGTACCAAGATTTTTATAACAAATCAATTTCACGTTTCATTTCAAGTATAGTCAAATACGTTTGTAAATGCATTACATTAAAATGATATAACAATCTCATTTAAGAAATTCATTACACAATGAAAACACTTTCAAATAAAATTAACGATAATGTGTATACCGACCTCAAACGGATTCAATCTTTGAATTGAATACTCCTTTACGCTTTACCCTTATTCTTTGGTTGAGAATCCGGTTTGCCGGGTTCTCCTTGACTTTTCAATCAAAACAAACGTAACAAAAGTTTACTTACATAAACTACTAATATTACTTAATGCACTATAACTATGTGCTCTCCTATAACGTATCCTGAACACTTCTGATTGATAACATTTCGAAACAACTTCTAATATCCTTTTTATGATTGTCTTTCCTGTGTTGAAAATAACCTCAAAACAGCCCATTAAAATAGCTTATGACAGCCCAACAATCAATACGAAAACAGTTTTAATGAACTCAAAAACAGCAGGTATGACAGTTCTAAAATCAACATGTAACAGCCCTTAAAAACAGCTTGTTATACCGCACTTTGACAGCTCATGACTAGCACGTTTACAGCTCATATAATAACACCTTAACAGCTCATTTACATAGCATGAAAATAGCTTTTAAAGCACTCAATAACAGCCCTTACTCGAGCATAAAAACTGCACACAAAAATAGCTTTTAAGTTCCACAAAAATCTGCACATCAAAACAGTCCATGAGACTCAATTACGTCGGCTATTGCTTGCTTGTTTTTAACTCTAATGATTCGCCGACTTTACATATTTTTATGCACGAAAATTCTTTACGTAACTTGAATTAAATGCACAACAAAACAGCCCTTTTGCGAAGCAAAAACAGTTTATGCAAACTATTCGAAACATTTCGCGTAGCAACTCAATCGAATTTCCTTCAATTCGCAACATTCTTTTCTAACCCGTCCATCATGCAATCTCATAATCATTCTCATCATATTTATTTACTTGAATTACATCTATAACCACTTAACATCCGGCATACTAATCAGAATTTATTCAATAACGATCTATCAATATTCAAATAACTTTCAATACTCTAAAGTATATTGTTGCGAATCATTTTTTTCATGCCTACAATTTCGAAACGAAAAGCGAAACATAACAGCCCATACTTTCCAAACATAACAACCCCTATACGGATTTTGCAACGTAAATTCAACATCGAAAATCAATCGCAAACACGTCAAAACTTAATCAAACGAACCTCCGCACTAACGAGGTTCTAAATCCTATATCCCAATCATGTCATGATCAATTTAATCCATAACTAAATCATAAATATTTCCATTGCAAACGAAATCCATAAATTCGGACTTACCTTTCCACAAGTGTTTTCGAAAGCTTCGAAAACTAGCACGAAGGGTTGTCCAAATTAATTTCCTTATCCACGAGCTTCCTTCAACCCAAATAGACACCATTAACATTTAAACATCACTCAAATCATGATGACAGTATCAACGGGGCAGCAACTTACCTTCGCTTGAGTTGTTTTTTGCTTCGAAACGGCTCTCAAACGTTCGCAACGGCGAGACGACACTCGATTTAGCTTACGGCAGTAACTTGAATGCGTTGATTTCCTTCAAAACAGCATCTACACATTCTTAACAGAAATTTAATGCCAATGGAAACTCACCCACTGCAGCAGCACACCCACGACAGCAGCTCCTATGGCAACAGCTCCCACGGCAGCAGCTCCAGGTCATGGCAGCAGCTCTCGTCCACCGTAGCAGCACTACACGGCAGCAGCAACGACAACACCAGGCAGCAGCAGCGATAGCACTTGGCAGCAGCAGCGACAGCACCAGGTAGTAGCAGCGACAGCACCACGGCAGCACCAGCACCTTCACGCCAGCATCAGCACCTTCACACCAGCACCAGCAGCCTCACGCCAGTAGCAGCAGTCTTATGCCAGCAGTAGTTTCTCCAGCACTCGCTCCACAGTAACTCACTTTCTGGCAGCAGCTCCACTTCTCGACAGCAGCAATATCATGGTCTGACAGTAGCAGATCTTCAGTTCTTGCTTGCATGCAAGGTCAGATCTTTCATCTGAAAGCTAGGACAGCACATGCATGTGCTGGATCTCCTTCACCAGCTCACGCTCAGCATCCAAACAGCTCACGGTTCCAGCTTGCACAATAGCTCACGGATCAGCTGAATTTTTCTTTGCATGCACGGGCAGATCTGGTCTTCTCCTTCTCTCGATCACTCTCTCGAGTTCTCTCTATGAAGGCTCTCGGATTTGTTTTGATGAAGCATGGTGACCGAGTCCACTTTTATTTCACATTCTAACATTTACTTCCTCTCTCGGTTTCATGCTTGACCGAATGCAATATCTCTCCTTCAATTCATTCATTTCTTATTTTTAAATTTTATAATATAGCTGCTTGACAAGTGGCATTCATGCACACCCTTACAATGCCACTTGTCCTTGCTATCCATGCCATCAATTCTCGTTTTATGATTTCGCTTTTTCGCTTTGATTCGCTTCGAGTCCGCCTAAAAATTTAATAAAAATCCAAATTTACATACGGGAACTTTATTAGATTAAGAATAAATATTTGAATCCGGACGCTCTATTTTATTTTACGAGATTGAATTAAATAATTATCCCCGGACCCGTCTGGAGAATTTTATAAAAATTCAATTACTTCTCCGGATCTGGACGGATAATTAATTACATCATCCCTTAATATATAATCAACATTGAATAAATTATTTGGACACCGAAACAGCATGTTACATGACATGTGCTGTTTTAGTGTTAATCATGGTTTCGACTGAGCATGACACGCTGTCTGGATGTGTGTTCTATTTTGAGTGTCATTTGAAGGTGTTCCGAAACTGTTATGTAGTGTTTTATATAGTCTTTGAAATTCGAAAGCGAATGCATTGTGCGAATGTGTTTATAAAATTGATTATGCAATTGAATTCACTTGCGACGTTACCTAAAGAGTTAACGTTAAATGTATAGGTAACGCAAAGGAAATATCGAATAGGTTGTGAGCTTTGCAATAAGGTGTCAGGTAAGTGTTATATCACTTACGTTGTTTCAATCCTTCATTTAAATATATATTGTTGTAACTTGATAATTTCAAAAACGATTTCAAAACTACGAGTTAAAGTGTTGTAAAATGATCCTTATGTCGGATCTAGAAAAGAGAAATTGAATTTAAAATGTTTTCAAAAAGAGATGAGTAAAGAGTTTTGTAAGCCCATATATATACCCTTAGCATATTCGAGATTTAGCGTTATGCGATGATGTAGAAAATTTCGTCCGTAGTCGCTCAGTTTTTCAGAATGTCTAGAGCTATATGTGCAATGCAGATAATTTCGTACATCGTCGTTGAGATATAGAGAGATTTGTAGCGACACGTTGTGATGCAGAAAATTCCGCACGTAGTTGTTTATATTTGTAGTTTTGGCATTACGTTGCGATGCAGCAAATTCCGCTTGTAATCGCCCAGAGTTATAGTACTACAATTGCGATGCAGAAAATTTCGCATTGTTGTTGCTCATATTTGATATTGTTTCACACTAGGTTTGCGATAGTAAATTTCGTATCGTAGTGGTTGAGATATCTCAGTAGCTTCATGTTTGGCGTCAATCGAAAATCGCCACGTGATGATTCGAGTGCATTACAGGTATACATGGAGTTTTTAGAAATAAAATTTTTAAAAACAAATCGAAAAATGTTAATGTTCGAATAAGTTATGAATTTGTATATAGTTATGTGATTATATTGCCTTTTAATGTTGAGCTAACGTATTTACTTATTTTGTAGCTTGTACATTATTTTGGGAGTCGTTATAATGACTGGGTGTTCGGAAAGACCCTCATCATTCATATTGGTGGGCGAAACCGAAAAATGCATCAAACAAAGCATACTTTTTGTTGTTGTAAATCACATAGATAAATGATTGCATGTTTGATATATGGGTAATTGAAAACTATAAAACCACATTTTGATATGTATATGTAGTTGGAATATTTGCACATGACACACATTGACATATGACACTTTCACGCATATATATATTAATGCATATGAATTACTTTATAATGCTTCTTAAAATGTATGTTTGTGGAAAATGTATGTTACGTAAATGTATAAGTGTAAAATTGTATTAGAAATGGCATGTTTATGGCCAAACGAAATTGGGTGGCGATTTCTATAGGTCGAAGTGTAATTTCTCTACAGGTAAATTTGAAAATGTTAAAAATACAGTTATTATACTGTCAAAATTTTTAATGAAATCATTTTAAATTGAATTCGAAAAATTTACACTCACCCAACTATTTTCACAAAAGCGAATTTCAAGTTGAGTAAAGTAAACGGGCAAGATTAAGGGGTTTGCTTCGTGGGTCTTTTCTACCCAGCTAGTAAGGTTATGAGAGATTCGTTGGAGTGCCCGGAGAGACCCTCCAGATAAGAGTATAGAGAAAATCTGGTTTGGGTATTGTTATAAGGCAGTGAGCTGAACACATGCTCACCAGGATAAAGAGAAAATGAAAAATTTTTAAGATCGAAAAGAAACGTGCAGGATGCATAGAACCAACGGATTTTGTAATCACCTACATTCTACTTGCCAGCCCCCTTGGGCAATAACACCTTATAAGGTGAGCTAGGGCTGTGATGTAATAAAACCTGTCCCATTTGTCCACCTTTGTGCTTGTGGTGGACTTGATGTGGAAAAGGTGTTGGATCATATTTGGGCTCGGAGGTGAAAGTCCGTTTTTGATGAAAACGGAAGCCAAAGAAGTCAGATGTGCATAAGAGTTCGGTGTAAGCTAGAACGGGGCTAAGGTCAGGTCGTTTAGAAGGTTGATGATATATCGAGGGACCGGAAACCTAAATCCAGACTCTAAATGCTGGTGGCTGATTTCTATAAACCCTAGAGGATGATGAGCTGCGTTATCATGAAGGGTCGGCACCATTACATGGCATCCCGAATAAAGGTCAAATTTCTGGGCTATTGTAATAAGCTCGCTGTAGGGGACAGTTTAGTCATATTGAAAGAAGGGCTCGCGAGCAGGGGAATCATCTTGCCTTGCCGACTCCGGTGCACCTTCACCACTTTGGGAGGTTGCACCTTGAGTATCCCTGACTTGTTGAGCAGGTTGCCCCTCAGAGTCCTCATCAGTAGCCCCTACTCTATGGTTGCGGCGTCTACGACTTGACATCTTCAAAAGAAGTAAGAGGATTAGGTCGCTAATAGCAGACCAAACCTAGAAGGTAAAAGCTTCCTAAATCTATTTTCCTAAGCATCAAGTCATACGCCTAGGGAAGCTACTAAGGACAAGAGAGTTTTGGATACAAGCTTATCGAGACCCAACAACAACAACAAAAAGAGAGAGAGAGAGAGAGAGAGAGAGAGAGAGATGATGATGATGAAGTCTTTACATACATCTTAGCATGATCCAACAATCCTTTTATTCAAACTCTTCAAGCTCTCTCGAGCAAGAAATGCGAAGGGTCGCAGAACTTTCAAACAAAAACAAAAACCAAACTTGAAAAAGAAAAAAGCACCATGTGTGCAAGAATAAATATAGAAGAATCAGGGACAGAGGTAAAACTCACCTTGAATGCAGAGGAGTTTGGTGGTTCAAAAAAGAGAGCGATGAACAGTGGGGATGGAGAAAGCAGAGCAACTCAGAAGGTCGAAGGACGTATGATTTTGAAAATGACAGATAAGAGGAAAATTGAAACGTCTCTATCATTATATAGTTGTTAAGCCTTAGCCGTTGAATTAAACAACTGTATAACTGCCCTTGATCTGACGACGCTGCGCGATTTGAGGGATTTTATCATTATGTATAGTCAGTTAAAATACGTGCGCATTAAATGCATACAACGTAAGATGTGCCCTGTAACCGTTGTTTGGGGTGATGCCATGTGTCCAGAAAATAAAGCAGAATTTGAAAAAGCGGAGCAACTGATCTCTCCAAAACAGCTCGTGTGTAAGCTCATAGCTCTCAGTCTGTGAAACGCACTGAGAGCTAGGGGGCATGTGTTGTACATATTTTAGTGACCTAAAAAACTGGGTCATTAAAGCCCAACGGAATAAAAGCCCAGCAGGCCTAATAAAATGAAGAACAACCCGACTAGTTCTCGACCCACTAAAGCGAGCTCCCGAGCCTCTTCATTATCAACTCGCATATACAAAGCTTGGAAGAAGGCCAACTCGCGAAGATCAGATAACACTACGCATTATCAAGTTCATAGCACATCGACCTAGTGCATCCCGCGAGCTCGTTTTTGTCAAACCTCTCAGATTACAAGTCAACTACAATCAGAACCGTCAGACCAAAATACAGCTCAAGACGTATCGTACACTCCAATCCGTCAGAGATTACAGCATGAATTAAGGAAATCTCACCTAACTAGCATGAGTTTAACATCTAAACCATG
Source organism: Dimocarpus longan (assembly GCA_022984855.1). Taxonomy (NCBI): domain Eukaryota; kingdom Viridiplantae; phylum Streptophyta; class Magnoliopsida; order Sapindales; family Sapindaceae; genus Dimocarpus; species Dimocarpus longan. The sequence goes on along the minus strand of CM041017.1, from coordinate 13,658,808 downwards.
TTTTGTCAGAAGGCTTTGACAAATGTTATAATTGTCAATCTTGGAAATGTAATTAATCATCATTACTTTATTTTGTCTTATTATGTATTACTGTGGCGCTTTCCTATCTCTATAAATAAGGGAAGAGATTCATTGTAAAAAAAATAGAGAGAAAACACTTTTACTGAGAGGGCTGCTACCAAAATATAGTGAGAAAATAGTGGACATAGACATTCTTCGGGCCGAATCACTTAAAAAATCTTGTGTCTGTTGTTCTTCCTCTTACATTTCTCATTCGTTTCCTTTGCTTCTTATTAGCTGCAGTACTGGGTTTCAACGAACCTAAGTTCACCGGTATTGAACGTTAACAAATTGTCAATAAACAACGATAAAAATCACAACTTGAAACAAATGGAGTGGTGGAAAAGGTACAGGGCAATGGTAAAAACATACCCTTTTTGGCTTTTCCACCTTTGGGAGGAGGAGCCATGGCAATGAAAGTATGGAACCTGAGGGTTGAAAAGAGAAATGGGGTTGGTTTGTTGTTATTGTTGAACAAGTAGACACAAGTGTAATTGGATGACAAGTTGATAGGTGAGGGAAAGAGAGAAGAGAAAAGCTTTGCATTGTCAAGAGACTTTAGAGGAAGAGAGGAGGTCAGAGTATGGCATCTGGATAGATAGGAAGCTATTGAATTGTTGATAGAGTGAATGTGTGAGAAACCAAGAAGAAGAGAATGTAGGTTTTATATAAGAGAAAATAATGTGCAACGGTGAGATGTGATAGTAAGGAGATTGGACGGTGGGTTAGGATTCCTAGAGAGAGAATGTTAACCAAAGGTTAGGAATAAAAAGAGAGTGAAATAATTGATAGAGAGGGAGGGATCGACACACAAAAAATGGGGGTCAAGGGCATTTTCGTCCAAGAAAAGACATTGTGCAAAGCTTTTAAATGAAAATATTATTTCTCAAACGGGTCATAAAAAATGAGTTAGTTTTCAACTAAACCCTAAAAATTAATAAATGGGCCAATTTAAGTGCAAGCTCAATTGATTAAGAGTTTTGTTGAAGACTAACCCATTTTTAATAATTCATTTGAAAAATAACTATTATTTTTTAAATCTCAACTTTAAGGTAGAGAATCTCTACCTCTAGGTTCGAAATCCCAACTTTAGGTTATGAGTCCTAACATTAATTCAAATCATCTCAACTTTAGGGTTGAGATTTTTTTTTCATAAAAAAATAAAGGTTATTTTTTAGGTTGGTCTTTCCAAATTGGTCTTTTTTGCAATTATTTCATTGATTAATTTTTGGATTTGTTGAAGGCCGATTGTTGGAATTTAATTGTAGCCCAAATTTTAAGTGGGCCGAAATTTTTAAGTAAGCTCAAATTGAGAGGTGAGAATTAATAAAGGGAAAATGCATAAAATGACTCATTTCACTGGCTGCACTCCAAAACTGACCTTTTTGGTTTTGTTCGTACAAAAATGATGGTGAATGGACAAAAATATCCTTAATGAACAATCATCTAAAATTGACAGAAGCTGTACTTGAGGGTGAACAAACCTATCTTCTCACTTGTTCATCTCTCTCGCTGAGCAGACTCTCCCCTTTCATCAACCGGTTGTGCAGCAATCTCCCCTCATCGACCAGCTTTCTATTCTGTAGCAGTAACGATGGCTAACATATCTTCGCATTTCCGATGACCAACTGTTCTGCCATGACTGCGACCTGGTAATCAATCCGACTTGACACAGTCCTAGTCAAAGAAAGAAGAATCCAAAACCCAACCATAAGAAAACGCAATCTGGCTATTCTCATGCTCTGTGCTTTCGTCATTTTCTTCTCTCTTCAGATTTATTTTCTCTTCACTTGTTCACTACACGCCTTTCAAAGACCATAACTGATTCAACTCAGTCAACTTCGCTGCTCATTTTTTTGAATTGATTTTAGACAGCATGAGGGAGATTTCTCATTTAGAGAGGCTTGGTTCCACTTGTTCGACGAATATCCGATCAAATACGACGTCGATTGTCCCCACCGTCCATCATCGCTGGTCTTAACGGTGATGGCAAGAAAGAGGTCCTCGTCGCCAAAATTCAAGTCCTTTTCACTTCTATGTTTTTTCTTCTTTAATTGAAACATGAGACCTATTACATTTTGATTGAACTAGTTAATTGTTAGTATTTGACCTTTAATTTGACCATCGTTTATGCTGTTGTGATTAGCTTTGTGAATGAATTTGTTGAATGTCGGATTTGTTTTGAAATTTGTGTTTCTTGGGGGGTTAAGATTCCCAATCTTTAGGTTGGGATTCCCAACCCAATCCCAACCTTTCGGTTGATATTCCCAACCCAAAAATTGAGATTCCCAAGCTTCCAATTGGGATTCTTAACCCGTACATCGGAATTTTCGACCTCCAACGACATCCAAGGTAGAATTCTCAATCCAAAAGTTGGGAATCCCAACCGAACTGTTAGGAATCCTAATCTAGTCCCAACATTTAGGTTGGGATTCCCACTCTTCTACTGGAGGTCGAAAAATTGAGAATCCCAACCTATTGGTTGGGATTCATCAGTTAGGGGTTGGGATTTTTAACCTTTAGATTGGGACTCTTAATCGAACATTGAAATTTTTCGATCTCCAACAAGATCAGGGGTGGGATTCCTAAGCTGAAAGTTAGGAATCCCAACCGTTAATCCTAACCTGAGTTAGGCTTCTTAATCTTTAGGTTGGAATTTTCATTTGAAGTTGGGAATCCCACCCTCTCATCGGAGGTCGAAAAATTGGGAATCCCAACCTTGGAGTTGGGAGTCCCAACCTTGGGGTTTAGAGTCTCAACCTTGGGGTTTGTAGTCCCAACCTAAATGTTAAGATTTTCAACTTCCCAACCTTCGGAAGGATCTAAAATGGGATTCTCATCCTGAAATCAGGATTTATAATGTGATTCCCAACTTTTAGGTTGGGATTCCCAACTCTATGGTTGAGAATCACACCAAAGATGTCGTTAGAGGTTAGTATTTCCCAACCTTCGGGTTGGGAATCACAACCCAAAAGTTGAGAATCCCAACTTCAACTTAAGAATTGAGTAACTATGTTAGAAATTGAGTATTTTTTTCTATACTTCCAATAATTCTTGGATAATGGAGGTCGAGGTTATCATTTTCCTTTTCCTTTTCCTTTTCTTTTTATTTTTCGTTTCATGTTTATATTTTCAATGTTTAATTCATGAGCTTATTTTTCTAATCAAATTATATTGTGAATGTCAGCAGGAGAGCGAGAAAGACCCTTAGCAACCTACTGATGAGGTTCTCGCCTAAGAGACGAGCAGGCTTCCTGCATATAATTATGTTTGAAAAAGAGTAACTGATATTGATCAAACCATTTGCATCATTGATTGTTATATTTCTCATTGATAGTCAGTAATGGTTACTCTAATGATGTGTAAGCAATTATTTATGTTTGTTTTCGATGATTTCTAGTAGTCGTAAAGGACTGGTCAGATTATGCTTGACTGTTGTCATGCTAGAGAAAAACAGTGATGAAATGTCTCAGTAGCTTATATACTTATATATTTTTACAGTTATACAGATGTTCCCATAGTTGTATATTTATTGCATAGTGAATGATGTGATAAATGAACATTTTGACATTCATATATATGTATGATAAAGTAAGGAAACAATCTACCATATAAGTTATGAATCAGGAACTACATCCCATTAATGTTATCATTGCCACTCTCATCATAACTACATCCAATAATTTGTCAAAGAGCGTTTTCCATATAAAAAAGATGCTAAGATACCATTTGTCACTGTTAATAACATGTATCATTTAGAGAAGAAGTCCTACAACTAGGGCTATTTACAATCTGTTCAGTATCCTGCAAAAGGCAACTAAAATTATTTATTTTTTTGATGAAATGCAAAATGCAACTTGTGCAATTGAAATCAAGCACCCATAGCATAAGTCAACTCCAAAAATTTCTGTGAGAATAGGCAGAGAACTTAAACCATTGAATGAAACACGAATTTGCATAAATTTTGGGTTCATTATTAATAATTTTCTCAAGCGTCTATTATTTTACTGAAGCCATTTAAAAGTTAAAATCTGTTAACAGTTCCGTCCAATGCCAATCCTTCTCCTCAATCCCAAAACCTCGAACAAATTCATGTCACTATTGACTCGTATTTTGGCTGCGCCCACCACGCCCACTAGCACCCCGACCACGTCCACTTGGTCTTCCACGGCCCCTACCAGCTGAAGGAGTGACCACTCCAGCTTGTTTCTGCATAGCTCTTTCCTTAGTTCGCTCCCGTAGATTTACTATATTTGAGGCATTACTCACAAGGGACACTGGTTTTACTTCTGTCGATGTCACAGTGGAACTAGGTTGTTTAGGGATGTCTTGTTCTGCTACTGAACTTGTTGCAGCAGTCTCATTAGTAACCAAGCCAGCTTCAGGAACCTGATCTGCTTCTGCAACAGTTTGGTCATTACCATCATTTGACTTATCTGAACCTTCAGCATTCTCTTTAATTGCATCGCTTTCATCATTTTTCTCATCATTTACATCTTCATTAAATTCTGATGCTGCAACTGCAGCTTCATCCTCAACCCTAGCTGGTGAGACCACAGGAGTCATAGTATGTTCGGGCTGACCTTCACAAATTTCTGGGCTTCCCGCCACATTAGACACATCAGTAACCCCCTCAACATCAGTTACATCAGGCAGCAGCTCTCCCTCTTCCCTCTCACTTAGCATTAACGTATGGGGGGGACCTATATGCATAGACAAGAAGCATTTGACCTCACAAACAAGCATAAAAATGTAACTTTATGGAACACAACCTCCAAGACTTACTGCACTCAAATTTTTGGTCATTTTGACTTTTGAGGTTCTGATGCATCTGAAAAGATTTTGTTTGTTGAAGATTGCCAAATTGCCAAAGCAGCCTCAAGTTCACTCTTCTCCATCTACATAATGTAAAACTTAAGCAAATTAACACAAAACAAGCAATACAAATTTTCAAATGCACATTGTCATCTACATATCATGATAAACTTCTCATATGATAGTAAATTATAAAATGCACCAAATTATCAACCTAAAGTTTATTATTTTCCTTCTCTATTATAGCAATTACTCTTTTCAAGCTCTGCACATTGTCATCTACATCTTCACTCCCTTTCCTACTCAACTCCATTTGCAGTTGCCTTATTTCTAACAACTTTTCATTCAATTCCTTTTGTGTTTTTCCCAATTGCATTGAGGTCTACCCATAACAAAGAAAATATATATATGCAGGATGTTTTTACTAATCATGATTCATAATAAAGGAAAGAAAATTTAGTACACATCATCAAAATACTCGTTGATTAAATACACTCCCAGTAGAAATCATTGATAAATGTAAAGATATGTTTATTGGATCAATAAATAACCTTATCGATAGGTTGCTAAGGGTCTTTCTTGCTCTCTTGTTGACATTCATAATATAATTCAGTTAGACAATTAAGCTAATAAATTAAACAATGAAAATATAAACATAAAATGAAAAATAGAACGAAAAGAAAGAGGAAGTGATGACCCCAACCTCTATTATCCAACCTGAATACCCCCAACCGGAAGAGAGTTTTAATATCCATTATCCAAGAATTATTGGAAGTACAGAAAAAAATACTCAATTCCCAACCTGAATATTCAATTCCCAACCTCCTGGTTGGGATTCCCAACCTTGAGGTTGGGAATTCCCAACAGCTTTCCGTGCCTTTGGGTTTGGGATTCCCACCCTCCTAACCTAAGGGTTGGGATTCCCAACTTTCGAGTTAGGAATCCTAACCTACCAACCCGGAGGTCAGCGGGATCTAGGGTGAAATCCCGACTCCGATTTTTCAGTTGGAATTCCCAACCCCCAGATTAAGAATCTAATCGCAGGGATTGAGAATCCCAACTTGCAAGTTGAAAACTCCCAACCTAGAGGTTGAGAATCCTATCGTGGGGGTTGAGAATCCCAACTTTCAAGTTGGAAATTCCGTCATTAAGGTTGGGATTAGGTTCAGCTTAATTCTTCAATAGCAGATCAATCTATCCACAAAAAATTTCTCAACTTTCAAGCAAAAAACCCAAGTTATTATTCAAATCTGAATCCAAATCATATTCAAATGCAAATGTCCACTAAAATAAATTATGTCATAAATCATCATTCAAATCCAAACCTAAACTCAGATATTACACCAAACAATCACAATAGCATTTTATCATACCAAACTCAAAGCTCGTGAGATAGGTCATCAGCGCCCTAGAATCCATTGACGACAAGCAAGGGTTTGCTGTCAACGGCGTCAGAGTGGAGAACTAACTATCCGATGACAGCGCGACCTGCAAACAAAAGATGCGTGGCCGTGTGAGCATCTGATGCCGACAGCCAAAAAAAAAAAGAGAAAATAAAAAATGTATGAGAACAAAATAAGAGGAAGAAGAAAAGAGAAGAAGAAGACATCACCTTACCGATGAACCACTGTCGACAACATTATGGTGGAGAGAGGTTGGCATATCTCTAACGGTTGAGAATTGATAGTGAGAGAGGAAGACCTCACCCATAGATTCTTAGAGATAGAATGACAAAAAAAGATTAGATAGAGAGGGAGTGAATGACAGTGGGTTTCTAATGTATTTCGATGGGTTTGGTCGGTGGTGGTTGGAGGTGTGAGGATGAGGACCGCCGGTGAAGAGATGCGACGGTGGGTTACGATTCCAGTCGCTAGAACGAGAGAAAAAAATTTGGTAGCAGAGTGGGAAGCCTGGTGAATGTTGACATACAAAAGGGGTGGGTTAGTGGTAATTAGTAGAGCAATCAAGGGTATTATTGTCCAAAAAAGGTCAAGCTTAATAGATTTAAAAAAAATGAGTTATTTGTCAATTGGGCTATCAATAAAGGGGTTACTTTTCAACAAAACCCATTAATAAAAGCAAAAGGACAAAAAAAATTGAGAGAAAGAGTTGTTGGGCCGAACCAAGTAAGCCCAATATAAATGAGCTGTTATCAATCCTAGTAAACAAGATGGCTCGGCATTAAGCAAAAGCAAAGATTAAAAATTGAAGGAATAGTCGACAATTCAAAGCAAAGTCAAAGAGAGATGGCATGACACTGAGATTAGTGGCAAAATTTTTCATATAAAAAAAAAAAAAAAAAAAAGGACAAGTGTCAAGTTATAATGATGGATCAAAATTGAAGTGGCTGAGTTACATAATTTAAGTATGTTTATGTTTGCAATGGTGACTTTAAGCGGTAGTGTGTGTGTCCATAAAAATATATATATATATATATATATATATATATATATTTTTTTTATAGCATGCTAGAAACCGAACACACATGCGGTACTGAAACCATGAGCAGAAGGAAAAAAAAAAAAAAAAACTTGGTGAGCCGAAGTACGAAAAGAAGAAAATATATATATATATATATATATTCCGGACGAGTAAATAAAATATTTAGGTATTTGATTTATCTAAATAAATTATTTTATTTCTTTGGTTAATTTTCCTATAAGTTCTAAATTGAATTTACGTGATTTTAGGATGGATCTAAAATTATGAGAAATCAAATGAGAACCAGTATTATACTCATACATAAGCAAATAAGTTCTGTGAGTTGATAGTTTTATTTTAATTAAATTGATTGAATTGTGTTTATTTATATTTCAACTGATATTATTTATTGGAAATGAAAAGGGTTTCAGAAATAATATGATATTATTTATAAAGCAAATAAAGAATAAATTATTATTTTGGTAGAGTGGAGATTGGGGATCCACGCACGTGTATAAGAGCCATAAATCTATGGATAAGGGTCCAATGGAGGCCTAAAACATAATGGTTCAAACTAAGGAAGTCTATATAGTTATTCGAAAAAAATTTCGGAAAAGTTTATATAGATTAATATTGCAGATTTTTCATATATATGTTTAGAGTTTTACTATGATATGAGATTACAAATTCAGTTTTATTTTCATATATGATTGTGTAATATTATCAAAAATTCAACAAATAAAAAATCTATTCATTTCTCGTATTAGATCCATGTATTAAATATATAAAATATTCATAAAATATCTAAAAAAGATATTTCATTTTTAAAACTATTATGGAAACACTTTTGTAAAATTTAGTTAATTAAAATAATAAACATTTATACAAAAACTATTCTACTTAAGAATAATGTTAATACATTTTGTCATCACCATATGACCATTCTCAAGATATGCAATGATTAGAACGAATCTGTGGCAGATATCTCAAAAAAATAAGTTTTATAAAAGAATGAGCGCTAACTCCTACAGAGTGAAAATTATATAGATTAACATTGCGGATTTTTCATATAGATGTTTAGAGTTTTACTATAATATGAGATTACAAATTCATTTTTATTTTCATATATGATTGTGTATTATTATCAGAAATATATTATGTTTTATTTAGAAATATTTAAAAAAAAAAATTATTTTCACTCTGTAGGAGTTAACGCTCATTCTTTTATAAAATTTATTTTTTTCAGATATCTGCCCCAGATTCGTTCTAATCATTGTATATCTTGAGAAAGGTCATATGGTGATGACAAAATGCATTAACATTATTCTTAAGTAGAATAGTTTTTGTATAAATGTTTATTATTTTAATTAACTAAATTTTATAAATGTGTTTTCATAATAGTTTTAAAAATGAAATATCTTTTTTAGATATTTTATGAATATTTTATATATTTAATACATGGATCTACTACGAGAAATACTTAGATTTTTTATTTGTTCAATATATATTTATAAAGCGACCATCAGATTTATAATAGTTTTTCTAAAATATTTTTAGTAAACCCCAAATTTCATTCAAAAAGACTCTAATTTTTACGGGATTTTTTCATATTCGAGAGAGAAGTCAGGAAAGATCTTGTCATATATATATATATATATATATAATTCAAGAACAAATGTATATTTTATGAGAAAATTAGAAAATTCTATATGTAGTAATTAAATCCATCTTAATTGTATTGAAAAATGGAGAAAACAATAATAAAAGAGAATGATAGAGAATATATATATATACTTTTTTGAAATGATAGAGAACAACTTTTTACTTTTTTTAAGAAATAACAAAATAGAAATACTTTAGTTCTGCAATTGTTGTTTATTTTTAATTTTAATTGAAGTTATTTTTCTAAAATAAATGAATTTCCCTTTTCAATCAAACAAGAGAACTTAATTACTTGGTGGGAGAGAGAAATCAAACTCCATTTCCAACAGTCACTAGATTGAAAAGTGTTATGGGTATTTTTGGATTCACCAAATGGGTTGGCAAAGGTCCATCAAGATAGTGGCCCAAGCTACCAGAACCAGGTATGAAGCACTATTCATAAGCTCGCGAGATCGCTCCAGTAGTCGACAAAATCGAGCCCGTGAGATGACTAGCGAAGACAAGGTCGGATGCACCAATTGCCTTCATAGCGACGTTGAGGTCGCGTACCGGTCATTGCGACGTTAAGATCGTCAGGCCGTCACGGAGTCAAGATCGTCACGACGACTCTTCAGTCCGTTTTCTACCCCAGTTCGCCCAGTTTCAGTGCAAAACAGTAAGATGACGTGTCTTGCACGATAAGCAATGTTATTTCACCTAATGACAGCTTAATTTCGGGAAATCTCACCAGAACAACATGGGCTAGCATTTGGCCCACGTGAAGCCAGAGTTGACCTGACAAAAGTCAGAAGCATTAAATGCTCTCCAGCAGCATTAATTACGACAAGATTAATCTCTTTTGTCTGTTTATTCCATTTGTAGTCTCATCTCCTCTATAAATAGAGGAGGGCATTTATTGTTGAGCATCTAGAAAATTAAAAGTGTTGTTATTCTGTCGAAACATAGAGAGAGTAAAAACTTAGAGAGAGACTGTCATTAATAACAGAAACAATGGACGTACGCACTTCTAAAAAGGCCGAACCACTTCAAACTTTGTGTGTTCTTCTTATTTCTTCTCCTCTTTTTTGCCATTATTGGGTTTGTCTGTTGCAGGTCTCCTTATCTATGCGGCATTGGGCTCAAGAATCTGGTTGGCTGGTTTACCACGTCAACAAAAAGAAAACTTAATTACTGATTTTAGTACGGGGTCTATAGAACTTAATTCCTCGCTGATTTAGTAAATATAGTAATTTATAAATCATGAATCCTTCTTCATTTTGGTGTGGGGCCTATGGAACATAATTCCTCGATGATTTAATAATCATAGTAATTTATAAATCATGAATCCCATTCCCATTGCTTAAAGATGATTTTTAATTAGTAAACACACCCCAAATTTTAATTGGGGTGGGGTGGGAATTGACGAATGGGTTCTTTCATTCTAAACCCCAACCACAACTCATTATAAATTTATTTATATATTAATTTTCTATTAATTTATTTAAATATATAGTTTTTGTATATATTTATATATAGGAATTTTCTTGGGTGCTCCTAAAGAATACATATATTTAATTAAAAAAAATACGTGATTGTATTTTAAAATATATTATTATAATTTATTATATGTGTTACAACTAAGCATGTGTGATTATAATTAATAAATATGATCACAAGAAGTAAATGTGATTACATTTGACAAAATGTGATGAATGTAATCATATCTATTAAATGTAATCACATATGATTAGTTGTAATCATATATAATAAATTATAAATATATATTTTAGATATAATTATGTATTTTTTTTCAAGTGTATATATATCTTAAGTATATGTTAGAATGTGTAAGTATATCTTAAGGGGTCACGTTTTGTGTACCTATTGTATATATATGTTTAATAAAAAAAATACGTAATTATATTTTAAAATGTGTAATTATAATTTATTATATGTTATTATAATTAAATATATATGATTATAATAAATAAATATGATTATATTTATTAATATAATACCGTATCTTTAGTTATAATTATATATAATAAATTATAATAATATATTTTAAAACATAATCACATATATATATATTTTTATGGAGTACATGTACATGCAGGATGCAATTTATAATGAGACTATATATAAAGGAGAAAATGGTTATTCGATGGAACGGACGAGAGTACTGAGTTGGAGGTGCCTTTTCTTTTATTAGTGCACGGGATCCGAACTGGAAATGCAAAAGCGAGAGAACGGATATAGCATAGCGAGAGTGGACCCCGCTCACGTGCAAGTAGTGATCACACATAGACAACTACAAAGTCTTCAAGAAAGTGACATGCGACGCGTGATGCCAGGACTCCAGTTGATATTATCTAATTCATGAAACATAAAAAAAAATGGAGTCGAATTTGTTTAGGTCAAAAATATATTAAAATCTGCCAGGAGCTGCAGCGATACAGTGAGTAGGATGCTGCGCACACTTCTGACTTAAAGATATGGGTTTGACACCCGTGTTCATAGTTTATGGGATTTTTTTTTCATATATATACAGTGACGGATCCACTGTAAGGTCGGGGGCCACGTGCTCCCCTAAAATAAAAATAAAAAAATGATAAAATTATTGTATAATTTCAAAAAAAGTACATATATATAAAATCTGATCTGTGTTACACCGCAACAGCGCATATGTTCACCGTTACAGTCAGCATAACAGTCTATTTCTCTTCTTTTTTTTTAATTATTTATTATTTTTTTATTCAATTATTTATTTTTTCTATTTTTAATAGGATTAACTTGTTTTCCTATTTCTTACTCCTATTAGATTTAGTTTTACTATTTCTAATATTTTTCCTACTCCTAATTAATTAATATTTTCTTTTTTTAATTTTATTCTTTTAATTCTCTTCTATATAAATACTATTTACATTGATAATTTATAATTTTAATGAATTACTTTTTTTTTTTCTTTTTCTCCTTATCTTCATCTGTCATCTCTTTATTTTCACTTTGACATCCTATGACTTATCAGGTTAGTCTCTTAAATTAATTATTTTTTTAATTTATTTATTTTTTAATAATTTAAATTTAATATATATCTTATCAATAAACCCTAAAATCTTAAACTTTAAATTATTGTATTAAAATTATCCATGTATAATGTATTGTCATGATTCAATTATATATATGTAATATTGTTTACTTTATAGCTTTATTTTATTTAGAATCAATAAATTATTATTAATTTTTTTAAAAAAATTTTATTATGTTTTTATTTGTTATGAAATAGTTATGGAGAGATATATGAAAAGAAAATCATCACTTGAGTTGGAATCATTTTCTTCAAAGAAAAATTATGTTGAAGTCAATTTTTCAGATCTTTCTGCTGATCCAGGGCTTCGAACTAAAATATGAGATTATGATCCTAATGTCCGTGAGCAAGTTCGAAGAGCATATCTGCTAAAAGGTCTTTGTCAACTTCGAGAACACAATTTTTCTATGAGACATTTTGGACAAAAGTCTAGGCGATTCAACACTGTTTGGTTTACTGAATATTCGACTTGGTTTGAATACAGTATAGTAAAAGATGCAGCATATTTTCTAAGTTGTTATCTTTTCAAACAAGATATTGGAAAACAAGCGGGTGGTGACTCTTTTGTTAGTGAAGGGTTTACAAATTGGAAGAAGTTAGATTAGTTAAGGCAGCATGCTAAAAGTAGTGCTCATAAAGATGCTTGGAGCAAATGTGAAGATTTATTATATCAGAATCAACATATTGAGTCAACTATAAACAAATAGTCAGATCAAGCTCGAATTGAGTATCGAACTCGCTTACGTGCTTTAATTGATTGTAGTTGTTTTCTTTTATGACAAGGGCTTTCATTTCGAGGATACAATGAATCAGAAAATTCTAGTAATAAAGGCAATTTTCTTGAACTTTTACATTGGTTATGTGCTCAAAATAAAAACGTAAAAACTGTGACACTCAAAAGTGCTTCTGAAAACTTAAAAATGACGGCACCTAAGATTCAGAATGATATAGTAAGTGCTATTTCAAATGAAATTATTAATGCAATTATTAGAGATATTGACAATTCATTGTTTTCACTTATTGTGGATGAATCTCGTGATATATCTTTGAAAAAGCAGATGACTATTGTATTGAGATATGTGGACAAGAATGGTAATATAATTGAGCGTTTTTGTTGGCATTGAGCATGTTACTGATACTTCTGCACTCTCACTTAAAACGGCTATTGATTTTTTTTTTCTAGATATGGATTAAGTATTTCTAGATTACGAGGGCAAGGTTATGATGGAGCAAGTAATATGCGAGGTGAATTTAATGGACTTAAAACACTTATTTTAAAAGAGAATAAGAGTGTTTTTTATGTGCATTGTTTTGCCCATCAACTTCAATTAGTTCTTGTTGTTGTGGCGAAAAATCATATAGATATTACTGGTCTTTTTTATTGGATTACCCAAGTGGTAAATATTATTGGAGCATCTGCTAAACGTTACGATATTCTTCGAGAAACACAAGCAGCTAAAGTCTTTGAAGCACTAGAGAATGATGAGCTTTCAAGTGGACGGGGTTTAAATCAAGAAACTAGTCTTAAGAGACTAAGTGATACATGTTGGGGCTCACATTACAATACTATAATCAGAATAATTTTCATGTTCTCTTCTATTATAGAGATACTTGATATGTTAGTAGATGATGGATTGAATCAGGAGCAAAAATATGAATAAAATTTTTTATTGGATGCAATAGAAACATTTGATTTTATTTTTAATCTTCACTTGATGAGAACAATATTGGGAGTTACACACGAGTTGTCACTTATATTACAGAAAAAAGATCAAGATATTATCAATATCATGACCTTAGTAAAATCATGTAAAGAACGACTTCAGACAATGAGAGAAAATGGATGAGATTTTTTCTTGAAATAGGTTTTCACTTTTTGTGAAAAACATAAAATCCAAGTTGTTAATATGGATGATTTGTTTATGTCTCGAGGGAGATCAAGGCGTAAAACTCAGGAGATAAACAATATACATCATTATAGAGTAGACTTGTTTTATGTTATGTTAGATTTGTAACTTCAAAAACTAAATAATCGGTTTCCGAAGACAAATACTGAGTTGCTTCTTTGTGTTACATGTCTTAGTCCAAGAGATCAATTTCGTGTATTTGACAAACAAAAACTTATTCAACTTGCTCAATTTTATCTAAAAGACTTCTCCTCTACTAAATTTTTGGCACTTGAAGATCAACTTGAGAATTATATTGCAGTTATGCGCTCTAATATTGAATCTTCAGAATTAAATGGTTTTACAGATTTGGCACAAAAGATGGTTGAGAAAAAACAAGATAAAGTTTTTCCATTAATTTACTTGCTCTTGACATTGACATTATTACTACCTGTTGCAATTGCTACCGTTGAAAGAGAATTTTATGCTATGACTATTATAAAGACTGAATTACGTAATTGAATGGGAGATCAATAGTTAAATGATAGCTTGCTTGCGTATGTGGAGAAAGATATTTTTGATAAAATTAATAAATAAGTTACCATGAAACGATTTCAAGATATGAAACCTCGTCGAAGAAGATTATAATTTTATATAATTTATTTTTTTTCTTTTTTATTTATTTTAATGATTTCATTATGATTTTTAAGTATATGACTATTTGTTTTGCTTAATTATAATGTATGTTTTATTTTATTTAAACTATATAGCATTATTGGATATTGTTTTACATAAAAACATTACACATTTAATATATTCTTAATTTTTAATTATTTTATTATTTTATTTATGGATCTTCTGAATAAATTATTTGAGTCCATCACTATATATATATATATATATAAATATAGATCCCTTCTCATTATATATGAATTATCCATTTTCATGAGAGTTATTAATGTTCGGTTCTATATGAATCATTTATTTCATGAGTGTAACGTAATAAAAAAAAATGTTAAAATCCGCCCATATAATCCGCTAGAAACAGAATTCAAATAATAACTCTCTCCCTCCATTAATGAGTGTTTCCCATACTGTTGGATTTGATTGACGAAGACAAAATTTGAATTACAAAGATAAAGAAAAGATGTGGAACACATGCAATGGAAACAGTGCACCTGCAAAGAAAGAGATTCGGTTGTCAGTTTTCAGTCGGAAAATGCCCCACACCTTCCCCTACCTCCATTAATGACGTCATTTACTTTTGTTTCCCTGCCTCTGTTCCACTCATTTATCTGACCCCCCCTTTCTGTGTCCAGGGCCATCCCCTTTTGTCTTTTCCCAAAATATCCGCCCTTAGTTCAATTTCTATTTTTTGATCACATGCACGGAAGATACATTTACATTGGCAGAAACAACCTTTTGCAATGCAATAAGTGAACCCCCCTTTCTTGCTTTAAATAAAGAGTACGAACTCTCTATCAATTTTTTTTATTAATTTTTTTAATAATTTAATGATATATTAATATTTAAAAAAATAAATGATTAAGATTGATAGATTTTTTCTCTCTCATACATTATTCAAACTTAAATTATTCTCATAAAAAGATTAGCACCGTATCAATATTAATAGAGAATCCTTATCTTTGAATAAAATCCTACAAACAAATTACAAAATAATTACCTCAGGTATAACTATTGATAAGCACAAACCCAATTTACCATTTACTAACAAATGAATCCCACGCTGATAGACTTAACTATGGTTGATTGTCAAAACTAACTAGACGACGAAGTAATTTGCTCATTTGATATAAACATTGAATAATGAAAATCGAAAAAAATATTAAAAATATACATAGATCTTTATTATTCATTAATCTTGCTGGAATATGAAGGTTAGTTTTTATTGAAGACAGAAATAAAAAATTTTAAAAAATAAGATTTCTTAAAAGAGCAAAATACACAAAACCCCCCTAGGATAAGACATTAAACATCCATAGTCAATATTTGGTTTTAATAACAAGATAGTTCTCATTTAACGGTCAAACCACGTCACATTTGACAGTTGACTGTGTTTTATCATACAAAAACGAAAATGCCCATAGATAAAGACAAAAAATTTATATCAAAACCATTTTCATCACTCTGTTGCTCTTCATTGTCCTTCGAACAGACCTCCATCATCTCCACTGTCGCCTTCTTCTTTTTCTTCTTCTTCTCCTCTTTTTCTTCTTTTGTCGTTCGTCTGGGTCTGGGTTCGTCGAACCCAAAATCTTGTCTGGGTTCTACGAACCCAGAAGACGAGATCTGGGTTCGACGAACCCAGACGAGAGATCTGGGTTCGTCGAACCCAGACCTCGTTTGTGTCTGGGTTCGATCGAATTAACGAACCCAGACTCGACGAACTCGACGAAAGCAGACTACGTCTGGGTTCGATCTTGAACCCAGATTTTGTTGAGACAGAGATGAATTGATTTTGTTGAGACAGAAATGTTGTTATTGGTTTATGATGGTAGGTTGGTTGATGTTCATTGAAGATGTTATTATTGGTTTTGAGAGATTAATGATGGTTTTTGTGGAAGATTGATGTCGGTGCAAGGTGAATGGATCCGAGACCACTGGAAATCGGGGTTTTCAGTCTGGGTTTCCATTCGAATGGAAACTCAAATTTCTAAGTTTCCAGTTGAATGGAAACCTGGAGATCTGGGCGGAGAGAGAGAGAGAGTGAAAGAAGAGGGAGAAGAGACATTATCAAATAAAATGACGAAAATACCCTTTATCAAATTAACAGTCACTAATGGTTGGGGGTTTTATTGTTATAAAACTCAAACATTGACTATGGATGTTTAATGCCTTACCCTAGAGGGGTTTTGTGTATTTTGCTCTTCTTAAAATTTGAAAATAAATAAATTTATCTTTACCTTAAACTAAGATTGATTGATGATAAAAATTCTGTTATGGGTATTTTTAGGCCACCTTGGTTGGGCTGGTAAAGCCCAATACTGTTAATAGAAGTCCAAGACATATTGATCAAGAAGAAAAGACTGCACATTTGGCTAAAGCATAGCCCCGTTGAGAGACATTCAGGTCATTGTTTGTCCAGTTAATCAGACATACAGCTCATTGTCTATATATAGCCCGTCTATGCCGCTCCTTAGACATTCAGTTTATCAGACGCGCAAACCATCCAAAAACCCAGCTCGCCAGCTCATCTTGGTGCAACGGAATACAACTTATCTTAATATAGCAGAATACTGCGTATCAGTCATTCGCGATACAGCTCATCCATCATGTAGAGTCTTCAGACATGAAGTTTGCAGATAGCCAGATCGTAGAATCAGAATACATGATCAGTTTAAATAGACCAATTTAGTCAAACTTCAGATATTCTAGTTCGCTCAGACGAGCCCTTAACTGATCCAGCTCGCATGAAGCAGGTCAGACATTGTCAAAATTGTCAGAACAAAAGTCAGCAAGGCGTGCCGCCCACGTCGATCCCGTTAGAAATTACAGCATGAATTATAGAAGTCTAACCTAATCCGCGTTGATTAGCCGCCTAATTCATACTTTGACTCAATTGACCTGACACATGTCAGCCGTATTAAATGTAATCCATCATTACACTTTGAATTATTACGCATTACTGTAGCATCTCCTCACCCTATAAATAGAGGAGGATTTTCATTGTGCAAGGGATAGAATAATTTTGGAGAGTACAATTACTCTGCAAAAAAAAAAAAAAAAAAGAAGAGAAAACAGTGGACGTAGGTAAAAATCGGGCCGAACCACTTTAAAAATTCCTTTGTTTTGTGTTTTTCCTTTGCCCTCTCCTTTACTTTTCATACGTTTATTATACCATTTCCAACATTAACTGCAGTTTGGGCAGGAAAGAATCTCGTCGGCTAATTCCCAATGTCGACATTTTGGCGCTAGAAGGAGGGCCCTTCCTGCAGTTTCAACTTTTGCATCCTTGATTTCAGAGTTCGTGTACCAAACAAAATGGTTCGAGGAAGAATCACTAGAAGTTCAGACACAGTTGCTGGCTCAGATGCGATTGCTGACTAGCTCGATAACACCAATCACTAAAGAGGCGTCCAGCCCACTAGAGAACAAACCAATCTGGGGGCTGGAACCACCTCAAATATGCCTTTACTCGGGAATATTCAAAGTATACCTCCACTCCCTTTTCACCAGTTTGCACTTAAAATCGCTGGACAGAATACTGTTTAGATTTTACAACGGCGTCAGGAGGCATTAGAAAACATCATGACACAACTGGTGGAGGCAGTAAGGATGTTAACATAGGTCCAGGTCGCTCAAGGACCAGTCCAGATCCCAGCAGAAAATAGAAGACCTGTCAGGGAGGTGCCAACGCTAGAAGCATCAGTCCATTCCTCAAACATACATTCCAGAGCTCGGGCCCAGCGAGCTCGCGATGAGGAAGATGCGGTTCACCACTCAGGATTAAGAGTGAAAGTGAGCTAGGATGGGCGTCGGTAAGTTGAGGTAAGCCAAGGACATGTGCGGATTCCAGCTCAGAGAAATGAAGATGAAGAACAAAATCGATGTGGAGATCCACCTAAAGAAGACATGCTAAACAGGCCTCACCGGGAGAATGAACCTGTGTGTCGCTCCCCCGAGCTCAAACAAGGAATGGGGCACAGAGTTCAAAATCGAAATTCACCAGACAGAGAGAGTAGAAGAAGCAAACAATCAACTGTCAATCGGTCTGGGGTGCAGGACCAGACCGTTGAGGAGCTCTTTCAAAAAGTCTGATAGTTAGAAGCCCGACCTGGAACTCGGAAGCACAAGAGTCAATATAGTGAAAGAACCCCATTCATAGCAGAAATTGAAAGAGAGCCAATTCCTCCAAGATTCAAAATCCCCAACATTCCACAGTACAAGGGGAATTCTGATCCTTACGACCATTTTAACGCTTTCAACATCCAGATGGACCTTTAGACCACTAGTTCGCTAGTAAAGTGTCGCGTATTCCCAACAACACTTGGGGATATTCCGCGAACATGGTTCAGGAACCTCCCACCCCGCAGCATCAGTAGTTGGGAGGAACGTCAACAAAAATTCTTGAACCAATACAAGACGCTGAGAAGGTAGCTCACGCCACTTTGCCACATCGCAACGATCTTTCAGCGTCCTGGCGAACTTTTGAAGGACTATATCAACAGGTTCAGGTGTGAGGTAACCAATGTAGAAAACCCTACCGATGAAGGGATCTTAATAGTTATCTCGACAAGATTGAGGAAAGACAGGAAGCTGTACGAGAGTATTTATAAATCCCCAGTGAATTTTATGAGCGAACATGGAAGGAAATCAGGTGGGAAGATGCTTTTGGCTCTAAGAAGGCGAGTGTCTAAAGAGATGGGGCTGGTAGCTCCAATCAAGGGAAGAAAAGAAGCAATGAAGGAGGCATCCATGAGGGGCAGAGAAATAGCAATCAGGTTGCAAAGAAAGCCAGAAATGGGCTTAAGCCGAGAAGTGATCAGAGGCGTAAGCACCCTCCCCATTCAGGTCGCTACGAGAACTATACAGATCTGTTAGACTCCAGGGACAGGATATACGCGATTGAAAGAAACAGGGAGAATTTTGGGAGATCACCTCCCATCCAGACTCCTAAAAGATGTAGGGATAAGAGTAAATTTTGTGCCTATCACAATGAAGTAGGACACAACACTTTTGATTGTTAGGCATTAAAAGATGCCATTGAAAAGATGATTAAGAATGGCCATCTAAGGGAGTATATTGTGCGACTTGTAGGACAGCGATCCCAGCAACAACATCCTCACCAAAGGCAACAAGAACATCCTGTCCAAACCCAACAAGTGCCTGATCCTCACTTGAACCTGCTGTAAGAATAATCCTTACAATTCATGGGGGTCCTCATATTGCAGGTACCTCAAATAGGTCGCAAGAACGCTACGTGTGCGAGGCCGCTCACATACAGCTGGTTGGACGAAGTGAGTCAGAGGGGCCTGCCAAAAAAGCAAGAATGGCATCAGAGGAGATAATCTTTACAAAGGAAGATGTCAGGGGTATTCATTGGCCTACAATGATGCCATAGTGATCCGAGCTCGTATCGGGAATGCAGAAGTCAGAAGAATAATGCTAGATACAAGAAGCTCAGTGAATGTGATGTATAGGGGGTGCTATAACCAAATGGGGATTGAGGATGAACAACTAAACCCCTCACTTGAACCTTTGTATGGGTTCATTAGAGGTGCAGTCACTCTCATAGGACAAATCAGATTGCCTCTGACTGTGGGAAATGCAGGTCGACAATCAACAGTGCTGACCGACTTCCTCATTATAGACTCCCCTTCCACTTACAACGTGGTGTTAGGAAGGTCCACAATGAACGACCTGGATATGGTCACCTCCACAAGGACCCTCACAGTAAAATTTTCAACTCCCAACAGGATTGAATGTGTGCGAGGCGAGCAGCAGTTAGCCCGTCGTTGCTATAAAGATGCAATAAACATGGGAGCAAAGGGAAAAAAGGTGAGTGTGAACTCAAGGCGCGAGCTCTAGACGATCAGTACTTTCAGGATTAGTCACGACTTGGATCCTAGGGAGCTATATGCAAATCAAAATACTAGTCCAGTTGAAGAGCTGGAAGATATTCATGTCAGTGAGGCAGATGCTGAAAGATGCCTCAAGCTGGGAAAGAACTTGGCTTCAGAAATAAAAACCCAGCTAGCTGAATTCCTTAAGGCGAATTTGGATGTTTTCCTCTAGAATCATGAAGACATGGTAGGAATTGATCCAGAGGTGATGACACACAGATTGAACATAAATCCTCATCATAGACCTGTTTGTCAAAAGAGGAGGCTGATGACCAAAGAACGCTATGACATCTTGAAAGACGAAGTAGATAAACTCCTGGCAAACAGATTTATTCGTGAAGCTCACTACCCGGTTTGGGTAGCCAATCCTGTGCTAGTAAAAAAGAAGAACGGAAAATGGAGGATATGCATAGACTTCACGGATCTGAACAAGGCCTACCCCAAAAATAGCTTCTCATTGCTTAGAATTGATCAATTTGTAAATGGGGCAGCTGGGCACGAGCTCCTCAGCTTCATGGATGCTTACTCAGGGTACAATTAGATTTCAATGAAGCCTGAAAATGACGAGCATACCTTGTTCACCACAGACCGCGGCCTATACTGCTACAAGATTATGCTTTCAGACTGAAGAATGCAAGAGCAATCTACCAGAGGTTGGTGAATATGATGTTTAAAGATCAAATACGGAAGACTATATGACGAGACCCAAACCAGATTCCTTCTAAGCTAGTATCTGGTAAGTTTCGCCTGACACTCCAACGATCCCCTCTTAAGCTCGACTAGTCGGCTAAATGGAATCGTGGAGCGAATCCTGAAACTTGCCCGTTTTGTTTTTGCTTGGAAACTGATTTAATATTACTATGTCAAAATTAGTTGGGTTGGTTTACTTGATTTGAAAACTTTCATTTCCGTTTAAAATGGTAAAAGTAACCTTTTCATTTTCAATTTCTAAAATATTTCTAACGAAAATTCAGCAGCATAACGGTTGCATTTGTACAGTTTCCAATTTCTTGCAAATGAAATAAACACTCCCAAAAATACATCATTCACAACCCAACTTCAATTGTTCCATAAATCACATTTTTACAAACATACAAATACTCAAATAAAACCTCAACGAAAATCAAACACTTTTCTTGTCATAGAAAGCTTTATGATTCATTTGCATCGTAATACATACACAATTTATATCGATAAGGTAGGCATACCAAAGATACAAAAGGTGGCAAGCAAATGTTTAACTTTAATTACACCAAATTTTACATTAAAACTTGTGCGATGCATTCGTCATTATGCCCACCTGATTTGGTTGTTGAAGTTTTTATTTTTGTTTTGCGTCACGACCGTCTAAACGAATACCTGTGGAGGTTTTAAAATATATACAAAACAACAATATAAACTTAAAACAACTTCAATGCTTACATGATTTCACAACTAAACAATTGTTATTAAACTTATTAAAAATGTAGAAAACTTTTCATAAAATTCTTTTACTTCTAAAAGCACCATTCGTACCCCCTAGTCTCTTTGTCACGTGGCGGTTTTGTTTCTAACCCCAATCGTGACGCTACTAACACTCTCAGCAACCACGTAACAGAATTTTCTGCATCGCCAACCGTGGTGCAAGCTGTTATATAGGCTTAGCGACTATATTGCGGAATTTACTGCATCGCAATATGTAGCGTTGTGCTAAACTGAAACTTTGAGCGACTACGAACGAAATTTTCTGCATCGCTCACCGTAGCGCTTACTCATACATAACTTTAAGGGGTATACGAAAGTCTTTGAAAATCCTTTTTTCTTTACTAAGTGCTCATAGCACTACAACAACTTTCTTTTAAAATTTCTTTCAAAAACAATAACATATCAATTAACAACATAATTGAACACAATATGAGTTAGTGTACTCACTTTGATTCCACGCTCACCCACGAGCTCTAATGAGCCTCCCTCGCTCCGCTAGCCTACTCTGAACCTACACATCATATTCTTATTCAAACTTTGCTAAAATAGCCTTCATTAAACTATAAATGAAGCTTGAAACACAATGAACTCTATTAACCACTCTTTACACTATAACTTTCTCATCTAGTTTTTAACTTGACCAAGGCTTTTAAATTCCAATTTCTTTGCACAAACCTTAATTATTGTCACCTAGGGACACTCCGGAATGCTTAGAATGGTCATCGGAAGCCCGGAACTCAAAATCACCGTTTTAAGACCCCATAAACCCGAATTGAATGCAGAGCCCTCCTTGGGGCTCTGTTTTCTTTCATTCTTTTTCCTACGGTCCTCTTATCTCACATTCTGGTCACCCATAAAATTTCATCGAAAAATTCTATCGTTTGCTATGTCAAATCTAAGAAAAACGCTCTTTTTCGGGCACTTTTTTTATGCACATTTTTGCATCCGACATGCAACGAATTCAATTCTTTCATATCTAAGGTTCTTTTACTTAATTATGATCAATTACATTCATTTCATGCATTAAAGAATGCATCTACATACATATTTCACCTTACGATGTCATACGTGTACTATTTTAGCCATAACTTCTTCAATTTTTATTGAAATTGTTTCCTTCTGATTCCTATGGTTTTCTATGATTCCTAGGCATGTTTTGAGGTCTAGAACAACCTCAATTAAGCTCAAATAGGTCAGGTCTCTAGGACCCCTTCATCTAGCTCGAAATTTCCTACTTAGCTCTATGCTTGGTTTCTCTCAATTTTTACCTATTGTCACATTGTAATTCTCTTAGACATTTCATCAAACATAATATCTACAACTCAACTCAATCAACACATACTTCAATCCACACTTAGGGTTTCATCTACATAAACATAAATTTTCATATCTTGCATGATTTCTTTCAACTTAAGCTCTCTTTTTCATTCATGAGACTTCTAATGTTGATTTTGATCAAAACCCCCATCAAATTACTTCTCAAAACTAATCTAATTATCATTTCATCATACAGCCCAACTACAACAATAATCTTATGAAATCTTGAAGAAAATGATGAGAACTCACCAAGTTTTTGCTTAGGGTATGATCTTCTAGCTTGAAATGGCTTAAAATCTTGTTTTGGAGGCTTAGAAAATGGGTTGGACAAGCTTTCTTCTTCCTCTCCTCCTTATGAACGTCCCTCCTCTCTTTCCTCTCTATTTTGATTCAAAATGTCTCTAAGTGTCATGACTAACATTACATATATATAGGTCTTCACTTAGGAAAATGCCCTTAAAGTTTAATACTTAATTACATGCATGCCACTCCTTGAAATTTTACCTAAATCTCTTCCACCTTTGCATCATTTCCATAATATTCTATTAGCTTTTATATGCTTTCATAATCCTCCCTAACTAACTTGTTCTAATCATGATCGTAGGCATTTAATTTAGCAAAATGACCATTTTACCCTTGTCGACATTTTTGCATTACAATTAGTATACAACAACTTTAACACTTTCTACGTGGACCATTTACAACTTATGAAATTTTATTACATAATCTATTGTATATTACTAGGGAGTTCATGAGTGAGAATGAGGGCTTACACTATGGAGGTCTATATTGACGATATGTTGGTGAAATCAAAGCAAGCAGTTGACCATGTAAGCGACCTCGAGAGAATGTTCCACATTTTGAGGAAATATCGAATGAAACTTAATCCCCTCAAATGTGCATTTGGAGTAGCCTCGAAAAAATTTATGGGATTCATGGTGAACAATAGAGAAATCGAGGCCAACCTGAAAAGGATAAAAGCTTTACTCGATATGAGGTCGCCAACAAAACCAAAAGAAGTACAGAGCCTTAATGACCAGGTCTCTGCCCTCAGCAGATTTGTTTTAAAGGCCTTAGATAAATGTGTTCCATTCTTTGAAGTCTTCAAGAAAGCTAAGAACTTTGAATGGATAGAAGAATGTAAGGTCGCATTTCAGCAGCTGAAGGAGTATATCGGGCGAGCTCCATTTTTGTCAAAACCAAGGGAAGGGAAAACTCTAACAGTTTATCTTGGAGTATCCCAGCACGCCCTAAGCGTCGCCTTGGTACGAGAAGAAGGAAATGGAGCTCAATACCCAGTCTACTACATCAACAAGAAGTTGGTTGACGCGGAGACAAAGTACACCTCGATCGAGAAGCTCGCTTATTGTCTGGTGGTGGCATCCCGAAAATTGTGCCCTTATTTTCAAGCACATAAAATTGAGATGCTAACTAGGTATCCTCTTAAGAAAATCCTCTATAAGCCCGATACTTCAGGTCGTCTCATGAAATGGGCCATCTAGCTCTCTCAGTTCGACATCGAGTTCAAACCGAGGTCCGCAATTAAGGGGCAAGCATTGGCTGATTTTATTGCTGAGTTTACGGGACTTGGGAATGAAATAAATGAATCTTCAGAAGGTCCATTATGGGAATTATTCGTTGATGGATCCTCGAACTAGCAGAGAGCTGGAGCTGGAGTACTGTTAATCAGTCCAGAAGGTCACAAAATTCTCTATGCTCTCAAGTTTGGATTTCGGGCCACAAATAACGAAGCAGAGTATGAAGCTTGGCTAGCAGGACTCCATTTAGCCAAGAAAATGTAAGCTGAACGGCTCAGAATCTTCAGTAACTCCCAACTCTTGGTGTGTCAGATTAGGGGAGAATACCAAGCTAAAGGTACTAGAATGGCAATCTACCTTCAGAAAGTCCAAGAGCTATTAGGAACCTTTGAAAAATACGAGATAAATCAAATACCGCGAACTCAAAATTCTCATGCAGATGCTCTAGCTTGCTTGGCAACAACTCATGACACAGATTTCTTTGGAGACATACCAATAGAAGTCTTGCCCAAACCAAGTATAGAGCCCAGTGATGAAGTACTAATCCTGACCGTGGCAGCAGATTTATGGATACATCATTTGATTGATTATTTACAGGAGGGTAAATTGCCAAATGATAAGCTAAAAACCCATTGTTTGCGAACTCGAGCTACAAGGTACTACATCCTTGACGACAAGCTCTATAAGAAAGGCTTTTCAGCTCTCTATTACGGTGTATTGATGAGCCAGACTGCATTACCATCTTAAAGGACATCCATAAAGGACATTGTGGCAACCACGCTGGAGGGCTATCTCTAGCTCAAAAGACATTACATCAGGGCTTCTACTGGCCAACCATGAAGCAGGACGCCATTGACTTGGTAAAAAAATGTGACAAGTGCCAGAGATTCTCTAAGATCCCACGAGCTCCGCTAGCCTATCTGCAGCAGATGATCAGTCTATGGCCTTTCACTATTTGGGGCATGGATTTGATAGGACCTCTCCCAATAGGTCGAGGCAGATGTAAATATGTCATTGTTGTAGTAGATTATTTCACAAAATGGGCAGAAGCAAAGGAACTTGCTGAAATTTCTGCAAGGAAAGTGAAAAAATTTGTGTGGGATCATATAATTTGCAAATTTGGAGTTCCTCAACATCTCGTCACGGACAATGGAACCCAATTCACAAGTGAACAGTTTCTCGAGTTCTGCAGTGAACTTGGTATTACAAAAAGCCTCTCAGCAGTAGATCATCCCCGGGCTAATGGCCAAGTCGAAGCCATCAATAAAATTAAAAAACAGATTTTGAAGGCCAAGAATGAAGTCAGGAAAGGAGCATAGGCAGATGAGCTATAAAA
Source organism: Dimocarpus longan (assembly GCA_022984855.1). Taxonomy (NCBI): domain Eukaryota; kingdom Viridiplantae; phylum Streptophyta; class Magnoliopsida; order Sapindales; family Sapindaceae; genus Dimocarpus; species Dimocarpus longan. The sequence continues at coordinate 13,632,658 of CM041017.1, read as the reverse complement.
AGTGCTTTGGGCCTACAAAATGACAGCTTATAGCACTACCGGAGAAACTCCTTTCTCAATGGTCTACAGATCTAAAGCTATGATCTCTGCGGAATTCGAGGTAATCAGCTAACGAAGAGCAAGTTTCAACCCCGAAGAGAATGACCAACTACTGGGAACAAACTTGGCTCTCCTCGAAGAAACCAGCGAAGCAGCTCGCCTGAGAGTTGTTGTCTATCAACAAAGGGTGGCTAGATGTTACAACAAAAGAGTCCAAGTTCAAAAATTCTGACCAAGTGACCTGGTGTAACGACAAATTCTCCCGGGAGCTCAAAACCCCAGTGATGGCACTCTAGGACCTAACTAGGAAGGACCTTACATCATCCAAGAAGATCTTGGGAATGGAGCATATCACTTAGCAGACATGAGTGAAGCAGTACTTACTAGGGCTTGAAATGCAATACATCTAAGGCCTTATTATAGATAACTATCTCTCTCTTTCGCTTGTATTCTTGTTGTAAATTCATATAAGCTCCAAATTACTAACACAAATTGATTTAATATTTTTGTACATGTGAAGTGTGAAGCTATAAAATGTAGGGAATGAGTTGTAGAGTCAAGCATTTATTTACCTTAAAGGGATAAGGGGCCTAATATCAGCACAACAGCTGACCCCACATCTGCCCTTCAAGGAAACGGGGTTCATCAGAGTGCGAGTTCACGCACCTGATCGCAGCTCGTTAACAGGTCTGCCCTATCAAGATTACTCTAAACACTTCACTCTCTAGTCACTAAGTGATGAGACGTGACACACCAACAGAAAGTCCTCTTAGCTTGGCTTAAATGCCCTAAGACGATTGAATATGCTCTAGATGCTCTGGTTTTGACCTTGTGAGCGCAGTAGAGGTTACAACCTCCCTAACTCTCGCTATAGATGCTCGGGTTACGACATTTTGAGCATAGCTTGAGAGGATACATATACTGAAGGAATTGGGTTTTTACCTTTCGAGCACAGCTCACTGTAAAGGCTCAGGTATGCCCTGTGAGTGTAACCTGCTGTATAGCTCAGGTTTCAATCTTTGAATTCAGTTGAGGTTCCAACTTCCATAACTCTCGTTGTAAATGCTCGGGTACTCCCTGTGAGCGCAGCCTGCTATAGATGCTCAGGTTTTCAACCTTGTAAGCGCAGCCCATTATACAGCTCGGGTCTCAACTTTTTAAGCATATCCCAGGAAGTGTATCCTACTGTATAGCTCAGGTTCTTACCCTTTGAGCACAATTAGCTGTAGATGCTCAGGTTCCGACCTTGTGAGTTCAGCTTGTTGTATCAGCTCAGGTTTTTACCTTTTGAGCACAGCTGAAAAACATCCATCTTTACAAAAGCATTATTATTCAACCTGCTGATTGAGATTACTATTTGTTATGCATATTACTTTGCAAATTATTTAGCAAGATATATAAAGCAATTAAACAGCGAGCTCACGAGATATTAATATATCGCTAACGATTGGGAAGTATTTTATCAATTATTTTTTGCAGGAAGTATAAAAACAAGCCAGCAAATTATACTTGAATCAGACAAACATATAAAAAGACCTCAAAACGAGGTCCAAACGGTTCATTACAAATGCTTCATAGAAAAAGAAGGAAAAAACAATGCAAAGAAATAAAAAAATTTTCTAAGTGTCAGCTCGAATGATGCCCTACTCTATGCCTCCACCCTGAGAAGTTGAGGGATCAGTAGCTGCATCATGCGGGGTCGATTCTGGAGGGACATTAGCCTGAGCTGTCTCCGAGGTCGAGGCCTGAGGAACTTCTGCATGAGCTGCCTCATCTAAAGCGGCCTCCTCCTTGAACCTTTCTACCTCAGCAAGCTCTCCCTCACCGAAGCAGGTGAAATCCGTCTCAGGATGATTTTTCCAAAGGATCTAGAGGAAGTTACCCACTGTCTCCTCTGCTACCTCCTCTATGACCCTGATAAGCTCTTTCTTAAGGTCCTCAATCTCTTTTTCTGCAGCTTCAGCTCGTTGAGTGACCTCGCCCACCTTTGTCTCTGCAGCTGTCAGGTCATGCTTCACCTTATCCCGTTCCTCTTCAATATTCAGGAGCTGAGCAGTAAGCATCGACCTTGAAGCTCGGTACTTATTTTCTTGATGGACTAAAGCCTCTTCAGCCATATTTTGAGTAGCTCATGCATTCCTTAATTGGGTGTCCAGTATGGATTCCACTATCTTGGCTCTAAAGGCTTCCTTAGACATGAAGGCAAGCTCGCCCTTCACGTGGTCCCTCTCCATTTTGAGCTTTTCCTTCTTAATCTCGAGCCTCTGAAGTTCAGCTTGGAGATGCTCATTCTCCTCCTTCAAGACTAATGACTCCTGCATCTGTTTCCGGATCCCCATGGCGGTCTGCGATACAACAAGTCAAGTCAGTATTGAAAGTAAGAAAACATGAAAAATGGCTAAGTGTCAGAAGATACCATGAGAGAATGACGAAGGGACCAGAAGAACAGGTTATTGTCAGTCAGCTCGTTCGTGTCCAGCTTTCTGGCATGACCTCTAAGAAATTCTGGTAAGAGTTTCAGAATTCCTTCGAGATAGAGCGACCCAAGGATACGCTCAGGCTCGCCCTTAGACTTTGATATTTGGCTTCTCTCTGAGGTCGCGGGGTGCTTGCCCTTTTCAGCCCAGGAGCGTTTTTGTGGAGCCCGCCTCGCCACTGTCTTTCTCTTCGTACCCTTGGTTGGGGCAGCTAGAGCACGACTTGTTGTAGTCCCTTCGGCTGGGACCTGATCTGAGGGGATCTCGTCTGTAGGGACCCCTCCAGTTGAAGCATCACCTATTGTAGCAATTCCTTTAGTAGCCCGCTCCTGATCACTCTCGATCTCAATAGGTTCTGGCTGAGAAGCAGAGGGCTGGGACTTAGTGGGTGCTGCAGCCTGTTCAGACGAAGCTGCCCCAGTTGAGGCAGAGGCCGCAGGAGCAGCACGACTTTTGAGACGTTATTCCAGGGAAATTTTTGCAATTGGTGGAGTGTCTGAGAGAGCTGGATCGGTAATTCCCATAGCAGCTTGACTTACAGAGACGAGCTCACGTTGTCCCCGAACGCCTATATCTTTCCTACTATATATTAGCTCGTTGTCTGGTGTTGGAGTGAGCTGATATTGTATAAGGAGATTATCGTCAAACGCCTGGGCAGTGCTCCCCTCTCCGGAGTCCGCAAGCATTCTAAGGTGATCTTTCTCCTCTACAGTTATCTCTCTTTTACTCCCTTCTGCAAAAAGAAACAAGAAGTGTTAAAAGAAAGAAAAAAATAAGGTAATGTAGCTCGCTGAGGCAACCCTATGACTACCTGGAGTAAGAACAAAACTATGATGCTGAAGATGGGCAAGAGAAGGACAGGAGATATAAAACCATGTCGACTTATAATCTCCTACATTAAATTTACCCTTTGCTTGTCCCTTCGACAGCAAGCCCTTGAAATCTGACTTACGAGCTGTCAGATAATATATTCCCTCATGAGGTCTCTTTTTCTAGCTAGCAACTCCCTTTATGTTGTACATGTGGGAGAAGATACATGGATTAGGAGCCTCCAGTCCATTCCTCACGAAAACCAATGCCAGCGAAGTAAGTTGAGCATAGGAGTTCGGAGTCAATTGGAACGAGCTGAGTTTTAGCCGATTCAATAAATCGACGAGATAGCTGGGAACCGGGAATCTGAGCTCGTGTTTCATATGTAAAATGCTAACGAAAACATAGCCGTGAGGAGAGAAGGCCGCATGGTCGGAAGAAGATGGAAGCATGATACGACAGCCCCTAGGAATGTGGTATTCTAAGGCTATTCCTCCCAACTCGTCTAACTGTAGACTCGAAGGATGGTGTGCGAATACATCGCAACCCGCCCTGCCGAGAGGCCGTACTGTTGTTATGGGATCCACCTGAGCCGCGAACTCCTCAACAGCATCTCCACTACTGGAAATCGCTCCTCCAACCTCGCGGGCTATTCCCATATCACTATCCTCCGTACTAGAGCTAGTGCTCGAGATGTCATCTATTCTATGCTCTCGGCGACTGCGACCTAAAAACATCTACATATAGAAAAATGGTAATTAGGTCTCTATCTACAAACCATCCCTACCTATACCTATATTTCTAATAAATTTCCTAAGTCTACAGGTCACAAGCACATCACAGATCGCTAAATTTATGAAAGATCAACCTACAGCCAAAATGATCTAACGACCTATATAAGTCTCAGCCTACAGTTCATGCAGTCATTATCACAAATAGCAAAATCATGTGTACAACCTAGCCAACAAAATCAAAACAACAGAAATTGAAGCATCTTAACAAAGAACAAATTTGCAGAAACGTAAATACATGAAGAACAACTCAAAAAATCAGGCTAGAAAATGCACCATGCAAGTAAACCAGAAACGAAAACCAGAAAACAAGAAAAGTGTGAAAAGCTTACTCTGAAGCAAAGCCGTAATCTGAATGATGATCTTTAGACTCTGAAGTACTAGTACTGGAGCCTGAGACGAAGCGAAGGTTGAAGATGAGAGGAGGAAGACGAAGCGTTATGAAAATGACAAAAGGAAGTTGAAAATGATAAGAAATTTGCCTTATATAGAGGCGCGTGACTGAAACCCCAACTATTAGAGTTGGTGGCTCCTCAACCGCCTTAGATCTAATGGTTCAGCGCGATTCAAGGGATATGGTTATCATGCGCCGTCAGTTGAAAGACGTGCATTAAATGCACCCAGTGAGAGACGTGCCTTGCACGACAACCGAAATAGTCGCCACGTGTCCCGTGACAGTTTAGAATTTGAAAGGGCAATGTAACCGTTCCCTCCAAACCAGTCACCAAAGCAGCATCAACCAGCTTTTACCAACGGTGATAAGCTTCCAGCCCGTAGAACAAACTGAAAATTGGGGGGCTGGTGTTATGGGTATTTTTAGGCCACCTTGACTGGGCTGGTAAAAGCTCAATACCATTGATAGAAGTCCAAGACAAATTGACCAAGAAAAAAAGACTGCACATTTGGCTAAGGCATAACCCGTTGAGAGACATCCAGGCCATTGTTTGTCCAGTCAATCAGACATATAGCTCATTGTCTATATATAGCCCGTCTATGCAGCTCCTTAGACATTCAGTTTATCAGACGCGTAGACCGTCCAAAAACCCAGCTAGCCAGCTCATCTTGGTACAACAAAATACAGCTTATCTTACTACAGCAGAATACCACGTATCAGTCATTCATGATACAACTCATCCATCATGTAGAGTCTTCAGACATGATGTTCGCTAGATAGCAAGATCGCGGAATCAGAATATATGACCAGTTTACAGAAACCAACTCAGTCAAACTTCGGATATTCCAGTTCACTCAGACGAGCTTTTAGCTGATCCAGCTCGCATGAAGTAGGTCAGACATTGTCAAAATTGTCAGAACAAAAGTCAGCAAGGCGTGCCGTCCACGCCGATCCTGTCAGAAATTATAGCGTGAATTAAGGAAGTCTTACCTAATCCGCATTGATTAGTCGCCTAATGCATACTTTGACTCAATTGACCTGATACATGTCAGCCGCATTAAATGCACGCATTAAATGTAATCCATCATTACACTTTGAATTATTACGTATTACTATAGCATCTCCCCACCTTATAAATAGAGGAGGATTTTCATTGTGCAAGGGATAGAACAATTTTAGAGAGTACAATTACTCTGCAAAAAAAAGTGAGAAAACAGTGTACGTAGGCAAAAATCGAGCCGAACCACTTTAAAAATTCCTTTGTCTTGTGTTATTCCTTTGCCCTCTCATTTACTGTTCATATGTTTATTACACCATTTCCAACATTAACTATAGTTTGGGCCGAAATGAATCTCGTCTGCTAATTCCCAACATCGACAAATTCAATTCGAAGATTGGATCTCTATTGATCCATGGAGATCTCTATTAAGGATATCTCCATTGATCTATAGAGATCGCCTTAAACATAGCTTCCATCGCTGATCTCCATCATTAATGTTAGATATTATCTTCGAAGGAGATCCTAGACTAAGATCTACAATTGAGATCCCAGACTAAGATATACGACTATCTCCTTCACAGATAGAGACCCTCTTAGGTCTCCATAGGGTGTCCATCTATGATAACATGAAAGAGATCCTAGACTAATATTTTTTTTGCTTGTCAAAAACTAAACCTCAAGTATTTGGGCATAATTGTTCATTATGTTACATCTCAACACAAATACTTATGTACTTCCCCATCTTCAGAGAGATTGAGGTTTGATTAACTACATAGTACAACTTGTGCGAACAGTTTCAGTAATTTTCTCCTGTTCATGAGATTGATATTCTAGCCACATAGGTATTGTTTAATCTTAACAAGTCTTAATGGACCTCTAAATGGTTTGGTGTTAGTTAAAAAAAAAAAGTTCTATTAAGTTATTTGAAAAATGATTTCATCGAATCAATTATTTTAACAATTGTCCACAATGGTTTGATGGCAAAAAACATTTACTTAGTCTGATAATACTTTAATGGTACATTTACTTACATAATCAAAATAATTTAGAATCAAAATGACTTGGAATTAGATTAAGTTGTTTATTTCAATTGTAAGATGTTGGTTACTTTGTAGGATCGTCTTCACAGAGATGTGTGAATCGATTACTAAACTAGTCCTAAATGAAAATAAACAAAATATAAAGTGATAGAATTCTGAATTTCACGTAATTATAGAATTAAATCATCATAGCATTGAAGATATATCGATTGTGTTGTTGCTAGTTTATCACTAATCCTTTCAATATATCTCTTTTGATAATACGTTAAATATACTCTCATCTAACAATACCTATCTTCCGATGACTATCGAATAGACAAGAGTTCTTTAAGTTCAAGATAATCTACTACCTAAGTGGATTGGTCTATGTCGATAAGAATATTTATCCGTCACTTGAGTAACTCATGGCTTACTTATCTGTCATATGAGCGACCCATTTTCCTCTCTTAAAACCCAGGGCAAACATTTTATCAAGCATATTGTGGGCTTCTTCTTCCGGTCTCAATATATAACCTCAAATAATACAAATGGCCAATCATTCACGAACATGAAGAACTAAAATACCTACTCAACATACACAAACAATCTGTAATCAAATTACAATAAACTTTATTATATTCAATTAATACCTAACATCATCGGATAACAAAGTACATGTACATTATTTACATAGAAAAGAAGATAATACAATTACAAAAGAGAAGTTAAAGATACAACCCATAAACCTCTCTGGGCATTCTTAGGGTCGTTTGTTTTTTTCACTTAACACTTAATAGTGCTGAATTGCATTTATTAAGACGTTTTCGTTTGTTTTTTTAAGTGGTCAAACCACTTAAAACTACCAAAAAATAACTGAAAAAATTAAGTAAGAATTTTTAACTTTTCACCTAATTGCAAATCACTTAATGACATTTAAAGTTTTTATTTCAAATCTATCCTCCTCAAAATAACATAATTTCAAATTTATTATAACTTTATATTACTCAAATTTTTACTTTTTTTTCCTTGATACTTATAAAAAAATATATTTGACAAGTAAAACCTAAATACATCTCATCCCAAATTGTCTTAGCATTGAACTAATATATTTTAATTTACAATTTAAACATTTATTTTTTAAATTATTTTCTTAAATATATTAATATATTTAAATATAAATATGGCTAATGCTACTACTATATTTTTAATCATATTTTAATTATTAATATGTATATAAAAATGTTTTAAAATTTATTAAATTATTTATTTTTAAATGTTTGTATTAAATTAATTAAAATTATATAACAATAAATAATAGAAAGGGCATAAATGTCAACTTACTAGTTTTCAGACAATTTTAAATTTAAAAAACAAACAAGTTTACAACATATTCAGATATAAGGGAAAGAAAAACAAACATGTTATTCAGATTTCAGATTTCAGTCACTATTCAGTCTTTGGCCTTCAGCAGCATTGTTCAGTCTTCAGACAAAAAAACAAACGACCCCTTAGTGTTCAAATTCATGGAGTTTCTCTTTCGAGTTTGAACCTATGCATTGATCGGCTATTTTGATAATGCTTTAGATACATGCAAGTATATATGGCTTACTTTGTATATAGCAACAAGTCAAGGTCTATGGCACAAGGATGGACACAAACTTTGTATTAAGTACCAAAATTGATTAAAGACAAAACTACACAAACTAATGAAAATTGAATTGATTAAATGAGAAATTAAACTAAGAAAATTAAATTAACGATTAAATTTAAACAAGAAATCAATAGTTAACTATCATCTAAGCATACAATTTCACTTAACTATTTCATTTAATTTATTCTTCTCAACCAAAAAATAATTTTTATTTTGTATTTAATCGGACAATTCTAAAATATTTTCTAGTCTCCCTCAATGGTCGAGTAAATATAGCCAAATTAACTAACATAACTATATCTCTATGTATTAACTTGAATTCATTGAGAACAAATTATCCTCACGCGGTTACATAATCCATACAAGTATATCTCTATCCAATTTAAATTATGCTACTCTATTGATATCTAAACACATAAAATCTCTGTAAAATGTATTATGGTCACAATATTTAATCAATGGATGAGCTTTAATTAATTGACAACATTAAGCACCGATAAAGTAGGATACAAAAATAAAAATCAATTATAAAAAATATACTAAATCATCAAATAAATTAAAATAATGGTTAAGCTACATTGTAGCTAGGATCCGAAGAAATTGATTCGACATATTCAAAGCAAAAGAAATAAAATTAACAAGAACAAATTTCGTCATAAAAATAGTAAGAAGAAAATAAACTTATTTCTCCTCCACTGAAATTGCTCTCGAGCCAATGTGCTTTTGCCCGAATTACTTCAATTCTTCTCTCAACTTGACACTGACTTCTAGTCTGAATGATGAAAATCGTCTGAGAATTACACTTATTTATAGGCATAAAGTTGGGTTGAAAGAAGATTCGTAAACTTAATTTAAGGGTGTTAAACAACAGTATTATATATTCTTCGTTATCATGCATCCTCTTCTCCCCTCTTGCAATGCTTTCTTGCTAGAAAATGGTGGATGAGGTTGATGATGGTGATTTGGATGGTGTATGGAGATGAGGGAAAGGTGAGAGTTAAATGGTTGAAGGAGGAACACTAGGGCTCGAACCTTTGCCCCATCAAAACTCTCTTCGTGCTAGGATCATGTGCCTTTTTTCTAGTTGCTTGTGATTAAGGCATGAATTGGGGTTAAAATGATGAAATTGCCCTCGTCTGTCGGTTGCGGCCACTAGTTGCAACCTAATTTAAAATCTCGAAATGCAAAGTTTTATCAATTTCAATTTTCCTCTTGCCGCTGGTTGCAACCAGCGATTACACTCTAGAGGCTTGTGCTAGTTACTTTCCAGAGATGCAAACGACAGCTTCAAATAACGGGTCCTCTCTGGTGGCTGCCGATAGTTACAGCCGTTGGTTGCAACTAGCGGGTGCAACTCACTCTTAATTGGTACTATTTGCCTAAAAATGAATCTTCATTCATCCACCAGTTTTAGAGGTTCTTGTGATTAATGCACTGAACAAATATACTCAAAAACACATAAAAATACTCAAGATCGACAACAAAGATTTAGATTTGGAGGTTTATATCTTCAATAAAAATACCCCTAATATAAGAATCGAAATCGAAATCAACAATATTTTAATTGAGATATTTACGTTAATTTGGATTCGAAATAGATTATTTATAAGTTACAAAATATCCTTGATTAAAATTATATATTTCATTAGCATTTTTGAATGAAAATTATGTATTTTTTGTCATAAAACAATATAAAATTTTTATTATAATAATATTATGCTTATTAAACTATTTTTTAATAATAATAATGTTTTTTTAATAATAATTTAATTCTATCTACTACACAATTCATAAATATAAAATAGTTTTTTTTTCTCATTTTTTAATTTCTAATATTGTTTTTTTTTTTTTAAAGAAAAAGGGGTGATTAGGTCTTTCGTGTGTCTATCAATAAAAAAATTTATAAAACCCACACTTCCATTTTCTAGTAAAGTGGTATGCAGGATCATCCTATAGAGAGGTGAGGTACTTTAATATTAAACTCCTGATGCAACTAATTGCGAATATACTAGGCAAAAACTAAAATAAAAATAAAGACAATGAAAAAAATAAAGATAGACAGAAAATAATGGATAGCATAGTTAATTGAAACAAATTTAGAGAACTAAAATAACACACTTAATTTCACCAGAAAGACCTTAGAGATAAGATAGGCGTTAGGGACCCAATTCTATTTCCTGTTTCACTTAAGAAACACTACTACGATTTGGCTTCGCCTAGCTTCTAACCAGAGGATATAACTAATCAATTGTCACATTGAACTGTCACAACTTTATTCCCTTTCTATGACTACACTTGTATTGGTCAATCCGGGTAGCCACATAAAGCTAATTAGAAACTAAGCTACTACTAATTAATAGTGAATTTCTTGAATATCGCGTTAAAACATGTTTGCCATGTACGTTGTACAAACATCTAATTAGACACGATTCATAGTAAACTGTCTAGGCATATTATTGATCAATCCATTAACTAATATCAAACAAATTAGAACTTTCATGCAACAACCTAACTGATTCATTTATTCAAGATCTAGTCAATAGCAATAGAAGATTGACCTCACACATATCAATCATTTAATATTCGGTAAACATGATTGAGACAAAGCAACTATTCATAATACCAAATTAAATATTGAATCATCAAATAAAATTCAAATAATAATTAAAAATTCAATACCATTGGAACCCCAACTATTGAATTTAGTTATTCATCATAAATTGAATAACAACACATAAAGCAAGAGATAGTAAACCCATGATCTTAATAACGTGTGACTCTCTGTATTGATTGATCGAATCCTTAATATGTAACACCAAGACTTCAATTGAATTTGATGGAGTCCCTCTGGGAGAAAGAGATGCGAAATTAGGGTTGCCTCCTAATGTATGTGGCCTTCCAAGCTCTCCTTTTTCACATCCATAAATGGCCTATTTATAGTGATCAAACCCTAGCAAGCATCATGACCTTTTTGCCTTTCAAAAATCATGGCGTTTTGAGTATGTATGTGCGGAGCTATGTAGGGCATTACATACATAGTCGCGCTTGTTGGGTGCACTAGAGAGACGGTAAGTCGAAACTTTATAGTTTGCAACCTTTGGTGTAGTCGCCTGTTGGTAATGAACTATCTTTCATTATCGATTTAAATGGTGCCTTCCCCTATAGCTGTAGTATGACAACCTCGAAATCACTTAAAACTTGTGCCCAATTGCTCATAAACTCACTTGTTTCACCTTTACTTGCTTTAACTTGCTTTGAATCACATCATTAACTAAAACACCCCATAAATTCATCAAACATAACAAAACAACACAAGAAATCTAACAAAAAGGTCAAAAATATGTTTATCAAATACCCCCAAACTTATCCTTTGCAAGTCCTTGAGCAAAACATAATAAAATAAAAACTAATAACAAATCAACATTAAAACCTAGACTAAACCTAACTAAATCATTTTTATAGATTGTGACGATGTCTTTTAACTTATATCACAAGCCTTTAAACCCGTAAGTATCCCTAGATGAAGGAGTTGTGTCTTTTGAGGATTTATCAATGATGATACCCAAAAACATCAAAATCATTTTGCCCAAAAGTTTGTTAACAAGTCATCAAGTGCGAAGTCATAGAAAGCCAACACATGCACAATTATTTGTTAGGACTAAAACAAGTCACTAATCATTAAGAACACAATCTTCCAAAGTCTCATACCAATCATAAAGCATCAATCTTCAAATACATCATATATTCATAACATGAATTTATTTCGCCGTGACTCTACTCCTCACATGGTATCTCATTATACACTCAAAGAGTCATGTGACAAACACTTTCAACAAAATACAAACAATTAGAAATATGCACCAAAAAAACAAATATATATATATATATATATATATATATAAGGTCCTCTTGGGTACACTCGGATATGCATACACTTGACAAAGAAAAATATATAATTATAATTTATTATATGTGATTATAACTAAACATGTTTAATTACAATTAGTAAATACGATCACAATCAGTAAACATGATCATATTTATTTATTGTAATTCCATATGTTTAGTAGTAATCACATATAATAAATTAAAATCATATAATTTATTTGTCATGTGTATGCTAGAATGTGCGTAAATATGTATGTATTGCTTGTATATCAATTATATAGAAGAAAATTGGATCTCATGAATGAATCAGATATTTACGAACATTATAAAGCACACAATAAATTGAAGTCAAGAGATAGTGATTCTCTATCAATCTGTAGGTCTTTCATTTAGGTATAACAAAGCTAATAGTATTGGCTAACAAAGAATTGGAAAAAGGAATTCAAAAAGAGATTGAATCATCTCAAAAATTACATATTACAACTTCCTTGAATTTTACATTGAGCACTATTCAACAACTCTTCTTTCATCCATATTTCTCCAACTTATTCTTCTTCAATTTGTATTTCTTCTCTCTCTCTCTCTCTCTCTCTCTCTCTTAAGTACATGAACGTATATTTTTGACGTTCCATTTATCGATACCCCCAAACTTGAATTTTTCAACACCTAACTTCTTTCTTTCATCCTTTGTTTTTCTCTTGCAACATCGATTTCAAGCCCTTAGAGTAAGGTTTAGAATTTAATATTAGGCTACAACATTGTAATAATGTTAGAACCAAAGAAAATAAGGCTCATTATGTGTTTGACTTTAAAATGGCTTAACATACACGCACATAAAAGGTAGGAAAATTTTCAATTGGTTCTTTGTTAGCGCAAATGTGTTGGCATCTTATGACATATAACAATGTTTTTGTTTTTATGTGCTTGGCATTATATTATGACAGTAGTATGAGCAAATTCAAAAGTTGATATTATCAAAGTTTTCATGAAAGTTATTGCAATAGATCACTAACAGTTATTATAGCAATTAAGTCAGTGTTGCAACAACTTTTAAGGATTTAATAGTGTGTAATTTCAATAGTGTGCAATAGAAATGGAAGTTTTCTTGCACTGGTTTAATTCCGTAAATTATGTGAATGTTTCTAATTTTTCTTAAGGTTATTTTCATATTTATCTTGTAAGAAAAATCATCTCTTTTAATGAATATAGTTTGGAGTTTCTTTTATAAAAAGATATATTCTTTTTGGGATAAAATTCATTAAAAAATATTTTTGGAAATATCCATTGTATTGATATGATAAATCCTTTTTAATTTATTCATTGACCAAAATCTCTTTATTTATTAGAGATATTCATTGACCAAATTTGAAATGGATTACTTGGATAAATCTTGTGATTTACTTTAGAAATATCTCTTTCTAAAATATGAAATTTCTAATTTAGATTAAGATATTATTTTGAGGAAAATCTTTAGCAATATCTCTATTTTTCTCTGAAAGTTTTACATATGAATCTAGCTCTTTAATTGCATATTTGTTTTGACCAAATTAGATTTTTGTCTCATGAATGAATTTAGACCTTTTTAAGGAAAGATTCGGTCAAATTATTAAATATGAATGAAACTCCTATTTTATAGTTGATTTTATTTGACCTATTTTATTTTAATTAATATATATATATATATATGTTTTTTGTGTGCAGATTTTTGAAGAAAAAGATGGCTGTACAATAGCTTTGTAAAATCAAATCAAACTCATGATTTAAAATTTGTTTAAAATAGGTTGTATAATTTAGGTTATAAGATAGGTTTTCTATTTGCTGTTAATATGTTGTTACAAAAACTCTTAAAAAGTTGTTACAACAGCTCCACTAAGAGTTGTTATAACAACAATGTATGCAGGTCTACTTGTGAAATTTAAAGCAGCTATCATAGTTTGTCTTGGTTTCGTGATTTATGCAATTTGATTGATAAAAACATTATTCTTGTGATTATTTGTCAAGGAAAAATATTGATTTTCATCATATATCTTTTAGGAAGTCATAAATATATTTTGAATGAATAAAGTAGTTTTGACTTTATCCTTTTTGGCAATAATCTTCTTTAATAGTTGATAATCTTTTATTATTTTTGTAAACTGTAAATTGGTAAGTTGATATACAGGTGCAGCACAAACCAAGACATCATCAAAAGTCTTAGAGTTAAAGATATGGTCAAAGCTTAAAAATAAGATTTATCTCACTATTTTTTAGTTGATTTTATTTTTTATTTTTATCAAATTTTATTCGTGAGTTTTATCTCTTTTACAACCATTTTTTTTAACAGGATAACTACTGCCCATATATTGAATAAATGTAGACCAATGCGTTGAAGAAACATAAGCAAGTAGCATAGGTTAATGAGCTAGAGAGAGATTGCTTGTGTAAAACTTAGAGAGGCTGTTCTCTAAGTTAGTTTATATAATTGTGCAGTTTTGTGTATATAATGTGAGCAAAAAATATCTTATGAGAGTTGCATTTGTATGTGACATAGAGTGTTTTACGTCTTAAAAAGATAGTGTTTTTCTAAGAAATTAAAACAAGCAATATGGGTTGTAGAGATGTTGAGAGATTGCTTGTGTAAAACTTAAAAAGGCTAGTCTCTAAGTTAGTTTCTAGACTTAGGAAGTGGTAAGCTTGCTAGTTGGTTTTGTTATAGAAGCTTGTTGAGAGAACAAGTTATTTGTTCTTTGGGAAACGATAGATTTTTAAGCTTGTAAAGGGGAGTTCAAGAAGTATGAGTTTTTTTAGAGAAGAACAGTTTCATCTTCGAGAGGAAGCGGTTTGGAAAATCCTGAAGTAACGCGAGTTTTTCGGGAGGAAGCAGCTTAGAAAATCTTAAAGTAATGTGTGTTCTTCGGGAGGAAGAATAGATTAGCTTTCAGGAGAAGGGATTTGAAACTGTTGAAGGAAGTTTAAGTAGCTAAAGATCATTAAAGATGAGGGGATCTCACATAGACTTGTTGAATGAATTTGTACATGTTTTGCGTTAATTTTAAGAGGGATCTTAGGTTAAATAAGTCAAGGATTGGTTGTATTATTCAAAGGTTCATTAATAGGTTCATAACTCTGGGTGTGATCTTGTGGATGTAAGGGACACTTCAACCACATTAAAAATGTTTGTTGTCTTCTTTTTATTTTGTTATTGCATATGTATTTGTAATGTTCCAACATATTTAATTATTCTGTTATAACAATTCTTAATCAGATGTTATAACAACTGTTAGTCAATTGTCTCAACAATCATCTATAAGTACTTATAACAGTTTCATTTGTTGAATCAGTTGCTAAAATTGGGTATTGCATTGGAAACAGAGTTTTTTAACTTTTTTTGGAGTTAAAACAGAAAAATATCTGCTTCATTTCAGTAGTTCAACACAAAATTCTTAAAACTCATAAATCATGCAAATTCACTAAAATGTATGTTCATAAAGTCCAATAAAGTCTTATAGAGATCATTTATACAACCAATAAATTGAAAAGTATTTAAGAGTATAAACAGTTTATCTCTCAAAATCGAAATGTTAAGGCTCAAAAATCTTACTAGGGAAATCTCCACTAATATACCATAACCATTTACACATAACGTTTTTCCACTCAATAACAAAGATCATGATACTAAAAAATTTCCGATCATGCCAAGACTTTCATGGCCATTCCTAGTCAAAATTTTCAATCATAAAATACATTATTTTTCTAACTATAAATACTAAAACAACTTATCAACATGCAAGTGGCAAAATTTCAACACTATTAAGTTTCCACAATGACCGATGCCCATTTAAAAATTCGTAACTCTTTTAATACCACTAAAAAATTATGAAAATTTCTTACAATTTAAATCTATCAAGTGATAGAAATTTGAAGTCTTGAATTAAAAATGACACATTCAGATAACCTTATAAAAATATTAAGAGATGAGGCATATTTAATTAAAACAATAAATAAAGTGAGCAAGCTCACGTGTATATAAGCATAATGTTAGCAATATAAGTATAGTCATGTTAAGGGTATTTTCTGGACTATCTAAATGGGCTGGTAAAGGCCTAACAAAAATAACCTGATGAACCGATCTAGCAGGCAGCGGCCCAACTGGTCAGCGCGAGCTCGTCCATCAGCTCTCAGCATGAGCTCGTTCATTAACTCTCAACATGAGCTCGTCCATCAGCTCATCAGTTCGTTTTAGACGAGCTCCAGCTCGTCCAGAGCATGATCAGTTCGTTACTTGGCGTACACATTCAACCTTTCTCAAAATGGTAGCAGCGCAAATTAAGGAACGCACAATTACCAAATTAAGACTTGGATTTCACGAGATTTGACTAATTATTTAATGGATGTTAGTTTTGGAAAAATGTAATTAATTATTTTCTATTATATTACAACTGTAGCACTATCAATTTCTCTATAAATAAGGGTTTAAACTCATTTGTAAGGGGATCTTGGTCTCATTCTCACGTTGTAACCAGAAAACTCATAGTAACAGTGACTGTCTCTCCTCACCAGAGCCGGCGCCGTGGACGTATGCCATTCTTAAGGCCCAACCACATAAAGCTTGTCGTTTTCTTCTTCCTCTCTGCCTTGCTTCTTCTATTTTTTGTTTTATTTGTGTTATCTGTAGTTCTGGACATCAAAAATCTCAGTTGACCAGATCTGAACATCAATATTTTGGCGCTAGAAGAAGGGGCCAAATTACAGATTTCTCTAGATCTTCAGACTGCCATGGCAAGAGGAAGAGCCAGAAGCTCCAATGCAGTGGCCGCTGACTAACCAACAAGGGAATTTGTTGTCCCTACAGACAGCATCGTTGGAGATGAATCTTCACCAGCTCCTCGCCAATCAGATCTGACAGTCCTTGTAACCAGGCGCTTCAGATCCAGTACCATCAACAAGAGGCACTGGAGAATTCAATGCAGTAGTTCACGGATGCATTGAGGATGTTAAGATAGGCCCAAGCACGAAACACGCCTAGATTTGAGCCTGAGACTCCCAGAGAAGCCTGCCAGCAGCAAGAGGAACTACCAACTCGTGAAAGGTACATCTAAGAGGAGCTGCAAACTCCTAAATTAGCTCGTCCCTCTCATTCGCGTTCAAAAGCTGAATATCGACGAGCTCAAAAAAAGGAAGCAAGCTATTGCGACATGAAATGTCGCATTTAACTAATAGCTCGCAAAGGGTCAGTTAAGTAAACATCCTAAATTGCCGTCTCTCAGGTCGCGAGGAGGTGCAGACCTCAAGATTTAAGGATAGAAGAGCTATTTTACAGAATTCAGCAGCTCAAAGCACGCCCAAACGCCACGAATCAGCATGATCAGTATGGAAAAAATGGCTCCCTCATAAGAGAAATTGAGACGCAACTTCTCCCAAGAAGGTCAAAGGTCCCCAATATTCTTCAATACAATGGGGATAACGACCCTTATGATTACCTGGATGCATTCAACGTCCAGATGGACCTTCAAACAACCGATCCATTAGTCAAGTGTTGTGTCTTCCCCATAACTTTAGGGAATATTCCATAGACCTGGTTCAAAAATCTCCCAGCTCGCAGCATCAATAACTGAGGGGAATTTCAATTAAGGTTCACCAATCAGTACAAGGCTTTGAAAAAATAGCTCACGCCACCTTGCCACCTCGCGACAGTTTTCAAACGACGAGGTGAATCGCTAAAAGACTACATTATTAGATTCATATGCGAGATCAGCAAGGTAGAAAATCCTTCGGATGATACCATCTTGGCGACGATCTCAGCCGGACTTCGTAAAGATGGAAAGTTATACGAGAATATTTATAAGACCCCAGTCAAGGATCTAGGTGAATTCTACGAGCGAGCTGCCAAGGAAATCAAGTGGAAAGAAGCCTTCGGCTCAAAACAGCCTAACCAGGAGGGAGAAACCAGTAGCACCAACCCACTAAAGAAAAAAGATCATGATGGGAATAGAGGTTGAGACAATGGCTTAGACAATCAGGTCGCCAAGAAAGCCATGCATGAGTGACCTCAGCATCAAGGCCATCACAGTAGCTTCAGCACCTTGTCAGATACTCAAGACAAGATCTGTGTGACTAAGAAGGACAGGGAAGACTTCAGGAAGTCCAATCCTATGAGATCCTCCGTCCGCAGCAGAAACCAAAAGAAGTTATGTGAGTATCACAATGAGATCAGGCACAACACCTCTAATTGCAGGGAGCTGAGGGATGCCATTGAAAATCTGATTAAGCAAGGTCGACTGGATGACTATATGGTGTAGCAAGCAGGCTAACGACCTCAAGGACCTCAGTAGGCAACGTAGCGGCAGTCCCAACGAGCTTCTAATCCAGAACATGAACCTACTGTAAAAGGTCTTTATCGTACACGGTGAACATCACCTCACGGGTACCATTCCATGTTCGGTAACTTTCTGAGCTCATGCTCTTGATGTTCAAACTCAATTTTTGAATATAAATAAATTACATTTATGTGCTATGATTATTTCTATGATATTAAATGTTGAGCCTCTTTGCCAAAAAATAAGCAGCTCGAGCTATGTTGTCGAGTGACGACCCCTTGAACATAGCTCGCGACCTATTACGCTGTTGCTAGGTGACGATCCCCTGGATAGCCCCAACCACTTATGTTGTCGCCAGGTATGACCTCCTAGATATAGCTTGTAAATAATTGCACTATATTATCGGGTACGACCTTCTAAACTGTTCGCGGGATATTATGTTGTACAAGCTCAAGTTCCAACCCTGTGAGCGCAGCCCGTTATAGATGCTCAAGTTTCGACCTTATGAATGTAGCTTGCTATATATGCTCAGGTTTCAACCTTGTAAGTGCAGCCTGTTGTAGATGCTCAAGCCCTAACCTTGCGAGCGCAATGCGCTGTAAAAGCTAGGGCCCCTACCCTTTGAGCACAGCTCATAACCAATTGAAGAACTGCTATGACAGCTTGCAAGTCTGGGATGCTAAAAAAAAAAAAAAGAAGGCTCCGACCTCAAAGCCTTCCTATTCAAGCTCACGAGTTCGCGCCAAGTATTACCTCTTACTTAAAGCATATGACTTTGTTATTTAGTCCACAGGGAAACTCAAGCCTAGTGAGATAAAAGCACAAAACAAACTTAGAAAAAGTAGCATAACAATACCAGATGCAACAGCTTTTGCTAGCAAGTTCAGGCTCCCAGTCCATAAATGCATTGAGAGCTAAGAGGCTTATGTTATGAGTATTTTTTAGACTACCTAAATGGGCTGGTAAAGGCCTAACGAAAATAAACCAATGAACCGACCTAGCAGGCAGAAGCCCAACGTCAGTATGAGCTCGCCCATCAACTCTCAGCATGAGTTCGTCCATCAACTCATCAGCTCGCTCAAAAGGAGCTTATCAGCTCTTTTTGGACGAGCTCCAGCTCGTCCGAAGCAGAATCAGTTCGTTACTTAGCGTACACATTCAACCTTTCTCAGAATGGCAGTAGCGTAAATTAAGGAACACATAATTACGAAATCAAGACCTGGATTTCACGGGATTTGACTCAACATTTAATGGGGTGTCAGTTTTGAAAAAATATAATTAATTATTTTCTATTATATTACAATTGTAGCACTACCCATTTTTCTATAAATAGGGGTTTGAACTTATTTGTAAGGAGATCTTGGTTTCCCCTTCACGCTGTAACCAGAAAACTCATAGTAACAGTGTCTGTTTCTCCTCACCGGAACCGGTGTCGATGTCGTGGACGTAGGCCATTCCTAAGGCCGAATGATGTAAAGCTTGTGGTTTTCTTCTTCCTCTCTATCTTGCTTCTTCTATTTTTTGTTTTGATTATGTTATCTGCAGTTCTGGGCATCAAAAATCTCAGTTGATCAGATCTGAACGTCAATAAATCATATATAGTACATAAATATAAATAAGGTTAGTAAATGTTTTCATATAAAGTATAATAGTAAATGGAGCCAGAATAGCCATACATATAATATATAATAATAAATAAAATAAGCAGAGCTGTATGTATAGTGTATAATAATAAATAAGGTGAACATAACTCTATATATATAGGTACATTCTAACATACACTTGGGGTATGTATATATTTGACAAAAAAAAAAGAAAGTGAGATTGCATTATAAAATATGTGATTGCATTTTAGTATATATGATAACAATTAAACATGTATGATTACAATCAGTAAATATGATTATAATCACATTTACTAATTGTAATTACACGTGTTTAATTGTAATTATATATAACAAATTACAATCACATATTTTAAAATATAATCACGTATTTTTTTTATCAAGTGTATACATACGTCAGGTGTACTCAAGGGGATCCCATATATATATTATATATATTTTGAGTTCATAGAGTGATCATGTCAAATATTGACATGATTTTGTATTTTTAATCTTGACTTTTGTGAATTATGTGATTTTGATATTTTTTTTAAGTGTTTTATTTGAAGGGTTCATTCATGAGAAGATAGAAAGAAAATGGTGGAAGAAAGTAATTTTTAGAGTTTTGGAGTTTTTTGCGAAAGGCGATTGTGAGGTTCGAGTAACGTGCTTGAGTCATGAAAATTGGTCAGAGATTCTCACTAAATGCAAATCACCAATCCCAATTGCTATAGTTTTTTAGGGATTTTTGCTAAATGCGATTGCGAGACATAAGTCGCGATCATTAGTTGCGATTTGGGCATCAGGCGTGCATGAAGTAAACTCTCCAAGCCTACGTGAAACCACCTATAAATTCTTCATTTTCTCGGTTCCAAACGATAAGCAGTAGACCCCTAGGTCATTTCTAAGTTAGTTTTCTCTAAAAATCAAGTGAGCTTTCATAGTTTTGAGTCAATGAATCATTGGAGGTTTATGTTACAACATTATTGGAGTATTCAAGAGCAACAAGGAGAGGATTTAGAACATTTTTTAAGCAAGGTAGCAGTCATTTCGTGATCTTCTCTTCTCATTTGATTTGTTTAACATGTTGTTCGATTATAGTTCATAATTTGGCTTGTTTATCTATACATTTATAAAGAAAGAAACTTGATTCTAGGGATTTCAATGGATGTTGATATGGATCTATTCTTATGGATGATTTTTTATGCTTTAAAGGATGATTTCATAGATGGGTATTATGTTTTACTATTAGCTAATGCTTTCGATTGATTTTAGGTGTAGTCATTTGAATGATTTTATGATATTAATATGCTTGAAAAATATATTAATATTTAGAATTTGGTAAAATGACATTTGAGAATTAGAATAGAAATATATCTAGTTTATAAGTGTAATAATGTGTAGGTATTTGATTATAATGAGTTTGCATTAACCATCCAACGTAGAAATATAGCTGAGTGTTTAGTGTGAATATACTTGTGATGAACTCAAAAGAGGCTCATGAATATAATGGTGTGCTTGATCAAATATAATATAAAATCATGAATGTAGTCAATGGAAAATGACATAAGAATAGTGAAATCTTAAGTGAAGTTGAATTTCCCTAGACTTTGAATCTAGTGTTTGTTGAAATTTAATTAAGTTTTCTAGTTATTTGGTTTTTGAAATTTTTATTTTTTAAAAAATTTAATCAATTATTGTCTGGATAAAGTTACATAGATAAATTTTGGTACTTAGTTCTAGTTTGAACCGCCTCTATATGATCGATCTTGATTCACCACTTTATTGCATAGAGACCATGTATACTTGTATGAGTTTTTGTATAGTAAAGTGTAATACTGAAAACACGTATCCAATTTTTAACGCCATTACTGGGGACGATGTGTCGAACTATTATGCTAATATTGATATTAGTTGAAACAACTTTAATTCGAACTTTTTATTTTCTATTTTAGTTTCTTCTCATACTTTCATGTGAAGGATAAGAAGTGTTAAAATACTACCTACGAACAACGAAATCGAAAAGATAGCTTGGAATCTTAGAAGATATAGAAGGTTGGCGGAGCAACGAGACAATATGGCAAATGACTAAGGTGGTCAGAATGGAGGCAATGGAGTTGGTGGTGATGCTTCAAAATCGCTTAGAGATTATTTGATAGCAATAGTGGAAGAGATTCACTAAAGTATTCACCGACTTATTGTTCAAGTACATAACTTCGAGATCAAACCGGTAACCTTTCAGATGATTTAGTCCATAGTGCAATTTTGTGGATTACTCAATGATGATCCAAATTAGCATATTGTAAACTTTTTGGAGATTTGCAACACTTTCAAGTACAATGGAGTGATGGATGATGCATTTAAGCTTAAATTATTCGCTTTCTCATTGAAGAATAATGTAAATAGCTTAATGAATTCATTACCTCAGTCATTTATCACAACATGAGATATAATGGCATAGAAGTTTCTAGTCAAGTATTTTCCTCCAGTGAAAACAACAAAACTGAGGAATGATATTGCCCATTCATATAAAAGGAGGGGGAGTCATTATACAAGACTTGGGAAAGGTTTAAAGATTTACTTTAGAAATGTCCTTATCATGGAATTCTGGAATAGATGCAAGTGCAAACGTTTTATCAGGGATTATTAGAGATTTCAAGAGCCAATGTTGATGTTATAACTGGAGAAACATTATTGAAAAGATATGTAGAGGATGCATTTGAACTAATTAAAGAGATGTCTTATGTTATGTGTATTTTTAAGCTACACTAAATAGGCTGGTAAAAGCCCATAAAATGGCCGAACGTAGCAGTCCATCAGACAAGGGCCTAGCTTGCCAACGAAAAGCTTGCAAAAGCAGCCTCCTTTGTACAAGAACATTTAGCTCGCAGCAGCGAGCTCCCCTGATGAGCATCTCATTAATACAAACTTCAGTAGAGACATGACCTCAGCTCGCATGCATAAGCTATCAAGTCCCCGCCCTCAGTCAAAGCTGCATAGCGAGCTCCAACTTGCCTAGAACAAGGTCGAGCTCGCCCAGAACAGAATCTGTTCACTATTTGGCATACATGCCAAACATTTCTTAGAATGATAGCAGGGCAATTCAAGCAAAAGTCAACTGTCAAATCCGAAGATAAAGTCAAATCCCAGAAATCAAGGAAATAGTCTTGAAAAATGTAATCAGCATTTAATACTTTCTTATTTATATTTGACTAAAACTGTAGCACCACTTCCTTATATAAATAGAGGTGTAAATTCATTGTACAGGAGGAGGATTCTCTTCTCTCTCTCTCGCTGTAACCAGAAAACTCATAGTAACTGTGACTGCCTCTCTACAACGGAGGAGACACAATGAACGTAGGCCATTCTTAAGGCCGAACCAAGTAAAACCGTGTTTTATCTTCTTCCTCTCTATCTTTTCTCTTTTATATGCTATGCTGTTATATTGATTGTAGTCTTGGGCCAAACGGACCAGAGTTGACTAGATCTGAACGTCAACATTTTGATGCTAGAAGAAGGGCCTCAAACTGTAACTTTTTTTTTTCAGTTTTTGACAGCCATGGCAGGAGGAAGAACCAGGAGTTAAAATGCAGTAGTTGACCGACCTGAAAGGTAAGAAGATCAGCAACAGACACCCAGCTGGCAAGAAGATCCGCTGACTATGCTGTTGGAGATGAGATCCCACCAACCCCTCACCAGCCAGCCACGGTAGTCCTTACTGTTGGGGGGTTACAGGTGGGGCAACGGTGACAAGAGGCGCTGGAGAACACGATACAATAGCTAGCAGATGCATTGAGGGCTCTAGTAGAAGCTCAGACATAAAACACGCCCAGACTTGATGCTTCTACTCCTAGAATTTACCAACAGCAATGAGAGCAAGTATCAGCTCGTGAAAGGCCCATCAGAGAAGCCTCACGGTCTGTTGATTTAGCTCGTCCCCCCAAATGGTATTCAAGAGCTGATGATCGCAGAGCTCAAGTAGAGGAAGTAGAATATCAGCGCCGAGCAGATTCACACCAAGCTATCAACTCGCAAAGTCAGGGATATGTTCCAAGTCATGACTCTTCAAGTCACGAGCACATGAGGGAGTACAAACCTGAAGATCTGATGGTTGAAGAGCTCCTCCAAAGGGTCCACCAGCTCAAAGCGCAAGATGGAGCTCAAGAGCAGAGGGATCAGTATAATGAAAGAACCACACTCACCTTGGATATCGAGCTCGAGCCTTTGCCCCCCAAATTCAAGGTCTCTTGCATCCCACAATATAATGGGGATAAAGACCCGTGCGACCATCTTAATGCATTTAATGCCAAAATGGACCTGCAAACCACTAGCTCGTTAGTCAAATGTCGTGTCTTCCCAGTGACTCTAAGGGACATTCCGCGAGCTTGGTTTAAGAATCTCCCAGCTCATAGCATAAACAGCTGGGAAAAATTGCAAAGAAGGTTCACAAGCCAGTACAAGACTCTGAAAAAGCAGCTCGTGCCGCCTTACCACCTCACAATAGTCTTCCAACGACGAGATGAATCACTAAAAGCCTATCTTGCTAGATTCAGATACGAGGTCAACAAGGTAGACAATCCCTTAAAGGAAACCATTTTGATAGTGATCTCAGCTGGTCTTCGAAAGAATGGAAAGCTATATGAGAATATTTACAAGTCTCCAGTCAAGGACCTGGGTAAGTTCTATGAGTAAGTTGCCAAGGAAATCAGATGGAAAGAAGCTTTTGGCTCACAGCGACCTAATCAGAAGGATAAGACTGGCAATTTAAACCATTCAGAAAAAAGAAGTAATGCTGAAAGCGAAGGTCGAAACAATGACCCAAGTAGCCAAGTCGCTAAGAATGCTAGAAAAATGCCAAATCAAGAGCGACCTCAACATCAAGGTCATCATAACGGCTACAACACCATGTTAGATACTTAAGACAAAATCTATGTGGTCGAGAAAGACAAGGAAGACTTTAGGAAGTCCAATCCTATGAGATCCTCAATCCATAGCAGAAACCAAAAGAAGATATGTGACTATCATAACGAGGTTGGACATAATACCTCGGATTGCAGAGAGCTGAGAGATGCCATTGAGAATCTAATTAAGCAAGGTCGACTGAGTGACTATGTGCTGCAGCAGGCAAGCTAGCGACCTAATGACCTCATTAGACAACGTGGCAGCAGTCCCAGCGAGCTTCCATCCCGAAACATGGACCTACTACAATCATTATACACGGTGAACCTCACCTCATGGATACATCTCCATGTTTGGTAACCTTATGAGCTCATGCTCCTCATGTTAAAATTCAATTTTTGAAAATAAATGAATTACATTGCTATGATTATTTCTATATTATTAAATACTGAGCCTCCTTGGCCAAAGAACAAGGTCAAGCTATGTTATCGAGTGACGACTCTCTAGGTATAGCTCGCGACCTGTTGCGCTATTGTCAGGTGACGACTTCATAGATAGCCCCAACTACTTATGCTGTTGTTGGGTACAACCTCCTAGACATAGCTTGTGAATAAATGCACTATGTTATCAGGTACGACCTCCTGGATAGCTCGCGGGATATTATGCTGTATAAGCTCGGGTTACAAACCTATGAGTACAGCTCGAGGTTCCGACCTCCTCAACTCTCACTATGTCATCGGGTTCAAACACCCCTGGGCACTACTCTAGAGGTTTATTGTTGCTAATGCACGACTTCATTTTTTAGTCCACAGGAAAATCCAAGGACTTGGTGGAATAAAAGCCAATCAGACGTCGCGGGTAAAGCAAATTGAGTAACCTGCCTCTGTTGCTTCTCCACCTCACCGTCCAGACAAAAGTGATCTCCTCAAGCTCGACCCTCACTCTATTAAGTTCCTCCTCGTTCTTGAGGAGCTTGGTCCTGAGATCAGATCTTACAGCTACACAACTCTAAGTGACAAGGCAAAATTTGAAAAGGCAGCACAACGCTTACTAGCAAGCTCAATATATCAGCTTTTACTAGCAAAGTTAAGCTTCCAGTCCGTAAATACACTGAGAGCTGGGGGACATATGTTATATGTATTTTTAGGCTACTATAAATGAGCTGGTAAAAGCCCATAAAATGACCCAACGTAGCAACCCATCAGACAAGGGCCCAGCTTGCCAACGAAAAGCTCGTAGAAGTAGCCCTTTGTGTACAAGGACAATTAGCTCGCAGCAGTGAGCTCCCCTGATGAGCATCTCATTGATACAAACTTCAGTATAGACGTGACCTCAGCTCCCATGCACAGGTTATCAGGTCGCCGCTCTCAGTCAAAGCTGTATAGCGAGCTCCAGCTCGCCCAGAGCAGAATCTGTTTGCTACTTGGCGTACACGTCAAACATTTCTCAGAATGGTAGCATTGCAATTCAAGTAGAAGTCAACTACCAAATCTTAAGATAAGGCCAAATCCTAGAAATCAAGGAAACATTATTGGAAAATGTAATCAGCATTTAATGCTTTCCTATTTGTATTTGACTAAAACTATAGCACCACCTCCCTGTATAAATAGAGGTGTAAATTCATTGTACAGGAGGAGGATTCTCTTCTCTCTCTCTCGCTATAACCAGAAAACTTATAATGACAATGACTGTCTCTCCACAATGGAGGAGACACCATGGACGTAGGCCATTTTTCAGGTCGAACTACATAAAACCATGTTTTATCTTCTTCCTCTCTGCCTTTTCTCTTTTATTTGTTGTACTGTTATATTAATTGCAGTCTTGGGCCAAATAGACCAACAGTTGACTAAATCTGAACGTCAACATCTTCCAACATCTATCAATGGCAATCTGAGATAACAAAGTCCATCAAAGTAGTGTCAGGTGTTCATGAGCTTGATGCTATTGCAACATTGATAGCTTAGGTTACTACTTTGACTAAGTGATTTGATGCTTCTAGTATGGGTACGAATGGTGTCAATGCAATTCAAAGTGCATTTATTAACTGTGAAGAGTGTAGAGGCTAATGGCAAATTTCTAGTGTGTTTTATAAATTGATTCCAATGATAAGATTTTTCAAATTAAAACATAATACCAAAAATTCACACTAGAAACCCGTATAAGTATACATGATTCATAAGTAATATAGAAGTGAATAGAGTATCGTTCTCATAAAGATTGTTCAAATCTAGTAAAGTACTAACCCTATCAAGACTACATCTTATCCAAACTATCGAAATTAGATTTGAAATTGATAAAATGAAAATTAATAAATTAAACTAACAATTAAACTTAGGAAAAATCTGTTGGGTTTTGTGTCATAAAAGCTTGTTATAATGTAAACGGTTTTATAAATAATTATTCAATTTATATATTTTACAAAAATTGCATATATCATGAGAAACATCATTGATTACTGATATAATTTCAAACTAAGTATATAATTGTTATATACAAGAGGATTTAGTTTGATATTAGTAATCTAAAGAGTCCGTAGAAAACAAATAAAGCTGGGTATTTTATTTGTCATAAATCTACAGTTGCGATATATTTTGTATTCGGTACGATAGTTTTATCCGAGACTATTCATGTAGTAACATGAAAATGGAGACACTTTATGTAATAAAGATTATATAGGACTAGACTGCGATAAATATAAGTCTTTTATTAATATCCGTTAAACATAGAGATTTATATTTATCGACAAGATGATCATATATGAATTGATCTTAATCCTAAGTATATTATGGACTCTTACTTGTTGAGTTATATTTTTTAATTTACATGGGTGAGATCGGTGTAGATATCCGGTCACTAACTTCGTACTTTGGAGACATGAATTAGTAAGTAGTTAGAAATATTCAACACAATAATGGAATCCACTTCTTCTTGCGAGAGGTAGAGAACTAGTTCCCTTAAGGGTTTATTCAGGTTTTAAACAATAACAGCGCTCAACTTTTCGTTCATATGAAAATGGAAAGATAAATTCATAAGTTGTTATAGATATATTGTTAATTAGAGACTTAATGGTACTTAAGGATCAAGAAATAATTAGAGGGGTAAAACAGACATTTTGACCTAGTTCTAATTATGAACTATTTGTGGAGGGTTAAATCATATGTAGTGATTAAATTAATGGACATTGAAAATTTCAGATTATATAAAAACATCTACAGTTTTGAGAGTGCAATATTAGGTTTTTAGTAGAGTAATTCTAAGATTAATAATAGTGAATTATTAATTAAAATGTTTAAATTAATAATTCTGATATTATTGGAGCTCAAACTGTAGGTCCATCGGGTTTGCTTGATGACTCATTTTACTATAAGAAACTTGTATGTAGAATATTGTAATTGGACCGTCCAATTACAACTGTTATGTAAGTGGCAAAATATGTGCTCAATTGATATTTGAATAATATTGATTATTCAAATTATTTTAATAATTAATTAGTTAATTATTGGTTATGAATTAATAATTATTTAATTAATTTTATAAGAAGTTTTGAATTCGATTTTCAGTAGTGACCGGGTATAAATTAATTATGAATTAATTAAAGGTCACAAGTTCGATTTCAAAATATAATATGAATTAATTATGTTATAAACATGAGGTTTAATATTAATTTTGATTAATTGAAACCCTAAGTGGTTGTCTATAAATAGAAAATAAATAGTCTTCTTTTTCTAATAGAAGTTATTTTGGTTTTGTTGTATGTACTTTGAAACAAAAAGAAAAAATTTTTCTCTACAGTATAATACAAAGAAGAAGAGTCTGTATCTTTTTTCTTTGTATAACTAAAATTAAAACTCACCTCTTATATATATTGTTTATTCTTTTTAGAAAAGAAATCAATAGAAAGTGAATATAATTCTTTATAATTGTGCACACTCACTTGTTTCTTGGTATAAAGACATATCAAAGAAGGTTAGGTGGTGAGCAATCCACAAAAATCAATACATAAGATAAAAATTTGATTTTTATTTCTTTATATTATTTTATTTCATTGTTTTATGGATCTAGGTTCTTGAGTTTTCTAAAAATTTTTAAAACTCAGTGTTCAGCAAATTTTTTTTAACAAAAACAATTATTGTTTTTTCCCTTCAAAATCAACAATTGAATAATATCTAAGCATACAACTTTACTTAACCATATCATTCAATTCATTCTCCTTTTCCTAAAAATATTTTTTATCTTGTATTTAATTGGATAATCCTAAATTAGTAACTAGCCTTTCTCGATGGTCAAACACTTACCCAAATTAATTAATTTGACTATATATCTATATAGATTGACTAACCTCAGTTCATTAAATTCATATTATCCACACGGTTATATAATTATATGAGTATATTTCTATTCCATATGAATTATGTTATTTTATTGGATTCCGATCTCATAATGCTTCTTTTGATGGTATCGGATTCCTAAGATCTAATCAATTAACTGATCCAAATTAATTGACTAGGATTAAGCTTCAATAAAGTAGAATACAAGAATAAAAATCAATTATAAAATATTATTGAATCATCAAATAAATAAAAATTATAATTAAGTTACATTATAGCTTAGATATGAGAATTTAGTTTACATCATTAAAATAATTAAAACAAGAATCAATAACATATTTAAATAATTAAAAATGAAACACAAAGAAAATCCCATTGAATAGATGCGATCCCCTCATCTCCAAGGTTCGATTTGACCCTCCAACTCAACTCCTAATATGTTATGACCCTCATGCCTCCGATTGTTGATATGACTTGAAAGCTCTAAAGATTGCTGTTGAAAAATTGTGGTTTGAAGGCAAAACCCTTACCCTACGCGAAGCTCTCTTTCTTCTCCTCTCTACTACTCTCTCTCTTGAATTGAATGTTGAATGGTATGAAAGCACACCTATATATAGGCGTGAATGGTTGGCAAAAAGGCTTGCACAAAAAAGAAAATTTCTAAATTGGAATTTAGTTCACGAACAGAACCAAAAATTTGCTAAATCATTTGTCGTAGCTTTTTGTCATGACTTGCGATCCTACAACAACATCCTGCATGTGGTTGCAGCTTGCAACCCACGACACCAAACTATGATAGTTGCATGTTATGATCGCAACTTGTGTTCCTAAGACTCAAACCCATTACTGCACTAATCTTTAGTCACTAAATTGTGATAACTTCTTCTAGAGAATTCTGATTCATGAATCGTCTGCAGCTATGAAAACTAGACATTTGAGAATTTAATTTGATAGGTTATAGCTCAAGAAACTCCAATTGTACACATCATATGAGTTTAAACAAATTGATCTATCTTTTAGCCAAACACTTTGAAAT
The DNA here is from genome assembly GCA_022984855.1 of Dimocarpus longan. Lineage (NCBI taxonomy): Eukaryota > Viridiplantae > Streptophyta > Magnoliopsida > Sapindales > Sapindaceae > Dimocarpus > Dimocarpus longan. The sequence continues at coordinate 13,602,426 of CM041017.1, read as the reverse complement.
TCCAATTCCGACTGTCTTAAAACTTCAACTTGTGAAGCTCTTTGCTCTTTTATCTCGAATTTGCTTGGAAACACATCAATTTACTTGTCATAACCTTCCATGATTCACCTAACTACAATAATATAAAAACATTAAATAACTAACATGATTTACTTGAATATTCATCACAAACGCTAGGTAAATGGGTATAAAATAATGATATATTTTAGTGTTATTAGAGGCAACTATACAATAGATAGTTATCCAGGTAATCAGAAGTTGGTATAGTTTGTAGCCAACTATAATCGATAACATAATGATCTCTTGTAAGGCTTGAATTCAAGTGGATCCAAAAAACAAATTGAGATCAGAATAAAAATCAATGAACGGACCCATTTTAAATGCAACCCCAAGTAAAAATTTATTGGTTTTAAATACACCCCTTGCTTTGGTTAAATACACCCTTTTGTTTATAAAAAGGAAATGAAATGGACAAAATATTTTTTACACATTGGTCATACAAAAAAAGAAAGAAATGTCATTAAGTGGACATAAGACCGCCACTTTGTAGACAAGCCACGAGCAAAGCAAATAGTCAAATTGATATAAAGACAAAAAAATTAGGGTGGCCGTACATAAAAGAGAATAAGCCTAGGACACACTTATGAGAAATAATATATACATATATGATTTAGTGATTGCATATTAAAAAAAAAAAGAAAAAAAAAAAGACAAGTGTCAATCCAAGGAAGTGTGAAGTGAGCGTGGATTATGTATATTATATATAAGAGAATTAGAGAGGCCACATGTTGGTTAATTATATATATGTATATAAATGCAATAAGGTAGCAGTAAAAACATACAGAGAATAGAAGATTAGTTTGGCAGTAGAAAAGAAAGATAAAAAAATGGCCAAGATAAAAAAGGGAAAAAAGAAAGGAGAAGAGAGGAAAAATAGAAGAAATTTTTGGATGGTTCAAATGCAATATTTAAGTGTCTGATTTATCCAGATAAGTTATTTTATTTTCATGGGTTTTGAAATCCAAAAAATTAGTTGATTTTGTTATAAGTTCTAAATTGAATTTATATAATTTTAGGGTAGATTCAGGTTTATGAGAAATAAGACATAAACGTGTTTTAGACCAAGATTTAAGTAAAGGAGTTTTGTGAGTGGATAATTTATTTTAATTAAATTGATTAAATTTTATTTATTCATGTTTCAAATTTTATTATCTATTGGAAGTAAATGATTTGTTTAATTAATTGATTTTATAGACTATAAATTATGTTTTATGATGAGCAAATTACAATTTAGCTACCCAGTTGAAACGCATTCACAGGCGGAACAACTATTTCGTTTTTATTACAATTGACCCCTCTGCCGTTAATGGACTTCAGTTAGTTTTGACAACAAACAGTATAAAATAATGAAAAGACCAAAATACCCTTAAAAATTAATTAATTAAATAAAAATTAACTAGAAAAAAATTTAATTAATTAAATTAAAACTAAATAATTAAATTAAAAAAATTTAATAAATCATATTCTTTATTCTTCACCAGTTACTACCAAATCAAAAATCTAACATCATCAATCAATAAATAACAAACAAAATCATCAACAACATTTAAAACATAATCATCATCATCAATAAACAAATAACAAAAAAAAAATAATAATAAACATTTGGAACCATCATCATCAATCAACAAATAACCAAAAAAAAAAAATGATAATAAACATCTAGAACAAGATTTTCTGAAAAATCTTCAATCTCAACTCATCAATCAACACATCATCAATCAACTAATCTGGAATCACTAGATTTTCTTAAAGAATTGAAAAAAATCAAAACTATAAATCAAACCCAGATTTCTGGGCTCGAGAACCCAGATTCTGGGTTCACGAGAATCTGGATCTGGGTTCATCATGAACCCAGAATCTGGGTTCATCATGAACCCAGAATCTGGGTTCACTTGAATGATGAACCCAGATCAGATTGGTTCGAGGAAGAAGAAGTGAAAGAAGAGAAGAAGAAGCAGAAGAAGAAGCGAAAGAATAGAAGAAGAAGCAGAAGAAGAGAAGAAGAAGAAAAAGAAGCGGAAGAAGAGAAGAAGCAGAAGAAGAGACAGCGGACGACGGCGACAGGAACAGGGACGGTGGAGACAGAGACAGCGACGACAAAAAAACGAGAGAAGGCTGAGTGATGAGAGAGAGAGATAGAGACAGAGACAGAGAGAAATAATGTATTTTAAAGTTTTTAAAATTTATTTTTTAAAAAATAAAATATTTAAAAGTTTTTAAAATTTATTTTTTTAAAAAAATAAAATATCAAAAGACAATTTTACCCCTAAATCGTTAAGACTAACTGAAGTTTACAATGGTAGCGGGGTCAATTGTAATAAAAATGAAATAGTTGCTATGTCTGTGAATGCGTTTTAATTGGATAGCTAAATTGTAATTCACTCGTTTTATGATTAAAATGAAGATTAATTTCGTATTCGTATATACGTATATGTATTATAAATTTCAATGAAAATTTTATATTTTCAACTTGAATTCATTATAATAAGTGTTTAAAATATTTTCAATAATATTATATTATATGTTGAGAAAGAATATTTGTTTATATTTTAAGAAAAGTATTAATCAAAACTATATGTATATTCAAAAAGAAAATTATGTATATTTGTTTAAGATTTAAGTATGAAAATAAAAATATTTTTAGAATACCAATGTTGTATTCTTCCCTCTAACAATTATCAGACTTCACGTGTGTAAGTTTTATAGAGTCGTCTAGCACGTATATGATAGATGTCTAAAGAGTCATAGAGTTACCTAATACGTGTACGGTTAGATGTTATCCTTCACTTTGCGTCTGTATTGAGTAACTCCACCACGTATGACCAGATTCCCCTAGGTACTAGTTAATATAAATTTTCAGATTACAGATGTTATATATTGAGTTTGATTAGTATAGAAAAATATTTATAAAAAGAGATTTTAAAAAAGTTTTATAGATTATAGATTTTTCGATGATATATTATTAAAGTTATAATGATAATTTATGTAGAAATTTAGAATTTTACTACGATACGAGATTTAAATTCAGTTTTATTTTTCAGATTTGATTGTACATCAATTATATGTTATTTTTATTAATTTACAAATATTTTTAGATGATTTATATACACTCACTGAGTGTTAACGTTTATTATTTTATAAAACCTATTTTTTCCAGGTAATTCACTTTAAGTTAATACAGATTATTGTATATCATGAGAAAGACCACATGATGATGATAAAATGCATTATAATTACTTTTAAGTAGAAATATTTTTGTATCAGTATATATATAAATTTTTTAATTAACCAGATTTTATAAATGTGTTTTCAGAATAATTTTACAGATGAAATATTTTCACCAAATATTTTATGAATATATTTTATATATTCAGTCCAAGGGCCTAACACTAGAAATGCACAAATTTTTGGTTTGTTTACAATGATGTAAAGTAATTATGTTACGTTATTTGTAAAGTAATTACGATGATGTCGACGCAGGAAATCGGTCGACCACGTTCTTAAAACCTAATACCTACAAATTACGTAAAATAAAAACACAAAACAAACAAGTAACAAAGGCAGAGGAAGAAGAACACAAAAACACAAGTATTTTTACATGGTTCGGCTAAATAATGTCTACGTCCACGACTCTCTCTAATGATTTTGGTATAGTAACAATATATTTTTTCTCTCTTGTCTTTTACAATGAATTTACCCTTATTTATAGTGAAGGATGATAAAATTTGAATACAACTGAAATAGGTAATTTGAAATTAGTAACGTTTTCAAAACAGCTTCCACCAAATCAGGAACTGACTCCGTGATTCTCGAAATTAGATTTGCTTTAAAATAGGCAAGTTGACTTCTTCTCGGATTGAATTGTTTCAAGCTTCTAAAACATGTGTTAGGTGAGTTCGTCCAAGTAGAGCTTGCTTTCGGTCATGAGCTGAAGATGATAGGCAAGCTGAGGATTGCATTGTAAGCTTATTGGTCTATGGGTTGCGAGCTTGGGTATAAGGACTTGAGCTCCTACAAGAACCTGAGCTCTCGTAAGAACCTGAGCTCCTGTAAAAGCCTGAGCTCCCATAAGGACGTCTTCACTTCCAAGGCCTGGAGAGCTTCCACCCATGGGCTAAATCATTGGGTTTTGCCAGTCCATTTTCTTGGGTCGTCGAAAAAAGACGTAAGTTTTTACAGGATTCTCTCGGACTCAAGAAAGAAGTCGATATGGTTCCTCTCATCCATATTCAAATGTTTATATATAGAGAAGTCATCTCAATTTCTCGTGGAAGCAAAATCAAGATTAGACATAGCAATTAAAACTTATAGTTCCACCTTGTTTTCAAGGTGTATAACAACAATTTCAACCTAAAATGAAGAAGATATCAATAGAGGAAATGATATTGCAATATATGACAAAAACTTACTCTTTCTTGTAGAATCAATGGAATATGTTGCAGACTCAGCAAAATTAGTTGTAGAACCAGTAGAATTAGCAAACTCAATTCCAAGCTCAACACAAAACCAGAATGAGTCAATTTGGAACTTGGAAGTGCAAATGGAGCAATTAGCAAATACCATCAATATTAGATTGTACGAAAATTTACCCGACGATACAAAGTAGAATCCTAAGAAAGTGGTAAAAGGCAGTATAAGGTTATCACATTGAGAAGTGGCAAGGAGCTAAATCAGAAAGTGGATAAATGTACTGTAGTGCCTCAGCATTTGGAAGATAAAGGTAAGGAAATAGAAGATGTGTGACATGAAACTCAAAAGTTGAAGGAGGATGGAGCTATGAAGCCAATTAAAGCTTTGGTTGAACCTCAAGTTCTGTCTTTGTCTTTTCCTCAAAGTTTAGAAAGCAAAGGTTAGATAAACACTTCACTAAAATTTTGGAGGTATTTAAAAAGCTACATATCAACATTCCATTCGATAAGGCATTAGAGCAAATGTCTAGCTATGTGAAATTAATGCAGGAGATCATTTCAAGGAAAATGAAGTTAGAAGATTTTGAAACAATGATATTGATAGAAGAATGCAGTGCAATCTTACAACTAAAGCTACCCTCAAAGTTGAAAGATCCTAAAACAATGAATTGCAAGATCAAGGATAATTTTAAAGGTAGAGCCCTGTGTGATTTAGTAGCTAGTATTAATTTGATGCCTAATTGGCAGATCGAACTATTAAGAGACCAAAGGGCATATTGGAGGATACTGATGAAAGTGGATAAATTGATATTCCTAACAGATTTAATTAATTATTGTAGGGATAAAGTTGCATAGATAAATTTTGGTACTTAGTTCTAGTGTGAACTGTATTTGTGGGATTGACCTTAATTCGCCACTCTATTGCATGGAAACGGTGTATACTTGTACGAGTTTTTGTATTGCAAAGTACAATATCAAAAATATGCATCATAGAGCCATACATTGATTGAGTTGCTAGAACTGTACATTATGGAGTCTGCATAACCAGACTTACAAGGATAATTATATTTAAATAAATATGAGTAGTAAGTAAATAACTTATAATGAGAATTTGTTTATTTATTTGAATTGTACTGATAACGTATTATAAAATAAAGACATATTTAGGTGAGAAACTAGAAGTTGAGATGGGTACGAATTGATGCATATTAGCAAATAATATATATAGATGGAGAATGATAATGAGATGAGAGAAAAGTGAGTGAAAACAATTAATATTTTTTCATTTATGCTTTGAAAGTAATACATGTATACATGGACAAGTGAGTAAGTATAATAATTGGTCAGATTAGATCGAGTTTAACACTTATTAAACTCGACTCGAAGTTTTTGAGGGGTGCCCCAGATCCATCTGTGTCCCAAACAGGTTGCTACTTTCCACTACAAACCTGAACCCTATTGAAAAGACTTGCCTCGAACCTAACCCCTAACTCGATTTAGTTTTTAACTAATGATATAAAAAATTATATATATATATATATATATATAAAACATAGTTAGCCTTTTGAGTAGTTCAGTTTAATTACAATATAACATCATATCTATATAATTATTAATATAAAATTCATAAAATACACAAATTTTACTACTACATTGTCACAAATACAAAAATAATAATAACAATATAATTGTTGTGGGTATTTTGGTGTTCATGGAAAGAAATGGAAAAAGCCCAAGGATGAGACCCATTGTGTCATTTTATAAGGAGAAGCCCAAAAAGTGTAGGTCAAACTGGTCAGAAGTCAAAGGAAAGAGCATATATGGTCGTCTGCTAGCCTGTGTACCCGAGCACACTGGATTATGTGATTGAACGCTTTAGATCATTGAATAACCAGGTTGACTATATGAAGGTTTGACCGATTGACAAAGCATAAAGATAACCTGTTCGTGGTCAAAAAGTTGCTCGATAAGTGCCCTTTAGAAGTTATCGTAGCGATCAGGAAGTCCTCGGGTCTGCTCGATAGTCAGAAGGATAATTGAATCTGCTCATCTGTTCGATAGTGAAAACGCCTTACCGTTGAAGCAGTCTGCTCGTTAATACCATATCTGGTCGCCGAAATAGTCTGCCCGTTTGGTGCAATATCTGATCGCTGAACAAGCTGTTAGCTAGAGTTGACCGGTTGACCTTCTAAAAGGTGAATTAAATCAGGAAATGAGCCAACTTACCTATTTTCATGCAAATCAAATCACGACATTCTTGGCAATTGCTATAAATGCGATAGAGATAATCTTTGGAAATATTATCTCAATTAATGTATATTATTTTTTGCTTTATCTGTAAGATTCTTAAACCTATTCCAATTGTAATATCTCCACTATAAATAGGAGATAAAATTCAGTGTAAAAGATAGAGTGAAATAAAATACAATTACTCCGAGAGAGAGAAGGGGTAATTGTCGTGGACGTAGGCCATTGTTTTTGTCAAACCACGTAAAAAGCTATTGTGCCCTATTTGCTTTGGTCTTGATCATACTTATTTCGATTGTAGTTTGTTGTTTCGCAGGTATTGGGCTTGGAGAACCGAATTGACCGAAATTTAATGTCAACAATAATCAAGTTTCGTTATAATTACTAAATAAAAATTAAAAAAAAAAAGAACAGAAAACATTATAAAAATCCACGTCAAAATCCATCTTAATTGCTTGCTTTCAAATATAAACCTATAATAAAATAAAAAAAATTAAAGTTATTAAGTTTTAATTTACACATAAAATTTTGACAGTTAGTAGTGTATGACATAAACACTATGTAATAACTCTCTTTAAAATCAAGTTATAGATTTAGGTTTTTTATTTTTTTTTATTTTTATATTTATATATAAATTGAATTATTGGATCGAATTAAGATAAAAAAACTTATCTCAAATTTGACCCGTGCTTCAAACAGGTCACCACGTTTTATCTCAAGTCAAACCTAATTAGATCGGATTTGTCATGATTCAGATCTGATCGCATACTTTTATCAACTCACGAGTGAGTGGATTACCTACCCACTACATGGATGTCAGTTAGAGTACTTAGCCAAGCCAACATCATGCCAAAGTAGCCTTCATATTGACATATTATATTAAATAATGGTGGAATCCACCACCGATTACAACAAATTTGAGCAAACTTGGCTAATAAATAAGTCTGTGCCACAAAGGGCATTTTCCATTTTTAGGGTTTTTGAGAGACAAAAAGGGCATTTTCGGTAATAAACAAATATTGAAAAAGTGCTTCTCCAGCTCAAAAATGTGAATGAAACTCGTGCCCCACTGCTCCACCACTCCATGTCCCATCACTGCAAAAGCCTTTTTCTACTTTTGCAGTTTGTCTGATACATTAATTTATAATAAAATAATCATACAGTTCCCTCAATTTAAGGAGAAGTAGAAATTTATTAAAAACAATAGGAGATAGTCAGTATTCTTGTCCCTTCCACTCATTTTATATATCGATTGATTTATCTAAAAAAAATTAGAGTTTATAAGTTTTAAAATCAAACTCTAAATTTTTAACATATTAACTGATATAAAAAATTATATAAAATAAAAAATATTTATCATTATCAATTTGTTAAATTTTGAATACAATTCTAGATAAGATAACTGTTAAGTAAAGTGGATACAACTAAATCCTATTTTTATTGTAGAATAAGGACTTATTCAAAGATACACCCATTTTATAAAAATTTGGACACAAAAGATAAGATTTTTTTTTAAACAAAATTATTATTTATTGGATACAGTAACGTACAAAGTTTTTGCCTCCCTATTTTACTTGAAATATTTAAAAGCCAAAAAGAATAATAGAAAAATAAATAAAAAAATACCAGTGTGCATAACGTTTTTGACGAAACAAGAATAATAATAATAATAGTTATTTTAAAAAAACGAATAATAATAATTATTATTATTATTATTATTATATATCTTAAATCTTGGGTGTCGTTTGGTTTTTGGGGACAGACAACAGTTTAAAAGTTCGAAGTTTGTTTGGTTCAAGTACAATCTTTTGGCTTCGGACTGCTTTTTCACTTCCTCTTTTGCCCTTTTATTCCAGAGTTCCAACTGTAATGAATCCACCCCGCTATTTGCTTTCTTTTCCTTTTTCAAATACTATAACTCAAAAACAAAAATAAAATAAAATAAAATAAAATAAAATACTGTAACCCAAATTTGGAACTAAAACATTATGTTTTTGAATTAAATAAATGCTTTTTACACTTAACTATATTGAATAATATCCATTCTTTTGTTTTTTATTTTTTCTGAACGCTGACACTTTTACAGATAAGATAACTATTAAAATCTATCGGAATAAATTATTGATAGTATAGTTCGGATAACTACTTTTACAATCGAAGAGAGGATGTATTTTAAAAGATAAAGGTAGGATTTAAATACCTAACCCTCTATTTCACATAGATTATGTTTAAAATATAAAATTTGAGGTGAGTTTAAAATTCAAAATATCCAAAACTCTTAAATTTTATATTTGGAGAGTAATAAACCCCTTCATTTCATATAGACTATGTTTGGAATATGAAATTTAAGATGAGTTTGAGATTTAAAATATCCAAAACTTTCAAATCTTATATTTAAAAAATAATGAGTAGGATTTTAAACACAATCTCAAACTCCTTCAAATCATTTTTTAATGAGAGTATTCATTTTCAATTAAAATTGTGAGATTTGATGAGTTTACAAATGAATATTTCATCTTCATTTTTTTTTTAATAATTTTTTTAAAGAATTTTTTAAAATTAATTTTATGTATGTTATATTACCTAAAAAAATTTATATATATTATAAAATATTAAATTAATTTTATTTCAATACCATCTTAATCTATACAAAATATAATAAGATATAATTTTAATGTAATCTTAAATTTTATTAAATATAATATAATAATTTTTTAATTCAATTTATTACATTTCAGTATTGTGTATAAGTTGTATCCATTATGTATATTATAACTGTCCTAATCTCTGTTATTCTTGGACTAATCAATAAAGTTAAACATGGAGGTCACATGGCATCTATTATTTGCTTTGAATCTCTACATTTATTTTTTTCCTAATATTTTATTATAATGTTTAAGTTGTCTGAGTTGTCATGATTGTGACGGGTTGTTTTGCTTTGGGCTTACGTGAATTCAGGCTTTTTCTGGGGGGTTCTTTCTTCCATGCATGATCATCAGTTTCTTGTTTTGTTCTCCCTATTCCTTTCTGGGTTGTGCTCGCAATTCAGATTCTTTTTACACATAAGCCAATTCGGATTCAGACAGGTTTTCGAATTATCTTCCTGTGGAAATTGAAAGGTGCTCGTCTTGTCACTCTACCACTGTTTGTATTCTTTCTTTTCTTGAAATTTGGGTTGAGAAAGGGCTACCCTTTAATGATTTTTTTGATCTTATATTAATTAGAATCACTAGCTATCACATCTTGTTAAATTTTATGGTTGAAATTGTTATCTGCTTCTTGGTGCTTAAAAATTTAAGTAAGCTTTATCAAAATTAATCCAAAACTATTTTGTTTTGTTTCTCATGCAGTGTACTTGGCATCTGAATGGGAAGAGTTGTTGTTGAGATTATTCTGCAACAACAACAAAAAATGGGACAACGAGACGTACTATTACAAGTGATTGCATGTCAGGGTATGTGCTAGTTATTTTGTAATTGATTTGGCATCTTAAATGGACTTGCCATTTATTTGTAAGAATTCAAGGTTTCATTTGACTTCTTTGGCTTGCAAAAGCGTTGCTGTGGTGGTTATAGTTGTGTTTCTCAGAACAGCATTGCTGAGTTCTTTTTCTTTGTATGGTGAAATCGAACACAACGATCTTGAATTGGTACATACCCGTTCTTTGTCTTTGGATTCTGATTCTGGAATCCGTAAAGATAAGTTCTTGGAAGTTCCTCAGATTGTATGGGGACTAAACAATCAAAAGATTGCATTTGCAAGAGCCTGTCTAACTGCCAGGTTGCTCAACCGGACTCTTTTGATGCCTAGCTTAAGTGCTTCGTTGTTTTATAAGGAAATTGATCTCTTGCAGCCGATTTTGTTCGACAAGGTTTTCGAATTTGAAAAGTTTAATTCACTTTGTAATGGGTTTGTTCGATTGGGTCGTTACTCTGATGTTCAGGATCGAACTAGAGTTTTTGAGCTTCACAAAGGGAGTGGACGGAAGTGGACTGTTGAGAGAGATTTGGATCAACTGAGACAGTCTAGAGAAGATTCAACCGAAGGGTTTGAGGTGATTCGAATTGTTGGAAAGAATCCTTTTCTCTGGCATGATCATTGGCCTGTTAAGGACTATGCCAAGGTCTTCGAATGCTTAGTTTTAGTCGATGAATTTGCCAAAGAAGCCGACAAAGTCGTGTCGAAAATTAGAGAGGTAGGAACAAGTATCAGAAGCAAGACAGAGTCTTCACATAATGGTGATGGTGCTTTGTCTCATCAGGTGCCATATGTAGCAGTCCACATGAGGATAGAGATAGACTGGATGATTCATTGTAAAAAGTTGGAGCAGAGATCGAATATAAGCCAGATATGTAGTAGCAAGGAGGAGATTCTACAGAGGGTGGGGAACATTGACGGTCTGAAAACTCCGACCGTGGTTTACCTTGCAGTGGCTGATAGTCTCCTTAAAGATTCCTCTATACTGAGTGGTTGGAAAGAAGGCTTACTTCCGTTTGGGAAGAAGAAATTGGGGGTTGATGGAATTTATAACAAGTACCCCTACCTGATTCAGTCGGCAATAGACTATGAAGTGTGTTTAAGGGCTGATGTATTTGTGGGAAACAGTTTCTCCACGTTTTCCAGTCTCATAGTTCTCGAGAGAGCGCAAAAGATGATAAGAACAGGCGTTAATAGTTCGTGCAGTGCGAATGTAAGATGGCCTTCTTATGCATATAACATATTAGGAGAATCAAATGGTCCTCTGAGATGGATGACGAATATGTCCGATTCAAGCCTTCAAGCAGTTAGCTATGGTTCTAATTCGATTTCATGTTGGGGATATTAGGACCGGAATTCAGTTGGAAATCTAGTTGAATTTTCTGTTGGAAACAGATAGTTTGAAGGAATTCTTTTTGTAAAGAAAGTGAATAATAGAGAAATTCATGATAGCAGCGCAAAACCAAAGCAGGTACAGTTATTCATAGTTTGCAAATTTTTGAAATTTTTTTCCACATTTTATGTATGCATAAGCAATACTCATCTGGGAGATTTTGTTTAGTGCTTTTGTGTGTGTATATATATGTATATATGTTGAAATTGTTGCTATGATCTTTGAGAATTTGTTTAAAGCTCTGTTTGGTGTTTGTTGACCAAGGTTGAATGAAAAGCAAATTTGATGAATTCAGATACAGACAATATTGTGTTGTATTGTGTTCATTCCATAAAATTACTATTGGATGGATAACTTTTTCTGACAATTGGAGAAAACCCTTCCTAGGAGAGCTTCATATGTTGTTTTCGGGTGTTTAGTGATCATCAATTGATCCTATTTTAAGAAGTGTCAAATGAGATATTCATCATATAGGAAGAAAATTGTTGGCCCCAAAAACAGTCAGAATGATATTCCCTTCCACTTTGTGTCTGTGGTCCCAATATAGTAACAGGAACAATTTTCTTCTGGCCCACGGCATCCTTGCCCTTTCACATGTTATGTTGCACTGTTTTACTTACCAGTTTACCTCTCCATTGATTAAGTGTGCATGTGCTATAATAGTAGTTTGTTTTGTTTTGTTTTTTTCGTTTTTTTGACAACATCTGCTATAGTTTTTTCAACCATAGTTTTGTGCAAGTATTTGGGAGTCGCAAGATGAATATGACTCACTTTTGAATTGAATTGATTATGTTTTAGTGCATTTTAGAGTAGGTAGCATTGATTTTATCGGATGGTTTGATTTTGATTTGGTTTCTTATTCGTAATATGTTACATAATGATGTATAAAATGCACTCATATAACACAGAACATGTCTGAGTATGAAGACACAACACGGTAGTAGTATGTTGTGTTCTAGTAGACGTCCAGTCCCAAAGTAGAGGATTTGGTTCATCTATTATTGTTTTTAGGTGTGCAAAACCCCACCTGAAAGCGGGTAGATGTGAGACATATGGGCTGTTTGTTTTTTCCCTAGGAAGTATTTTTTTTCCTTTTCTTTTCCACTTAAATATTAATTTAAGTTATTTTATTTATTTATTTACTTATATTTTAATTTTCTCACATTTATTTTAATCAAAAAGACTTTTATCTACTAGATTAACCTCATATTATTATATTTTACCCAAATATTCCTAAGCAAAAAATTCCCTAATTCTGATCAAATCCTAGTCCTAACCCCTTAATCCTAACCTATCCCTAATCTAAAATCCCCACTCCCTAGCAGGCATCGGTCACTAATACACCACTGAAGGTGCTTGGTCGGCCTACTCCTTATGTTGGCAAAGGAGGAAGTTGGCCTTCTCCAAAATTAAAGGAGGTTGCTATGACCTCCTATTTGAATGCGAGGAGGTTGTTGGCCTCCTCCATTCACAATGATAGAGGCCGTCCTCCATTCACAACAATTGAGATTGACGGCCTCTATCGTTGGTGCAATGACCTACTCTTGCACCAACAACACTCTTTTGTCTAGTTTTGTGTTTTTGTTTTGTTTTTATTTTTGTTTTTATATTTTTAATTAAAATATTAATTTATATATACAAAATAAAAATAATTAAAATATAATATATTAAAAATAAAAACTAACATTGTTGATGCCATAATTGGAGTTTTAGTTGGAGCGTCGGGTTTTTGCCTTGCCTTGCGAGCGAGTGTTAATGTGTCATCCTCGAACCATAAGATGGGGTCTTTAGGTTTTGAACAACTTTTTAGATGTTTTGGATGCAAACTTGATATTGCTAAGACAACTAAAATGTTGATGTTAAAAATCGGTTAACATTGGAATTAATGTGAATTGAATACGAATAGTGAATAATTAGACTTGCTAATGGTGATTAGATAGAACAATAAGAATATATGAACAAAATCAAATAGGAGAGGATTTTTAACGTGATTTAGCCTTTTTGAATGATGTTTACGTTCATGACTATATTATTTATAAAGGGGAAAGACTAGTTCTTAATAAAGTTTTTGTTAAAGTGAACGATTAACTTGTAGTATGCTTGGATGTTTGTTTGTTCACACGCAAATGACCCCTTTATATAGTGTTAGGGTTTTCTATTTACATATGATTTAATCACTAAAATGTAAGAAAGATTGTGAACCTAATTTATATGTGATATAAAATTGCAATTAATACGTCTATATTTAAATCAAAATGTATTTCTAGCGGTTTCCTATTTGATGAGATTTTTTATGCATTATAAGGATCTTCCTATTGATGAGATTTTTTTTTTTTTTTTTAGAGATTTGTTGAAATAAGAAAACATACCAATTTTTGCCCGTTATAAAACATCTTTTGCTTTTGGAACCCTGTATTGTCTAGGCAAACACAAGCAAATTACATGTCACAGGGGCTATCACAGGGCCTATGCTAATATGCACTTGAGCTGTTGTTTATGTGAGTTGGATAATTCAAGCCGCTTTATTACCTTAGCGTAGTTGAACTTGTATTGATGTGTCTTGCAGTCAATAGACTTTACACCAGTTCACTCTCTATCTAGTTTTTTAGGCCTGTCGGTTTGTTAAGTTTACTTTTAGGCACAACATTAGTCCCCAACTTTTAATGCAAGCTAATTATTCTAGGTCACTTGGGAAGTTTAATCCTTTGAGTTTTTGTAAATTATTTGAATTGTCGTGGGCTAATTAGTCTGGTTGACAACTATCAACCATTAATCATAGTTATCTTGTCTTATTAAATGCAATGTGTACTCATACGAGACATCGTTTCACTTCCCCTATGTAGACATGATGTGGGTTTTATCACAGCCGTTGGATGCATGACAATTATGATTACTATTGATTTGACTATTGTGATGAGGTCATATTAAAGCGATGATGCATCGTGCCTTCGTTATTCATCTTTACAGGACTCCTAAGTACAAAGAATTTTGCCTTTTCCTTTTCAGCCATTTTCTTTTGTGATGCCTTTGGTCCTTTTTTTGATCCTCGGTTCATTTTCACTCTATACTAATCTCCCTTTTTGAGGTAATCCAAATTTTCATTTATTATTATTATTATTATTATTTTTAGCATATTCCTAGGGCATTAGATGGTCAAATTTAGGGTTTTTGTTAGCTAGCTTCCATGCAGTCCTTCGAGAATAGTGATGTCGATGTTAGGTCATAACCACCATAGTCATGTGGTTGGGGCCAACAAAGAACCCGAGTTGTTTGATGGTCTTCCTTATTCCAGATTTGTAGGTGGTATAGAGGAGGAAAGAGGTATGGATGTTACTGATATGGAGAGCTTCGATATCAAGGCTGTAAATAAGGTCGGTTTTGGTGGGGTTAGGGTAGATGGTGACATAATCGACACATAACCTCCAAGACATGTCATGAAGAAATGGCACCAGAAAAAATAAAGAGGAAAATATCGATTACCTCGAAAAGGGAGATTAATATAGAGTGAAAGCGAACTGGAAGCAGGAAAGAAAAGACCATGAGCGTTGTGAAAGAAAATACCTGAGAAGGAAAAGGAAGGGTTACTCGAGAGTCCTGCAAATATGAATAATGAAGACATGCTCCATCCTCACATTAATATGACCTTATCTCAACTGTCAGATTAAAAGTAATCATAACCACTATGCATCTAAAAACTAGAATAAAATTGTGCATCATGTTTACATAAAGGAAGTGAAATGACGTTTTGTACTAATACACATAGCATTTAATGGGATGTGACAATTACGGCTGATGGTTGACAATTGTTAACCAGACGATAAGCCCGCAAGAATTCAAATAATTTGCAGAAACTCGAAAGGTTAAGCTTTCAACACGACTTGGAATAGTTAGCTTGCATTGAAAGTTAAGGGATTAATGTTGAGTCTAAAAACAATGTTCATGCCGAAATCCCATTAAGATTCAATAAACCAGTAGGCTTAAAAGGCTAGATGGGAACTGAAGTGGTGTAAAGCTCATTAAACGTGAGCCACGTCAGCCAATGTCATGTTAGTAGGAACATTTAATGGGATTCAACTATTCTAAGACAATAAGTTGGCTCAAATTGACCAGTTTGTAAAGAAAACAGCTCGAGAGCATATTAGCATAATAATCGATAACGTGCCATTAGCTCGTAATTGCCTAAACAGTACAAGTTCCTAAAATTAGAAGATTTTTTGTAGCTAATCGAAATTGATATATTTCTTTATTTCAACAAATCTCTAGAAAGGAAAATAAAATTCCATCAAATAGGAAGATTTCTATAACACGTAGAAGATCTCCTCAAATAAGAAGTTGTTAGAAGTGCATTTTGATTCGAATATGAGAGTATTAATTATAGTTTCATGTAAAATAGGAATGATGATTTTAATCTTTCTTATATTTTAGTGACCAAAATTATATGTATACAGGGAACCATAACACTATATAAAGAGATCTTTTGCATGTACACAAAGAGAGACATCCATATACAACTATATACATTAGGGGTTGCTTGTTCACCTTTAATAGAAACTCTATTCAAGTCTAACCTTTCCTCTCTATAAATAACATAACCGTGGATATAGATATAATTCTAAATGACCGAATCATATTAAAAATTCTCTTTTTGCTCTTGTTCTCACATTCTTATTGTTTCATTTCCTGAGTAGTATTACGAGTTATGACCATTTATCCGTTATTCGCATTCAATTCGCATTGACTCGAACGGTGATCTGTTTTTTTTTTTTTTACGCCAACTAGATTTTTATCAAAGGAATCATTTTGATGTGTTTTTAAAAGGTTTAGGATAAAGACATGTTTATGTATAAAAAGTGACATCTTCTTAAAACTTATCAGTTAAATTATTTAGTCCCTGTTGATTTTAATTTGATCAATTACAAGTATAATTTTGATACAGTTGTCTCTTGGTTAATTAATAAAATGAAATCTTTATTTGTCTAACCTTGAATGATCAAATATAAAACTGTGATTAGTGATTAAAAAATATATCAAAATAAATAAAAAAAAAATTAAAATTGACCATGTAGTATTAATGGCCCTGGTTATACACAAGATTTTGAAATGAAAGGGTTGAGACGTGAGATCACGAAAAAAGTGTCATTGAGCAGAGTGCATCGTTGCTCTCTCTATATATATATATATATTTAAAATTAATGCCTCTTCGTAAATTTAATATCATATATATTTTAAAATATTATTTATAATATAATAATTTAATATGAGATATTAATAAGTTCAATGAATATTTTAATTATCAAATTACATGGTATGATGGTGCAAATTACAGGGTTTTAAAAAACTGTTTCTCTCACTTTTTTAATATTCGTAAAAGAAATACAAAGATTAAGAAGGGTAACGTTGGTCAAAGGCACACGAACGGTTACAAAGATGTATAAATATTAAATAGAATGGATAAGAGTAGTACACTTTCACTCTTTCAATAAAAACCCTAACATCATGCCCAAGATTGCCAATTTTTCTATTTTGTGGGAATCTTTCTTAATTTTTCCTCCTGCTTGTCCACATGTTGATATCATTAGACAATGTGACCACTTTTTTTTTTTTCTTAATCCCCATTTACACATGCTGTCCCAACACCCACAACCATAATATTGCACAAATAAGTTAATACGTGAGGGAACCCCTGTTTTTTTTTCTGGGTGAAAATAAGCATTGCATTAACAACCACTAACAGAACAAGAACCAGTACAAGTACAAGAGGCCCAACAACTGGGCAAGCAAGCTAAAACAAATTAAAAATCTGACCGAGCTTGTGTTCTCCTGGAAATGAAAACCATTGAAGCTTGGTTATGGGCCAAACCTATGGGACCCCTCTCTACGGGACAGGGCGCTACCTACCGGCCTTGGTCGGCCCCACTCACTAGGTACTGTCCCCTGACCCCTGGGGTTTTGCTTCGCCTCCCACACCACTCGAACCCACAACCTGAGCCCCTGAAGTTAAATGGATTCTTAGAGTAAGGTAGCCTATTGACTGAAGTTACCACCAGAGCTTGCCAACATTCATGATGTGTTTCACGTCTCCATGCTTCGCAAGTATGTAGCTTATCCATCACATATCTTAAAAGAGCAACCGGTGCGAGTAAAGGAAAACTTGACCTATGAAGAATAACCAGTGGAGATCTTAGACTTATAGAGATCAAGTACTGCGTAACAAGGTGATTCCGCTAGTGAAGGTGTTATGACGAAATCACGGATCAGAGGAAGCTACATGGGAGCCTGAAGAACAGATGCGCTTCCAGTACCCGCAGTTATTTGAGTCAGGTATGTAGTTTGAAATTTTGAGGATGAAATTTGTCTAAGGAGGGGAGCAAATGTAAGTTCTCATCCTCGATTCTAGATTTTCTAGTGTTAAAAACTAGACTAAATGATGAAAAGATTAAATTTCGTCATTGTCGTCCTTATAAATGTCATTAGGATGTTAGTAAATGATAATTAAATGCATTAAGGGCGAAATAGGAAATTCAAGCCCAAATTAACTTATGATTTTGGTGTGAGTATTATATGGAATGGACTTGAATAAAAGTCAAAATCCATGTCATTAAAACTTATCCAATGAATAAATGACAAATCTAAAACTAAATATGAAATTATGTAAATTAGTTGTCATGCACTAATTACTAAATGATTGGTTTTATTTCATGAGTGACCAAAGTGCCTTTTTATGGCTACAAGTCCATGAGATGATTTAATTGTCATTTTGTGTTGGAATAAAGGGCATTTTAGTCCAATAAAGTAGCAATAAATATAAGGGATGACCACTTAAAAGCAATCATTTGTTCGGTCAAACAAAGAAACAAAACTAAGGGGAAGTGCTCGGCAATATATATAAGAGTGTGTTAGTCATAGTTACTAACACTTAGAAGAAAAATAGAAGCCAAATAGATTGAGAGAGTGGAGTGTGAGGGACGGCAGCTTTGGGAGAGGAAGAGCAAGCTATTTTCATTTCCTTTCAAACCTTAAATCAAATTTTCTTCTTAGTTCAAGCTATAGAACCTCATATCATAAGAAAAAAAAATTGGTAAGATCTCATGAATTTTCTTAAGTTTTAAGTTAGTAGAGAATTTATGCTAGTTGGGAATTTTATGGATATGTTGAAGTGGTTAGTTTTTGATATGTTTAGAGGAAAGTTGTATTTTTTTTTAAAACAAGTGTAGAACCCTAACTAGATGATGTAGAGATTTAAATGACATGTTGTGGTATGAAAATGGTAGGTTAGGGTTGTACAAAAAAGGCTGCCATAAGCTTAATAACAGTATAAAAAAAAGTGGTTTTCATACACTCTTGGTACTTGACAAAAATTGTGAGTGAGTTGTGAGTGTTAAAATGAAAAAGTAGTGTTTGTGTGTGTGTTAAAGACATGAAGGACAGTAGATAACCTCTGAGTTTAGATGGCTTTGAACTCAAATATAAGCATGAACAAGGTTAGAAAAGCATCTAGAAATGATAGAGTTGTCAAAGAGCTAGTTTTGGACAATTTGGGAATTTCGAGCTCAACCATGGGTTAGAGACAACCTGTGCAAGTCTGACATATATAGGGTTGTTCTACACCTCAAATGATGCCTAGAAGTCATAGAAAATCATAGGTTTTAGAACGGATCGATTCCGATAAAAATTGCGTAAATTATGCTTAAAATAGTGTCGTTAGAGAGTCAATAAGTGAAATAACTATGTAAATGCAATTTTTATTGCATGGAATGAATTTAGTTTATCATAATTAGGTAAAAGGAGATTAGATACGAAAGAAAAACCATCATCGCTCATTCGGTGCGAAAAGTGCATTAAAAAGTGCCTAAAACAAGACGTTTTTCCTAGATTTGACATAGCAAACGATAGAATTTTTCGACGAAATTTTACTGGTGACTTAATTAGGCGATAAGGAGATGCTAGAAAAAGAAACGGATGCGAAATGATCGCTGGTTTTAACACTGTTTTTTTTCGGTCAAACGGGTTATTAAAAAGTTGACTTTTGTTTTAAGCCTCTGGAGACCAAACGAACCATATGGGAATGATTCTAGGGGTTTAAAAGTAAGACTTTTATAAAGAAAGCGAAATTAGAGAGTCTTGGTTAAGTTAAAATCGAGTTGGGCAAATTATAGCGTAATGGGTTTTCAATAGGTTGATTTATATTGAAAACTCTATTGTTACGTTTTAAGTTATGTATTTGAGTAAATGAGAAATTAATGTGTAGGTGATGAGCAGGCGAGCGAGACACGAGAGGCTCATTGAAACGATTGAGTTAATATTACATGGATTGAGGTAAGTGTACTTCGCTTACGTTATTTTGATTTCAATTTATATTGTAATTTGTTAGTATTCAATAACTTGCTAAAATGGGTTTCCAAATATAAGTTGGATTTTAATTAAACATCATTGTCTCGAATCAAGAAATGAAATTCGAAGGCAAAAGTTGTTTTTAAAAGTTTGTTGTAAAGTTTGAATTAAGAACTATGTGTATACCGTAGAATCAGAATATTTGGCACTACGTGGCGACGTAGAAAGTTATGCTCGCAGTTGTCGAGATTTATAGTTACTTGCAATAGGGTACGATGTAGAAAATTCCGTACCTAATTGTAAGTGATAGTGAAAAATAGCACTACAATCGCGATGTAGAGAATTCCGCGTTATGGTTGACTAGAGTGAGATTATTTCACCCTATGTCGTGATGTAGTAAATTCCGCACGTAGTGGTCAAGATACCATAGTGGCCTCACGTTGACGTCAATTGAAAATCGTCACGTGATGCTTAAAGTACTCTAGATATATACATGGTCTTCTTAGAAGAAATGGTTTTGAAAACTGAAAAATTCATGTATCGATATAATTATAGCATTTTATGGACCGTTATTTTGAATTATAAATATATGATGAACTAATCTTTAATTTTGTTGTGTAGCTTCCTCATTTCATCAGGTGTTGTTTAGGTGGTTTGTGGTGAAAAGGTCGATGTCTTACTTATAGGTGGGGCACAAATAAATGAACAATAGGAATGCTCAATATATGTTAACACAATTGTATATAGTTTAACAAGATAATTGTGTGTTGATATATGAACACTTAACGGATTGTAAACCCATATTTTGATATGTATATATAGTTGTACATTCACAATTGAGATACATATACCACATGATGCACATGATATATATATATATGTATGTTGATGAATGTGATTTGCACACGAAAAAGATATGAATGATATGAGCAAACGTATATTTATGGTCATAAGAAGTTGGGAGGTGATGTGATATAGTCGAAGTGTGTTTTCTTTGCAGGTAAATTTTGGAAATGTTCAATTTACAGCCGTTATGCTGTCAAAATTTTATAAATTTCGTTTTAAGAAAACGTAAAACATTTACACCAATCCTAACTATTTAAAAAGAAAACAATGTTTTTAAAAGTTATTACAAGTAAACCGACAAAGTATTCTAGGGGTTCATTTCTCGGATTTCTCTAATTCGACGAGTCGGGTTCAGGAAGTCCATGGAAGTGCCCGATAGGATCCTCCAAACAAGAGCCTAGAGAAGGTCTGGTTCGGGTTCTGTCAAAACCATTCCCAACTCTTGGAATGGTTTGATAATGCACTATCCCAACCCGATGTATAATAGCTTTAATATCATCCACTACATTTCCCACTTTATTTTGCCAAAGAACAGTGGAGCTTATTGCTTTTGTAACATTACATGCATCCACTTCAGCCTGAATCCCATGCAAGTTCAGTCTCTCTTAACCATCAACAATCCTTTTTTGCAAAGAAAAGACCCCTTATTGGCCTGGAGAGGGAAGCTAGAACCCTATCAATTTCATCACATAGAACAGCCCCAACACTACAGTAATGAACTCCCATTTTAATAGCAGCATCTATGCGCAGTATCAGACCACCAAAGAGCATATTTGGTGGGCATGATAAGAAGCATCTCTATATATATATGTTTTGATGAATGTGATTTGCACGCGAAAAAGATATGAATGATATGAGCAAATGTATCTTTGTGGTTATAAGAAGTTGGGAGGTGATGTGCTATAGTCGAAGTGTGTTTTCTTTACAGGTAAATTTTGGAAATGTTCAATTTACAGCCGTTATGCTGTCAAAATTTTATAAATTTTGTTTTAAGAAAACGCAAAACATTTACACCAATCCTAACTATTTAAAAAGAAAACAATGTTTTTAAAAGTTATTACAAGTAAACCGGCAAAGTATTCTAGGGGTTCGCTTCTCGGATTTCTCCAATCCGACGAGTCGGGTTCAGGAAGTCTGTGGAAGTGTCCGACAGGATCCTCTAGATAAGAGCCTAGAGAAGGTCTGGTTCGAGTCCTGTCAAAACCTTTCCCAACTCTTGGAATGGTTTGATAATGCACAATCCCAACTCGATATATAATAGCTTTAATATCATCCACTACATTTCCCACTTCATTTTGCCAAACAACAGTGGAGCTTATTGCTTTTGTAACATTACATGCATCCACTTCAGCCCGAATCCCATGCAAGTTCAGTCTCTCTTAACCATCAGCAATCCTTTTTTGCAAAGAAAAGACCCCTTATTGGCCTGGAGAGGGAAGCTAGAACCCTGTCAATTTCATCACATAGAACAACCCCAACACCATAGTGATGAACTCCCATTTTAATAGCAGCATCTATGCGCAGTATCAAACCACCAAAGAGCATATTTGGTGGGCAGGATTAGAAGCATCTCGGCTGCTACCCTGAAGAGAAACGTTTGGATTAGAAGAAGTGTGAGAGGAAGAGACTTGTTGAGATCTATGGGAATCCTTGAATTCATTAGTATTATGGACATTTTTGCGATCATAGAAAATGGACTGATAAAGGCCCAAAGATGAGCCCAGTATATCATCTTATGAGAAAAAGCCTAAGAGGCTGGTCCAATAGATAGATACCAAAAGGAGCATGTGGTCGTTTCTTAACCTGTAAATTCGAGCACATCTGATCGCATGGTTGATAGTTTTAATTACTATATGGTTGATCATATCATTTGATCATGTGTTTGATCGCGTGACAGCCTGGTCACGAGTTGTGCTCGCTAAGCTAATCTGATCGTAGACCAAGAACTGTTCGATAGTATTCTTTAAGAGGCAATTAAAACGATCAGGAGGCCGTTCGTTGTGTGACCAGATGCCATGATATTTCCAGAATGCTTAACAAGTCATGGGTTGACTGTTCATCTCTTCATCTGCTCGTTGCGAGTAATATCTGATCGCCTGAATAATCTGCTCGTTCAAAGTGCTTGTTAAATTTGACCAATTGACCTTCTAGAAGCCTGGAGCAGTTCAATTAAGGAAGAAGTCTACTTGCCTATTTTTATGCAAATCAAATTACGACATTCTTGGCAACCATTACTGATATGGTGGAGAGAATCTTGGCAAATATTATTTTAATTAATGTATTTTATTTTTTATCTTATCTGTAAGATTCTGAAACCTATTTAAATTGTAACATCTCTATCTATAAATAGGGGATCAAATTTATTGTAAAGGGGAACTGAGGAAAATATATACTGTTACTTTGGAGAAATAAGAGTGACAGTCGTAGACGTAAGCCATTACTTTGCCGAACCACATAAAAATCATTGTATCCAATCTATTTTGATCCTGGTCTTCCATAGTTCTCTTTATTATTTGCTATTTCGCAAGTATTGGGTTTTAACAATAGGGTTGACTAGAAAACGGTGTCAACATCTTTGGTGCTAGAAGGAGAGCCCAGACCGCTATTCTACAATCTTTTTTAATACTTTTTTTTTTTGCTGTGGTTATGATTTGCTAACATGGCCAGGATCAAGACAACCAGGATTGTTATGTCAACGGTTGACCAATTAGAGGGTCATCAGGACCAAGGTCCTGCTGCAGGAACTTCTAGTGCAGCTTTGCCCCCTCTTCCTTCTTATCAAGCTACCACTGGTAGGGATGCTGCACTAGTTTGGCAGCAGCGCTAGGAAATGCTGGAGAATACGGTGGTGTAGCTGACAGATGCTATTAGGACTCTGACACAGGCCTAGACTCATGCAATCCTCAGGAATGCAGTCCCCAGCGCCGACCAATTGAGGAGATGCCAGCCCAAAGAGAAGAAGCTGTTAGAGAGAGGGCACAACTAGAAGCTACGGTACGCTTCTCAAATTTACGTTCTAGGGGAGGCGGATGTCAGGTTCATGAAGAAGTAGCACCTCACCCGCCTAGTCTTAGGGTCAGGGTGAGTCAGGATGGGAGCTGCCACATAGAGGCTGGTCATGGTAATGAGCGAGCTCACGAACACAATGAGAAGCGTGTGAGCTAAGGAGAATCGCACCGAGCAGAGAGCTCGCGTAGAAGAAACAGGTCTCTCGAAAGGATTCCCGTTGACTAAGAGAGGTCACGAGATCGCCTTTCTGGAGATAGGGAAAGCAGGAGGAGCCGTCGGTCCCCTACGCAAAGAATTGAACGACAGGACCTAATGGTGGAAGAATTAATGCAAAGGGTCCAGCAATTGGAAGCGCGACGTAGGTTTCAAGGTCAAACGAAGTTATAAGAAGAAAGAACTTTTTTAAGTGAAATCGAGATGAAGCCATTACCGCCAAGATTCAAGCTCCCTAGTGTCCCACTCTACAACGGGGACAGTGACCCATATGACCATCTCGATGCTTTCAATGTCCAGATGGACTTGCAGATGTCAAATCCTCTTGTCAAGTTCCGAGTGTTTATAGCCACGTTGGGAATGTGCCGAGAGCATGGTTGAGGAGTATTCCCGCTCGTAGTATCAATAGTTGGGAAGAATGCAAGAGGAAGTTTACCGATCAGTATAAGGCACTGAGGAAGCAGCTCGTACCAACTTGTCATTTAGTGACGGTCTTTCAGAAGCGGGACGAGCCATTAAAAGACTATATTGCTAGGTTCAGAAGTGAGGTGAATAACGTGGAGAATCCCTCAGATGAAAACATCCTAACAACAATATCAGCGGGGCTTAGGAAAGATGGGAAGCTCTATAAGAGTATTTATAAGTCCCCTGTAAAGGATCTCGACGAGTTTTAAGAGCGACCAGCAAAGAAGATCCGCTAGGAAGAAGCTTTTGGGCAAAGGAGACCCAACGATCAGAAGAACGGATGGAGTAGTTCTCACCAAGGAGAGAAGAGGAATCAAGGTGGGAATGAGGAGAGCAGTCATAGAAATCGCTTCAGCAATCAAGTAGCGAAGCGGGCAAGGAATGAGTCCAGAAGAGAGCCACCTCCACCGCGGGATTGCTACCAGAATTACAACGTCCTTACAGACAGGCAGGACAGGATTTTGAAGCAAAAAAGAGACGGGAGAATTTCGGGAGGCCGAATCCCACAAACATCCTGAGTAGGTTTTGAGACCCAAGAAAGTATTGTGCCTATCATAATGAAACTGGGCACTATACTTCCTATTGCAAATAACTCAGGGACGCAAAAGAAGATTTAATCCAAAGAGGTCGCTTAAGAGAGTATGTGGCGCGACCAGAAAATCAACGTTCCCAGCACAGGCGTCAGTCGGCGCAGCAACATCCTGATCCGGTTCAGTAACTTGCTCAACAACAACCTCAGGAAATAGCTGATCAGGACCATATGCCCACAGTAAGAACCATTTTTACTATTTATGATGGGCTGCACATAGCAGCGACATCAAACAGATCGCACAAGCGATATGTGCAGGAGGCTAGTCATATTCTGCTGATGGGGCATAACGAGGCAGAAGGACCCACAAAAAAGGGTCAGAATGACTTCAAGTGGTATCATGTTCAATGAAAAGATGTTAAAGGAGTACATTGGCCTCATAATGACGCCCTAGTCATCAGGGCAAGGATTGGAAATGCCGAAGTGAGAAGAATCATGATGGACACGGGCAGCTAAGTAAATATGATGTATAGGAGTTGCTTCGAACAGATGGGCTTGAAGCCCTAATAGACAACACCATCTCCTAAGCCTCTTTTTAGATTTATTGGAGATGCAGTCATGTCACTGGGGCAAATCAGACTCTCCCTTTCTGCTGGAGATTCAAATCGACAAGCTATGATGTTGGCTGACTTTTTTATCATAGATAGTCCGTCGACATACAACGTCATCCTTGGAAGATCAGCCATGAATGACCTAGACATGGTAGTATCGACCAGAATCCTCACAGTCAAGTTCCCAATGCCAATGGAATAAGGTGCGTGCGAGGAGAGCAAGAATTGGCGAGAAGATGTTATAGAGATGTACTAAAGGTAGGGGTTAAAGGGAAGAAGGTCAACATGGTGACCGAAGAGAAGCCGTGGTCGGTTAGTGAAATGGGGGTAAGCCAGGACCTGGATCCAAGAGAGATAGAAGTAGAGCGAGCAACAGGTCTTATAGAAGAGCTCGAGGAGGTACCAGTCAGTGAGCAAGATGCTGAGCGGTGCTTGAAAGTAGGGAAGGATTTGCCTCCAGATGTTAAAGCACAACTTACTGACTTTTTGAAAGAAAACTTAGATGTCTTCGCTTGGAATCATGAAAATATGGTAGGGATTAGTCCGGATGTTATGTCGCACAGATTAAATATCAACCCTCACCATCGGTCAATTCTCCAAAAGAGGAGGCCAACGACGGAGGAGCGTTATAAAACTCCTGGCGACCAGATTCATAAGGAAGGCTCACTGATAGGATCCGAACCAGACTTTCTCTAGGCTCTTGTCTGGAGGATCCTGTCGAGCACTTCAATGGACTTCCTGAACTAGACTCGTCGGATTGAAGAAACCCGAGAAGTGAACCCCTAACTTTCTCAGTCGGGTTACTTGTTTAAACTTAACAATTTGGTTTTCTTTAAAATGGTTGGGATTAGTGTAAATTTTTCGCATTTTCTCAAAACAATTTTTATAAAAATTTTGACAACATAACGACTGTAATTTGAACATTCCAAAAATTTTACCTGTAAAGAAAACTGTAAGCCCTCACACAGATTTATTATTTTACAGTATTAGAAACTTTTGAATTGAGTTACGGTCGAATCATAGGCCTCCAGTAGTATTATTTGAGGTTGATTATATTTTCGTATCGCAAGTCGGATATCGTTTGGCTGACCCTGGTGCGAATACAAAGTGATTAGGAAATTCAAACCCAATTGACTTATGATTTTGGTGTGAGTATTACATGGAATGGGCTTGAATAAAAGTCAAAGCCTATGTCACTAGAATTGCACCAATGAATGGATGACAAATTAAAAATTAAATATGAATTATCATAAATTAGTTGTCATGCAATAATGACTAAATGATTAGTTTTAATTCATGGATTACCAAAATGCCCTTTTATGGATAAATTCCATGAGTTGAGTTAGTGAAAATTTTATGGTAGTATAAAGGGCATTTTAGTCTCATGCAAGTAGCAATAAATGAATATAAGGGATGACCACATGAAAACCAATCACTTGATCGGCAAACAAAGAAGATAAAAATCAATAAAGCAAGATGAAACAAAGACAAGTGTTCGGCAATCACAAAAAGGGGACATGATGGTGATTTTATAAAAGTTGACCATCTATATATCTATTCAACACTTAGTCATTTTTCAAGAAAACAAAACTGAGAGAGTGAGGGAGGGTGAAGTCACGGTCAAAGAAGGAAGAAGAAGAAGCAAGTTGATTTCATCCAAGTTCAAGTCCCTAATCAAGATATCAAGTAGATTCAAACTAGAATAGCGAACCTTAAACAAAACCAAGGTAAACTCTCATCATTTTCTTCAATTTTGATGTTAGTAAGAATTATATGGATGTGTAGATAGTTGATTTGTTTTAATGAGTTTGTGATGAGAATTTTACAATTAAATCAAGTATAGAACTCAAGTTATGTGTAGGGAAAGCTTAGGTTGCTAATAAAGCAAGAATGATAGGTTAGGGTTTATGGGAAAAACCCTAACTTGTGATTCAAGCACGCTTAAAGTGAATTTAAGGGTAGATCAAATGTTTGATGGATTTCATAAGAGAATTTTTAAGTTGAAATATAGAGAAAATTTAAAAGAATGGTATGTTGTGTGTGTCATGGCTGTGAAGACCAGTAGAAAAGCTCTAAGATTAGAGGGTTTTGAACTCAAATTTAGACATATTTGAGGTTGGAAAAGCATAGAAAAGCATGTAAAAGTGGTAGAAGTTCAAAAGAGCTAGTTTAGACAATTTTTGCAATCCCGAGCTCAAACCATGGGTTGGAGATAACCTGGGTAAAACTAACCTATATGAGGATGTTCTACACCTCAAATGATGCCTAGAGGCCATAGAAAACTATAGGTTTTGGAACAGATCGATTCCGATAAAAATTACGCAAGTTATGCGCAAAATAGTGTCGTTAGAGAGTCGATAGGTGAAATAACTATGCAAATACAATTTATTATTGCATGGAATGAATTTAGTTGATCATAACTAGGTAAAAGGAGCTTAGATACGAAAGAAAAACCATCGTCGCTTGTTCGGTGCAAAAAGTACATCGAAAATTGCCCAAAATAGGGCGTTTTTCCTAGATTTGACATAGTAAACGATAGAATTTTTCGACGAAATTTTACGGGTGACTTAGTTATGTGATAATGAGATGCTAGAAAAAGAAACGGATGCGAAATGAGCACCGGTTCTAAATCTATTTTTCTTGGTCAAATAGGTCATTAAAAAGTTGACTTTTTGTTTTAAAACTCCGGAGACCAAACGAACTATATGGGGATGATCCTAGGAGTCTAAAAGTAAGACTTTTACAAAGAAATAGGAAGTAGAGAGCTTCGGTTGAGTTAAAATCGAGTTAGGAAAGTTATAGTGTAAAGAGTTGTTAATAGAGAAAAGTGTATTGGAAATGTTATTTTAAGTTTTGAATTATGTGATTAAGCAAGTAACGATGAGAAATTGATATGTAGGAGACGAGTAAGCTAGCGAGACACGAAAGGCTCATTGAGACGACCGAGTTGCTATTACTCGGATTGAGGTAAGTATACTTCACTTATTTTATTTCAACTTCCATTTATATCGTAACGTATTTTGTTTAAAGATAGTATAAATAATTTTCCAAAATATAAATTGGATACGTTTGATAATGAGTAAAAAGTTAGGTCTTGAATCAAGGGATGAGATTCAAAGACAAAAAGTTATTTTCAAAACGTTTAAAGTAAAGTTTGAGTTAAAAACCATGTGTATACCATAGTCTTAGAGTTTTGGTACTATGCGGTGACGTAGAAAATTTCGCTCATAATTGTTGAGATTTAGATACTTGCAATAGGGTGAGATGTAGAAAATTCCGTACTTAGTTATAAGTGATAGTGAGAAATGGCACTATAATACACGATGTAGAAAATTCCGTGTTATAGATGCCCATAGTTGAGATCATTTTACCCTACGTCGCGATGTAGTAAATTCCGCACGTAGTAGTCGAGATACTAAAGTAACTTCACATTGACGTTAGTAGAAAAATCGTTACGTGATGCTTAGAGTACCCTAAATATACACATGGTCTTTTTATAAGAAATGGTTTTAAAATTGAAACTTTCAACATTTATATAAGTAGAGCACCACTATATAGTATTATTATTATATGACGAACTAACCTTTCATTTTTATTGTGTAGCTTGCTTATCTCATCAGGTGTGGTTATAAATAACTTCGTGGCCTAAAGATCGTCATTTCAATTATAGGTGGGCGTCACATAAATATATCGTTGAAAGGACTAAATAATTATGTAAATGAATCATGAACATGGAAGCAATTGTATATTTATGTTTTAGGATATGTATATAATAGAAACATTCACACACGATATATATATCTATCATATATATGTGAACACCTATGTGTTTTATGGAATTCATTTTGAAAATGCATGTTGTGGAACATGTATTGTGAAATTGAAAAGAAACAGGTTGTGGAAATTACATGTTTGTGGAATAAAAGAAGTTGGGAGGTGATCAAAGATAGTTGAAGTGTTTTTATGCAGGTCAAATTTTGGAAATGTTCAAATTACAGCCGTTATGCTGTCAAAATTTTTATAAAAATATGTTTTAAAGAAATGCGAAAAATTTCCACCAATCCCGACTATTTTTAAAAAGTAAAGAAGTTTTAAGTTAAAACGAGTAAACCGGCAAAGTATTCTAAGGGTTTGCTTCTCGGATTTTCTTAATCCGACGAGTCAGGTTCGGGAAGTCCGTTGAAGTGCCCGGTAGGATCCTCCAAACAAGAGCTTAGAAAAGGTCTAGTTCGGGTCCTGTCAAAAACGCACTTTGACTATAATTTCATCAGCACCCAACTTCTTTTATGTACTCAAACATACAATTTCTCATCACATTTCACAATCATACATTTATGTCACACATATATTTTTCATATACAATTTATATGCATCACAACATATAAATATCAAGTGCATCATGTGATAAGTGTGGCACAAGTGTGAATGTACAACTATACATATATATATATATATATCAAAATATGAGTTTACAATTTATTGAATATTCATATATCAATCAACGATCATTTTTGTTAGAGTATATACAACAATATCAAAATATAATTAGCATTCACATGTTTTATCTACTCGTCCCCCACCTATAAGTAGAATGTCGCTCTTTCGGCTACAAAAATGATAACACCGGATAGAACAAACAAACTACACAACAAAATAAAAAGTTAGTTCGTCACATGCTAATACAACAATTTCGAGTCCATATTAATGCATAACTCAAAGAGATATCAAAATATTGATCTTTGAAAACCATTTCTTATAAGACAACCATGTGTATCTCTAATGTACTTTAACCATCACGTGACGATTTTTCGACTAACGTCAACGTGAAGCTATTATAATATCTCGACCACTACGTGTGGAATTTACTACATCACGACGAAGGGTGAAATAATCTCAACTCTGAGCAACTACAACGTAGAATTTTCTACATCGCAATTGTAGTGTTAATGAACTATACTCTGTGCAACTATAAACGGAGTTTTCTACATCGCATATTGTAGTGCAATTTCTCACTATCACTTGCAACTAGGTATGAAATTTTCTACATCGTAACCTATTGCAAGTAACTATAAATCTCGACAACTATGAGCGAAATTTTCTATATCGCCGAGTAGTGCCAAAACTCTGATACTACGGTATACACATGGTTTTTTAACTCAAACTTTACTTTAAACATTTTAAAAATACTTTTGTCTTCAAATCCCATTTCTTGATTCAAGACACAACTTTTACTCAATGCCAAATTTATAATTTGGAAAATCATTTTGTAATACCTTTAAACAAAATACATTACAATGTAAATGGAAATCGAAATAATGTAAGTGAAGTACACTTACCTCAATCCGCGTAATATCAACTCGATAGTCTCAATGAGCCTTTCGTGCCTCGCTCGCTTGCTCGTCACCTACACATCAATTTCTCATTATACTTTACTCAAATACATAACTTAAAATGTAACAATAAAGTTTTCAATATAAATCAACCTATTAAAAACCTGTTACGCTATAACTTTTCGGACTCGATTTTAACTTAACCAAGACTCTCAAATTTCAATTTCTTTGCAAAATTTTTACTTTTAGACCCGTAGGATCATCCCCACATGATCCATATAATCTTTGAAGGCTCGGAACGAAAAATTGAAAATTTAAGCCTCTTTTGATATCCCAAAACAGTTCTGAATGCATAGCCCTACTCGGGGCTCCATTTTCCTATGTTCTTTTTCCTACAATCCTTTTATCTCACATTCTAGTCACATATAAAATTTTATCGAAAAATTCTATTGTTTGTTATGTCAAATCTAAGAAAAACGTATTTTTTTGGGCACTTTTGATGCACACTTATGGCATCCTATATGCGACAACTTCATTTTTTTTTTCATATTTAAGGTTCTTTTACCTAATTATGACTGAATACATTCATTTCGAGCATCGAAGAAAGCATTTGTATCATTATTTCACATTACAACTTTCTACGCACACTATTTTGGCCATAACTTCGTCAATTTTTATCGGAATGATTCCATTCTAATTTCTATGATTTGATACATTCCCGAGACATGTTTTGAGGTCTAGAACAACCCTAAATAACCTAGAATAGGTCAGGTCACTGTCAGCCCTTCATCTAGCTCGAGATTTCTCAACTTCACTCTATGCTTCTCCTTCTACAATTCTATGCTTTTCCTTTTCAAATTATAACTTTTGTAGAGGCTTTCATGACATCAACTATGCATAATTTAAAGCTTAAAAGAATGAAAATATAATGGGATCATACACCCCTTCATTGGTCGTGACACACACCACACACCCACAAGTTGCTCTTTTCAAATTTTTCATGGTATTTTCTCTCAATCAATTCATCAAACACTTACTCTACAACTATCTTCACTTTTAAACAAACTTAAATCACAAACTAGGGTTCCTCCCATGTACATCCTAACTTGCCATTCAAGCTTGTAATATTCAACCTAAGCTTTTTAACATTAGATTAGAGTTCTAGACTCATTTGAGATGAAAAATCTCATCACAACACATCTAAAAGAAACCAACCATCATCACATATCTATCACTCCAACAATCAATTAAACTTAGAGAAATAGATGAAATCTTACCTAACTTTTGCTTGGGGTTTGATTTCCTAGCTTGGTTTGCCTTAGAGACTTGATTTGGAGCAAGAAAATGGATGTAAAATCAATTTCTCTCTTTCTCCTCTAGTTGTCGTCCACACACTCTCTTCCTCTCTCAATTTTCTGTTTTTGCTTCTTATTTTTCAAGTGTTGGCCGACCAACACCCCTCTCCTCTCATATATAAATCTTTTAATAAGCTCAATTTACCATAATACCATTTCTTTAGTTTATTTCATCCTTTTGTTTAAGTTTTTACTAAGTATTGGATGATGATATTTATATACATTTATATACATGTATATCACTAATTCTTAATTGGACCATTACTATTTTGCCACTTTTAAATATCATTCTCTTTTGTTTGCGAAATGTCCATTTCGCCCTTCGCGCTTTTATTTCACTAATAAGTTGGACTTGATTTCTTCTGTCGTTTATTAAATCTATTCATATAATTTAAATGTTAAATTCTCATGATAACACTTTTTAATAGAATTCTATCTTTTTATTTCCTATTTTGCTTTTAACGC
This sequence comes from Dimocarpus longan, assembly GCA_022984855.1. Classification (NCBI taxonomy): domain Eukaryota; kingdom Viridiplantae; phylum Streptophyta; class Magnoliopsida; order Sapindales; family Sapindaceae; genus Dimocarpus; species Dimocarpus longan. Next base: position 13,569,683 of record CM041017.1, on the reverse strand, counting down.
TAACAAAATCGTAAAGTCGAATATAAGGGTTTATACTCACTACCCAATTTGGATAGCAAATATTTTTCTGGTAAAGAAGAAGAATGGGAAGTGGAGAACTTATATTGACTTCACCAATCTGAACAAGGCATGTCCAAAGGATAGTTTTCCTCTACCAAGGATTGATCAGCTCGTTGATGGTACTGCTGGTCATCAGCTCCTTAGTTTTATGGATGCTTATTCAAGGTATAACTAGATCTCGATGAACTCTGATAACGAGGAGCACACTTCATTTGTTACTGACTGTGGGCTTTATTGCTACAAAGTAATGTCATTCAGGTTGAAAAATGCTGGAGCAACCTACCAACAATTGGTTAACATGATGTTTAAAGATCTTATTGGCAAAATGATGGAGGTATATGTAGATGACATGTTGGTGAAGTCTAAACAAGTATCCTAGCATTTACACGACCTAGGAGAGATGTTTCAAATCTTGAGGAAATACTAAATGAAGCTTAATCCTTTGAAATGTGCATTTGGAGTGGCTTCGGGTAAGTTTTTGGGTTTCATGATCAACAATAGAAGAATTGAAGCGAACCCCGAGAAGATCAAAGCTTTGATTGACATGAGATCACCGAAAAAGATCAAAGATGTGCAGAGCTTGAATGGCCAAATCGTTGCCCTCAACAGGTTTATATCCAGGTTGATAGACAAGTGCATCCCCTTCTTTGATGAGTTGAAAAAGGCAAGGAACTTTTAGTGGACTGAAGAATGTGAAACGGCCTTTCAATAGCTCAAAGAATATATGGGTCGAGCATCGTTGCTTTCTAAACCAGTAAAAGGGGAAAAGTTGATCGTTTATCTGGGGGTTACTCAGCACGCCCTCAGTGCAGCCTTAGTTCGTAAGGAGAATAGAACTCAACTTCCTGTATATTATGTCAGCAAGAGGTTGCTCGATGCAGAAACTAGATATACCCCCATGGAAAAGCTTGCATACTGTTTGGTGATGGTATCGAGAAAGCTTCGCTCTTATTTTCAAGCTCACACAATTGAAGTACCGACTAGGTATCCATTGAAGCAGGTTCTTCAGAAGCCTGACACGTCGAGTCACCTACTCAAATAGGCAATTGAGCTCGCTCAATTTGAAATAGAATTCAACCCCGAACAGCGATTAAGAGGCAAGTGCTAGTAGATTTTGTGGCTGAGTTTACAGGGTCGATCAGTGAAGAAGTCGAATTCTCTGAAGGCCCATTTTGGAAGCTTTACATGGATAAATCCTCTAGCGAGCAGAAAGTAGGGGCTGGTGTGATATTGATTAGCCCAAAGGGTCATAGAATTTTATGCGCCTTAAGGTTTGGGTTCAAAGCCATCAACAATGAGGTCGAATAAGAAGCATTGCTAGCAGGATTAAGGTTGACGAAGGAAGTACAAGCTGAGCGAATAAGAGTGTACAGTGATTCCCAGCTCGTGATGTGCCAAGTTCGAGAAGAATATCAGGCCAAGGGTTATAAGATGGCCATTTATCTGCAAAAGGTTTGGCGATGTTCGAAAAATGTGAAATGCATCACGTTTCGCGATCTAAAAACTCGCATGCAGACGCCTTAGCCCATCTTACCACAGCAAAAGATACGAATTTCATGGGAGCTGTGTCGGTGGAATTTTTGCCAGTCTCAAGTACAAAGCCACAAGATGAGATAAAGGTAATAGTTATGGCACAAGATTCCTGGATGAATCCTCTTGTTGAGTACTTACAGGATGAAAGATTTCCTGAAGACAAGCCAGAGGCTTGTCGCCTTTGAGCCCGAGTAGCTCGATACTGCATTTATGATAATAGGCTTTACAAGAGAGTGTTCCTAGCTCCATTGCTCAGGTGCATTGATGGCTCGGGCTGCTAGACCGTTATAGAGGATATACATACGGGACATTGTGGCAATCATGCCGAGGGGCTATCTTTAGCTCAGAAGGCTCTTCGGTAGGGGTTTTATTGGTTAATAATGAAACAAGATGCAACTGAAATGGTCAAGAAGTGTGATAAGTGCCAGAGATTTGCCAAGGTTTCATGAGCTCCACCAGCTTTCTTACAACAGATGGTTAGTCCATGGTTTTTTGCCATTTGGGGTATGGATTTAATCGGTCCACTCCCAACAGCTCGGGAAAGATGTAAGCATGCAATTGTGGTTGTGGATTACTTTACAAAGTGAGCAGAAGCAAAGGAACTCACTGAAATATCCACTGCAATAGTCAAAAAGTTTGTTTAGGAGTACATAATTTACAGATTTGGATTTCCTTAGCTGATCGTAACAGACAACGAAACCCAGTTAAGTGGCGAGCAGTTTCAGAAGTTTTGCAAAGATTTGAGAATCACAAAGAGCTTTTTAGTCGTGGACCACCCGTAAGCCAACGATCAGGTTGAAGCAGCTAACAAGATGATTAAGCAAAACTTAAAGACTAAGCTGGAAGCAAGAAAGGGAGCCTGGGTTGATGAATTGCAGAAGGTGTTGTAGGTTTATAGAACAACTGCTCGCAACACCACCGGGGAGACTCCCTTCTCGATAGTGTATGGATCAGAAGCAATGATTCCAACAGAGTATAAGGTCACCAGTTAAGACAGAGCGACATTTAGGCAGGAAGATAACGACCATCTGCTCGAGGCTAATCTGGATCTACTCGTGGAAGCAAGAGAATAAGCTCAAATGAGGGTTACTGTTTACCAACAGAGGGTCGCCAGATTTTATAACATAAAAGTTCGAGTTTAAAGTTTTAAGCCTGGCGACCTAGTCTTACGTCTCATCTTACTTGCTGCTCGGAAAGCCAATGATGGGACCCTTGGTCCAACAGGGAAGGCCTTTATGTTATAAATAGTAGTATGAAAAATGGAGCTTATCGACTGGCCAACATGAATGGGGCTGAGGTCTCACGAGCATGGAATGCAGAGAATCTTCGGCCATATTATGTTTAAGTTGTTTAGTTTACTTGGTCTGTAAGAACCAACTTTTTCATCAATAAACATTCTCTAGGCAAATTAATCTGATTGCCCTTATTATTGCTTCTTGCCATTCAGCGGACTATTGTTATCATCTCTACTCATGCTTTGGAAGGATTGATTGCTACCTATGAGTGAGTAGACTCTGGAAGATATAATTAATACATGTAAGTCAATGCTCTAGAAGATATGATTACTACCTATGAGTATCCGAGCTCTGGAAGGTGTGATTATTATCTATGAGCACGTCTTGGAAGGTTCCAGTATTGCTTGTGAACGAGCAAGTTCTGAAAGGCATACTTATGACCTGTGGACTTATGAAAATGTCTTGGAAGGTCTCAGTATCACTTATGAACGAGCAAGTTCTGAAAGGCATACTTATGGCCTATGGACTTATGAAAATGTCTTGGAAAGTCCCAGTATTGTCTGTGAACGCGCAAGTTTTGGAAAGCATACTTATGGCCTGTGGACTTATAAAAATGTCGTGGAAGGTCCCAGTATTGCTTGTGAACAAGCAAGTTTTGGAAGGTATACTTATGACTTGTGGACTTATGAAAATGTCCTGGAAGATCTATGTAGCTTGTGAGCGAGCAAGCTTTGGAAGGACCATTCGATCTGTGGATTTTCATGTTCTGGAAGGTACTAGCACTACTTATGAGCGAGCAAGCCCTGGAAAGTGTGCTTATTACCTGTGAACTTTTATAAACCTTAAATGGATTAAATGATTTAATATGACCTATGGGTTTCTATATTGAAATTGCAACTTAATTAGTACTTGCTTTATACAAACTATCAGTCCAGATATTTTATTATTATCAGATTTAATTAACAACCAGAAAAGCTCGCCATTTAACATCAGTAAGGAAAAAGGAAATGAATATAAATAAGCAAAGCAATAAAGTTCACGAAAAGAATAACTTGTATTTACTACAAATCAAATAAAAAGAACAAAAAAATTCCTAAGTATTGCTAGGAGGAATATTCTGATCGCCTGTCGAAGCTTTACGTTCATCATCAAGGGCAATTGGCTGTGAGGAGCCTGAAGAAGGTCCTGGATGAATTGAAGCACTGCCAGAAGAAGGAGCCAGACTTTGAGAGATTCCACCTTACGATGCTGTAAAATTTGGGTCTTCGGTTTGAGTTTGGGGCACACCTCAGAAACAGAAGAGCCTAAGCCCGACTGGGGGGCTGGGAGGCTAGCCTCTGATTAAGCCTTCTTTGTAGCTTGGCGAGTAGCCCTTGCTACGTACATCTTCACCTCTTTAACGACCTCCTGCTTGAAAAATGAGATATCTACATCTGGGCGCTTCCATCACAAGTTATATAAGAACAAACTACCCATTCTTTCTTCTGCTTGTTTGACTAAAGCTTGAGTGCGGTCCTGTTCTTGGGCTAGTTCTTCTTTTGTAGAAATTACCTCCTGCTGCATCAGCTCGATATTCTTCTTAGCTTCATTAGCTCGATGCTTATGTGAAGCCAGCTCCTTCTTCAGCTTTTTGTTTTCCTCCAGTTTTTTGTTCTCTTCTTTCAGCTTTTCCTCTAGGTCTTGGGCATTATTCAGCTTCTTTAAATCATCGCCCTCTTTCTTCAGCGAGGTGATAGTGTCATCTCAGAATTTCATAGCTTCCCTCAAATCTACTTTTAGCTTCTGGGAACGATTAAATTTTTCATCCAAGTCGTGAGTGATCTTCTAGGACTTTTCGGCCTTTGGCTTGAAGAACTCCACTTCGCCCTGGACTTTCCTTTTGTCACCTTCCAATGTTTTTATTACCTTCTCCATGGAAGCCTTCTCCTCGAGCCAGTTAGGAATCTTTCTGAGGAGCTTCATGAAAGCCATGGAGGCCTAAAACAAGATGTTAAAAAAGGAAAAAGGACAAGGAAAGCAATAAAATGTGTTAGCAACAAAAGAAGCTTACAAGCAGATTATGGTGACCAAAGTAGTTGATTGGCTTCTCACCTTTCATATCCTTCCTGTAAAGGTCAGGCTTTTCAGGACCTAGGAAGTGAGGCGCGCAATCTAAGAGATCATTATAATATGTCCCCGCATTGAAGTCTTGGGTCGATTCTTCAGCTGCGGGCTCTTTTCCCAGTGTTTTTTGATGCGTTTGGGGAGATCCTACGATCCCCTTGCCTTTATCAACATTCTAAGGATGCAGAGCAGGCGAACTACTTAGGGGAGGAGTTGATCGTGTAGGGGACTCCCTTCGAATATCTCTCCTCATCAATTTTCTCCCTACTGATTTATATCTTATGCCACGATCAGAAGGTGTAGCAGAATCTGTTTGGGTAGGTGATCCAGTGGCAATTTTTTAGGTCGCTTGTGAATCAGGAGCACTTGCAATTTCAGCAGGTTTCTTTGGTGGGGGAGGTGGAAGATTAGCAGTTTCTACCGTCTGGACATCTTCTTCATCGTCAGGAAGAGGCTCATCAAAATGAAGTTGAACCATTGGTGTAGATTGATCTACTTGTAAGCTCGGTGCTTCCTGGCCAAAGGCTTCAAAGACAAAAGGGATTTCCTTCTTTTTACGAGCTCCTATGTCCAAATGTTTATGAAGTAGTTTGCTACCCACAAAAGGAGCAAAGTCGTATATCTGAAGGAGGTGTTCTGACGGCGATTGGTCATCCAAAGGATTTTTTACCTCTGAAAATTTCTGTAGTAATGCTAACTCCTCGCTTGTCAGCCCAATTTCACTCTTCGCAACGTCTGCACAAAAGCAAAAACGGATTAGTAGCTAGTAACATATGTGCTTAATAGCAAGATGAAGATATACTCACCAGGAGAAGAACAGAATGAAAAAAATTTAAGATCGGCTAAGGAGAGGTAGGACGCATAAAACCACGACGACTTGTAGTAGTCTACATTGGATTTACCAACCCTTTTTGGGAGAAATACTTTATAAGGAGAGTTACGGCTTATGTGTAATAAACCCGTCCCGTTTCTTTGATTTGGAGCCAATGGTGCTTTTAAAGAGGAAGAGATGTTGAATCATCGACGGAGTTGGTGGAGGAATACTATTTTTAATAAAAATGGAGGCTAGGGCAGTAAGGTGAGCATAAGAATTGGGAGTAAGTTGAAAAGGGGCGAGCTTAAGATCATTTAAGAGGTCGATCAAGTAGCGGGGAACCGAAAATCTGAAGCCAGCTTCTATGCGCTGGCGACTAATGGAAATGAACCCCTTAGGGGGATGAGCTGCATGATCATGAGTTGCCGGCACTATTACTCGACACCCAGAAGGCAGGTGAAAATCCTCAGCGATTGATTCGAGTTTGCTGGGGTTGATAGAAAAATCATGTTTGAAAAAAAGAGAGCGAGCAGGAGGATTATTATGTCCTGCAGGCTCTGATACGGCCTCATCGCTTTGAGAGGTCGCGTTTTCTATAGTTTTGACTTGGACAAGTTCCTCTTCAGAGTCCTTGTCAGCAGCCCCCACTTTATGATCGCAACGACTATGACCAGACATCTACAAAATCAATGAGGGGGTCAAGTCATGAGCAGTAGACCAGATTACAAAGCTTAAGGCTAATTCTATTTTTCCCCAACGATCAAGTCGCGCGTACAGGGGGGGTTGTCGAGTTCTTAGGAGCCTTGGTTGCAAGCCTAACAGGCTGCAAAGGTGATGACCTAACCAGAGTTAGGGTATCACACGGTTACAAAACAAAGAATGGTATGTATACATGTGATTAATACTATCAAACAAGATTTTTATTCAAGTTCTTCAAGTTTTATCATGCCTAGAATGCAAAAATGAGTCACAGAATATTCATGCGAGTATGAAAGCAGATTCATATATGTAAACTAGCATGATGCAAGTAAAAACTATAACTAAGAAAGTCATGGAAGGATGTGAAAATTTACCTTGAGCACAATGAAGTTTGGTGATGGTGAAGAGACTGATGAAGAACAACAATAGTGGATGAAAGAAAATAGAAGATGAAAGGGTGTCGATTTTTGAAAATGACTGGTAAAAGCAGAAAGTAAAACGACTGGGTGTATATATAATTAAAAATCTAAATTAGAAAGTGAAACGATTTTGAAAATGACTGGTAAAAGCAGGTGGGGTTCAATTAGAAATCCAAATTAAAAAGCCCAAAGAAAAAGTAATTCAAGTGAACCTAATTGGAAACTCGGATGACCCAATTATTTTTCTAATTGCACCCACTTAAGGTTAAACATGAAAAAAGCAGAATGTGATAGAGGTAAATGTGTCCACCATAAAATAGGAGGAATTATGGAATTTTTAAAGGATAATTCATGGAAAAAGAAAGAAACATGAGAGGGTAAGAATAGAAATAAAATGTTATGGAAAGGGTGAAATTGGAAATGATAAAAGACATTTGGTTATATTTTAATTGGATGAAAAATGAGTGGTGGAAGAGGGAGCTAAGTGTATGTCCATGCATGAGTGTATATATCTGTGATTTAAAAGCCACTCCACCCATTTTCTTCACCTTGGCCGAACCCAACCCTACAAAAGCAAGAAAAAGCAAAAGAAAGGGAGAAGAATGGATGAAGAAGAAAGAAGAAAAGAGAAATAAGAAGAGGAGAAGAAAAACAAAGAAGTTTGGAGGAGAATTGTGGTGTGAAACTAGTTCCAAATTAGAATCAATTCTCTTAGTTTAGTTTTTATAGATCCTAAATAAATTTTTGGTGTTATTTAGGTGAAAAGGGATACAAGAAGAAGACAAGTACAAGTGAACTTCCATAGAACTTGGAAGTAAATTGGTGAGTGGATGATTTCTCTTGATTTAATTTATGGAAATATTTTTGTTATGTTTCAACTTTTATTAATTTTGGAACAAATATGTTTTGTGATCTATGGATTTTGAAGTATATTTTAAGATTTTGAAGTATGTTTCATGAATTGAGAAAGATGAATTATGTTTAGTACATATGTTGCGTGAAGTATAAATTTTAGAGCATGCTTTGAAATTTTTAAAGTATACTTAGAATCTATGAACTTTAGATTATGTTTTATAATTTTAAGAGATGATTTGTAATTTATGAAATATGGATTTTGTTTTGAAATCTTAAATGATACTTTGTAATTCATGGATTTAAGATTTTTTCTTATAATTTTAAAGTATACTTTATGGTTTATGGATTAGAAACTAAACTTTTAGATATTTCTAAAGTATGTTTGATGATTTGTGAACTTTATATAATGTGTTGGATTTCCAAACTTTATTTTACAATTTAATAAAGTATACTATGTTACATGATTTATAAATTAATTATTTAATTTATAAATTCAACCATGATTTATATTTTGCGTAAGAAACTATGACTTTTTCTTGTATATATATGAATGGATGAGATTTTGTTGGAAATTTAATATTTAATTTAGAAAGCTTAATAAGTTTTAAAACACAAAAAAGTACTCTCCCCTCTAACGGTCAGATTGGCATCACGTGAGTAAGGCTGAGATAGTCACCTAACACATACTTGACAAAAGTCAGAAAAGTCATTGGGTTTTTGAAAGAGAGAGTCATTGAGTCGCCGAGCATGTGGATGATAGAGTTATCCCCCGCCCTCTGTGACGGGACCGTTCCCGAATCCTTCCTCTGGACCTGAGAAAGACCTCGTAGCATCCCGTCAGAACTCCAACAAACCCTAACTTTGGCCCGAAGAAATCCCGTTAGAGCACCGAAACTTATTTTAAACTTCTTTTTAAACTCGTTTACTAGGTGGCAGGGGTACAAATTTTTCGCTTTTCTATTGAAAATTCGGTAGCATGCCGTTTATTTTCTAAACTATGCCACCCTGCAAGTTTCAAATACAGTTTATAAAACATTTCTATAAAATTCATTTCTCAACTTCCAGAGCCTCCGGCTCATTTTTCACAACACAACCACAACCAAATAATTAAAATCAGAAAAGTGATTCATATAAAACTTTAATAAAATATTTTTAACTAATACATCAACGATTATTTTAAAATACTTACAACTATATATATAAACATATACATGATCAAAATAACACCATATACACATTTAGTAGGTATCGTCCTATACGTCCACCTGTACGTCTGATTGAACCTCGTCGGCTGGATGACTAGCTCCTGCATCTGTGGGAGAATTTTTAAGAAAAACATTTAAAGAAAAACGTGAGTATAACTCAATGAGTGGTAGTAACTTTTAAACTAAAACTCATTTCTACACTTAAATTTCTCCCAAAAATAGTTTAATAAAACTAAAGTATTTTTCTAAAATACTTTCTAAAACTCATTTAAAACTGCTTTTGAATCTCGTTCTAAATTTCTTTCTAAAACTTTCTGAAATCTTTGCTTCAAATCTTTTCTGATGCTCGCCTAAATGGTAACCCAGGGAATATCTACTCCTGGCGTGGTAGCATATAAACTCTAGCTAACCACTAGGAGTGGGAGATCTACCATGTGTAGTCGTCGAAAGCGGGCCCACGCTACGGACTGACTACACTACCCTATACGTGTATACGGATCACTCATACCTCGTTCACACAAGAGTCGACTAGATTCAAATCTCACTGACTGACTTCCTCTCATCTACCATATCACGCATAGGGCATTCGACCGGGTACTAAACTGGGGCTAGGATAAACCATAGGCTATTAAAATTTCTTTTTCTTATTACACTAAAATATTCTAAATCTCAAGGCAATAAACCTAAAATAATTAGTTCTAGCACATTCTCATATACATAAATAATAAACTAAAATCTTTATGCTAGAATTATAATATAAATTCAATTCATAAATAAATAACTATTGATAATAAATTCTTTTAACTTAAAATAAACTTTAAAAATATATAAATGTTAAAAACTCATAGTTCCACTCACAACACATCCTCGGATAGAATCCGATCCTCCTCCGAATGACTCCGAAAGTCTTCGCTTTTACCCTAAAACATCAAATATCCATTTAGGGTCATTAACTCATTCAAATAATATTCAAAATCAATAAAAATCCAATTATCTCTATATATATCCTTTAACGCCTAAACTTTCTGATCTCAATTTCTATTCAACCAGGGTTTTCGAAATCTGTTTCCTCTATATGAATCCTACTTATTCTTTCCTAGGAATACCTTAGAATACTCAATCTTATCGTCGAAAACTCGGAATGAAATTCGACCGGATTCACTTACTAACGAAAATCACTTTTCGCTCCGGATTTTCGAAAACTTCAAAAATCAATCCTCTAGTGTTCTAACACCCAACTATGATTAAATAAACTGTTTCAAACGTTAAACGAACGCGTTTCGAAGGTTTTCAGAAACCGCCCTTCGACTCGTCCGTTTAGCTCCAAAATCGATCCTAAACTTTTCGTTTTCGAAATCTAACTTCAAAAGATTATTCCTTAACCACCAAAACATCAATCTAATGTTTTAAAATCGAAAACGAGATAGGATTCCATAAAAAACCCATTTTTTACCACGACTTTCCTCTCTCGTTTTATCTGATTTTCTTCCATCAAATCACTCATAAATCATACCAAAATCATCCCCACATCTTCCTCTTATCATCCCTAATCTCGGATTCGAAAAGAAACGAAAGAAAAAAAAAAGGGTTTCATATAAACATTAAGCTTAAAACTGAGATAACTCACCAAATAGGCAACCGTTTTGCTTCAAATTTGTTGGGTTAGTTAGAGGAGATGACAAGGAACAACTTTCGTGAAGAAACCGCGGCGAAAATCAGATTGGATCACCTTCTCTTCCTCTCTCTCTCTCTCGCGCACTCACGGCCTCTCTCTCGTCCACTCTCGGCTTCTCTCTCTGTTTCTTTCTTATTTCACGATCACAAATGTCTCAAATGAGACAAAACTAACATATATAATGCTCATTTACTAAAAAGTCCCTCAAGAAAATTTCATTTAATAACCTCAAACTTTCAATAATCTCACTAGTGCCCAAAAATAACTAATTTTATATTCTATTGGTCCACTTGGCACATTCTGGTCCACTTATTTCTTCGACCAATCCATGGATGACACGTGGCATAACCATAGCCACTACTTTTCAAATCACTTATCTCATTTCTCATTGGTTGAATCAAAATATCTTTTACTTTATTCCGTAAGCTCACCTCGCTTGATTAACACGTAAATCTCTCCTAATCACTTTATAATCGTACCGAGGTCAACCAAATGATATCCGACTTGCGATACGAAAATATAATAAGCCTCAAATAACACTACTGGAGGCATTTGATTCGACCGTAACTCAATTCGAAGATTTCTAATACCATAAAATAATAAATCTGGGTGAAGGCTTACACTTGATGAATTCTCATTTCAATAGAACTTTCAATACCTAATCATTCCGAAAAATATTCCACAAATATTCTACACACATCTTATGGCCAATTCGACTTCATAAACTTCAATTTAGGTCTAATACCTCTCATATATACTTGATAAAGGAAATGTTCCTAACCGAAATCTGATCGAATCAACCGATATCTTTTTATACGTATCTATAGCTTAAATACTTTATTTTTACATTCATTCTCGTTAACTCATCTCATTCACTTGGGTTACACTCCTTGAAACTTCCACATATTATTCTCATGCGTGATCCATGTATACTTAACTTAAAATGTCCATTTTGTCCTTTTTATGATATAATTTCACTTTGACCGTAAAATATTCTAAAAATATTTCATGGTTATCTAATCTTCAAATTGACCATGAAATACTCTAATTGGGTGTCTTATCTATCAATCTCATGCTTCGAAAAAAATTCAATTGGATTTGAATTCATTAAAACTTATTAATCTCTCAAAAGGGCAATATCGTAATTTTCTTCGGATCGCTTAAAACTGATTCAAATGGTCTTCTTTTTGATCCGTTTCTGTTTCTTTATACTCTCCTACTATTTTTGGACCTTTTCGACCCTTAAGGTCAATTTCTGAAAATTTTACTATTCATTTAGAAATTTTCGTCAAAAAAATACTATTCACCAAAAACTTCAGTTTTCTATCGAATCTAAATTCATGACCTGGGACAATATAACCGGGTCCAAATTCGATCTTAAACATAAACGTTTGGATCTTTTTTTAAAAAAAAGCACTATTTATCTAGATCCTAATACTATTCACTGAAAATTCTCATTTCTTCCTAACACAATACTCAGAGCCTTATAAGTATAATCGAATTCTAATCGGACCTCTTGCATTATTTCTGGACTCTTTATTCTTTATCCAATCATCGAAAATGAATTCTCTAAGGAAACTAGGATCGGGGTCTATCAATTTTAGCAGGTGTGCTTCCCATTTGCCTAAGACCCCTAGGGCATGGATTCGAGCACCTGTGGAGGCGAAAGAAATCGGTGAGGGGGGCCGAGATATCCTGGGCTTAGAGGGCTAGCCCAGCAGCCAGATAAGCTTCGGCCCAGACTAGGACGGGCAGTTATAGAAAATGACGCCTTTTTATTGTGGGGTCCCTTCTCTCTAGGCTGTCCTACTCACAAGGTACTATCCCTAAGCCAGAGGGTTTTGCTTCGCCTCCCCCACCCGCACAGAAGAATCCATTTGACTAAGGGGCTAGGTCATGGGTTCAAGTACGGGTGGGGGAGGCGAAGCAAAACCCTCTAGCCCAAGGACAGTGCCTTGTGAGTGGGACAGCCTAGAGAGAAGGGACCCCACACTCTACGTGTGAGTTGAATGTCTCCACCATATATGGCAGAATCCCCTGAGTACTAATTTGGTGTAGATTATGAATATAAAATCATATCTAAAGATAATCTATGCAAATGCTTCTAGTTATTACAATACAAAGTTTTATAGAAAAAAAAAAATATATGTATATATATATAGTAACAAGTTTCAATTATCGTTGAATATGAATTATTTATACTTTATATTCTTATATGTTTTATGTTACATTAACTTATGATTCATTTGACTTATATCCACTCAATGGGCGTTAACGCTCACCCTTTTATATTTTAAAACCATTTTCCAGGAGTTCGTAGGGTTTTAAAGGAAGCATTTGAACGAGAAAATGTGGGCCACTCGAGCAAGTGATGCATGGAAACCATGTTTGATATTGTCTATGTGTATTTTGATCATTCTATAACACATACTAATAGATGTGTTTTTGCATATACATGTATACATTAATGATATAAAGTATTTAAAAACTTTTATTAGTTTGCATAAATTTTTACTTTTGATACTATGAACATTATAATCATACTTACTATATATTTTATAGTATATGACATATCTTGTGTTGGAATGAGAACTGAAAGTAAGACCAGAGTTCCTAAATAGTTGAAAATTGAAATGAATTTTAGAAGTGTATATTCTCTTCGTCACAGGGTGGAATTGTTCAACAAATAGCTGTTATGTAGTCAAAATTTTATTAAACCACACTATACCTTATTAAAGTTTCTAAATGATTTTTATTGAAAGAATTTAGAATTCGTACAATTTTTTAACTATTACAAGATCTTCTTGGATTCAAAAAAGGAATCTGAGAGGGTCTTGTCATTAGTAGCATGAAAACATAATAAATTCACATTCTTTTTCATAGCTTCAATGGTATGCTCACTCTAATCTTTATGTAAATGGAAGAACAAAATATTAATAATAAATCAAATTACATATTTAACATTATCATAATAAAACAAATCATTTACCTTTTTCAATTGCTTCATACAATTCTGTCTCATCTGTGGACAGTGTAAGGTCCAAGCAAATATTAATAGATTGCAATGAATTTTGCTAGCAAATCAATATCTCCACCATCTTTAGAATTAAGCTACTCCTAAATGGGTTAAGAATATGCCCTCCCATGCTAAATGCCAACTCGGAAGCCACTGTAGACACTAGAATGACAAAGACATTCCTTGCAATACGAGATAGAGTATTGTACTTAGAAGAATTAACTTTTCACCAACCAAAAGATCAAAGTTCTTATCATCCAAAAGTTTATCAGACTCTATCAAATACCTTTCAACCTTGTTCTTGAAACAACAAAATCATTCATTCTTTTTTTTTTTTCATTTTCTTGAACTTTTGAAATCTTTCCAAATGAAATCAAAACTTTCATTCATCTTTCCTACATCATCCTCACTAAAGGAAGGATTGGAGCTAGATTTGTTGACCATTTGAAATGTTATCATCACTTTTGTAAAACTTATAAAGTTTAATCAAAAGATCTTTAATGTCATTAGTTAACTTCGCAACCTTCCTTTCATCAAACATATCAACAAAACAAAATTTGATGTAATCCTACTTGTATCTTGGATCAAGAACAAGTGCAATGACAATTTATTTACTTTCTCAACTTTTCCCCAATATTTGTCAAACTTGCATGTCATTCCAATTGCCATATCACAACAAAAAATCATCATACTTACCCAATATAGTTAACTCATTTTCAATAGAGAACAAATCATGACAGAACATATTGGAAGTAATGGATGTGGTAGTGCTAAACTTCAAAGTGATGTCATGAAAAACTAGTAAAAATTTGACAAACACTCTAACATTACTCCAATCTTTCTCTTTTGGCAGTCCTTACCCTTTTTTTCCCATTTTCATCTTCAACAAAGTACAACCTATAACATCTATTATCCTCCAATAATCTATCAAATACATTTTCAAATTTTAAAGTAATACCTATCAAATAAATAGGTGGAGTTCTATCTAATAGGCATATCTACTACTACAAGGCTTTTGCTCTCAATTGGTTCATGCTTAATACAAACTTTAAACATTTGAAGTTTTGAATGTGAAGATCTAATGACACGACCCTACCCGACCACTCTAGAGTGCATGTCGGATAAGCATCGTGTGGGCACCCCAACGGATACTCACAATGCCTTGCACGGCGGAGAGAAATCCGCGGACCGAACCCTAACTGTTTACTCCTAAACCTTTCTTTTGTGTCCTATTGAAATTCCTTTTACATTCTCATCGTTGGGTTGGTTTATTTAAAACTCAGATTTGACTTGCATTTCAAAACAAAAAGCGACCGTATAACGGCTGTTTTAGGGACTACCAAAAAAAAATTGCAAACATCGAAAACACTTCAATATTTTCTTTTACTTATCCAACCCAACTTCATTTCCTCAATCATAGGCATCCAAACTCAACATAATCTATCAACCATAGTCATCACTAGGGCCATCAAGACTTAACTTAAAGTAAACTAAAACAAAACCATCAAGAGTCAACCATTAAATATAGACATTAATACATAAAGTAACTTACTATAAACTTAAACATAGATCACCTATGTACATCAACGTAACTCTTCAAACTTTATATCTCAACTCGTAAATCATTCTTAACTTATGAATACATAACATATATATATTCTAATGTGCCATGGTTTGACTTCAATAACATAAACAAAACATTAAAGACATCAATAGTAGCCTTTGTCGTGTCGTTGCCCACCTATCTCGTCTGAGCAGCTATTTACTAGTCTTCACCCATGCCTGTACCTGGAAGGGGTTTCAAAACAAAATAAAAGGGGAATGAGCTTACAAAAACTCAGTGAGTGCATTTAGTGTCTTAGTAACATTAATAAATTTCTTGGATAAATATAACTCATAATATAAACATAACTCAAAGCTTTATAAACATAAAATGTAAATAAAGATATTAATAGAAAATAACATAATAACTTATAATATCTCTTAAGTCATGTATGCGGAATGCTCCATCGCATAATATTTCTCGTGACTATCTAGCATGCGGAATGCTCCATCATATGATCATCTGATATGCGGAATGCTCCATCACATATTAACTCTCTCTCGGCTAGGAGTGGATGCTCCATCACTTCCGTAGCATGAGAAATGTCCCACTTGTACAAAGACATAATAGTAGGACATAACATTTTTTCATTTGCAATTAATAAGGATATACTCATAGTATGTAAAACACTGTACTAAGCTCAACGTATAAACTTTTATAAACTCATGTGCACATACTCAAAACACATGCTATAACATCACATCTCATATGACAAAAATCATACTCAAAGGTATTCAAATTAATTTATTCAAGCACCATAAACTCATGAAATTAAAATGCACTCAATTATAAACTAAATAGCTCAAAGTTGTTTTAAAATTCTTAAGCACTCACCTTAGCTTTGCTTATTTTGCTTACTCGAAAACAAAAGTATCAATCCTCGTGCCTTGCCCCGCTAGTCTCCATGTCGCTTACATAATATTCATAGCTTTAATAAAAATCATTCTAATGATTTAAAATGATTTACTATTCTACAGTCCATAAAAGCGCACTGTTTTGACCATAACTTGGACAATTTTTATCGGAACCTTCTCGTTTCAATTCCCATGCGTTACTATGATATTCATGCACATTTTAGGGTCTATTTTAACTCAAATTAAGGGCAATATGCCCAGCCCTCTGCAACTAAAGATATAGGCCTAGTTTGCTCATACGCGTTTCTTGACCATTTACGCCTAAACTTGTCTCACGGATTTATCTTTGATCCGATCTTTAAAATTTCAATTTCCTTGGAAAATCCTTACTTTTACACCCCTAAGATCATCCACATATGGTTCATTTGGTCTCTGGAGGCTTAAAAGGAAAAGTCAACTTTTTAATTAACCCGTTTGACCCCAAAAAAAAAAAGTTTAAAAACCGGCAATCGTTTCGCGTCCGTTCTTTTTTCTAGCATCTCCTTATCATATAATTAAGTCACCCATAAAGTTTCGTCACACAATTCCAACCGTAGAAAAAGTTATGCATGGTTTTCACGTTTTTTTTTTTACTACACTTTTCTAGGCGTTTTGGGTGACTTTGAGTAACTAACTTCATTTATTACTTTCTCTACCTTATATATGTCTAATTATACTCATTAAGACTTAGGGATGCATATAGGAAGGGTTCATACAATATATATTCTCAAGCCCTTCAACTTAGGCTTATATCACATCTTGTCTTAAATCACTTCTAATTTCTATTCTCTTGCTTTCTAATGCTTGTGTAACATCAAATGAGCACTTATTTAAGCTTAAAGGTCCCAAAAAAAAATGATATCACACATATTTCTCATAATTGTGTTTCACTCATCTCCACTCCAAGTTCATAGCTTTCTAGTTTAAGTCTATTTGGGTGATAAGTCTTTGTTACAACACAATGGCTACTAAATGATCTCTAATCTTTGCTCAACTCATCCAACTCAAAGACTTACTCATTCTCTAACATAGGGCATGCATGACACATTCACATACTGTTGGGTTTTATGCCCTCAGAGTTTGTAATAATGTAAACGGTTTTATAAATAATAAAGTATTCATTTTATTCAATTTATATATTTTGCAAAAATTGTATATATCATGAGAAACATCCTTGATTACTGATGTAATTTCAAACTAAGTATATAAGTATTATATACAAGCAGATTTAGTTTGAAATAAGTAATCTAAAGAGTCCGTAGAAAGCAAAAAAAGTTGGGTTTTTTATTTGTGGTAAATCTACAGTTGCGGTCCATTTTGTATTCGGTACAATAGTCTTATCCGAGACTATTCATGTAGTGACATGAAAATGGAGGCACCTTATATAATATAGATTACATATGACTGGACCACGATAAATATAAGTCTTTTATCAATATCCGTTAAACTTAGAGATTTACATTTATCAACCAGATGATCATATATGAATTGATCTTAATCCTGAGTGTATTATGGACTCCTGCTTGTTGAGTTATATCCTTTGATTTACATAGGTGAGATCGGTGTAGATGTCCGGTCAATAACTTCGTACTTTGGGGATATGATTTAGTAAGTAGCTGGGAACATTCTACACGATAGTGAAATCCACTCCTTCTTGCGAGAAGTAGAGAAATAGTTCCCTTAAGGGTTGATTCAGGTCTTGAACAATATGAGTGCTCAACTTTCCATTCATATAAAAATGGAAAGATAAATTCATAAGTTGTTATGGATGTATTGTTCATTAGAGAATCAATGATACTTAAGGATTAAGAAATAATTGGAGGGGTAAAACGGACATTTTGACCTAGCTCTAATTATGAATTATTTATGGAGGGTCGAATCATATGTAGTGATTAAATCAATGGACACTGAAAATTTCAGATTGTATAAAAACATCTACAGTTTTGAGAGTGCAATTTTAGGTTTTTAGTGGAGTAACTCTAAGATTAATAATAGTGAATTATTAATTAAAGAGTTTAATTAATAATTTCGATGTTATTGGAGCTCAAAACTGTAGGTCCATCGGGTCCCCTTGATAGCTCATTTCACTATAAGAAACTTGTATATAGAATATTGTAATTTGACCGTCCAATTATAATTGTTACGCATGTAGCAAAATTTGTGTTCACTTAATATTTGAATAATATTGATTATTCAAATTATTTAATAATTAATTAGCTAATTATTAATTATGAATTAATAATTATTTAATTAATTTTATAAGAGGTTTTGAATTTGATTCTTAGTTGTGACAGGGTATAAATTAATTATGAATTAATTACAGGTCACAAGTTTAATTTTAAAATATAACATGAATTAATTTTGAATTAATTATGTTATATGAGGCAAAAGTTTAATTTTAATAAATTTGGGGTTTAATGTTAATTTGATTAATTAAAACCCTAAGTAGTTGCCTATAAATAGAAAAGAAATAGTTTTCTTTTCCTAACATAAGTTAGATTTTGGTTTTGCTTTACATTCTTTGAAAAGGATAGAAAAAGTTTTTTTTTAGCATAACCAAAATCATAAACTTACCTCTTAAATATATTGTTGATTCTTTTTAGAAAAGAAATCAATAGAAAGTGAGCACAATTCTATATAATTGTGTTCACTCACTTGTTTCTTGGTATAGAGACATATTAAGGAAGGCTAGGTGGTGAGCAATCCACAAAAATCAATACATAAGGTAAAAATCTATTTTTTATTTTTTTTTGTATTATCTTATTTCAATGTTTTATGGATCTAGGGTTTATTGAGTTTTCTAAAAATTTTTAAAACTCAATGTTCCGCAAAATTCATTTTTTTAATAAAAACAATTGTTGTTTTTCCCTACAATTGGTATCAGAGCCTTGGTTCCAATAAAATAATGATTTTAAAATAGTATGTTTAGTATTGATTTGTATGTCATTGAGTATGCACTATTATTTTTTTTATTTGATTATGATGTGATGTATTTTTATTCATGTTTGATGAATGGGAATTGCATGGTATGATCGTTAATTGTATGGTTCTTTAGTTATTTAATTTGATTAAATTTGTAAGTAGTTTGTGGCAAATTTTCTGTTGTAAATTTATAGATTTAGATTTTTTATATTTTCTGTAAATTGATGCGGAATGGGTTGAAGTTTTGCTGCTGTTATGGGTGAAAACTTAGCTGAAATTAAGGGCACTTACGACTGTGTGGACTGGTTTTGAACCAGTTGCGTATGCGGTCTGGTTGCTGGTTTCGAACCAACTTCGTGTGCGCTTGAATGCGATTGGACGACAACGTGCAGTAGCAGACTGCAGTATTTTGCTGGGCTGGACAGCAGCCTGCAAGGGCTGTGTGAACAGCTTGCTCTGCAGTCCAGTTCGGCAATGTGGAAACGGGCTTTTGATGGTTAAGTGGCTGCGCGTTTGGTTCATGAACTGATGCGTTTGTCACTGTAGGTTTGCTGTCGGGTCTGTTTAGTACAGGCTGGCGTGGCTGTAACTAGTTTTGAATTAGTTTGCTTTTGATACACCAGGTGGCACAATAAGCACATGCAATTTGTGCATGTGTGACGCACAAAGTGCGCATGCGGGATACACTCAATTAATTGCAAGACTGCATGATTGCAAGATTTGTTGCAATTGTTTATTGTATAAAATTAAGTGCAATTGTTGCACTGATGCAAAGAAAAGTCAAAGTTACAATTGTTTTTTGTTATGCACAAAAGACAAAATCTTGTGCAATTGTTGCACAAATTCATGCGTGATTAATTGTTGGATGCTTGTGCATGAGACACATGTGCACCCACTGCACTAAATTGATGGTCAATTTACATATGTATCCCGTTGACAGTTTATTAGATAATTTTTTCTTGGATCCAAATATGAAGAAATTGGTTTAAGTCCAATCCATTAGATGGATGTTCTTGATTATTAAATTAGATTTAATATTGAGTCTAGAAAGCCCATGAAGATTTTTGAAAACCATGAAGACTACAAGTGAAGGCCAATGAATGCCTTAGTTAATTTATGTAATATTAAAATTAGATTTAGGTTGTCAAAACCAAATAACCCGATCATACACATGTTGTTTATTTAATTATTTTCATGAGATGAATGGATAATTATATAACATGTACATGCATAAAAAAAATATGTCATATAGAATAGAGGGTGCCTACTCATTGTGTTATAATATGACATGCATCATATGTATTATTTTATTTTATTATTAAATTGTTTATTAGTATAAATAGAAGAATAATACATAGAATGCCTTTTAAATAATTTGAATTGATTTTAGTAGAAAATCATATGTTTCAAATTAGAAATTATATTTCAATAATTGGCATTCAGAATGTGGATTAGATTTTAATTAGTTAAAATCATGTAACTTCATATTAAATCTAGTCTTTATAATTTTGATTATTTAGATTAGATTTATAAATTGAATTAGATTTTCAAGTGTTAAAAATCTGGTAATTCATTAAGTGTTAATAAGTTTCAGACTTTAGTAACAAATAAATTTTTAGTAACTTAGATTATCTAATTAGCCGTTAATAATCTAAGACGATGACTAGGAATATTTAAATAGAAAACTCTTATCCTAAAATAGTGAGTGGGAGAGGGATATATGACAATATATCCCGCGGTCTCTATCATTAGTTCAACACCGTGAAACTTAAATGGCACCTCGAGACAGCTTTGTTATCGTCCCCTTACGGATGGTGTCCATTTAAGTTGATCAAGGTTGACTTCCTAATGGATAGGATTTCTAGATGTATCTTGGGATTGACCTACCCTACGGCGGCAATTCTCGAGTTAAGTCATGGAATTCGAAATGATGGGTTACACTCATAAAGGAAATAATTAATTGTTAAATATTTTCCTGACCGAAAAACGGTAGTTAAATAATATAGGAATAAGAGTTATTTTGTTATATTATTTAATTGAGAATGTCTCAATCTAACATACAAAAATTTGACCTACCCTACGGCGGCACTTATTTGTGGAATGTTAGATTATCGTGGCATAGTAATTATTTTTTAAGGTATTTTCTAATTCATTATTCGTGTATTATGCATCACGTTTAATTTTATGCCAAAGTTACATGATGTTAATTTTTGCAAATTGATATTAAATGTTTGCTATTTTATTTATTTTCAGCAATGGTATCTCCGTTAATTTCTATACTTGCTAATGATAAATTAAATGGGGAAAATTATGTCAAATGAAAAAGTAACATGAACGCAGTCCTGGTCTGTGAAGACCTTAAATTTGTCATGACTCAGCCTTATCCTCCCCAGCCAGCAGAAAATGTTGGACATACTATGCGCGAGGCCTATCAAAAATGGGTCACAGCTGATGAGAAGGCCCGCTGCTATTTGTTAGCAAGGATGTTCGAGGTGCTTGCTACCAAGCACGAGGCAACGACAACAGCAACTCAAATACTGAAGTCGTTGCAGGACATGTTTGGGTAACCTTCTGAGCAGCAATGACACGAAGCTGTTCGTGCTGTTATGACTGCTAGGATGAAGGAGGGTATATTTGTTCGAGAGCATGTCTTGAAAATGATGACCCACTTCAACATGGCTGAAAGCCATGGTGGGACTATAGATGAGTGTAGCCAAGTGAGTATGATACTAGAAACTCTTCCAAAGAGTTTCATGAAATTTAAGAGCAACTATGTTATGAACAAGTTGACTTACTCACTTACACAGCTGCTAAATGAGCTCACTACTTATGAGTCTATGAATAAGGACAAAAATAAGTCCGGTGAAGCAAATGTTGCTGAGACTTCTTCTTCTGGTAAAAACAAGAGGAAGAGAAACACTGGAAAGGCTAAGGCTAATGTTAAGCCCAAGAAGCAAGCCATTTAAAAGAAGAGCGAAAAGGGCTCCAAGGCCACTAAACCCAAAGGAAAATGTTTTTATTGTGGTGTTGATGGGCATTGGAAGAGGAACTGTCCTAAGTACCTCAAGGAGCTCCAAGAGAAAAAGATGAAAGGTAAATGTGATTTACTAGTCATTGAATCTTGTTTAGTGGAGGATAATTCATCTCCTTGGATAATTGATTCAGGAGCCACTAATCATGTTTGTTCTTCTTTGCATTTGATTGATTCATATAGGCAGCTTGATGAGGGTGAGTTCAACATGAGAGTCGGGACTGGGGAAGTCGTTTCAGCAAAGGCAGTGGGAGAAGTTAGACTTCATTTCAGTAATAATTATTTTATTGTAATGAACAATGTTTATTTTATTTCAGGTTTTAAGAGAAATTTGATTTCTGTATCTAAACTTTTGGAATTTAATTATTCTGTTTCTTTTGGTAATAAATCAGTTATTATTTCTAGAAATGGTTTGAAAATTTGTTCAGGGATACAAGAAAATGATTTATATGTATTAAGACCGTTAATGCATAACTCACTGTTTAATACTGAAATGTTTAAGGTTGAAAAACCAAAAACAAAACGACAAAAGATTTCTCATAATGATGATACATATCTTTGGCATCTAAGACTTGGTCATATTAAACTTGACAAATTAAACAGACTTGTAAAGAGCTGACATTTAAACGAGTTAAAGATCAGTACTTTACCTGTTTGTGAATCATGTTTAGAAGGTAAAATGACCAAAAGACCTTTTACTGGAAAAGGGCATAGAGCTAAGGAACTGTTAGAGCTTATACATTCGGATGTTTGTGGTCCTATGAATGTTAAAGCTAGAGACGGTTATGAATATTTTGTCACCTTTATTGATGATTATTCAAGATATGGGTATGTTTACCTAATGCAACGGAAGTCAGAAACTTTTGAAAAGTTCAAAGAGTTTCGAGCTGAAGTTAAAAATCAATTGGGTAAAACATTAAAAACTCTACAATCAGATCGTGGAGGCGAGTATCTCGATACAGAGTTTGAGGATTACTTGCTTGAGCATGGGATTTTATCCCAATTGACTGCTCCTGGAACACCTCAGCAGAACGGTATTGCAGAAAGGAGAAATCGGACCCTTTTGGATATGATGAGATCTATGTTTAGTTATTCATCATTACCTAGTTCATTCTGGGGATATGCATTGCAAACTGCAATGTATATATTGAATGTTGTGCCATCTAAGTCAGTTCCAAAGACACCTTTAGAGTTGTGGAAAGGTCGTAAAGCTAGTTTACGACATTTTTGCATATGGGGGTGTCCAGCACATGTGCTAAAGAACAAGACTGGGAAGCTAGAACCACGTTCAAAAGTTTGCCTATTTATAGGTTATCCCAGAGAGACTAGGGGCGGACTCTTTTATAGTCCCGAAGAAAACAAAGTGTTTGTATCGACAAATGCTACTTTTCTTAAAGAGAACTATATGAGAGATTACAAACCTCGAAGTAAAGTTGTACTCGAGGAGTTACTTCCTGGGTCGAATAGTACCCCATCAGCAAAAGTTGTTGACAATGACATAATTCAGACCATGTCTGAACGTTAGATAAATTCTCATCAGAATCATCTACCACCTCGTCGTAGTGAGAGGGTTATTAGACCACCAGTCCACTACAGAGAGATCGGAGAGGCACAAATTGCTATCTCAGATGAGAGTGTAGATGATCCATTGACATATCATGATGCAATAGAGGATTCTGATAAAGAGGAATGGCTTAAAGCCATGAATCTCGAGATGGAGTCTATGTACTCTAACTCAGTCTGGGAACTTGTGGATCAACCAGATGGGATAAAACCCATAGGTTGCAAGTGGATCTACAAGAGGAAGAGAGGAGTGGATGGAAAGGTTGAAACCTTTAAAGCTAGACTAGTGGCAAAGGGTTATACCCAGAAAGAGGGAGTTGACTATGAGAAAACTTTCTCGTCAGTAGCTATGCTTAAGTCCATTCGGATTCTTCTTTCCATTGCTGCATGTCTCGATTATGAGATTTAGCAAATGGATGTCAAGACTGCGTTTTTGAACGGTAATCTTGATGAAAGTATCTATATGGTACAACTAGAGGGATTTGTGTCCTAAGGTCAAGAGCAAAAAGTTTGCAAGTTGTAAAGGTCCATTTATGGACTTAAACAAGCATCTCGATCTTGGAATATAAGGTTTGATACTTCGATCAAGTCTTATGGTTTTGAGCAAAATATCGATGAACCTTGTGTATACAAACGGATAATTGATAAGAAAGTGGTTTTCCTTGTACTTTACGTTGACGATATTCTACTCATTGGGAATGATATTGGAGTATTGTCAAACGTAAAGAGCTGGCTCGTTAGCCAATTCCAAATGAAAGATTTGGGAGAGGCCAGTTATGTCCTTAGGATCCAAATAATACGGGATCGTAAGAACAAATTGTTAGCGCTGTCTCAGGCATCGTATATCGATAAGATACTTATGCGATTTTCGATGCAGAACTCTAAGAAAGGTAATTTACCTTTTCGTCATGGAGTTCATTTGTCTAAGGAACAGTGTCCTAAGACACCTCAAGAAATTGAGGATATGAGACGGATTCCTTATGCCTCTGCAGTAGGCAGTCTCATGTATGTTATGTTATGCACGAGACCGGATATATGTTATTCGGTGGGAATAGTTAGTCGTTATCAATCCAATCCAGGATTTGATCATTGGGTGGCAGTAAAGCATATTCTCAAGTATCTTCAGAGAACGAGAAACTATATGCTCGTATATTCTGGAGAGGATTTGATCTCATTAGGATATACAGATTCTGATTTTCAATCGGATAAGGATTCTAGAAAATCCACATCCGGATTAGTATTCACTCTTGGTGGTGGAGCCATTGTATGGAGGAGTGTTAAGCAATCATGCATTGCTGACTCTACTATGGAAGCCGAATATGTAGCAGCTTGTGAAGCAGCTAAAGAAGCGATATGGCTACGTAAATTCTTGACTGATCTGGAAGTTGTTCCAGATATGGATAAACCATTTACCCTTTATTGTGATAACAGTGGTGCAGTGGCTAATTCCAAAGAATCAAGAAGCCACAAACAAGGGAAGCATATAGAGAGGAAATATCATCTCATAAGGGAGATCGTACAAAGGGGAGATGCGAACGTGATGAAGATTGCATCACAAGATAATCTTGCTGATCCGTTTACGAAGAGTTTAACGACTAAAGTGTTTGAAGGTCATCTAGAAGGTCTAGGATTACGAGATATGTCCCAGCTGCTCTAGGGCAAGTGGGAGATTGTTGGGTTTTATGCCCTCAGAGCTTGTAATAATGTAAACGGTTTTATAAATAATAAAGTATTCATTTTATTCAATTTATATATTTTGCAAAAATTGTATATATCATGAGAAACATCCTTGATTACTGATGTAATTTCAAACTAAGTATATAAGTGTTATATACAAGCGGATTTAGTTTGAAATAAGTAATCTAAAGAGTCCGTAGAAAGCAAATAAAGTTGGGTACTTTATTTGTGGTAAATCTACAGTTGCGGTCCATTTTATATTCGGTACGATAGTCTTATCCGAGACTATTCATGTAGTGACATGAAAATGGAGGCACCTTATATAATATAGATTACATAGGACTGGACCACGATAAATATAAGTCTCTTATCAATATCCGTTAAACTTAGAGATTTACATTTATCAACCAGATGATCATATATGAATTGATCTTAATCCTGAGTATATTATGGACTCTTGCTTGTTGAGTTATATCCTTTGATTTACATGGGTGAGATCGGTGTAAATGTCCGATCAATAACTTCGTACTTTGGGGATATGATTTAGTAAGTAGTTGGGAACATTCTATACGATAGTGGAATCCACTTCTTCTTGCGAGAAGTAGAGAAGTAGTTCCCTTAAGGGTTGATTTTGGTCTTGAACAATATGAGCGCTCAACTTTCAATTCATTTAAAAATGGAAAGATAAATTTATAAGTTGTTATGGATGTATTGTTCATTAGAGAATCAATGGTACTTAAGGATTAAGAAATAATTAGAGGGGTAAAACGGATATTTTGACCTAGCCTAATTATGAATTATTTATGGAGGGTCAGATCATATGTAGTGATTAAATCAATGGACACTGAAAATTTTAGATTGTATAAAAACATCTACAGTTTTGAGAGTGTAATCTTAGGTTTTTAGTGGAGTAACTCTAAGATTAATAATAGTGAATTATTAATTAAAGAGTTTAATTAATAATTTCGATGTTATTGGAGCTCAAAATTGTAGGTCTATCGGGTCCCTTTAATAGCTCATTTCACTATAAGAAACTTGCATATAGAATATTGTAATTAAACCGTCCAATTATAATTGTTACGCATATAGCAAAATTTGTGTTCACTTAATATTTGAACAATATTGATTATTCAAATTATTTAATAATTAATTAGCTAATTATTAATTATGAATTAATAATTATTTAATTAATTTTATAAGAGGTTTTGAATTTGATTCTTAGTTGTGACAGGGTATAAATTAATTGTGAATTAATTACAGGTCACAAGTTTAATTTTAAAATATAACATGAATTAATTTTGAATTAATTATGTTATATGAGGCAAAAGTTTAATTGTAATAAATTTGGGGTTTAATGTTAATTTGATTAATTAAAACACTAAGTAGTTGCCTATAATAGAAAAGAAATAGTTTTCTTTTCCTAACAGAAGTTAGATTTTGGTTTTGCTTTACGTTCTTTGAAAAGAAGAGAAAAAAAATTTTTTTAGCATAACCAAAATCATAAACTCATCTCTTAAATATATTGTTGATTCTTTTTAGAAAAGAAATCAATAGAAAGTGAGCACAATTCTATATAATTGTGCCCACTCACTTGTTTCTTGGTGTAGAGACATATCAAGGAATGTTAGGTGGTGAGCAATCCACAGAGATCAATACATAAAGTAAAAATCTGTTTTTTATTTTTTCTTGTATTATTTTATTTCATTGTTTTATGGATCTAGGGTTTATTGAGTTTTCTAAAAAATTTTAAAACTCAGTGTTTTGCAAATTTTATATTTTTAATAAAAACAATTGTTATTTTTCCCTACACATACAACATTATCTCATGCACTATCTTGAGTCATTTATTACTTAAATATGAAAGAACTAAGTGACTTTACATAATATCTATCCATGCTCTTCATCTTAGGCTTTATTGCACACTTGTCTGTCACATTTCTCTTGTTCAATGCTAACATGCTTAAATGTTTCTCTAATCTCTAATATACATAGATTTAGACTTTAAGGCATCAAAATACAAAGAGTTTCACATGCTCATACTTAGCCATCTATCACACACAACATATTCTAATCATGTTTTCAACTTCTAAACTATTCTTTTGCTAACTTGTTCTAATATATCATTAATATACATTAGCTCAAGTTCACTTACATTAAATAAAACTCAAAGAGTTATACACCCCTTATCAATGTCATGCATCATGTACACACACCCACATCAATTCTATTCAATAATCTCAAGCCATTATATAACTAGTTTCTTTAAGGCAATGATACAAACACTTTGTCTACACTAAAATCCACATTAAACTTTATCAAGTTATTGCTCAAACATCATGGTGTCTCTACAAAACCCTAACACATCAACTAGCATGATAATCAATCATTTATGCTTCTCTCTAATGCCATATAACTCAAAACACATCATAAACAAAAACCCAAGTCAATATCTCAACAAATACTAACTTGATCATCAAGTTTCCATAAACCTCCATTAATGGAGAGCTTAGAAACTCACTTTTTATGGCTTGTTTCTTGCTCCTAACTTGGTCTTCAAGCTTAGATGAACTTGCTCTCTTGATTTGCTGGCTTCGAAAGGTTTGAAAAGCTTTGGTCTCCTTGCTCCTCTTCATGGCACGACAACTTCTTCTACTCTCAGGTCTCTCTTGCTCATACACGATATCTTCTCTCATTTTGCTTCTAATTGACTTCCCCTTTTTGCAAGTCATGACCAAACATCACTCTTTTAAGTTTTAATAAAGTCACAATGACCCTCTTGCCCTCTCTTCACAATTTAACTCAACTCTCTCTCGGCTCTCATCTCTTTCTCGTCCAACATCCTTTTTTCTTTCTCAAATACCCGAATTGCTTCTCTTCTATTTCTTTTTCTTTTTTTTTTTTTAAGTGTTGTTCACAACACCAACTATATTTTATGAAGCCTTTTAGCTTTCCAAATGACCATAATACCCTTTCTTTATACTAAATCAATTAACTTACAAAAGGGCATTAATGTACTTTTAAAATTCTATTAACTTAGTACTCTTCCACTTGTCTCTAATCTCATTGGTTCCTTTCATATCACTTGAATTGTGTTTCTCCCTTTGGTTACTTTATACATTATAACTCACATCGAAACTAATTCTCATGGCTCAATAACCATATTGTTTCTTTATTAAACTTAACTCTATAATTGACTCTGTATACCTCAAAACTTTTACTATAAATACGTATTCCCTCACTTAACTCATTCTCTAAAATTCAAAGCTTAAACATCATTACTTAAATACTAATATTAGGGAATCCATCATTTACCATTTTATCCCTTAAACTTCACTTATCGTCCACAATCATGCATTTTCTAATCGGTCATTTTACATCAGGTAGCGCTCCGAATTTTTGGATTCTAATGATACTCATTTGAATCCTATCGGTGGGATTTAGTTAATTTTTAATTATTTTGGGGCATCTTTACCTCATTCGGATTCATATTAATCCTTAAAGTCTCCAACTGAAGAATTACAATTAGGCCCCTCATTCGACTTATAACTTATAATTAAACTCCATAACCTTTAAAACTCCCTGTATTTAATCTTAAAGGCTCTTTAAACTTACTTCTCGTCAAATCAACTCTTTTAAAATCATAACTGAGCTATTCGTACTAGGGACTTATTACCTTAACTTAATGAGTAATGGTAAAGTACACCATAATTCGGATTGGGGGTTTATATCTAATATATTGTATCGCATTATGGATACAAACAATTGAATCATTCAAATCTTTCAAACCGTCAGACACAATTAAAAATATAATAAGAGTAGAACATCTCACATGCAAAAAATTTCCACCTAAAATAAGCTCGGATTCTTCCCAACTTTTCAACTTCTTCTTTAGATAATCTATAGCCACTTTATTGGCGGAGGCATTATCTACAGTAATTATAAACAATTTTTGAATACCCCAATCCTTCACATGACTTTAGAACCTTTCTAATTGTCTCCCCTCAATGGTTAGGAACAATACCTAAACTCAAAATCCATTTATACAACTTTCATTCACAATCAATGGAATGGGTAGTGATTACCATATAATTGAAATTTTGAATGGAAGTCCATATATCAGGGGTTAAGTAAAAATGTTCTCTACAAAAATGTTTAAACCCTTTGTTCTCTACAAAAGTGAAAGGTACTTCATCCACAATAATTATCCTAATGCAATCTTTTCTACACTTTTTTTGGTCAAAACCCAAAACCATAAGTTTTTTTGTTATCACCACTAAGCCCAAAAGGTAACGTTTTTTGTTTTTTATCCTCCCCAGCCTTTATAAAATTGTACTATGCACATTGTGTTTGTAAATGATTCCACAAAGTCATAGTGCCACAATATTTAGTAGAACATGCATAATCTTTACCACAATAATGACACTTACATCTAGACTCATCACTATACTTGGTGAAGCATTTCCACATATCTTACTTTGACTGATTCTTTTTGGGTTTTCCCATGTCATTGTCAACATCATCAGCATGCTCATCCATCTACCAAATAATTTTAGAGGATTCAATAAAAAAAATTTTAGATAATTAAATATTTGAATTTTAGAGGACTCTATCAAAAAGTGTTTGAATTTTACATTACCATATCAAATGTAACCTTCCTCGTCTTATCCATTATAGCCTACCTTGTAACCCCCTACAGTCGATTTTATGCTTTCTAGCTTTAGAAACTAAGTTACCGAATAAAAAAGGGCAAAACGGTCATTAATGAATAAGAAATATAAATGGATGGCAAAGTTGTAAAACTCTAATTAAGTGAATTTACTAAGTTAATTAGAAATGAAATGGTAAAAAGGACTTAAAAACCATAAATGTTATTAGTAAATAACATCACTAAGGGCAATTTTATAAATCCAACAAGTCAAGAGAAGATATGGTGCTCATTTAGCAAAAGATGGCTATATAAATGCAACACTCAATCAATTTTTCATTCAAAAACAAGAAGTAGCCGTGAATGCAACAAAAATAAAAGAGAGGAAATTGAGAGGGAGAGACCAAGTTTGGATGGCAAAAAGAGAGAGTGAAGGAGGTGACTCTTCCATCAACTTTTCAAGCTTTAAATCAGAACTCTAAGGTGTTTTCAAGTTAAACCAACAATCCTAAGCAAGAACTAAGGTGAGATATCATCCTCTTTCTCAACTTTGATGGTAGTTAGATGTATGGATATGTTGATGCTTGGGTTGTTGTTGGTTGAGTTGTTAATGAGATTCTAATTCCCATCAAGCTTTTATTTATAAATAACTAAAAAGAGAAGTAGTTTTTAATGAAAACCATACAAGAGATAGGAGTTAATATGTATATGGAGGAAACCCTAAGCATATAGTTATGCATGAATCAAGTGAATTAATAGCATGTAAAGTGTTTGGTCAATTGATTGAGAGAAAATAGCTTGAGAAACTAAAAGAAGTGAAATTGTTATGAGTGTTAGGGTGACTCGGTCAAGGGGGCAAGTGTGTGTTACCCTTATGTTTTGATGTATTTGAGCTCTAAATAATACATGATTGTGTTGAAAATATAAACTTGTTTTTTGAGCAAGCCCATTACCAAGCCCAAGTCCATCAAGAAGAACCTTCTAAGGTTAGGTATAATGTTAGGTGTAAGGTTAGGTGTAAGGTTAGGTGAGTCAATTTAAAAGTATTTATTTGGTTGGTGAAATTGTGTGGTTAGGATTTATTTGTATTTGTTAATTTGAATGGTTTAGATTAATTTTCTAGCACTATATATAGCCCCTCTTGCATGAGGTCTAAGCATCACAAAGAAGAAGAAAACATAAGAGAAGCAAAGCTTCTAGTGAGTGTGTGAGAAACAAAGCAAAGCTTTGTATTGTGAGGTATTTTGAGTGTTGTAAAAGTTTTATTTTTGTTTTAGTGAGAATTTCGATCCAACAAAGTGGTATCAGAGCAAGGCTAAGTGTCGTGTAATATACCAAATCGAAGCTCTCGACGAGAGGAGCACAACGCCGCAAAAATCATCTCAATCGGAGGTTCAACGCGCCCGCACGCGCCGCTGGAAAATCGTTGCAGAAAACTGAGTCAACTCAAACGAGTTAAACCGGGTTAACAGACCGAGCCGAGCCGAGTCAAGCCGAGCCGAGACGAGCCGAACCGAGCCAAGCCAAGCCGAAGCCGAGCCGAGCCGCTGCTGACAAAAGTCAAACAGGTCCGTTGACCGTTGACCGAGTTGACCGTTGACTTTGACCGTTGACCAAAAGTTGACTTTTGGTTCAAGTCCCGGTTGAAGTTTCTCGACGTTCTGAATCCATCCGTGCAATCAGAATTTCGAAATTCTAAACATATTAAAAGGTATGGCTAATGGTATGGTATCCTTTCAAGTTCCAACACTCAAGAACGACAACTATGATAATTGGAGTATCAAAATGAAAGCACTTCTTGGAGCACACGATGTCTGGGAGGTCGTAGAAAAAGGCTACACCGAATCAGAAGATGAGTCGACACTATCTCAAACTCAAAAGGATAGTTTAAAAGACTCAAGGAAGAGAGACAAAAAGGCTCTCTATCTCATCTATCAAGCATTAGATGATGATGGCTTTGAGAAAATTTCAAGTGCAAAGTCTGCTAAAGAAGCGTGGAATAAGCTACAAACCTCTTGCAAAGGATCTGAACAAGTGAAGAAAGTTCGTCTTCAGATTTTAAGAGGTGAGTTTGAATCATTACATATGAAAGCATCTGAATCTATTTCTGACTACTTCACAAGAGTGTTAACCGTTTCTAATCAATTAAAAAGAAACGGTGAGACACTGGAAGATACCAGAATAATGGAGAAGATACTCCGCTCGTTGGATTCCAAATTTGAATATATCATTGTGACGATAGAAGAGACTAAAGATCTGACAACCATGACAATTGAGCAACTTCAAGGATCGTTGCAAGTTTACGAAGAAAAGCATAAAAGGAAGCAAGGTATCAATGAACAACTCCTCAAGTCCCAACTCAAAGAGAAGGAAGAAATCCAAAGCCACGAGAGATACCAACGTGGTCGAGGTAGAGGAAGAAGCCGAGGACGAGGTACAGGTCGTAGTCGTGGACGAGGTTGGAATTATAACAACAACAATTCCAACAATAGCTATGAGAGAGGAGAAAATTCAACAAGAGGTCGTGGGAGAGCAAATTCGAACACGAGGTACGAAAAATCTCAAGTTCAGTGTTATAATTGTCAGAAGTTTGGACATTATGCTTCAGAATGTAGAACTCCAAATAACAAGGTTGAAGAAAAGACTAATTTTGTGGAAGCAAGAGCAGAGGAGAGAGAAATTCTGTTATTAGCACATAGAGGTAATGATGGTGACCAAGAGAATACTTGGTATCTCGACACTGGTGCGAGCAACCACATGTGTGGAAAGAAAAACATGTTCATAGAGCTCAACGAATCTGTGAGTGGCAATGTCTCATTTGGAGATAGTTCTAAAATTTCGGTGGAAGGAAAAGGTAACATTCTTATTCGTGCTAAAGATGGTAGTCACCAATTGATTTCAAATGTTTATTATGTGCCCAACATGACAAGCAACATCTTGAGTTTAGGTCAACTTTTAGAAAAAGGCTATGATATTCACATGAAAGATTGTAGTCTTTTTATAAGAGATGACATAGGAAATTTAATTGCTAAGGTGAAAATGTCAAAGAATAGAATGTTTTCGTTGAACATTCAAAATGATGTTGCAAAGTGTTTGAAAGCTTGTTACAAAGATGCATCATGGTTATGGCATCTTCGATTTGGGCATCTCAACTTTGGAGGATTGGAAATGTTGTCTAAGAAGGAAATGGTGAGAGGACTACCTCGTATTAATCATCCTGACCAACTTTGTGAAGGGTGTCTACTTGGGAAGCAATTCAGAAAAGGTTTCCCAAAACAGTCAGAATCAAGAGCCAAGAAACCACTCGAGCTCATCCATACTGATGTGTGCGGTCCAATCAAGCCAAACTCTCTCGGTAATAGTAATTATTTCCTTCTCTTCATTGATGATTTTTCAAGAAAAACGTGGGTATATTTCTTGAAACAGAAATCAGAAGTCTTTGAAGTATTCAAGAAATTTAAAACTGCTGTGGAAAAAGAAAGTGGCTACCAGATAAAAGCAATGAGATCTGATTGAGGAGGAGAGTTCACCTCAAAAGAGTTTCGAGAGTTCTGCGAAGCAAATGGAATCAGACGTCCTCTAACCGTTCCGAGATCCCCTCAACAAAACGGTGTTGCAGAAAGAATGAACAGAACAATTCTCAATATGGCACGAAGTATGCTGAAAAGCAAAAGATTACCGAAGGAATTTTGGGCGGAAACTGTAGCTTGCGCAGTATACCTATCAAATCGATCTCCAACAAAAAGTGTGTTGGGAAAGACACCACAAGAAGCATGGAATGGAAGGAAGCCAGGTATTTCCCACCTGAGAGTCTTTGGAAGCATAGCTCATGTACATGTACCAGACAAGAGAAGAAGTAAGCTTGATGACAAAAGTGAGAAGTTCATCTTCATTGGGTACGATAATTACTCTAAAGGCTACAAGCTGTATAATCCAAACAATAGAAAGACTATCATCAGCCGTGATGTTGTATTCGATGAAGAAAGCACATGGAATTGGAAAACACATGATGAAGATTACAGTTTCCTTCCCCACTTTGAAGAAGAGAAGGAGGAGCAACCAAGAGTGGAGCAAGCAGAACAAGAACCCACTACACCACCAGCATCACCAGCCTCAACAGATAATGGAAACTCACCACCATCATTTCTGAATGAAAGAGATGTGGAGCGTACAAGAAGCCTGCAAGATTTTTATGAGGTAACTGAACAACCTGATAATCTCACACTTTTCTGTCTCTTTGCTGATTCCGAACCAGTGAGTTTTGAAGAAGCTGTACAAAATAAGAAGTGGAAAGATGCAATGAATGAAGAAATCAAGTCCATTGAAAAGAATGATACTTGGAAGCTCGTTATACTTCCAAAAGGACACAAAGCAATTGGTGTCAAATGGGTGTACAAGATAAAAAGAAATGCTAAGGGAGAGATAGAAAAACACAAGGCAAGACTTGTTGCAAAAGGCTATAGTCAAAAAGCTGGAATTGACTATGATGAGGTATTTGCTCCTGTTGCTCGATTAGAAACTATAAGACTAATAATTTCTTTGGCAGCTCAGAATAAGTGGAAGATTCATCAGATGGATGTAAAATCCGCCTTCCTAAATGGAGTCCTTGAAGAAGAAGTCTACATTCAGCAACCATCAGGCTATGAAGTCAAAGGCCACGAAGACAAAGTTCTAAAACTAAAGAAAGCTCTTTACGGGTTGAAGCAAGCACCAAGGGCATGGAACAATCGGATTGACAAATACTTCAAAGAGAATGGCTTCACCAAATGTCCTCATGAACATGCTCTCTACATCAAATTCAAAGATGGAGATGTTTTGATTGTATGTTTGTATGTGGATGATTTAATCTTCACCGGTAATAATCCAAGTTTTTTTGAAGAATTTAAGAAAGCAATGGCCAAGGAATTTGAGATGACCGACATCGGATTGATGGCATACTACCTTGGTATCGAAGTCAAGCAAAATGAAGATGGCATCTTTATCTCCCAAGAAAGCTATGCAAGGGAGATACTTAAGAAATTCAAGTTGGATGATTGCAATCCAATAAGCACACCGGTGGAATGTGGAATCAAACTGTCTAAGCAGAAAAAGTAGATCCAACACTCTTTAAGAGTTTGGTTGGAAGTTTGAGGTACTTGACTTGTACAAGACCTGACATCCTTTATGCAGTTGGACTGGTGAGTCGTTATATGGAGAATCCAATAACTACCCATTTCAAGGCAGCTAAGAGAATCCTTCGCTATATCAAAGGTACAATTGCCTTTGGCTTGTTCTATTCAATTTCAAATGACTTCAAACTTGTTGGATATAGCGATAGCGATTGGGGTAGAGATACAGATGATAGAAAGAGCACCAGTGGGTTTTCATTCTTCATGGGAAACACAGCTTTCACATGGATGTCAAGGAAGCAACCCATTGTCACACTATCCACCTGTGAAGCCGAATATGTAGCTGCTACTTCGTGTGTTTGTCATGCAATTTGGCTCAGAAATTTATTGAATGAATTAAGCTTGCCACAAGAAGAACCAACTGAGATTTATGTAGACAATAAGTCAGCCATCGCCCTAGCAAAGAATCCAGTGTTCCATGACAGAAGCAAACATATCGATACTCGTTATCACTTCATACGAGAATGCATAGCAAAAGGAAATGTGCAAATGGAATACGTAAGGTCAAAGGATCAGATCGCAGATATTTTCACCAAACCACTAAAGTTTGAAGATTTTGCGAGATTAAGAAGTTTGCTTGGCATGGTAAAACAAGTTTAAGAGGGGGTGTTGAAAATATAAACTTGTTTTTTGAGCAAGCCCATTACCAAGCCCAAGTCCATCAAGAAGAACCTTCTAAGGTTAGGTATAATGTTAGGTGTAAGGTTAGGTGTAAGGTTAGGTGAGTCAATTTAAAAGTATTTATTTGGTTGGTGAAATTGTGTGGTTAGGATTTATTTGTATTTGTTAATTTGAATGGTTTAGATTAATTTTCTAGCACTATATATAGCCCCTCTTGCATGAGGTCTAAGCATCACAAAGAAGAAGAAAACATAAGAGAAGCAAAGCTTCTAGTGAGTGTGTGAGAAACAAAGCAAAGCTTTGTATTGTGAGGTGTTTTGAGTGTTGTAAAAGTTTTATTTTTGTTTTAGTGAGAATTTCGATCCAACAGATTGATGCTAGAAAAACATGTAGAAGTGATAGAAATTCAAAGAGAGAAGCATAGAGTTAAATTGGAAATCCCGAGCTTGATAAAGGGACTAATAAGACCTAACTTATTCTAGCTTATTTGGGATTGTTCTATACCTCAAAACATGCCTTGAAAACATAGCAAACCGTAGAAATTGAAACGGAATCATTCCGATAAAAATTGACGAAGTTATGGCCAAAATAGTGCGCGTAGAAAGTCGTAATGTGAAATAAGGATGCAAATGCATTCTTAGATGCCCGAAATGAACGTATTTGGTCATAATTAGGTAAAAGAACTTTAGATATGAAAGAAATGAAGTCGTCGTATATAGGATGCCACAAGTGCGCATCAAAAGTGCCCGAAAAATGGTGTTTTTCTTAGATTTGACATAGCAAACGATGAAATTTTATAGATGACCAGAATGTGAGATAAGAGGACCGTAGGAAAAAGAACAAAAGAAAACAGAGCCCCAAGCAGGGCCGTACGATACATTTTGGTTTGGGGTATCAAAGAGGCGTAAATTTTTTATTTTTCGTTCCAGACCATCAAAAATTATATAGAGCATATGGGGATGATCCTAGGGGTCTAAAAGTGAGAGTTTTATAGATAAATTAGAATTAGAGAGTCTCGATTGAGTTAAAATCGAGTTGAAAAAGTTATAGCGTAACAAGTTTTCAATAGGTTGATTTATATTGAAAACTCTATTCTTACGTTTTAAGTTGTGTATTTGAGTAAATTATAATGAGAAATTGATGTATAGGTGACGAGTAGGCGAGCAAGGCACGAGAGGCTCGTTGAAACGATCGAATTGATATTACGTGGATTGAGGTAAGTGTACTTCACTTACATTATTTCAATTTTCATTTACATTGTAATGTATTTTGTTTAAAGGTATTACAAAATGATTTTCCAAATTAAAAGTTTGGCATTGAGTAAAATTTGTGTCTCGAATCAAGAAATGGGATTCGAAGACAAAAATTATTTTCAAAAAGTTTAAAGTAAAGTTTGACTTAAAAACCATGTGTATACTGTAATATCAGAGTTTTGGCACTACGCGGCGATATAGAAAATTCTGCTCGTAG
This sequence comes from Dimocarpus longan, assembly GCA_022984855.1. Lineage (NCBI taxonomy): Eukaryota > Viridiplantae > Streptophyta > Magnoliopsida > Sapindales > Sapindaceae > Dimocarpus > Dimocarpus longan. Next base: position 13,532,476 of record CM041017.1, on the reverse strand, counting down.
TTGTCGAGATTTATAGTTACTTGGAATAGGTTACGATGTAAAAAATTTCGTATCTAGTTGCAAGTGATAGTGAGAAATTGCACTACAATATGCGATGTAGAAAATTCCGCGTTGTAGTTGCTCAGAGTTGAGATTATTTCATCCTATGTCGCGATGTAGTAAATTCCGCACGTAGTGGTTAAGATACTATAGTAGTTTCACGTTGACGTCAGTCGAAAAATCGTCACGTGATGGTTAGAGTACATTAGAGATACATATGGTTGTCTTAGAAGAAATGGTTTTCAAAGATCAATATTTTGATTTCTCTTTGACTAATGCATTAATATGGACTCGTAATTGTTGTATTAGCATGTGACGAACTAACGTTTTTATAACGACCAATCCCGGTCTGGGTCGGGGCCTTTCTAGAGACCGGGCCCGCTCTCTAGGCCCAGGATATCTCGGCCCCCCAACCGATTTCTTTTGCCTTCCCAGACACTCGAACCCACGACTTAGGGGCTAAGTACTTGTGGGAAGCATGTCTGGTACCAATTGAGCTAGTAGCTCAATTGATACCCAGTTTGCAAGTTAAACACTCTTATCCATGAGACCAGTGGTTCGAGTGGCAGCTGGGGGAGGCGTGGCTTAGCCAACAAATCCCGTGGTGGAGACAATACCTAGAATAGGTGGGACAGCTCGGGAAGGGACCCCACAGTTTTACTTTATTGTATAGCTTGCTTGTTCTATCTGGTATTATTGTTTTGCGGCCGAAAGAGCAATATTCTACTTATAGGTGGGGGACGAGTAGATAAAACATGTGAATGCTAATTATATTTTGATGTTGTTATACATACTCTAACAAAAATGATCGTTTGTCGATATATGAATATTCAATATATTGTAAACTCATATTTTGATATATATATATATATATATGTATGTATATTTGTACATTGACACTTGTGACACACTTATCACATGATGCACTTGATATTTATATGTTGTGATGCATATGAATTATATATGAAGAATATAGGTGTGATGTAAATGTATGATTGTGAAATGTGATGAGAAATTGTGTGTTTGACTACATAAAAGAAGTTGGGTGGTGATGAAATTATAGTTGAAGTGCATTTTCTTTATAGGTAAAATTTTGGAATGTTCAATTTATAGTTGTTATGCTGTCAAATTTTTTATTAAAACTGTTTTCAAAGAAATGTGAAAAATTTACACTAACCCAACTATTTTAAAAGAAAATCAAATTTTTAAGTTTAAACGAGTAAACAAGCTAAGAAAATTAAGGGTTCACTTCTTGGGTTTCTTCAATCCAACGAGTCGGGTTCAAAAAGTTCGTTGAAGTGTCCGGTAGGATCCTCCAGACAAAAGCCTAGACAAAATCCTATTCTCAAATCTCAATAACCTAACAAATACATAAATGGTAATCTAACCAATAACAACAATAAGAAAAAACCAATAAAATCCAAAAAAAATCGGCAACACAATAACAAATATCAAACCAGTAAAAATACATAAAGAATTTATATTTCCTTTAATATATTTGCTCCACTAATACAAATACCATACTGTATGTGCTGTGTGGTCAATTTTTTATATAAATATTCGACAATTTATGTTTGTAATCTAAAGTCACAGACTCACAACAATCCACACATTAAAAGTGTAATATACTCTTTCAATTTTAGTATTGTAAATATATTGTATGAGTATACCCTTATTTATAGAATAAAAAAATAATTTAAAGTACCAAGATATGTAATCGAATTTTGGTAGATTTTCTGGTGATGTGACTCAAACCAGATCCCCTCTAGGCTAGTATCTGGTAGGCTTCGCCTGACACTCTAATGAATCTCTCTTAAACCCTACTGGTCGGCTAAAGGAAATCTGCAGAGCGAACCCTAAAACCTTGCCCGCTTACTTTTGCTTTGAAACTAGATTGATATCGTTGTTTCGAAATTAGTTGGATTGATTCACTTAAATTTAGATTTTCATTTGCGTTAAAATCATAAAAATAACCATTTCGTTTCCAAAATCGAAATTTATTTTAACGAAAATTCGGCAGCATAACAGTTGCGTTTATAAGGTTTTCAAAATCCTGCAAATGAAATATATACTTCCGAAATGTATCAATCACAACCCAACTTCTCTTTATTCCACAAACATGCATTTATTCACACAAAACATCAAATGATGATCGTTTACTTTTCATATCATAGAAACTTTTATAACTATTTATATCATAACATATACAATACATGTTCATAAAGTAGCATTGCAAAAGATACAAAATCATGCATGCACATGTTTGATCTTTAATTACAACAAAAATGCAACATGTCTTGTGCGATACATTTGTCAATGTGCCCACCTAATTTGATGAAAGATTTTTGTGGCTCAATTATTCGCATTGGTACCTATGGAGGTTTTATACAATATACACAAAAATATATAAACTAACGGCAATTAAAATAATATAATAAATTTTAACTCACAATCATAAACTTATTTGAAATTTATCTAAATTTCCACCAAAATTCTTTTCTTTCCAAAAGCACCATTCGTACGCTTAACTACTCACGCCACGCCACGTGACGATTTTCAACTAATGCCAACCGTGACACTACTGAGACTCCTCGGCAACTACGTGTGGAATTCTCTGCATTGCAAATCGTAGTGCGAGGTAATCTATGAATCTGAGCAAGTACGTGCAGAATTTCTGCATCGCAAATATAGTGCTATAAAATCTCTATATCTTAGCGACTACGTACGGAATTTTCTGCATCGTAAACATAGTGCTAGATAATCTGTAACTCTTAGTAACTATGACCAAAATTTTCTGTATCGCCATGTAGTGCTAGAAGATCTAAAATTCTGAGGGTACACGAATGGCCTTTGAAAACTCTTTTTCTCTACTATGTGCAACAAGCACTAAACAACTTTCATCTCAAAATTGATGCTAATCTCGTAAGCTCAATTTATATAAAAATTGTTTCAATTCTAAATCTCTTTGAAACACATATAGTAACTTTCTTAATCGATTAGAAACTTGTATAATACAATTTATTCATAAAAAATTTTAGAAATTAATAAAATTACAAAACACTACATAAACATACATGGTGTGAGTTAGTATACTCACCTCGAGTCCAAGCTTGTCAAGAAGCTTCAATGAGCCTCTCTCGCTCCGCTTGCTTGCGCTCCACCTACACATCATATTCTTATTTAAAATATGTTACATTGAGCTACTCAAAGCTACAAATAGAGTTTCCAATATAATTGACTCTATTGAAAACCCTTTTTACTACAACCTTCTCGTCCAAGTTCTAACTTAACTCAAGCTTTAAAATTCTGATTTCTTTACAAAAGTTTTACTTATATACCCCTAGGGACATCTCCACGCAGTCCATATAAGTTTTTGAGGCCCAGAACGAAAAGTCAACTTTTTCGGACCTCCTTTGATCGAACACTATTCACAGCCCAATCTGTGGGCTTTTTCACTTCCATTTTTGCTTGAATCAACTCATTATCTCTCATTTAGGTCGCCCGTAAAACGGTTCTGAAAAATTCTAACTATAGATGGGTGAAACCTATGAAATACCCCTATTTTTCGATATTTTTTCGTGTCAAAATTTTACTCTTTTTACATTCTAAGTTCAATTCACGTTCTATTAGAAATCTTCAATTTACATATGCTTAATTACGATCATACATTGCATAAAAATAGAAAGGGGAACTGACATTGCTTGGTGACTAACAATGCCTTTCATCTAGGTTCATTGAATCATCGCATTGTCTATTTCCATTCTAACACTTACGTATAACTTCATAGCCTCTATCATTCATCAATTCATGCTCAATTACATCACAACTGAAAGGATTCACACCATCCCCCTTTAGTGACCAAAATTTCCCTTGCACACACATCACTTACTTCTTTAAATTTTCAACACTTTTATTTGTGCATTCACCTAGGCATTTCATCAAACATGTAATCTACAACTTACTTCAATTAAATCATGATTCAATCAACATCTAGGGTTTTAATACCATAAACCCTAACTCTAATCTCATGCAAGTTTTCTTACAAATCAAGCTTTCTTTCACTTGATTTAGACTCTAAACTTGATTTAAATGAAAACACATATCAATTACATATAAAAAATCCACTCAATCATCAACTCATGCATACTACCCACACAACTTCAAGCTTGAGAGAATTTATGTAAACTTACTTGATTTTGCTTAGATCTTGTTATTCTAGCTTAGATCTCCTCAAAATCTTGATCTAGAGCTTCAAAATGACTTGGAAGCAGCTTGATCTCCCTCTCCCTTTGGTTGCCGCCCCTTGCTCTCTTTCCTTCTCAATTTCTCTTCTAATTTCTCTAAGTATGGATGACTAACACTCTTGTATATATAGGCCTTTACTTATATAATTACCCTTGAAGTTTGTCACTTAATTACATGTCATGCCACTACTTGGATTTTAACTAAAATGTCCTCCAACTTTGCATGAATTCTATAGCATCCCATTAACTTTTATAAATTTCCATAATGCCCACAATTAATGTATTCTAATCACTTCTATATATATATGACTCTCATTTGGCAAAACGACTCTTTTTGCCCTTCTTTTAATTTTTGCACTAATCTTAAGTTAAATTAACTTCTAAACTTCCACTAATATTGTATTCTTACTTATCATGAAGTTATTTATGAAACTTAGCATTTTTATCGCCTAGTCTATTTACTAAAATTAGAAAGTCAAAAATTACGAAAAAGGCCTTACATCTGGATGTGAAACTGAGTTATGATAAAATTTCTGAGTAGACCAAAAACGATTTCGAATATGAAAAATGGTATGGTGATTTATTAAAACATACAATGCAATTAGTGTTAAAGAAATTTCCAAGAAAGGGCATGAATAACTAAAGTAGTTAGATATATGTGCAAGGGCATTTTTGAAAAATTAAAAGTGTGGAAGAATGTAGAGATAAGGATGACAAATTTGTAAATTTAAACCAATGGCATGCTTGTGATTATAACACAAATTTGAGGGGCAGATGTTAAGGCAATTAAAGGCTATATATATGTGTGTGTTCAATGGAAAAATGAGGAAGAGACTAGAAACTGCGTGGGTCTGGCAAAGAAAACATAATAGAGGATAGTAGTTGTATTTAATCACTTTGAGTCCATTTTTTAGTGTTTTAAGGTCATACCAAGGGTGTATACAAGCCTTGATAGACCCTGATCCTAGTGTCCTCAAAAAATCCATTATGTGATTAGGATGGCGGATAAGTAGTCTAGAAAGAGTACTAAGGGCTAGTTCAGTATTCAATTATGCTCATGAGGCCTTGAGTATCATTTCGGGAAGAAATGAGAATTTTCAGTGAAAAGTGTTCGAATCCGAAATGAATAATAATTTTTTTGGAAAAAATCCGAAATTAGTGTTTAAGATCGAATTTGGCTCCAGTTATATTTAACAGGGTCATTAATTGAGATTCGATGGAAAACACAAGTTTTCGATGAATAGCATTTTTCGAACGAAAATTTTCGGATGAATAGTAAAAAATTTTGAAATATTGACTTTAAAGGTCAAAAGGGTTCGAAAATAACAGATGATTATCGAGAAACGGAAATGGATCAAAAAGAAGACCACTTAAGTAAATTTTAAATAATCCAAAGAAAGTTACGATATTACTCTTTTGAGAGATAAATAGGTTTTTATGAGTTTAAACCCAATTGAAATTTTTTTTTAAATCATGAAATTGAAGGTTAAGATACCCAATTAGAGTATTTTATAATCAAATTGGCGATAGGATAATCATGAAATATTTTTGGAAATTTATTAGTGTTGAATGAGGATTTAAAATTTAAAGTTTATAAATTATTGAGGGATATACTAGAAGATAACTATCCAAGAAGCACAATCCATGTGAAAGTGAAGGAACCAATGATGTTGTGACACAATTAAGTCAAAAAGTAAAGTCATTAATTGGAGTTGAACAAAAAAAAATTAATAGATTTAGTTAATTATTAAATAGATGGAATTTGTTGACCAATCACAAGTGTTGTTTTATAACTAATGGCAATTAAATTATTTTAAGGATAGTTAGAGGGCAAGTTAGTCAATGGTGAGTGTTAGTATATAAAGCTAAGTGGATGAATGGATGAGAGGAGGATAGACATTCGGTAAGAGGGAGCTGAAAACGTGAGAGAACAAGGCTGCCGTGAGCTGAAGCAGAATCGAAACCTTGCAGCCATGAAGGAAGAAAAAGGGGGTTGTTCGGTCAGCTATAGGGGAAGAAAAGGAAGAGGACCATCTGTAGATTTTAGCCCAAGAAATACTCAAGCCATCTAAGTGGAAACCAAGCAAGAAAGAGCTAAGGAAATCAAGGTGAGTTATGGTGAAATTAGTAATGATTTTCCAAGTTACAGGTTGTTTTGGGAGATTAATTGATTCAAGTGTGTTTTGAGTTAGATTGAAGTGATTGTTGTATTTAAAAATCAAGCTCAAAGGTTGAAGGAATCATCCAACTCAAGATCTAAGTAGTGTATGTTAGGGTTTATATGATTATGTTGATGGAAAAAGCATGTGAACTGTTGTGTGGTTACTAAAACTACATGTAATTGATTTTATGATTAGTTATGATAAGAAATTGAAGAAGCAAAATGAAATGGAGGGTGTAAGTGTTCGGTCAGCCTTGTATGTGTGTGAAAATGAGTGTTTTGCTTTAAGTGATATGAGTTTTGAGTAGTAACTATGCCTTAGTACAACTAGAATGGATGTGGAAATATTTAATGAAGAGCAGTTGTTTGATGAAAAACTTGTGAGAGATAGTTTTGTAAAAATTGAAAGTTTTACTCTAGAATGAGTGTATGGGTGTGTTATGGACATGAAGAACAGTGGAAAACCTTTGAGATTAGAGGGTTTTGAACCCAAATTTTAGCATAAATAAGGTTAGGAAGATAAGTAGAAGGGATAGAAGCTCAATGGTAGTAGTTTTGAGCAAATTGGGAATCCCGAGCTCAATCCATGGGATAGAAACAACCTGTACAAGTCTGACATATATGGAGTTGTTCTACACCTCAAATGATGCCTAGGAGTCATAGAAAATCATAGGTTTTGGAACGGATCGATTCCGATAAAAATTACACAAGTTATGGCCAAAATAGTGCCGTTAGAGAGTCGTTAAGTGAAATAATTATGTAAATGTAATTTTTACTGCATGGAATAAATTTTGTTGATCATAATTAGGTAAAAGAACATTAGATATAAAAGAAAAACCATTGTCGCTTGTCTGATGTGAAAACGCGCATCAAAAAGTGCCAAAAATAGGGTGTTTTTCTTAGATTTGACATAGCAAACGATAGAATTTTTTAACGAAATTTGACGTGCGACTAAGATAAGGAGACCGTAGAAAAAAGAACTAAGGAAAATGGAGCCCCGAGTAGGCTGCTGCGTTACATTCTGTTATAGGGTGTCAAAAAGGGGCAAAAATTTTTGATTTTTCGTTTCAGACCTCTAAAAATTATACGGACTGCGCGAGGGTGTCTCAAGGGGTCTAAAACTGAAAATTTTGTGAAGAAATAAGAATTAGAGAGTCTCGATTGAGTTAGAAACAAGTTGGGAAGTTATAGTGTAAAAAAGGTCTTTATTGGAGAATGTTAATTTAAAGTTAAAGTTGAGTTATGAGATTGTCACTCGTGATAATAAGAAATTGTCATGTAGGTGACGAGCGAGCAAGCGAAGTCCGAGAGACTCATCGAGACACTTGATTCGGATTTGCATGACTTAGAGGTAAGTGTACTATCACTTATGTTAAATTCTATTTTTTTGTGTTAAATATTGTATATAAGTGCTAAATGAGAATGAAAATAATTTTTCAATATCAAAGTTCAAGTTTTGAGTATATGGATTGTCATGGAATCCATAAAGTGATTAAAATCAATATTAAGTTATTCTTTTTAGTTTTAAAAACCCATGTGTATGCCCTCAGAGTATATGAGATTTAGCGTTACGTGACGATGTAGAAAATTTCGTCTGTAGTCGCTCAACTTACAAAGTATTTAGCACTATGAGACGATGTAGAAAATTTCGTCTGTAGTTGCTCAGTTTCTAGCGCTACGTTGCGACGCAGACAATTCCGCACATAGTCAGTTAGATTCACAGTTTGGCACTACATTGCGATGCAGCACATTCCGCTCGTAGTTGCCCAGAGTTATAGCACTACAATTGAGATGCAGAAAACTCCGTGTTGTGGTTGCTTAGATTTGAGATTGTTTCTCACTATGCTTGCGATGCAGTAAATTTCGCATCGTAATGGTTGAGATATCTCATTAGCTTTATGATTGGTGTTACTCGAAATCACCTCGTGGTAGATAGAGTGTTTTAGGGATATACATGGTGGGTTTAGAAAGGAAAGTTCTCAAAATTGAAAATGGATTTTGATAATTTATGATTTTTATGTGAATATATTCTTGTTATTTCCATATGCTTGAACTAACGCCTTTGTTTTTGGCGTAGCTTGTATATTCATTTAGGTACCATGCAGGTGATTTTGTATACATAAAACCTCATTGGATACTTTAGGTGAGCATCGTCTCAATGCATTGCATAAACATCGAACAAACTTGGATGTTGTAAATATGTTAATTAAAAGATTGAGTAATTTGAATATGAATGTATATAATATTTGTAATTATTGTTTTGATATGTATATATATATAGTTGCAACACTCACATTTGATGCACATGCAAAGTATTCGAAATGTTTATAAAATTGCATGTTGTTGAAATTGTATGTCTGTGAAAATTTATATATGTGAAATTATATGTTTGTGGAATAAAAGAAGTTGGGAGGTGATCAAGGATAGTTTGAAATGTATTTTTATGTAGGTCAAATTTTGAAAATGTTCAAATTACAACCGTTATACTATCAAAATTTTTATAAACTTCGTTTTAAGAAAATGCGAAAAATTTACACCAACCCAGCTATTTCAAAAGAAAGTAAATAGTCTTATGTTAACATAAGTAAACAGGCTAAGAAAGTTAGGAGTTCACTTCTCTGATTTTTTCCATCCGACGAGTCGGGTTCAGAAAGTCCGTTGAAGTGCCCGACAAGATCCTCCAGACGAGAGCCTAGATAAGGTCTGGTTTGAGTTATGTCAAGCCTAGGAGTGAAATCTATCAAGATCAAGTTGATTTCAAGTAGTAAGATCCAAGTTTTCTTGACTTTTATGTGTGAAAAGTTGGATTAATGTTTTCTACTGAGTTGTATGTGATTTTAATGAAATTTTTATGTATGGATTTAAAGTTTTGAGGCCTTAAACTTGTGGGAAAGTAAGGCTAGTAAACCAAGAGGAGTTGGTAAGCTTACTTGTGTTGATGACTTTTTCATTTAAGTTGCTAGTTTCTTTGCCATGGAATTTGATGTGATTTTGATATAATTTCTTATGGAAAACTTGAAGAAATCTTGGTGTTATATTGGATGTGTTACACGGCTAAAGAAGGAATCATGAGATACAATGTGGGGTCCCTTGTCTCTGGGCTGCCCTTCTCATAAGATATTGTCTTCGAGCCAGACGGTTTTGCTTCACCTTCCCCACCCGTCCTTGAACTCATGACCTAGCCCCTTAATCAAATGGATTCTTCTTGTAAGGTGAGTACCAATTGAGCTACTTATAAGAAGAATCCATTTGACTAAGGGGCTAGGTCATGGATAGCTCAATTGGTACTCACCTTATAAGAAAAATCCATTTGACTAAGGGGCTAGGTCATGGGTTCAAGTGTAGGTGGGGGGAGGTGAAGCAAAACCCTCTTACCCGGAGATAATACCTTGTGAGTAGGGTAGTCTCGAGATAAGGGACCCTATAATAAAACAGACCCTTCTACCTTAACTAGCTAAGTAGCCTGCCCAGTATCCCACGGTGACCTTCCAGTCGGGATCTGCTCCGACTAGAAAGTTCTCGTGAAGCTAAGTCTTTTTCTTCGCTGAAAAACTTTTAGAATCTTTTTAGAAATTCTTTCAGTTATGAAAATGGGTGGATTTTTTTATTTTTTTTGAAATCAACTTATGAAAATAGGTTTTATGAAAATCCGGCAGCACAACGACTGTTTTTCGAAAATTTTCACCTGTAAAATCTCACAAAAACCTGTACATTTCAAAATCAATCACTTTTCAACCACTGGACTTCAGGCCCTCTTTCAATTACCACAAACAATCGCAAACATGCTTTCAATTTTAATTATACGAAAATCGAACTTACTTAAAATCTTAAAACAATATTACTAAAATTTATAATAAAATTCATTATTCAAAATAATATTTACAATCGTGCGATAAGTCTGAAAAGAGTAAATGCAATACATGATATGTCTACTAAAAAACTAGTGCAACAGCGTCACGCCTCTAACTCGCCTTCGTGTCTGACAGAGATGCTTCCGCTATTTTGCTCGTACTTGCACCTGGAGGGATTTTTATAACAATGAAAGAACGGTGAGTCTTATAACTTAGTGAGCAGGTAACTTATATAACTAAATAAATTCTTTTAAATGTGAGTATCCTCTCAAAATAATTTTGATAATCACTTAAGTTATTTTTGAGCTACCTATACGGTAAACCTGGCACAGTTAGTCGGTTGAATATGTTATAATGGTAGAACCTAATTTATTGGTTCTTATGCAGAGACAAATATATTGTGATGACTTGATAGTTATATGATTCGACTGTACGAAAAGTATAATATTTACTTGATGATGGTAATTGGTAATGAATATATTGACTTGATTGGAGTATATATTGGTGATAAGTATATCGATTATGTAACTACTGATTGTGCTATAAAATTATGGTTGTTCATGACATTGAATTGATTATGAATTAAGAATTGATATGAATATTTGGTGATTGAGTTTTGATGGTTTTTGGTGATATGACCATATGTTTAATCAATTAGAATAAATATGGTGTTATTTTGTTTGATTACTATTTAGCACAAGTTGTGAAACTTGGAAATGTTGACAGTATGGATCATAAAAGTTTACGGAACTAATTGGAAGGATAATAGATAAGTAAGATAGATAAAGGTCTTATACAATTCAAGTCCTTGATGTTTAGATCAGTTTCTAATTGATAAATCTGATAAGATAAGATTAAGTTGTTATACTTGGACAAAATTTTCCATAATTGAATATAGATAGAGTTTAACGGTTTAAGTTTCCTTTATAAAGATTTTAAGAGTTAGATTTAACCATTGTATAATATTATGCTTTTAAGATTTGATTTCGAATCTAATTGTGATTATAAGGAAGTTTATGGATTCATATGAGATTGAGATCTAGTTATAATGTTGCTGGATTTTAATTCGGTATTAGTGGTTAAAAGTATTTTTTATGGAAACCTACTGCTATTGGTGATGAATATGATATAGATAATTATTTGTACTGTTAGTACATTGATAGTAATTATTAAATATTTGTTGTTTAAGGTTCCTTATGGGATAATTTGATTATTATTTTATAATTATTTGGATGAAAAAAGTAGTAGAATTCTAAGGAAATGTTGATGAAGGATTTCTATATTTATTTAGAGAAGTGAGATATTAAGAGAAGTAATGTTGTGAATTATTACTAGTCTCCTATAGCAAATTAAGATTAAAGTATCTTTCAATAAGGATTGTTTTTGGTATAATTGAATTTGGAAAAGTTGCTTGGAGATAGTTATGATTAAAATATTAGGTGATGATATGAATTACATATGAGACCTTTGAATATTTATGATTTGGAGTTTTAGATAATTGAAATTCTGAAATGTAGAATATGGTTCATAGTGATTTTTGAGATATGTGAAAATTTGTATATCTATTTTGTGGTATTACTAAGGGTATAAAGTATATCGGTTGAATATCATAACTGCATAGCGAAAATATTATATTTAATACTCTATTTGGGTATGGAGTAGTAGATCTGAATTAGAGATAATTGAATAAGATTTATATGCAAGAAATATAGCATTGGTGTCATAGACTATGATTTTGAATGATATATGAGAATGATTAGCATTGATATCATAAACTATGATTTTGAATGATTTATGAGAATGATTAGCATTGATGTCATATGATACAATTTTGAATAATGTAGGAAAATGAAATGAAAAATATCTAATGATACTACTGAAATGAGAAACATATCAAATAAAGACAATACACAAATTTTGAGGACGAAATTTTATAAGGAGAGGTGAATTGTAAAGCCCAGAATTTTCTCCTTTTATAAGAAAATTTTTTTTTTCGATGAATAGTATTTTCGGAAGAATAGTATTCTTGAGTAAATAGTGATTTTTGGGAAACGAACCCCAAAATCATTGAAAGTGATTTTTAATGAATAGTATTTTCGAACAACAAGTGTCCATGTGAATAGTAATTTTCGAAAAGTGAACCTCGCAAATCAAAAGTTTCAGAATTGGTATTAATGGTAAATTAAACTGAAACGGATAAAAAATAAATCCATTTGAAAAGATTGTAAGTGATCCGAAGTTTATTGGATAAAATATCTTTCCCAATCTTAAGATCATACATATACTATATTTAGTATTTATGGAGTAATAAAATAATTTAAAAGTGCTCAAGTGTGAAAACTGAATTTTCAGTATGATTCCCGGGTAATCCGAAAGTAATTAATAAAATTTTTGAAAAGTTTGGAAATGATAAATTAGGTTATAATAGAATTCTCGGATAGTGCAGATATGTAAATTAAGTTCCGATAGAATTCCCAAATAGTACAAATATATAAATTGAGTTATGATAGAATTCTCGGATAGTTTGAATGTGTAATCGAACTTTAATAAAATTTTCGATATGTAAATTAAATTCTAGTATAATTTTCAGATGAACCGAAAATAATTGTGAATACGAAAATAGGAAATTGTAAAGTACGAATGAATGCATAAGACACGTGGTGTGAAATGGGAGGATGAAGTAATGCATATGAGACAAGTGGCAAAGTGATAAGTATGTAATTGAGAGGTCTTATATCTAATTAGAATGTTACATCGTCAATTTAATGATTAAATGACCATGAAATGTTTTTGGAATTTATTTAGATATGAATGTGAATTAAATATATTAAAGAATAAAGTAGACATTTCACTAAGATATTGTCACCAAGAAACATAAATTCATGTTATGCAAAATAAACCAATAAAAGAGTCACACAATGAGGTCCAAAATAGTGATCCATGTCATGTGAAATTAGCCAATGAGACAGTACCACCTAAAAGTGAAAAATGTGTGATTAATTATTCATAAGTGTATATTGATTTATTATTCGGAAACTATAGGAAGTATAAATGATAGACCCCGATCCTAGTGTTCTCAAAGAATTCATTTTCGACGATTAGATAAAGATTAAAGAGTCTAGAAATAATGCAAGAGGTCCGGTTAGAATTCGATTATATTTATAAGGCCCTGAGTATCGTGTTAGGAAGAAATGAGAATTTTCAGTTAATAGTATTCGGATCCAGATAAATAGTATTTTGTTTTTAAAAAGATCCAAAAGTTTGTGTTTAAGATCGAATTTGGACCCGGTTATATTGTTCAGGGTCATGAATTTAGATTCGATGGGAAACAAAAGTTTTCGATGAATAGTATTTTTCGGACGGAAATTTTTGAATGAATAGTAAAATTTTTTAAAATTGACCTTAAGGGTCGAAAAGGTCTGAAAATAGTATGAGAGTATAGAGAAACAGAAACGGATCAAAAAGAAGACCATTTGAATCAGTTTTAAGCGATCCGAAGAAAATTACGATATTACCCTTTTGAGAGATTAATAGGTTTTAATGAGTTTAAATCCAATTGAATTTTTTTCGAAGCATGAGACTGATAGATAAGACACCCAATTAGAGTATTTCATGGTCAATTTGAAGATTAGATGACCATGGAATATTTTCAAAATATTTTTCGATCAAAGTGAAATTATATCATAAAAAGGGCAAAATGGACATTTTAAGTTAAGTATTCATGGATCAAGCATGAGAATGATATGCAGAAGTTTCAAGGAGTGCAACCCAAGTGAATGAGAATGAGTTAACGAGGATGAGTGTAAAAAATCGAGTTTTTAAGCTATAGATACGTATAAAAAGATATCGGTTGATTTGATCAGATTTCGGTTAGGAACATTTCCTTTATCAAGTATATATGAGAGGTATCAGACCTAAATTGAAGTTTATAAAGTCGAATTGGCCATAAGATATGTGTAGAATATTTGTGAAATATTTTTCAGTTCTATTGAAATGAAAATTCACCAAGTGTAAGCCCTCACCCAGATTTATTATTTTATGGTACTAGAAATATTCGAATTGAGTTACGGTCGAATCATATGCCTCCAGTAGTGTTATTTGAGACTTATTATATTTTCGTATTGCAAGTCGGATGTCATTTGGTTGACCCCGGTACGATTACAAAGTCATTAGGCGTGAATTACGTGTTAATCAAGCGAGGTGAGCTCACGGAATTCAACCAATGAGAAATGAGATAAGTGATTTAAAAAGTAATGGCTATGGTTGTGCCACGTGTCATCCATGGATTGGTTGGAAAAATAAGTGGATGAAAATAAGACAAGTGGACCAATAGAATATAAAATTATTTATTTTTGGGCACTAGTAAGATTAGTGAAAGTTTGAGGTTATTAAATGAGATTTTCTTGAGGGACTTTATAGTAAATGAGCATTAAAATATTTATAAATAAATTTTGTCTCATTTGAGACATTTTTGACCATGAAAACAGAAAGAAAAGAGAGTGAGTCGGGTGAGAGGAGAGAGAAGCCGAGAGTTGCCGAGAGAGAAGTTCACGTGCGCGCGAGAGAGAGAGGGAGAAAGAGAAGGAGATCCGATCTGATTTTCAATGCGGTTTCTTCACGAAAGTTGTTCCTCGTCATCTCCTCTAGCTAACCCAATAAATTTGAAGTAAAACGGTTGTCTATTTGGTGGTTATTTCAGTTTAAAAATTGATATTTATATGAATCCCATTTTTTTCTTTTGTTTATTTTCGAATCAGAGATTAGAGATAATAAGAGGGATATGTGAGGATGATTTTGGAGTGATTTGATAGAAGAAAAACAGATAAAACAAGAGAGGGAAGTCGTAGAGAAAAAATGGGTTTTTATGGAATTTGATCCCGTTTTCGATTCTAAGACATTAGATGGATGTTTTAGAGATTAAAAAATAATCTTTTAAAGTTAGATTTCGAAAACGAAAAGTTTAGGATCTATTTCGGAGCTAAACGGACAAGTTGAAGGGCGGATTCTGAAACCCTTCGAAACGCGTTCGTTTAACATTTGAAACGGATTATTTAATCATAGTTGGGTGTTAGAACATTAGAGGATTGATTTTTTTGATGTTGTCGGAAGTCCGGAGCGAAATGTGATTTTCGTTAGTAAGCGAATCCGGTTGAATTTCGTTTCGAGTTTCCGACGATGAGATTAAGTATTCTGAGGTATTCCTAAGAAAGAATAAGTAAGATTCATGTAGTGAAAACGGATTTCAAAAACCCTGGTTGAATAGAAATTGAGATCCGAAAGTTTAGGCGTTAAAGGATATATAAATAGAGATAATAGGATTTTTATTGATTTTGAATATTATTTGAATGAGTTAAGTGACCCTAAATGGATATTTGAAGTTTTAGGGTAAAAGCGGAGACTTCCGGAGGCATACGGAGGAGAATCGGATTTTATCCGAGGATGTGTAGTGAGTGGAACTACAAGTTTTTAAAATTTATATTATCTTAAAGTTTATTTTAAAGTTAAAAGAATTTATTATAAATAGTTATTCTTTTATTAATTGAATTTATATTTTAATTCTAGCATAAAGATTTTAGTTTAATATTTATTTATTTATTTATATGAGAATTTATTGATATGAAAATATGCTAGAATTAAAGATTTTAGGCTTATTGCCTTAAGATTTAGAATATTTTAGTGTATTAAGAAAAAGAAATTTTAATAGCCTATGGTTTACCCTAGCCCCAGTTTAGTACCCGGCCGAATGCCCTATGCATGATACGGTAGATGAGAGGAAGTCAGTCAGTGAGATTTGAGTCTAGTCGACTCATGTGTGAGCGAGGTATGAGTGATCCGTATGCACGTATAGGGTAGTGTAGTCGGTCCGCAGCGTGGGCCCGCTTTCGGCGACTACACATGGTAAATCCCCCACTCCTAGTGGTTAGCTAGATTTTATATGCTACCACGCCAGGAGTAGATATTCCCTGGGTTACCATTCAGGCGAGCACCAGAAAAGATTTTAAGAAACGATTTTTAAGAAAAGAGTTTAAGAAAAGATTTCAGAAAGAAATTTAAAACGAGATTTAAAAGCAGTTTTTCCCACTCCTAGTGGTTAGCTAGATTTTATATGCTACCACGTCAAGAGTAGATATTCCCTGGGTTACCATTCAGGTGAGCACCAGAAAAGATTTTAAGAAAATACTTTTAAGAAAAGAGTTTAAGAAAAGATTTCATAAAGTTTTAGAAAGAAATTTAGAACGAGATTCAAAAGCAGTTTTAAAAGAGTTTTAGAAAGTATTTTAGAAAAATACTTTAGTTTTATTAAACTGTTTTTGGGAGAAATTTAAGTGTAGAAATGAGAGTTAGTTTAAAAGTTACTACCACTCACTGAGTTATACTCACGTTTTTCTTTAAATGTTTTTCTTAAAAATTCTCCCACAGATGCAGGAGCTAGTCATCCAGCCGACGAGGTTCAGTCAGATGTGCAGGTGGACGTATAGGACGATACCTACTACATGTATATATGGTGTTATTTTGATCATGTATATGTTTATATATATAGTTGTAAGTATTTTAAAGAAATCGTGGATGTATTAGTTAAAAATGTTTTATTAAAGTTTTATACGAATCAGTTTTCTGATTTTAATTATTTGATTGTGGTTGTGTTGTGAAAAATGAGTCGGAGGCTCTAGAAGTTGAGAAATGAATTTCATAGAAGTGTTTTTATAAACTGTATTTGAAACTTGCAGGGTGGCATAGTTTAGAAAACAGACGGCATGCTGCCAGATTTTCAATAGAAAAGCGAAAAATTTGTACCCCTGCCACCTAGTAAACGAGTTTAAAAAGAAGTTTAAAGAAAGTTTCGGTACTCTGACGGGATTTCTTCGGACCAAAGTTAGGGTTCGTTGGAGTTCTGACGGAGTGCTACGGGGTCTTTCTCGGGTCCAGAGGAGGGATTCGGGAAGGGTTCCGTCAATAAAAGTTTTAGGGAATGATTTATTAAGTTTTGTATATTATTGGAAGTGATAAAAAGGAAAAAGAATTATTATTTAGAATAGTATAAATATTTATTATTTAGAATAGTTGTAAGTATGATTGTTCAGAATTATACAAGTATGATTATTTTTAAGGATTTTAATTGAAAAATTTTGTCTAATGATATTCTATTTAGGTGTTAACTGTTACGGTTTTTGATATTATATATAAAGAAATTTATAGGATATTCTATAAGGGTTCAATTATGATCATTTGAGAGTTTTGGTTAATGATGATTTATATAGGTGTGAATTGTTATAATCTAGAATATACGATCTTATATATGTCAAAAAATTGGAGATTTATTTATACTAGAATTATTATGGTTATTGATGATTCAATGAAAACAATGACTTTAAAGTAAGGTATTTCGAGTTGAGATGGTTCCTAAATTTCGATTATGAAATTTCATAAGGGTAGATGAATTGTAAGGCCCCAATTGCACTAGACCTAAGAGATTAATTGAAATTCAATTTATCATTATTAATTTGGTCTGGTTTTAGTTTTAAAATTACATAAATTTATCAATAAATATCCAATTAGAGGATATTTTTAAAGAAATTAAGAAAGTTTGGCTAAAAAGAAAAATATCGTAGAGGTTAAAATGAAAATTTACATATGGTGAAAAAATATCAACCAATGGTTTAGTTTTTTTTATGAAATGAAATAATAATAAAATAATAATATAATAATATATATAAATTAGTGGTAGGATCCATTGAAAGAAAAAATATATATATAATTGTTAATGGATTGTGATGGAGAAAAAAATAATAATAAAATAATAGAAAAAAAATGAAGAAAATTTGGTGCACGGATAAGGATAAATAAGTATATATATATGTGTTCTCAGCAACAAGCAAACGAAAAAAAAAAAAAAAAAAATTCGGAGAAGCCGAGAAGAAAAGAGAGGAAAAAAAAGGGAGAAGAAAAGAAAAGAAAAGAAAAATATTTTATGTGTTCGATTTATTCAGATAAGTAAGTTTATTTTAATAGGATATGGATTCCAGAAAATTAATTTATTTTCCTATAAGTTATAAATGAAGTTTTATTTGATTTTAGGGTGAATCCAGGATGATGAGAAAATCTTAAAAGAACTCGTTTTTATCCAGAAATAGACAAATGAGTTATGTGAGTAAATAGTTTTATTTTCAATTAAATTTCTTGAGTTATGTTTATTTATATTTCAGAATTTATTATTTATTTCAAGTAAATAATTAGTTGAGTTAATTGATTTTATAGATTATAAATTATGTTTTACGATTGAAATAAAAATTTATATATGTTTCAAATTTTATTTATTAAAGTATTATTAGAAGAAAATTATTTAATTAGTTTATTGATTTATTGATTTTGTATTATGATTTATAATTTGATTATAAAATATGTATTTTGATAATTATATTTACATTTAGAAATCGAGTTATACAATTTTGCATATAAAATGGTTTAAGATTTGAAACTGAATAAAATGAGATTTTCAGTATGTGTACGTATATTTCAGTTTTTATTATACATTGGAAATAAATTATTTATTTAGTAAATTGATTTTATAAATTATAAATTATTGCATATTTATAATTATATTATGTTATGAGAAATAATAATTACTTATGTTTTGAGAAAAGTATTATTTAATATTATTTATTTCTTTTCAAGTTTATTATCATTATGTTCTTATGAAAATTTTAAATTCAATATTCACATGTTTTAAAGTATGTTTAAAATGAATACTATTATTTTATTAAACATATTAGTTATGAATATTTTAAGCATCTATGACATTGATAATGCATTTTGAGATTGAAAGTAATGTTCTTTTGAAAATATTAGCTTATGGATATTTTATATATTTGCTTCAAAATAAAATATTTTATGCAAGAAAAGTTGGAAACAATGATGCTTATATTTTAATGATTTATATGTGATATGTTCCATACTTCAAGTTCATGGAAGGATCAAATTCAGTTTTGCATTATATGGAAAAAAAAAATGTTTTCAAATGCTAATGGCCTACCCCATATTACATGTTATGGATTATAATATGGATCATGATTTAGATCTAGCCGGTATACCTCACTGCGTTTGATAAGTGTTGGTAGGGCATGTCATTAACATCGTAGGGATTGAGTCAGTTGATCAAGTTATGTCGCCCTCTACATATGTGAGGTATGGTCTCCTTCGCGTATGTGATGCAGAAAATTCTGCTACGTGTGGTGAGATGTCTCATGTATATTGTCACGATGAGCGTCGCTGATCAAATCGCCACATGACTATACGTTATGATGATTTTCTAGGTTCCATTAGTGCAATTTTATTATGAAAATGAATATATTAAGTTACAAATGATTGAAATATTATTATGTTTTTATGCTCAAAACCATGTTTTAAAATTTCCTATAAATTTATTAAAGTTCATGATTTTGATTAAGAAAATGTTAGGAAATAAATATTTTTTTAAGTGTTTTTGGGAGGTATTTTGAAAAAACAATTTTTAAATAGAAAAATCTTACTACTCACTGAGCTCCTTTAGCTCATCTCTCTTCATTTTATGTTTTAGGAAAATTTTCCCAGACGTAAGAACTAGTGGTCAGGATGCTCACTCTCTCATCTCAGATTAGGTGGGCAGGCTATGGATGATGTTCTGTGAAGTCACACTTTGCATATTTAAATTTAATTGAAAATTTATGCATGTACTTAGTTTTGATTGTAAAGCATTTTATAAATTTTATCACAATTGTGGTGATACGATGTATTCATTTAAATGAAATGATTTGATGTATATATATATAATATAAATATTTTGGGATATGTATAAATGTTTGATTTCTTGCATGAAATTGTGTTTTCGAATTTGAAATGATTTTGTTGAATTAAATATACTATGTCTAGCTAATGGTTTTGAGATGGATCGGAGGTCCAACATAGTAGTGTAAACTGTTGTTTGAACTATTGAAGTGTTATTGAATTGTTTTTTAAGTGATTTAAAATTTTGAAAAACTTTGAAAAACAGTCGTTATGCTGTCAAAATTAAAATTTTTCTAAAACCTATATTATGAAAAAAATAAAATTTTAGAATCGATAATTCATATGTTTATGAAATGATTTAAGTTTAAAGGCTTGTTCCATGGAGTTTTTTTGACTTTACTAGTTATAGTCCAGAAGGGTTCCCTAGGGTGCCCGACGGGATCACGAGAGCTCTGAAAGCGAAAATTCGGGGCAAGTGTCGTCAAGGTATGTTTAAGGGCAAAGATATCTTGACAGGCCCCTACCTTTACTATACCATAACTACGGAGGAATAGGTGACCTGTCGGCACTTCACGATCACCCTCCAGCCGATATCTAGATCGACTAAAGAACTCCCGCAAAGCAAAGACGATTTGTCTCTAAAAATTTTTCTAATTTCTATTTAAAATTAAGCAACCCGATTATTTATTTTATTTTATTTTATTTTTTTGGCAACTATAAAATATAATACAATCATTAGTTAATAAAAATAATTTAAAATTTTATAAAAATTTCGACAGCATAACGACTGCTTTTATTAAAAACCCATCCTGCACGAAAAAACGTTTGACACTTCTAAAATTTCAATCAATCCACTACTACCATCGGATTAAAATCCGGAAACCACAATCAGCCACAAACAAGTATATTTAGCAGATTTTAAACCAAACCATATTTATTATTAACACCATAATACCATAATTATTTACACATCCAAAATGAGAATTTATAGATTAATATAAATTTCTAACCATTTAAAAATATTACAAAACCATACATTTTCGATATTTATTTCAAAACTTATCCACAGTATGCCTAATGCTCCGGTGTCGATGTCCCAGTTCCCGTCGCAGCAGA
Organism: Dimocarpus longan; assembly: GCA_022984855.1. Taxonomy (NCBI): domain Eukaryota; kingdom Viridiplantae; phylum Streptophyta; class Magnoliopsida; order Sapindales; family Sapindaceae; genus Dimocarpus; species Dimocarpus longan. Next base: position 13,511,303 of record CM041017.1, on the reverse strand, counting down.
ACCTACACCTGAAAATATTTTTTGGGAATTTTGGGATGAGCTAAAAGCCCAGTGAGTGTCATAGGTTACTAAAAACATTTATAAATGCGTAAACATGTTATTTTATACATAACTTATCATAAGAATTTCCTTTCATAAATGCTGAAATGAAATCATATGAAAACATAATTAGATTCAGTGGAATAAAAACATTTTCCATAACTATATCTGTATCTTACTAAAAGTCCACTGAATACTATAACTAGTGGTACCCTAGGTGTTACGGTAGACTGGAATCCTACATCACTCAAACCGTACAATGCAGTGGAGCGGAGTGGAATCCTACATTGCTCGGGCCGTCAAAAGTAACGGAACGGAATCCTACATCACCCCTGTTACTAACCGATAATGTGACGGAATCCTACATCGCCATAGAGTGGTAAGCGCGCAAACCTATATACCCCATACCGTGTCACGGCCATCGTACTAATATATCAATATGCATGAGTCGTTGCCCGAAGTGGCAAAGTCCAAATGCAATGCAATATGTCCTATCTCGCTGTGCACGTACGGGATACTACTAACCGGTATATATCTACAATGCCCTAGGGGTACCAAAACATAAGTTTTTGCATAATTACCATAGAATTTCAGCATATAAATCATACTAAAATTGAAAAGGAAACTTGATACAAATAAAATTCTAATTAAAAACACATTCGAGTTTCATAAACTATTTTTTTTTAAAAAAAAAGACACTCACTGTTTGGTGAATTCTTACGACTGGATGCGCCTATGGACCCTTAGATGGCTCCCCTACAATAATCATTCACCAAACATTTAATACCATTCCACTAACATTCAATTCATAATTCAAACACCACTAATTAGATTACTAGTTCTAAAGTTCCCATTTAGGCACCTTTGGATCGATTTTTCTAACAATTTTTCCATAACCGATCACTAGCCCAATTTATCCAATTCAAGCCTACATTACATGCTTTTATTTCCACAATAAATCTAGAATAAATCAGGTCTGAATTCATGAGTTAAAAATGCCTAAAAATCGTGAAAATCGCGTAAACGTTATATTTCATCAATTTCACTGTTTTGGTCTGTTTTTCGCCGTTTTAAATCCGATTCGACTTCCGTCAGTTCCTATCTTCTTGTTTCATCGAAACAAAAATTTCAATCACATAAAACGTTGAAAATAAAAATCATACCAGAACCTCTTATTTGGGCAGAACGCCCCTGCACTTTTTCCTCTTATTTCCTTTTTCAATTTTACTAGTTTCCAATGCATAATTTATGCCTTTATCATGTTCCAATTTCATTCCAAACCACTCTAGCTCCATTAATACATGGCATACTATGTTAGTCAAGTGTCATAGCATTTAAACATTTCATAATTCCTTGCCATTTTTTGCCCTCAATTTCAAGACATTCACACTAGTTTCAAGTAATTCATATACTAGTTTCACTAAAATGCAATTTGAATCTTACTTAGACTTGATGGGGCAGAATTTTGGACAACCCCTAAGCTTCATGTGACACCAATTAAATCACTCAAAACACATCACAAAAAGAATTCACTTCACTTAGGCATTTTATCAAACACATGGAGGACATACAAACAATTCTCTATTTCAACTTGAATTTTTGTTAGTTTACTACCCCAAATGACATCTAATTAATTCAGCCCACACATACCACAACTCAAGCATGATTCTCCATCATTTACATGTCAAGAACAAAGAGGAAGAAGCATGATTCCATGACCTCAACTTCATGAACATCAAACTAACCAAAAACATGAAAAAGTGCACTAAACTTACAATTTCTTGTAGAGATGTGATCTAGGAAGGTTTGTAACTTGATTTCTTGACTTAGAAGACCTCAAAACACCCTTGAACACCTTAAGATGATGCTGCCCTTGCTGGTTTCATCCTCCTCCTCCCTTTTTTTTTTTTGTCGTGACTTGCAATGCTCTCTCTCTTGTGATTTTTCTAGACATCTCCACCTATTTATACTATCTCTTGCGTCTTAATAATTGCCCTCCATTTACCTATTAATTTAAAAAATGCCATTGTGATGTGTCTCCATTTGATTGATCCAAAAATAAATATCTCTACACTAGTGTAAAAATTTTCAATTTTGCCCTTAAATCACTTAATTAAATTTCAATTATTTTCTAACACTTGAAATAAATTCTCAAGGCTATTCTGAGGTTCTAAAGGCTACTAAAGTGATTTATGGGACCTTTATAATTTATTGGGATCATTTAAATTAAATTTTCATTACCCGATTGAATTTACGGTAATTTTTGAAAATTTTCGGATTTCACCGGATTGGTTTGGTTTCACCCAAAAAATTCATATAACTTATTTTAAGTCCACTTTAAGTCTCTTAAACTTCTAATTAAGCTATTTGGAGACTTTTCAGAATTTTCAGAAAAATTTTCGAAAAACCCGATTTATTCCCTTAACAGTCTCCGAACTTCCCTAAACCGTTTATTTTAACTCCGTTATAATATTAGGCACCATTAAATTATATTAGCTAATTTACTGTATATAACTACAGTACTAATATTATGGAGAGGGGTTTAGAATTTCTCCTCAACTTTCGTCCTCGAAATTTAAATAACGTACCTGTAGTAAATAGGTATGGATATTGGTGCCGCATTTGTGCCTCCGGTTCCCACGTAGCTTCCTCCACTGCATGATTCCTCCATAGGACCTTTACTAATGGGATGAATTTATTTCTCAAGACTTGCTCCCGGTGATCTAGAATCTGAACTGGTTGCTCTTCATAAGACAAGTCTGCCTTGAGTTCAATTGGTTGGTCCTGAAGCACATGGAAGGGATCTAGAATGTATTTGCGAAGCATGGATACGTGGAACACATCATGAATTCTTGCTAACTCTGGAGGCAATTTCAGTCTGTAAGCTATTGGCCCGATTCTCTCCAATATCTCATATGGTCCAATGAAAGGACCCAACCCGGATATCCCTTGAGGAGATCCGAGCGGAGCCCTCCCAGCACCCCACAGAATCCTCACAGTCTTTAAGCAGGTGACTTAAAAGGACTCCATGAAGTTAAGCCGTAAAACAGTTTCATTTCTTAATCATTAAAAATTCAGGGTGAAAAATTTTCGGCAGCACAACGGCTGTTTTTCCGACATTTCAACTTTTTCAAAACACCTGTAAAACAATTAATAATAATTCAAAATGCATACATTCATTTCCATTTCCAAATGGGACCTCAAGTCCATCTCAAAATCCACATTAAACGAAATTCAAGTATTTGAAAACTAAAACCATTTCAACTTAAAAGAAAACATTCCACATGCATGATAACGAAATCAAAGTTATAAAACTTAAATATTTACATCACATTAAAATCCGTTATATAACAAAAATTTAGTTTGATTTCACAGCTTCAGTCGCCAAATAAGCTTGCCTACTCTTGAGCTGGAGATCTGCCGCCAAGAGGACTTGAACCTGCACCTGGGGAGTTTTTAAAACAAAATAAACAAGAAAATAATGAGCTAAAAGGCTCAGTGAGTATTATGCAGTTCTAAATAGGTTTCCTTTAATACTTTTTTTTTTTTTTTTTATAAAATCTTTTGAAAGAATTCCAATTCTGAAACAATTTATGTAAACGTGAATTTCATGATATTACGTAATCATTTTTATACACAATTGCTTGAAAACAATATACTATATTATAAGCATCATAAAATCAATTCATAACATAATCATAAGTTCATAAATAAACTCATAAAATCATAAATCAATCCTCAGTCATAAAACATATATCCAATGGGACCCGGGGAAATCATGATCACCGCCCGGTCTTGGGTCACCGGTGGTGGGGACGTGCAATCTCAGTCATAACCACTATGCCGCGGTATGTTACCTCGCTGCACATAGGGCATCATTCATGATAGTACCTTATATACACGTAGAGGGCGACATGACAGACTCGATCCCCCCCATAGTTAGTGGACTTTCCCTGACAGACATGCCATACGCGCAATAAGGCACTTCGGCCGCATAACAGTCATATAATGGGGATGGGTAGCCATCGGTTTTAAAATACATTAACATGCTGAAATAACAATTATAAAACATGTTCCTTTGCTTATAAAACGAAACATAAAAGCACATTTCAATAACGAGTTATACGATCAATATTGCTTTAAATACAGATATAAAAACATTTCGAAACGTATAACATTCCTGTAAAGCGTATAGCATTCATATAAATTCATTTAAATATTAAAACGTTTAAATCTTTCATGAAAGCATAAAAATCATATAGAAATCATAGTGCATTTATCATTTCATAAAACAATTTTCACTCACCGATTCCTAACTCACGGAAAAGACCGGATTTTCTACCTCGCGTAACTTCTTCAATTTCGCTTCCCTTCGCCTTATCGATGCCTAAACAATTTAACATTCGAATGTAAACATGTCGTGACTATGCTATTCGAATCCAAAGCAACAATCATCGAAGCCATAATCTAATGGATTCAACAAAAAGAATAAGCGAAGCTAAACGAACAACATAAAACTTACGCGATTTAACTAACTATCGCGACTTATCGATTTTAACGTTTCGCGCGTTTCCTTCATTTCCAAATAAACTTATCGTCCATATACTCATGACTTAACTTAAATCAAGGTAAACAAAGATTCAAACATGATAAAGCGTAAGCGAGAAAAATATGGCAGCAAGCTTAACAAATATACATTTTTCCGATTCAACTCCAAATTCGATAATTTAACGATTTCGCACGAAACTAAAACTATCCGATTAACTTAAACGTATCTCAAACTATCCTAATATCAACTTAACACTATAATGAGCTTAAACACATCGCAAGGCAACGAGTTGACATCATAAACACTTCCACAATCGACAACGAAAATCATAAACTAAAACCATTCGCTTTCGCAGAAAACTTATTCGAATCGCTGGAAAACGAATTCTCAATATCCGAACGATTAACCGATACTTTAAACATACCAAAACTATCCATTTCTTAGAACAACGAACTCAAATTAAAATCACAATCATAACAGCCCCTAATATCTCCTATAACAGCCCGCATTCGAATCGCAACAAAAACAATGATAACCATTACATTCCAAAACACCACCAAACAATTATCGAACGAACCTTCACACTAACTAGATTCGAAGTCCTAAACCCAAACATAACATTATCAATTATAATCCATAACTCAACATCATCATAATCCATCCAAAAGAAATTCATAAAAAATCAATATACCTCTCGGAACTCGACTCGAAACTTCAAACAATCGCGCAAGAGTACTACTTATATTAACACTTTTATCCATGAGTTCTCTTTAATCCAAATAACGCACAACCAATAACAATTATCGAAACGTCAATACAAAGCCAAACGGAACAACATTTACCTTTACGCGAGCTATCCTTCGTTTTGAAACAATCTTCAAGCGATCGCGACAGCCAAACGGAGCCAAGATTACTTACGACAGCAAGCTGTCCCCTTCCATATCAATTGTCTTCACTTCAGGTCTGCTGTCGTACACGGCTTGACTTGGCAGCAGCTCGCACAGCGTCAACTTGCGACGACAGCAGCTCACCAAGGCAGCAAGACACGGCGACAGCACTTGGCAGCAGCAAAGATAGCGTCTGGCAGCAGCTCTCGCGGTCATGACAGCACCAGCAACTTCGTGCCAATAGCCTCACGCCACCAGTAGCTTCAGCTCAAGACAGCGCCCACCTGGCAGCAGTAATGCCCACATGCCAGCAACAAAACAGATCCAACTCGGCAACAACAGCGTCACGCACAGCAGCGACAGCCTCCACTCCACACCAACAGTAGCGGCTTCAACTCTTCTCGGCTAGACCGCAGTCCACCATCCCACCTTGCTTGCATGCACTATCACTCTCCTCAGATCTGCTCTTGCATGCAACCAGATGCTTCAGATCTGTTCACTTTCGGCGGCTTGGACAGCACTTTCTTCACCAGCTCACGGATGAGTCTTCTTTGCTCTTCACGGCTCACAATCAGCCCACAAACATAAAAATTGAAAGCTTAAACTGGACACGGGCAAGGCTACTCATTCTCGGACAAGAGGAAAGAAGGATGAAGAAGAAGAAGATCACATGCAAAGGCTCTCTCTCCTCTCACGGTTTGGATGCTGCTCTCACTTCTCTCTATCTACCTTGGCTTTCTTTTCCTATACGAGCAGAACACTCACTTCTCAAACTCTCAGCCTTTAACTCTCTCGGCTTTGACTCTTTTAATCTAATGCTTGGGCTTTTGGAGCTGAGGGAGAACGGATGACTGAAAGAGTTGAGCTACTTTCTCAAGATTCTCTCTAATCAAATATTACTCTCTCGGTTAAGATAATGGGCTGACTGAATGACTTAAAAAAAAATGTCATTTGCTGATTTCTATATGATTAAATACAATAAAGCTGCCACATGTCACTTAATTTCCTTTTTAGCTAACACTTGTCTCAACAAAAAAATGCATGCCTTACACGTGGCACATGCAAGAGTCTCGCTTATCGATTCCAATACATTTTCTTATTCCGTTTCTATGCTCGAATCCAATTTCGTCCGCCCGTCCGGCAATCCACTTACAACTTACTTTCATTTTCGGGATCATTTATTATTATTATTCTTATTATTTACTAACCTCGCATCCGCCTTGCACTCTAAAATTAAATTTTATTACTCTAAAATACTTATTCCGAATACTTTCGGTCTTGAAAATGATATTCATCCGATCGAAACGCAATCCAATCAAAAAAATAATTCGCTCCTCGACGATGAAGATTTTGGATTTTACATCCAATGTATCGAGGACTTAGTTTTCCATGCCTACCAAATCTAAGTATACCCTTCCATGGTGAAATCTTTAGGAAGACTTTATCGCCTACAGAGAACTCAAGGTCCTTATGACGGTTATCTATATAGCTTTTCTGTCTATCCACCGCCGTCTTCAATCGGTCACGGATAATTCTAATTTTATTTGTGGTGACCTATACTAATTCTGGATCTATGAGCTTCCGGTCACCTACCTCGTCCCAACACACTGGTGTTCTACATTTCCTACCATAAAAGGCTTCATATGGAGCCATGCCTATACTGGATTGATAACTATTATTATAGGCAAACTCCATAAGTGGTAGGTGCGTATCCCAGCTTCCTTTGAATTCCATAGCACACGCTCTAAGCATATCTTCTAAAGTCTGAATAGTGCGCTCTGATTGTCCATCAGTCTGAGGATGGAAGGTTGTACTAAAGTGTAACTTCGTCCCCAATGCTTTCTGCAAACTGGGCCAGAATTTAGAAGTAAATCTGGGATCCCGATCTGATACTATCAAAATTGGTATACCGTGGAGTTTAACTATTTCATCCACATATATCAAGGCCAACTTATTCAGGGAGAAGTCGCTTTTGATGGGTAGGAAGTGTGCAGACTTAGTTAACCTATCAACTATGACCCAAACTGCATCGTGTCCTCTCTGAGTGCGTAGAAGTCCTAGTACAAAATCCATCGTAATCTTTTCCCACACTCTGAAATCGGGAGAGGTTGTAACAATCCTACGGGTTTCTGGTGTTCAGCCTTTACTTGCTGACAGGTTAAACATCTAGAAACATAATCTGCTACCTCTCGTTTCATTCCCTTCCACCAGTAGTGTTCCTTCAGCGTACGATACATTTTAGTGTTACCTGGATGCATCGCATAAGCTAAAGAATGAGCTTCCTCTAAAATTTCCCTTTTTAACTCTACTATATCTGGAACTACTAATCGTTGGCCTATAACTAGTGTACCATCCTCCCTGATACTACAATCGGTTTGCTTACCCTTTGCAATTTCCTTTCTCAACTTTTCTAGTTATGGGTCATGAGGCTAGAGTTCCCGTATTCTATCCACTAATACCGATCGTACCTGGAAAGTGGCCAATAGTGCCTCTGAGTCTGACACCTCTAATCTTGCTCTGAGAAACCTTAACTCCACCAATAGTGGTAGATACGCCGTCTTAATCTGAGCTAAGGTACTTCCAGGTTTCCTACTCAGAGCATTTGCAACTACATTTGCCTTCCCAAGATGATACTCTATCGTACAGTCATAATCTTTTATTAGCTCTAACCATTGCCGCTGCCTCAAGTTTAGATCGCTCTGAGTGAACAGATACTGTAAGCTTTTATGATCTGTGAAGATACGACATGAAGCTCCGTAGAGATAATGCCTCCAGATCTTCAATGCAAATACTACTGCTGCTAACTCCAAATCGTGGGTAGGGTAGTTTTGCTCATGCTTCTTTAACTGTCGATAAGCATAAGCGATCACTCTGTTATTCTGCATTAAAACACACCCTAAACCCTATTTGGAAGCATCACTATATATCACAAATTCCTTCTCTGGCACTAGAAGTGCTAACACTGGAGCCGATGTCAACCTTCTTTTTAATTCCTCAAAACTTTGCTGGCATTCATCTATCCACTCGAACTTAACATCTTTCCTGGTTAATCTAGTCAAAGGCGCGGCTATCTGAGAAAATCCTTCTACGAACTTCCTGTAGTATCTAGCTAACCCCAAAAAGCTCATAATCTCTGTTACATTCGTAGGTGGCTTCCAGTTCACTATTACCTCAACTTTCTAGGGATCCACACTCAACCCTTCTGCAGAGATCACATGACCTAGAAAACCAACACTGTTTAACCAAAACTGGCATTTACTGAACTTGGCATATAGCTGTCGTTCCCGTAAGGTCTGCAATACCACTCGTAAATGTTCAGCATGTTCCTTTAGACTACCCGAATATACTAAAACATCATCAATGAACACGATTACAAATTTATCTAAATATGGTTTGAATACCCTATTCATCAGATCCATAAATGCTGCTGGGGCATTAGTTAATCCGAATGGCATAACTAAGAACTCATAATGCCCGTAACATGTTCTGAAGGCAGTCTTAGGAATATCTGACTCTCAAACTTTCAATTGGTGGTACTCGGATCTCAGATTTATTTTAGAGTATACTCTGGATCCCTGAAGCTGATCAAACAACTCATCTATTCTGGGGAAGGGATACTGATTGCGTATCGTGACCCTGTTTAACTATCTATAGTCTATACACAACCTGAGACTCATGTCCTTCTTCTTTACGAACAGAATTGTAGCTCCCCATGGTGATGTGCTCGGTCTAATGAATTCCTTTTCTAATAACTCCTCTAATTGCACCTTTAATTCTTTCAATTCTGTAGGAGCCATTCTATAGGGTGTAATCGAAATTGGATCTATTCCCGGAATTAAATTAATCTCAAACTCTATTTCCCGATCTGGCGGCAATCTTGGGAGGTCATCTGGAAATACATCTGGGAACTCCTGAACCACTGGGATCTCTTCTAACCTGGGGGTCTCCTTTTTCTGGTTTACTACATAAGCAAGATATCCCTGGCACCCTTTACGGAGCATCTGCTGAGCTGTCATTACTGAAATGATGCTCGCTGCAAGTGCTCTCCTCATACCCCTGAATACCACTTTCGCCTCTCCGGGTTTCTCTAAGATTACTTCCTTGGTGTAACAATCTATATGGGCTCGATATCTAGTCAACCAATCCATCCCTAAAATCACATCAAAATCTCTAATGTCTAACAGGATCAAATCGGCTAGAAACTCTTTATTTCCTATCACTATCGGACTAATTGGGATCACCTGATATGCTATTAATGATTTTTCTGCAGGGATGAATACTAATAGACTGCTATCTAGTGGCTGCGGTGATACCTCTATCTTGCTAACAAATTTCACAAATATGAAGGAATGCGTGGCTCCAGGATCTATTAATGCTTATGCATCATGACTGAAAATAAAGATCATACCAGTGACAACGTCTGGAGCCTTATCTGCCTGCTGCTGAGTCACCGTAAAAACTTGAGCCTGAACCTGGGGCCTCCCTGGCTACTTAGACTGGCCACCTCCGCAACCTCTGGAACCTCAGTCCCCTGATCCTCGACCAGCTCCGAATCCACTCGGAGCTCTGAAAGGCATATTGCTCAATGCTGGTGTACTAGCGGCTACTGATGGGGTAGACGGCCCTATATGAGATGATTCAGTAGATATCAACTGCGGACACTCTCGCTGAAAGTGACCTTCTTGCCCGTAGTGGTAACAGGCCGTTGAACTCATCCTACATTCCCTATGGTGTCTTCTCCCGCACTTCCCATGATTCGCGGGAGCTACCTGATGGTACTGGCAGTCTCGTCGAACCCCGGCTAGACTGAGAGCCTCTACCTACGCCTCGACCGTCCCTAAATCAACCCTTCTTTCTAGGGCCCTAACTGGAACCCGCTTGAGAAGAACTGGGGATACTCCGCTTGCCTTCATACTTCCCCGTCTGTGCTATCTCGATTACATCTCGTTCTGCTCTAAAAGCTTCCTCCACCATTTTCCCATAATGTAGTGGAGCAGTCTGAGAAACATGAACTTTGATGCGGGGGTGTAGGCCAGCAATGAACTTCTTACACTTTTGCTCCTCATCTGTAGAAATGTAGGTCACTATCCGTACTAAGTCTGAAAATTTCTGCTTATAATCTGCTACGGATAGTGTTTTCTGCTCAAACTTATAAAATTCATTAATGCAGCGATCCTTATATTCCTGTGGGTAGAATCGATCCATAAACTCCTGCTGAAATATATCCCACGTAACTCCCCCTGGGTATCTCTTCTCAATCATCTTCCACCAATCCTTCACCCTATTCTCGAGGAGAAATGAGGAAAACAGTACTCTCTGCTCATCAGTGCATTCCACCACCCTATAGATCTCGCTCACCCTTTCTAGCCATGTCCAAGCGGTCTTTGGATCTCCACTGGCATCGAAGGTCTTCGCCCCTAATTTACAAATTTGTTCTATCGTAACTTTAACTAGCTCTGGGGTGGGCTGGGGTGGCTGCTGCGACTGAGATAAAAGGGGATATAACGCCGCTCTCAATATCTGAGCCATCTGCTCTACGTCAACTACTAGCGGCGGCCTAAACGGTTGCGCCTGCCCTTGGTCAACGGGGACATTTATAGATCTCGCAACATTTTCAGCCTCTGGCGTTGATGGTGCGGTAGGTGTTGTTGGAGCCTCAGTAGGGGCTCTCTTGGGATGACCTCGACGTGTCTATCGCTGCATCGTGCTGTGGATTCAATACAAATAACATAATTACTAAGAATCAACAAGGTCGCGTTAACTAACATAACTATAACTACTAACAAACCTTTGATACCAACCTGACAGGCCCCTACCCTTACTATACCATAACTACAGAGGACTAGGTGACCTGTCGGCACTTCACAGTCACCCTTCAGCCGATATCTAGATTGACTAAAGAACTCCCGTGAAGCAAAGCCGATTTGTCTCTAAAAATTTTTCTAATTTCTATTTAAAATTAAGCAACCTGATTATTTATTTTATTTTTTTTCTTTTCGGCAATTATAAAATATACTACAATCATTAATAAAAATCATTTAAAATTTTATAAAAATTTCGGCAGCAAAACGGCTGATTTTATTAAAAACCCATCCTGCAGGAAAAAAGGTTTGACACTTCTAAAATTTCAATCAATCCACTACTACCAGCGGATTAAAATCCGGAAACCACAATCAGTCACAAACAAGTATATTTAGCGGATTTTAAACCAAATCATATTTATTACTAACACCATAATACCATAATTATTTACACATCCAAAATGGGAATTTATAGATTAATATAAAATTCTAACCATTTAAAATATTACAAAACCATATATTTTCGATATTTATTTCAAAACTTATCCACAGCACGCCTAATGCTCTGGTGTCGGTGTCGCAAATCCCGTTGCAATAGAACCTGCAACTAAAAATGTTTTTTGGGAATTTTGGGATGAGCTAAAAGCCCAGTGAGTGTCATAGGTTACTAAAAACATTTATAAATGCGTAGACATGTCATTTCATACATAACTTATCATAAGAAATTCCTTTCATAAATGCTGAAATGAAATCATATGAAAACATAATTAGATTCAGTGGAATAAAAACAATTTCCATAACTATATCTGTATCTTACTAAATGTCCACTAAATACTATAACTAGTGGTACCCTAGGTGTTACGGTAGAGTGGAATCCTACATCACTCAAACCGTACAATGCAGCGGAGCAGAATCCTACATTGCTCGGGCCGTCAAAAGTAACGGAGCGGAATCCTACATCGTCCCTGTTACTAACCGGTAATGTGACAGAATCCTACATCACCACAGAGTGGTAAGCGCGTAAACCTATATACTCCATACCGTGTCACGGCCACCGTACTAATATATCAATATGCATGAGTCGTTGCCGAAGTGGCAATGTCCAAATGCAATGCAATATGTCCTATCTCGTCGTGCACGTATGGGATACTACTAACCGATATATATCTACAATGCCCTAGGGGTACCAAAACATAAGTTTTTGCATAATTACCATAGAATTTCAGCATATAAATCATACTAAAATTGAAAAGGAAACTTGATACAAATAAAATTCTAATTAAAAACACATTCGAGTTTCATAAACTATTTTTTTTAAAAAAAAAAAAGACACTCACTGTTTGGTGAATTCTTACGACTGGATGCGCCTATGGACCCTTAGATGGCTCCCCTACAATAATCATTCACCAAACATTTAATACCATTCCACTAACATTCAATTCATAATTCAAACACCACTAATTAGATTACTAGTTCTAAAGTTCCCATTTAGGCACTTTTGGATCGATTTTTCTAACAATTTTTCCATAACCGATCACTAGCCCAATTTATCCAATTTAAGCCTACATTACAAGCTTTTATTTCCACAATAAATCTAGAATAAATCAGGTCTGAATTCATGAGTTAAAAATGCCTAAAAATTGTGAAAATCGCGTAAACGTTATATTTCATCAATTTCACTGTTTTGGTCTGTTTTTCGCCGTTTTAAATCCGATTCAACTTCCGTCAGTTCCTATCTTCTTGTTTCATCGAAACAAAAATTTTAATCACATAAAATGTTGAAAATAAAAATCATATCAGAACCTCTTATTTGGGCAGAACGCCCCTGCACTTTTTCCTCTTATTTCCTTTTTCAATTCTACTAGTTTCCAAAGCATAATTTATGTCTCTATCATGCTCCACTTTCATTCCAAAACACTCTAACTCCATTAATACATGTCATACTATGTTAGTCAAGTGTCATAGCATTTAAACATGTCATAATTCCTTGCCATTTTTTGCCCTCAATTTCAAGACATTCACACTAGTTTCAAGTAATTCATATACTAGTTTCACTAAAATGCAATTTGAATCTTACTTAGACTTGATGGGGCAGAATTTTGGACAGCCCCTAAGCTTCATGTGACACCAATTAAATCACTCAAAACACATCACAAAAAGAATTCACTTCACTTAGGCATTTTATCAAACACATGGAGGGCATACAAACAATTCTCTATTTCAACTTGAATTTTTGTTAGTTTACTGCCCCAAATGACATCTAATTAATTCAGCCCACACATACCACAACTCAAGCATGATTCTCCATCATTTACATGTTAAGAACAAAGAGGAAGAAGCATGATTCCATGACCTCAACTTCATGAACATCAAACTAACCAAAAACATGAAAAAGTGCACTAAACTTACAATTTCTTGTAGAGATGTGATCTAGGAAGGTTTGTAACTTGATTTCTTGACTTAGAAGACCTCAAAACATCCTTGAACACCTTAAGATGATGCTGCCCTTGCTGGTTTCATCCTCCTCTCTCCCTTTTTTTTTTTTTTTGTCGTGACTTGCAATGCTCTCTCTCTTGTGATTTTTCTAGACATCTCCACCTATTTATACTATCTCTTGCTTCTTAACAATTGCCCTCCATTTACCTATAAATTTCAAAAATTTTATTGTGATGTGTCTCCATTTGATTGATCCAAAAATAAATATCTCTACACTAGTGTAAAAATTTTTAATTTTGCCCTTAAATCCCTTAATTAAATTTCCATTATTTTCTAACACTTGAAATAAATTCTCAAGGTTATTCTGAGGTTCTAAAGGCTACTAAAGTGATTTATGGGACCTTTATAATTTATTGGGACCATTTAAATTAAATTTCTATTACCCGATTGAATTTACGGTAATTTTTGAAAATTTTCGGATTTCACCGAATTGGTCCGGTTTCACCCAGAAAATTTATATAACTTATTTTAAGTCTACTTTAAGTCTCTTAAACTTCTAATTAAGCTATTTGGAGACTTTTTAGAATTTTCAGAAAAATTTTCGAAAATCCCGATTTGTTCCCTTAACAGTCCCCGAACTTCCCTAAACCGTTTATTTTAACTCCGTTGTAATATTAGGCACCATTAAATTATATTAGCTATTTTACTGTATATAACTACAGTACAAATATTAAGGAGAGGGGTTTACATATCTGTTTGAGGGGTTGGTAAATAGTTTTAACAATACAATCGAACTGGCTGATATTGATAGCATCAGAGGTTACCACCGACTGATCATCTTGGAAAAGTTTTTCATAACTAGTGATCCACTCCAACGACATGATTTGAATGATCTGGTCCCTAGAGAGTTGCTTGGTGATCTAAAGAATGGTAGGAACCTTTCCTTCTCATTCTACTATAATCATCACTGTATCTCTAGAGTGGCCAGGAACAGGAAGATCAAGAACATGAACTTGTAGCTTGTAGGCGATCTAGTGATGTAAGGTAGCCATGAATGAAGAGGACACCATAGGTGCTCTATGTTAAGACCAAGTCCTTCATGGTTAGGAATATATATCTATATAGAGATAAAAACGTTAAATGCAATCGTATGTTTAAAATATTTCACCGTTGTGAGATTTTTTTTTTTATGTGATGCAAGTGAATAATTATAAGTCTAATTGAATGTTTATGAGGTTAATTTGATGAATTGGTAAGTGTGGAATATTTTAGAAATACTCTTGAGAGAAATAATGGTTACTATTATCGATATTACAAATGTTATGGAAATTGATGGATTTAACGTATTTATTTTTTTATAGGATAAATATTTATGAGTAATATAAGTTTATGAGGATTAAAAGAGGTTATTAAGGAGTGTTAAGTATAAGTTAAAATGAGTAGGGACATGATAGATTACGAGCAATAAAACAAAACGTACTCCCCCTTAAATCATGGTGTGAATGTGATTCCGTGTCAAAATCTCTTATAAAATTATAAATAAGGATCTTCTTAAAGGTAGTTTGTACAACTACTTATATTGACAGGACCCAAACCAGATCTTATCTAGGCTTTCGCCTGGAGGATCCTGCCGGGCACTTCAACGGACTTCCTGAACCCGACTCGTCAGATTGAAGAAAAATCGAGAAGCGAACCCTTAACTTTCTTAGTCGGTTTACTCGTTTAAACTTAAAAACTTGGTTTTCTTAAAAACAGTTGGGAGTGATACAATTTTTCGCAATTTCATTTCAAAATAATTTTATAAAATTTCAGCAGTATGACGGCTGCATTTTTAACAAATCCAAAATTTACCTACGAGTAAATAAATACTTCGACTATAGTTTTATTTCCTCCCAACTTCTGTATCCACAATCATACAATATCATAACTTTTTTCATCAAAAATAAGCATGAACTTCATGTTAAAATGTACATGTATATACATCATATGTCAAATGCATAAATATTTACAATCATGCAATTCAAAATACGAATACTTCTTCACAATTACATATTTATTTTATACACAAAATTTTACATCATCACATTGTATGAGTCACTCACCTATATATATACAAAACAAAGTGTCATCGTCCCGTCCGCTGTAGCACTAATGGAATGTAAATAGGCTACACAATAAAGGTAAAAGGTTAGTTCGTCAAATATTAATAATACAAAATAACATTCCATAGAAATACTTTACTTATATAAATATTGGAGATTTTAAATTTTCAAAACCATTTCTTATAAAAAGACCATGTGTATACCTAACACACTCAAACCATCACGTGACGCTTTTTCAACTGACGTCGACGTGAAGCTACTATAGTATCTCGACCACTACGTGCGGAATTTACTTCGTCGCCCCAAGTGGTGTAAAATCATCTCAGTTTTAAACAACTACAATGCGGAATTTCTTCATGACAATTGTAGTACTCAATTCTATAATTCTAGTAACTACGTACGGAATTTCTTTATCGCAACCATAGTGCCCATAAATCAAACATTGGCGACTACGGGCGAAATTTTTTCATCGCCCCATAGTTCCCAAAATTATAAGTCTAATCGACTACGCGCGGAATTTCTACCTCGTCACGTAGCACTAAATCTTATGTAAACTATATGTATACACATGGTTTTAAAACTCTTAACTCATTTTGACGGAACCCTTCCCGAATCCCTCTTCTGGACCCGAGAAAGACCCCGTAGCATCCCGTCAGAACTTCAACGAACCCTAACTTTGGCCCGAAGAAATCCCGTCAGAGCACCGAAACTTACTTTAAACTCGTTTACTAGGTGGCAGGGGTAAAATTTTTTTTTTTTTTTCTTTTCTATTGAAAATCCGGCAGCATGCAGCCTGTTTTCTAAACTATGCCACCCTGCAAGTTTCAAATACAGTTTATAAAAACACTTCTATGAAATTCATTTCTCAACTCCCAGAGCCTCCGGCTCATTTTTCACAACACAACCACAACCAAATAATTAAAATCAGAAAACTGATTCATATAAAATTTTAATAAAACATTTTAAACTAATACATCCACGATTTCTTTAAAATACTTACAACTATCTATATAAACATATACATGATCAAAATAACACCATATATACATGTAGTGGGTATCGTCCTATACGTCCACCTGCACATCTGACTGAACCTCGTCGGCTGGATGACTAGCTCCTGCATCTGTGGGAGAATTTTTAAGAAAAACATTTAAAGAAAAACGTGAGTATAACTCAGTGAGTGGTAGTAACTTTTAAACTAAATCTCATTTCTACACTTAAATTTCTCTAAAAAACAGTTTAATAAAAATAAAGTATTTTTCTAAAATACTTTCTAAAACTCATTTAAAACTGCTTTTGAATCTCGTTCTAAATTTTTTTCTAAAACTTCATGAAATCTTTTCTTAAACTCTTTTCTTAAAAGTATTTTCTTAAAATCTTTTCTGGTGCTCACCTGAATGGTAACCCAGGGAATATCTATTCCCGACGTGGTAGCATATAAACTCTAGCTAACCACTAGGAGTGGGAAAAACTGCTTTTGAATCTCGTTTTAAATTTCTTTCTAAAACTTTCTGAAATATTTTCTTAAACTCTTTTCTGGTACTCGCCTGAATGGTAACCCAGGGAATATCTACTCCTGGCGTGGTAGCATATAAAATCTAGCTAACCACTAGGAGTGGGGATCTACCATGTGTAGTCGCCGAAAGCGGGCCCACGCTGCGGACTGACTACACTACCCTATACGTGCATACGGATCACTCATACCTCGCTCACACATGAGTCGACTAGACTCAACTCTCACTGACTGACTTCCTCTCATCTACCGTATCACGTATAGAGTATTCGGCTGGGTACTAAACTGGGGCTAGGGTAAACCATAGGCTATTAAAATTTTTTTTTCTTAATACACTAAAATATTCTAAATCTTAAGGCAATAAGCCTAAAATATTTAATTCTAGCACATTCTCATATACAGAAATAATAAACTAAAATCTTTATGCTAGAATTAAAATATAAATTCAATTAATAAATAAATAACTATTTATAATAAATTCTTTTAACTTTTAAAAAATAAACTTTAAAACGATATAAATAGAAACTTGTAGTTCCACTCACAACACATCCTCGGATAAAATCCGAGCCTCCTCCGTATGCCTCCGGAAGTCTCCGCTTTTACCCTAAAACATCAAATATTCATTTAAGGTCACTTAACTCATTCAAATAATATTTAAAATCAATAAAAATCCAATTATCTCTATTTATATCCTTTAACGCCTAAACTTTCGGATCTCAATTTCTATTCAACCAGGGTTTTCGAAATCCGTTTTCTCTACATGAATCTTACTTATTCTTTCCTAGGAATACCTCAGAATACTCAATCTCATCGTCGGAAACTCGGAACCAAATTCAACCGGATTCGCTTACTAACGAAAACTACTTTTCGCTCTGGACTTCCGACAACTTCAAAAATCAATCCTCTAGTGTTCTAACACCCAACTATAATTAAATAAACTGTTTCGAACGTTAAACGAACACGTTTCGAAGGTTTTCAGAAACCACCCTTCAATTCGTCCGTTTAGCTCCGAAATAGATCCTAAACTTTTCGTTTTCGAAATCTAACTTCAAAAGATTATTCCTTACCCTCTAAAACATCAATCTAATGTTTTAGGATCGAAAACGGGATCAAATTCCATAAAAACCCATTTTTCTCTACGACTTCCCTCTCTCGTTTTATCTGTTTTTCTTCCACCAAATCACTCCAAAATCATACCAAAATCATCCTCACATATCCCTCTTATTATCCCTAATCTCTGATTCGAAAATAAACCAAAGAAAAAAAATGGGTTTCATATAAACACCAAACTTTAAACTGAAATAACTCACCAAATAGGCAACTGTTTTGCTTCAAATTTGTTGGGTTAACTAGAGGAGATGACGAGGAACAACTTTCGTGAAGAAACCGCGGCGAAAATCGGATCGGATCACCTTCTCTTCTTCTCTCTCTCTCGCGCGCGACACTCGCGGCTTCTCTCTCGGCAACTCTCGGCTTCTCTCTCCTCTCACTCGATTTCTCTCACTTTTTCTTTGCTTTTCACGGTCTCAAATTATTCAAATGAGACAAATCACTTATATTTATATTTTATTGCTCATTTACTATAAAGTCCCTCAAGAAAATCTCATTTAATAACCTCAAACTTTCACTCATCTCATTAGTGCCCAAAAATAAATGATTTTATATTCTATTGGTCCACTTGTCTTATTTTCATCCACTTATTTTTCCAACCAATCCATGGATGACACGTGGCACATTCATAGCCATTACTTTTTAAATCACTTATCTCATTTCTCATTGGTTGAATTCCGTGAGCTCACCTCGCTTGATTAACACGTAAATCTCGTCTAATCACTTTGTAATTGTACCGGGGTCAGTCAAACGATATCCGACTTGCAATATGAAAATCTAATAAGCCTCAAATAACACTACTGGAGGCATATGATTCGACCGTAACTCAATTCGAATATTTCTAGTACCATAAAATAATAAATCTGGTGAGGGCTTACACTTGGTGAATTTTCATTTCAATAGCAATACCTAATCCTTTTGAAAAATATTCCACAAATATTCTACACACATCTTATGGACAATTCGACTTTATAAACTTCAATTTAGGTCTGATACCTCTCATATATACTTAATAAAGGAAATGTTCCTAACCGAAATCTGATCGAATCAACCGATATCTTTTTATACGTATCTATAGCTTAAAAACTCGATTTTTACACTCATTCTCGTTAACTCATTCTCATTCACTTGGGTTACACTCCTTGAAACTTCTGCATATCATTCTCATGCTTGATCCATGAATACTTAACTTAAAATGTTCATTCTGCCCTTTTTATGATATAATTTCACTTTGATCGAAAAATATTCTGAAAATATTCCATGGTCATCTAATCTTCAAATTGACCATGAAATACTCTAATTGGGTGTTTTATCTATCAGTATCATGCTTCGAAAAAAATTCAATTGGATTTAAACTCAGTAAAACCAATTAATCTCTCAAAAGGGTAATATCGTAATTTTCTTCAGATCACTTAAAACTGATTCAAATGGTCTTCTTTTTGATCCGTTTCTGTTTCTTTATACTCTCATACTATTTTCAGACCTTTTCGACCCTTAAGGTCAATTTTCAAAAATTTTACTATTCATTCAAAAATTTCCGTCCGAAAAATACTATTCACCAAAAACTTTTGTTTCCCATTGAATCTAAATTCATGACCCTGAACAATATAACCGAGTCCAAATTCAATCTTAAACACAAACTTTTGGATCTTTTCTTGAAAAATCACTATTCATCTGGATTCGAATACTATTCACTGAAAATTCTTATTTCTTCCTAACATGATACTCAGGGCCTTATAAATATAATCGAATTCTAATCGGACCTCTTGTATTATTTCTAGACTCTTTATTCTTTATCTGATCATCGAAAATAAATTCTCTGAGGAAACTAGGATCGGGGTCTATCACATTTCTTTTCGAAAACTTTTCATTTTTAAATTTTCCTTTCTAGACCTAATGTAAAGGTCATTTTACCAAGCTTTAACTCAAAATCTTGGAAATCATTTTACAAAGCTTTAACTACAACAATATAAATATGTTTAAAGAAAGAATGGAAATAGCGCAAGTGATATAATACTTACCTCGAAATCGCGCAAATCTGAATCAAGTGTCTCGACGAGTCTCTCGGACTTCGCTCGCTCGCTCATCACCTACATGATAATTTCTTATTATCACTAGTGACAACTCATAACTCAATTTTAACTTTACAATAACATTTCTAATACAACTTTCTAAAAAACTATCATTTTTGTACTATAACTTCCCAACTCAATTTTTTACTCAATCTAGGCTCTCTAACTCCGATTTCTTCACAAAAGTTTAAGTTTTGGACCCTTAAGGATACCCCCACGTGGTCCGTAAAATTTTTTAAAGGCCCGAAACGAAAAATCAAATTTTTAGGCCTCTTTGATATACTAAAACAGAATGTAACACAGCCCCCTGCTCAAGGCTCTATTTTCCTTTGTTCTTTTTCCTACGGTTCACCTATCTCACATTCTGGTCACACGTCAAATTTCATTGAAAAATTCTATCGTTTGCTATGTCAAATCTACGAAAAAGACCCCTTTTCGGGTACTTTTTGTGCACTTTTTAACGTCGAACGAGCAACGTTGGTTTTTCTTTCATATCTAAGCTTCTTTTACCTATTTATGATCAACTAAACTCTATCCATGCAATAAAAATTACATTTGCATAGCTATTTCACCTATCGACTCTTTAACGGCACTATTTTGCGCATAACTTGCGTAATTTTTATCGGATTCGATCCATTCCAAAATCTATGATTTTCTATGACTCTTAGGCATCATTTGAGGTGTAGAACATACCCATATAGGTCAGTTTTGGCCAGGTTATCTCCAGCCCATGGTTTGAGCTCGGGATTACAAACATTGTCTAAACTAGCTCTTTTGAACTTCTACCACTTCTACATACTTTTCTATGCTTTTCCAACCTCAAATATGTCTAAATTTGAGTTCAAAACCCTCTAATCTCAGAGGTTGTCCACTGTTTTTCATATCCATAACACACACACACAAACATTACACACAACTTTACTAGTTTAAAAATCAACACTCACTCATACCTTTTGTCAAACACTTGAATTACCTAAAATAATCAACTTTGTTTCCACTTTTATCAAGTTTATGACAGCCCCTTATACAACCCTAACTTCATCTTCTACTATATTTTGTTGGATTTTAATCACCTAACAAATCAACACACATAACCAAGCAAAACCCCACCAAATCTATCTTACATATCAACCTAAATTCTCATAAAAAACTAACCAAAAATTCAACTTCAAATTGTTAAAAACTTACTTGTTCTTGCTTGTTTCTCTCTCTAGACTTGTTTTCCTAACCTTGGGTGACTTGATTTGGAGTAGGGAAGCTTGAAACGAAAAAAAAGATGGCTTGGTTCTTGCATGGAGGTGGATAGCCGACATACACCCCTTGTTGCCGTGACCTTCGCTCTCTTGTTCTCTCCCTCTCAATTTCCTCTCTTTCAATTCACGGTACTCTCTCTTTTTGTTCAAAATTTTGCTAAGTGTCTAATATATATACACTTAACTTTTATAAAAATGACACTTATGTCCCCTTGACTTGTTGACTATCATTTTATTACTATATTGTCATTAATGATATTATTGTAATTCCTTATTTAACTTAATCTTTTGATAATTGTTACCAATATAATTAAGTATTCGATTCATAAAATGAGATTTACCATTTTGCCATCTAGTTCATTTATTATTTTCTAAATGACCATCTTGCCCTCTTCATTTGGCAACTTGGTTTCTAAAGCTCGGAAACGTAAAAATTGACTATAGGGGGTTACATATATTATTTTAGAAATTATATCTAGAGCTAGCATTAATTAATTTTGATTCTTTAAGATGGAGTTTGAAAAATTCAAGGAATGTACAGTCAAGAGGATGAGAGGTTGTTACATGACTTTTATTTTGCTAAAGTATAGTTTGTCTATTATTATTGTTGTTGTATATATTTTTGGGCTTCCCCAAATGGGCTGGTAAAAGTCCAAAGGCCTAGTATGATAACCTGTTAAAATCATCCTAACAAACAAGAACCCAAGTTACTGATCCAAAGAAATAGACATAACTTTGTGCTCGGTTGTCAGATTATCTATTATAATATATTTTCGGAAAAGGACTTTCATGCTCTATAACGTGGCAACTTAGGTTCCCGGTTGATGCCGTTGACATCCTAAGAATTTTTGTTTTAGTGGATGTGTTCTTGAGGTTTACGTTTGCAATCCTCTTATTCATCCATTTTGCGTCAAAAAACACTGAACGAACAGTCCAGAATAAGCATACAGACGAGCTGATGAACGAGCAGATGGACGAGCAAGAATCCAACTAAGACCAAAGCTCAGACAATCAACTCGTGTAAGAGCAAATCTGCATGCTTCAACGAGCTCATTGCAGCATTACAGGCTCCCAAGCTACTCGGACATCCTGCACAACAAGCGTGTTTGACTACACTACGCGACCAGCTTACGCGATCTCTGCTCGAACAATCAAATCGCTGACATTATGATATGAACGCCGTATATAAAGATACGATACCCACGACCAAATTGAAACACAACCCCAAGAAAGATTAAAACAGGCTTATAAAATAAGAAATTTTGACCCGTTGATTATATGTCAATCAAAGAACCAAAGTTCTAAAGAACTTTGACTCAATCATTAGAACTCAACCAAGATCCAAAATTATAAAAGAAGGATATTGACACCACTCCCAAGACATAGATGAGAAGGTGGGAGATAAGTCATGATTTTGATCGCCACAAGCATAGCTTGATAAGATCACATGTTCATGAAGAATAAAAGAGAAAATTAACTCTCTCAATTAAACCTAATTGGCTGCAACTTCATTCATCTTGTTATTTTTTTTTAGGGTTACAATACAAGCTTTTTCATAGGCAAAGAAAATAAACTAGTTTTGGAACATAATTAATTCCTAAACAAAAAAGTCTAAATTGTAAGGCTTAAAATTTAGGAAAATAAAACCAACATGGAAAATAAATAATCATAACAAAATAACCTACTAAATAAGAGATTGAGTGATATTAAATTTACAAGATCTTCTGAATATCCACGATTTGCAAGATATACATTAAATTTTTAATATCTTCTGAATCTTTAAGATATGCTGGATATGTACTGAGTTTTCAAGATCTTCTGAATCTTCAAAGTTTGCTAGATATTTTGAATAACACCAAAGTGGCCCATTGTAGTTAAGCCCAAATCTTGCTTGCTTTCTTGGGTTCCATCATTACTTATGTGAACCCCGTATATAAAGATACGACACCCATGATCAAATTGAAATACAACCCCAAGAAAGATTAAAACAGGTTTATAAAATAAGAAATTTTGACCCGTTAATTATATGTCAATAAAAGAACCAAAGTTCTAAAGAACTTTGGCCCAATGATTAGAACTCAATCAAGAACCAAAATTATAAAAAAAAAAAAGATATTGATGTCACTCCCAAGACATAGATGAGAAGGTGGGAGATAAGTCATGGTTTTGATCGCCACAAGCATAACTTGATAAGATCACATGTTCATGAAGAACAAAAGAGAAAATTAACTCTCTCAATTAAACCTAATTGACTGCAACTTCATTCATCTTGTTATTTTTTTTAGGGGTACAAGACAAGCCTTTTTATAGGCAAAGAAAATAAACTAGTTTTAGAACATAATTAATTCCTAAACAAAAATGTCCAAATTGTAAGGCTTAAAATCTAGGAAAATAAAACCGACATGGAAAGTAAATAATCATAACAAAATAACCTACTAAATAAGAGATTGAGTGATATTAAATTTACAAGATCTTCTGAATATCCACGATTTGCAAGATATACATTAAATTTTCAATATCTTCTGAATCTCAAAGATTTGCTAGATATGTACCGAGTTTTCAAGATCTTCTGAATCTTCAAAGTTTGCTAGATATTTTGAATAACACCAAAGTGGCCCATTGTAGTTAAGCCCAAATCTTGCTTGCTTCCTTGGGTTCCATCATTACTGATGTGAACCCCGTATATAAAGATACGACACCCATGACCAAATTGAAATACAACCCCAAGAAAGATTAAAACAGGTTTATAAAATAAGAAATTTTGACCCGTTGATTATATGTCAATAAAAGAACCAAAGTTCTAAAGAACTTTGACCCAATGATTAGAACTCAATCAAGAACCAAAATTATAAAAGAATGATATTGACGCCACTCCCAAGACATAGATGAGAAGGTGAGACATAAGTCATGGTTTTGATCGCCACAAGCATAGTTTGATAAGATCACATGTTCATGAAGAACAAAAGAGAAAATTAACTCTCTCAATTAAACCTAATTGGCTGCAACTTCATTCATCTTGTTATTTTTTTTTAGGGTTACAAGACAAGCCTTTTTATAGGCAAAGAAAATAAACTAGTTTTAGAACATAATTAATTCCTAAAAAAAAAAATTCTAAATTGTAAGGCTTAAAATCTAGGAAAATAAAACCGACATGGAAAGTAAATAATCATAACAAAATAACCTACTAAATAAGAGATTGAGTGATATTAAATTTACAAGATCTTCTGAATATCCACGATTTGCAAAATATACATTAAATTTTCAATATTTTCTGAATCTCCAAGATTTGCTAGATATGTACTGAGTTTTCAAGATCTTCTGAATCTTCAAAGTTTGCTAGATATTTTCAATAACACCAAAGTGGCCCATTGTAGTTAAGCCCAAATCTTACTTGCTTCCTTGGGTTCCATCATTCCCCATTTCCTCAAAACGATTTGTCATCAAATCGTGACTCATCTTTATTGTTGTTCAAAGAGGTGATTGAAACCTGAAAATAGTGTTAGAAAATCCTCATGTGTTTCACTCCAATCACTCATGTATTTTACAGTTTCTTTTTTTCGTCCCCCTCTTATTTTTAATAAAACCAGAAAAATAAAATTGAAAAAATAAAAATAAATCATACTAGAAAATGTTGCGAGAACAGTTTTGAAGCTAACTTGATATGGTGCAGAAAAGCTGTGGTGATAAGCGAATCAACGGAATGATTTAATGAAGCAAGATGAGACAAAAAAATAATAATAATAAAATAAAAGGTAGATTGATGTTGGGTGGCGTAGACTAGAACAAAGAAAAATAAAATGAAACATGAAAAACTAATTGATAAACTGAAATGATGGATATGCGAAAGAGAAAAAAAAAATTGAATAACCAAACCTGAATTAATTCCCAAAGCTCTGATACCAATTGATGTGAACCCCGTATATAAAGATACGACACCCACGACCAAATTGAAACACAACCCCAAGAAAGATTAAAACAGGTTTATAAAATAAGAAATTTTGACCTGTTGATTATATGTCAATCAAAGAATCAAAGTTATAAAGAACTTTGACCCAATGATTAGAACTCAATCAAGAACTAAAATTATAAAAGAAGGATATTGACGCCACTCCCAAGATATAGATGAGAAGGTGAGAGATAAGTCATGATTTTGATCACCACAAGCATAGCTTGATAAGATCACATGTTCATGAAGAACAAAAGAGAAAATTAACTCTCTCAATTAAACCTAATTGGCTGCAACTTCATTCATCTTGTAATGTTCTTTTTTAGGGTTACAAGACAAGCCTTTTTATAGGCAAAGAAAATAAACTAGTTTTGGAACATAATTAATTCCTAAACAAAAAAGTCTAAATTGTAAGACTTAAAATCTAGAAAAATAAACCAACATGGAAAGTAAATAATCCTAACAAAATAACCTACTAAATAAGAGATTGAGTGATATTAAATTTACAAGATCTTCTGAATATCCACGATTTGCAAGATATATATTAAATTTTCAATATCTTCTGAATCTCTAAGATTTGCTAGATATGTATTGAGTTTTCAAGATCTTCTGAATCTTCAAAGTTTGCTAGATATTTTGAATAACACCAAAATAGCCCATTGTAGTTAAGCCCAAATCTTGCTTGCTTCCTTGGGTTCCATCACATTACCCAAGCATTAGCTCGCCCAGGCCAGAG